>CM068306.1:51947473-53147473 GCA_034768735.1 Schistosoma mekongi
TAGTAGATGTAAAAGTCCAGTCGGTGATGGGATAGGAGGAAACTGAAAATACTAACCATAACGTCAGTGGAAACTTTATCAGGGTGTTCTTCAGCCCATAACTGTAATGCTGCTATACCATCACACAATGTAAGTAGACGGAAGAAAATAACAAATGTAGTATATGGGAACTTCCTTCCATGTTTTATATTATATCATCCACAATTAAGATAGAAGAAGACTAAAAAAAGAACACAGACAGCAACTAAAATATTCCCTCCCCCCACTACAGTAAATGCGAATGAATGAATAGAGGTAGTGCTTATGGGGCCATTGTACCACTATTTACAATGTAACTTATATACAATAACAGGATGAATCTAACCTTCATCTACGTTAGTGGGTTCTGCCACTGTTCTTTCAGTAGTGGGGTAAGTGATGGTCCCCCAATCTCATCATTCTTTCTCACTTTGCTACCGATAACACTGTAGAAATCACCTCTGAAGCTGAAAGTGCCTTTGCTGGGGCCTTATCAGTTGGTAATTATATCAGTCGTGCTGCATGCACTTTGCCGAATTTACAGTGAAAATACTTCAGTAAGACTGGAACCTGTTTTCTATCCTAGTGAAAGACTCTTCAGAAGTTTAACCTATTCACTTCCCTAAACAACCAGCTCTGCTTTCAAGTCTCTCGGTGAATGTTTACCTGAACTTCACTCGTCACTTTCTTACTAGTACTTTGATAGGAGCCTTGAATGAATCACTTGTTGAGATGATTCCTATACTACGTTGATATGGTCTGGTGGTGATTATCATTTTGCTTGATGTTTCTATTAGCTCACTAATAACATGCTAGCATATGCATGTAGGATTGAATCTACGAAAAAATGTTCATTACTTTTCTAATTGATAGGGTTGCTACTTTATATTCTAATTGTAGACACAACTGAATTTGATTCATCCACAATTAAACAAGAACAGAATGGGAACAGTATACGATAAACTGTATATGCAATAAAAGAGGCCTCCACTTATATTTTTAAGTAGTATATTTATATTCACCCACACCCTTTGCTGTATTTGTTATGACTAAAATTGTCAGTCTCTGTTGTTTATATGTGAATCCTAAGCAGATTGCTTCGATAAAGTGATCGTTCACAGTATAATGACGCTGGATTATGGCTGCAAGCGGAATCCAGAACTCAGCTGTAGTACTCACATTTAAGTCCTATATAGATTCGTCAGCTAGAGCGTACTTGTATTTCCGCTATGATAAACTGATACCGGGCACCTACAGAAATTGATTATCCTTCGAGAACTGTAGTTTCTGTAGACTATTTCAGTATTTTTGGTTATATGTCAAGGTGAACAATTTGTCTCTGTTATCAGTCAGTTCCTCCTCTCCTATCCTCCCATTTGAACACATACTGATAGTATATCGTACCTTACTGATGACTATGGTATCAATTGTACATACGTACTCCAGTTCATATCACGATTAATGCCCTATTTTGCATTAACATTATTTCGCGTAATTCGTTTAGCGGTGTGATCTGATTTTCTATACATGTAAAGCATGTTTATGGCAAATATAATCGATTATGATTCTGTGTTGACTGGTCTGTCCCGTATGTTCCTCTATCTCCGCTTGGGAGGGAGTGGGCATAGGGTAGATCGCAGTGTCCGACACGCCACCCAATTGGCGTTTCTTCTCTAAATGCACCACTATTTTTGTGTTATAAGATAAACCCGTGAGACCGTTTGATTTTATACTCATGATTACCTCTGCCATCAAGCACGCACATTAGAACCGTAATACAACTTCTGCTGAAATAACGAATTCAATCGACAGATACAAGGCACTTAGATTATACTTACAAACGCCCTGAACAAGTATGAGACTATTGAATTCATTAGACTAGTGGTGAACGCGGTTAAATTGATAAGAAATAAACTGACTTCATGTCTCGATGTAAACAATAACACGAAGATGCAGTGGTCAGTTATATTCAATTGACGAGTCTTAACTATGACAAACGTGAATCATAGATTTCATTAGGCTAGCTATAATTCAACTTAAAGCCTTTAATTGTTTTGTTTAATTGCAATGAACTATCAACAATTCCCATTAGAGTTTATTGTAATCATAAATAGTCAAGTTTTATTTGGTGGGGGTTAATCTTACACTACTGATAAGAATTTTTATTCACTATGATTTGGCACACGTATTGACGTCATTTGCATACCACTTATTAAAAAGTTCAGTTTAGTATAACTGATTTTCTGAGCTATTGTCCTTTGTTATAGTTAATCATTTGAGTAATATGAACATGGTGCGTTAGGGCCTGTCACCGTTGAATCAAGTGTACATTTACAATCTATTTTGTATTAATAGTTTGTAATATATTTTTATAAATGATCTTGATTGTAACCAACTTTAATAGATAAGATATCTTGTATTTACTGACTATATACATTTAAGCCATGTGGCAGTAGACAATATCATGTGATGTAGTTCGATTGACCGGTAACCAAAATAACCCAAATAACATTCTATTACCCAATAGTTTGGGAATGACAGTTTAATTTAATCTTCCCATCAGTGTATCATTATATCTATGATACAAATACGAACATACTCTTCCTACGGTCATTAAACCGAAACCAATGAGGTTATTGAAGTAGAGTATAAATGTCCCTACCTACCGAATGGTATATGTCAATCAAGATCCTCTTTCACTCTTCTTTATGACCCACGCAAGGACATGTTAAACTAAGACCTTGAATAAGGACATAACCTGTATGCTCCAAAGCATTCTTATTATGTGATCTTAAGATAGCTAGGTAGGACTAAACAATAGTGCCAGCCCATCGATTGGTGGTGCAAATTCTCAAGTCACGATGCACAGTTAGAGTAATTGTAGTGGTCCTATAGAAATACTCCTTAAGTAGATGCATTTATGTATAAACGTATTTTTCAGATAGTGACACTCTTAAGGACAATATCTGACATTTTTAAAGCTTGAAATGATTATAATGCCAGCAGAAATGTGAAAGGTCATTCACCGAATCGCCCAAAAAAGCAGCTTAAATATTTTAGTAGGGGGAGTCCTCCGACAGCTGTGATATTTTTAACTTCTAGCTTACCACTTACTGGATTACTTCGACTAGTAAGCTTTCTTTCCCTATAAGGCCTATTTGAAAATAGTTGGTCTTTGATATGCTGGCACCCACAAGAGGGATTATCATCTAAGATTCTTCCAGCCACTATTTCATTTATTGTAATTGTATACAAAGTGACATTTTTTATTACTGTTTATTACCCCGTTTTCCCCTTGCCTATCCTCCCGTTTAACACTTCTCATATATGACCACAGTGAATTGATTGGTGTATATATTACTCCAGTTCTCAGTCACAGTGATTGCCGGGCACATAATGAAGATTGACCATATTCCGACAACTGTGCTTTTAGGAAATTATTTAGATTATATAACTTGGACAGTGTAATTCATTTCATTTCTGTGACTGTTAGGTCCCTTGCCCTGTCCTCTCTTGTTTAGTATATTTTACGCTTAGTATAGTTGTTTTTCTATTCCTACATTACTTTAGTTGTACACAAGTTGTACTATTCACCATGCCACTATTCCTGTGTTCTGCTATCAGTATTAGATTTGTGATTGGTTTACTGTGTGATTTGATTTTATGTATATATAAAAACATGATTAAAATACAATCCCCTTCTCAGTTCTTCGGTTCCCGGTTCTCATTTCTCTCCGTTTTCCGGTTAACAAAGTTCTGGTTTTTTTTTGTTATCGGCCTGGGGTGATTGAACTTAGATCATCGTGCATTATCACTAGCACACGTCCATTGGCGTTTGTATTACACCTACCGCAAAACCTTCTTTCCTTCGCGTCATAACACACAGTTACCTTATTTTGCTTCTAATGTTAGTTTTCTAACTGATTTTACTGAGTGGTCAGGTTTTATGCACATGTTCAATGAATTGTTTGAAATATACTCAGAAAAACATAAACAAAAATTTTGATATGTCCTGTTTCTCTCATCTATGTTCTTTGTATTTCCGCTTGTATTGACTCGGCATCGGACGACACAGAGCGATCGGCCAGGCAACCTATCGTTTGTTATTACAACTTCATGGCGCACAACGTTAGACACTAATGGTAGACTCATCGGTTATAACAACATTTTCTGACATCATAACATCATTTACGTTTCCTTGATGATCTCTAACAGTGCACCCATATCTGGTTCATGTTTTTTGAAATCATTTGTTATATATTATTGGAAATATTTGTAAATAATCTCACGGTATGATATTCAATAAAATTCCAACGTTTTTCACTCGATAGTTATCCGAGCTTCTTTGCGACGTCACCAAAATAAAAACTATATATCGAATATAGAATGTCATAAGAGGTCCATCTGTCACTACTATCGTTCATCGTAATGTGTAGTATGAACCTACATGATCTACTACGGTACTATATGTTGAATGTTGTGGACGAAGGTAGTTACATGTTGCAATCGTTTGTGCACATATTTGCTTTAAATTATGTTCAACGGAAAGAGAACACAATCGGAAGACTGGCCCGTACCCCAATCAGTAGGAGAGTCAATGGAGGTGGTGATAATTGTAAGTCAAGGATGGATGTGTATTAGCAACTGGTACTACATGAATTGTGTATTAGACGAAATTCTATACTGAATCAATCAGTAGATAAATAATAGGAATGTATTTGAATGTCGAGTCGAGATAATTCCTGATTCCATTAGTTTGCTATGATGCAGCTAAAAGTTCTCCATCTCTTATTAAGTTGATTGTGACTGGCAATTGGGAATGCAGGTACATCCAGCCGACGAGTCCCAAGTAGGACTAAACGTGCGTGCGGATTCTACTTGCTAGTCACAATCCACTATAATAATACCTTGTGAAAACTTCGCTATTCGAGGCAATCGTCTCAGGATCCCATAGTATCAAAATGACGATCAGCTTCATCATAACAAATCACGGAATATACAAGTTATCCTATAGTTTCTCCATCTCGTCGGATATATTATTAGGATTTGTCAAAGTTTAGGGCTGTGGCTGTTGAATAACTCATTTATAAGAATGAAAACTTTTTTTGAAGGATTTTTTGTTTCCATCGAACTCAGCTATGTCTTGTTTCTGTTGAATGTAAGCTATTGGTACTATGTCGAGTTTTTCGTAGATCTTGGGGAACTTGAGAATATACTTTCAACAAAGCATATATTCTTATCACCTTTTGCTTCAACGTCGTGATAATTTCTCCTACGTACATACACACATTCGTTTGTACTGATCACATAGACACAGTTTGTTTAATCTTATATTTTGGCACTCTTCCTTATATTTACAAGCGTAAGAACAATGTATCTTGTTCGGGATAAGATATGTGGATTTTTGTTAATTGAAAATTCGCATAATCTCTTCGGATGTTCCCATTTAGGTATGTATCACCGCAGTTAGCAACGTACTCTTCGGTTGACCTGCATTTTCTCAATTACGCGAATTTTGTATCCTTGGATTATAATCCAAAAAAAACTTCCCAAGAGTATTAACCTTTTATCTGTTTTGTGTTATTATTTCTAAAGTGGTTGTTTATAACTTGTCTTACACTTTAATTTTTGATGTTTCACTAAACTTGCACTAGGAAACATTAAAGGCACAGTATTTCAATCAACAAGGTCCTTACAAATGGTGAATATTAAGAATTATGAATATATACTTTCTAGTTTGGTCTGGTATAAGAATTATGAATAGATACTTTTCTAGTTTTGATCTTCTGGGTGTTCATTATTTCGACCTTAATCGAGTCTTTGTGTACTTTTTGTACACCTTCCATTTCCTTTTTTCGAATGTGTTAGGTTTACTGGATCGAGACCTCTTTTATTTTTTTCAGACAACTGTAACTTCATGCACTAAAAACCTAAGGATCTTGTTATTCAAAACTATCTTATAAGCATTTAACGATAATGTGTTAGATTGGATTTGACTGGCAAGCAAATCCAGATCGCGTTTATTTTCTATTTGGGACTTACGACATGGATGTTACAAGTGCGGCATCAACATTAAGATGTAGGTACTCCAACCGAATGATTTCAAATAGCACGAAACGCGCGTTCCTGATTCCGCTTGCGAGTCATACCTAACTCAAATCTTACTTGTGAATACCGCTATATAGAGGCAATTCACTCAGGAAGCATATAGGAGCAACAGAGATGACCAGTTTCAGTTTCTGACTAACAACGTGGGATCCAAGTTCAACCTAATTTGCGAAGCATATGTTTTTAACCCGGTTAAGTTAATTATTACTTCATAGTTTCTGTGATTGAGGTATGTTGAAGACAAAAATCGTACTGGTTTTAAATTTGCACTTCGGAGTTCTTTACGTTTTTTGTTATCAGTGGAAAGATTTATAGCTTAGGCTGACATCCGTTGACGGCAAAATTAATTTCTGCACTTTGGTAACCTTGGCTCATCGCACTGTGATCGTACTCATGGTTGTTTTGTCTTATTTTTTGATAGGCCGAGCACCTAAAGAAGATTGATTATCTTCAAAAGCTATTTATCTGCAGACTATTTCGGTATTTTTAGTTATATTTAAGGTAACCAATTTATTTCTATTACTATTCAGTTCCCTTTGCTCTGTCCTCTCATTTGACACATTAACCATTGTTATATCGTTTGTCGTTTATGAACTATGGTTAATTGATTGTGTATACGTTACTCCAGTCCACATCCACCATTGCTCCTATTTTGTATTGATGCTAGTTACCTAATTGATTGACTGTGTGGTCAGGTTTTGTGTATATGTAGAGGGATGTGTGAAATATAATATGATTTAGCCCGGTTGGTCTGTCGTCTTGTGTTTTATCTCCGGATTTGGACCGAGTGGGCATATGGCAGACGTGCATATATCGACTAGACACTCCAATCACGTTGAGATATCAACGGTTTTTCCATGCGTTATAGCATTTTTATATTGCAAACTGTTTGTCTCTGGCCTAGGTATCATTTCTCGAGTTGCTGACTGAATTTATTATCTAATTTTATATCGACGAGACTGAACTTCCTAAGTTTAGCAAAGCAAAATCCACTGTGATGTTGTTATGTACAGTGATTTCGCTTTAGAATGTTGCTTGATGAAAGCGAACTTCGACCTAAATTGACCAAGAATTTTAGCTAACTAAAATTTAGTATCCGATATATTATTTAAATGATATGAACTTCGATGAGTGCTAAATAACAGGTGCATAAACGTCTGATACAGTGATCCAACTATTAAAATAATACGTAAAAGCTGAGCATATAGTAACATGTGTTACGATATTACTGCATATTTACGTCATCAATGACATAAATATGGGTGCACAATTGTGCACCTGACCCGATCATAAGTTCTAAACATAAGTCGTTTAAGGTTAAAAGTGGAATAGAACCAAAATATAAACGGTAATTATAAAATATTTTAATTTACTTGATGCTTCCTTGCTTTTAAATACTAAATTCGGGTTTAATCAATATTTGGCAACTTAGAGTTTGCAGTGTAGAATAAGATCCCTTTGTTTGGCATGAAATGAAGCATATAAGCTAAGTGATTAAAAAAATGGAGATTAGAAGATCAAAATCTGCTGAAAAATATATAAACAAGCATTTTCTAAAATGACTCGATAATACATGACATGCGCGAAAACCGGAAACTCGGTGTTTAACCACATACGCGATAACTCATACGTGACCTTGATCTTCCTATAGTCTCTTTCCAGCAATATCTCATTTCAAGGTCATCGCACAGAGTTTAAGTGACATTGTTGACGATTTATCACATACCCACTAATTTCGAGTAGGAAGTTATCGCCAGCTATTTGAAGGAGAAAGGTTTATTGCGTAGAACGTGTTTGTGTGACTGTGGTAAGTCTATGCATCTAGACGAATGATTGGAGAAGAGTGACAAACTGATATTTCGATGCCATAAATGTTAGCTCATGAAATCTCTTAGATTTGGCTCATTTTACACGCGTTCCGAAAATTCCCTGGTCCTAGTAATGCAGTGGTAATTGAAGACATCTGTAACTGCTGTTACGCCATGGTGGATGTTACCGAAGTAACCTATGTGCAGTGGTATCAGTGCTGTAGAGATATGTGCTCTGAGATACTAATGAGAATGAAGTGCACCCGATTATTTTCCCGCTACAAGAACACCAATATCTATTAGAGGCGTTGGTAAGATTGTCGAGATCGATGGAATGGAACTTAGAAAGCGCAAATAAAATCGGGGAAGCAGCATACATACAGTGTGGGTAGGTAGCCTTTATATTTGTAGCGGTAAATAATCCCCAAAATAAGTAGTTACATAGGTTTCGACATTGATGCTGACCATGTTTGTTTTAGCGGACACTACTAGTTGAAGGCGCTCGGTCACGCATCACCACCAGATCACGTCACGCCGCATCGTGGAAAGCAGCTCTCTCTCTCTCTAGTTTGCCAGCCTAGACGTTGCTATTCCATTGCCGCCATATTCACGATCAAATATAACTTCCTTTCCATCCTTTATCGCCTTCTGATTTATTCTCATTCGTAAGAGTGGGTTCAATCGTTAGAAGTTGTCCTGGTAATACCGCAAACGTAACTTGGTCATATATCGGGTGCACTTCATTGGTGAGCACGACGTGATTTGGACACGTTCATAACTGTGAGTTCGTTCCTGTTTACAATTTTTAACAGTATTTTTGGTGTGATTATCATTTTTTTGCACATTTTGATTGCATTTATTTTTGTATTTTCACATACTGCATATACAGCATGACTGATCAGACTCCTAAGTTCCTTAAGATTAAAACTCCCACACCCCCATACTTTCAGCTCATTGCTTTCTGGACAGAAAACATAGAAGCTTGGCTCTGCTACGCAGAAGCCGAGTTTCGAGACCACGCTGTGACAGATCCACGTGTTCAACTCCTTGCCGTCGTATGGTCACTTCCGCATGAAGTGAACATGTACGTCACCCCCTTCTTTTTCAGCCCAGACTGCCTTGAACCTTATGACCAGCTCAAAAGATCAATTCTCAAACGCGGAGTTTTATCCGACAGACAGCGTCTTGATGAGTTGTTTCACACCATCGAGCTAGGTAGCGGTTCAGCGACGGAAATGTTATCGCGCATGAAAGAAGTGATTGGTCAACGCACTTTCGACGAAGGTCTTTTCCGCCAACTCTTCTTAGCAAAACAACTCACACCCCCCCTAATGGGTTCGTGAGGACCCTATGACGTACCAGCCAAAGGATTACACCCAATGCTTTAAACATTGGTAAAGGTTCCTCTGATAGCTTGGATGTTGTGCAGCTTCTGGCCGTCAATGCTTATGCTAAAGTGTCGTTACATAAAAAAAATTTTACAAAAGTAATCGTTCTCTTCCGTTTTCTTCTGGTGTTTTCCAGGCGCCCTGGAAATCCAAAAAAAGAAAATTTTTTAGTATGTGCCTTTCATTTATTTATATACATATTTAAAAACAATTCGGCGGCTAAATACAGCTACAAAAACGCATAAAATGTTGACAACGCTAGCGTGAATAAAAAAAATGTTTTTTGATATTTTGTGTGTAAAATGTGTAAAATGCATACCGTAAATTTAAAAAAAAGGTATTTTTATTCAATTTTTTATTTTATATCTATAAACTTCACAATACACACAGTGGAAAATTATAAAAAAAATAATAGTTGTAATATTCATTTAAGTGTTCTGGAAATCGTACATTTCTACCAGAACGTGTAGCTCTCAGCGTTATGGAGCTCTTCTGAAATTCCACTTGCTCGTTGGTTGTTGCTTGAGGCATGGCGACTTCGCTCATGCCGAGTTTAGGCGGTGTTGTGATGAGTTGGACATTTAAGCGTTTACCTTCTATGTAAGCTGCTTTGAGGCGGTCAATGCTGACGTTCTCTTCGTGTCCATTCCTATCGATCGTATAGTACTTTGTTTCACGTTTCAAGACCTTGTATGGTCCTTCGTAAGTCGCGTAAAGAGGTCGGCGTAGAGCGTCATGACGTACAAAAACGTGTGTACTATATTTTAAAGCAGGTTGGATAAAAGTGTCTGTCGATTGTTGTCGAGTTTGAACTGGCTTAACTGAACGCATAGCATTTTTAAGCCGGTTCACGTAAGAATTTATATCCAAGTTTGTCGAGGTGAAAGCGGTTTCCACAAACTCACCTGGTAATCAAAGAGTCGTTCCGTAAGCTAGTTCAGACACGCTGCACCCGACATCTTTTACCATGCTTCGGATACCGAGTAAGACTAGTGGCAAAGCCTCTGTCCACTGCGGCATGTTTGTAGCTGAAAGTGATGATTTCAGCTGTCGATAAAATCTTTCTACTATCCCGTTAGATTGTGGGTTGTAGGCAGTTGTTCGGAAGCTCGTTGCTCCAAGAAGTTTTGTCAGAGAGTGGAACAATCCAGATTCAAACTGACGTCCACGGTCTGTCGTTATTGTAGATGGACAACCAAAATTCGCTATCCATCGTTCGACGAAAGCACGAGCAATCGTTTCAGTAGTGATGTCTTTTAAGGGAATCGCTTCTGGCCAGCGTGTAAAACGGTCCACGCATGTCAAAAGATAAGAAAATCCATTTGATTCTGCTAAGGGTCCCACCAAATCAAGGTGGACATGGTCAAATCGAGCGTCGGGAGTTGGAAAAGTGCCTAGAGGACATTTATTGTGCTGAATTACTTTGCTCTTATGGCAGGCCACGCAGGAGCAT
Organism: Schistosoma mekongi; assembly: GCA_034768735.1. Lineage (NCBI taxonomy): Eukaryota > Metazoa > Platyhelminthes > Trematoda > Strigeidida > Schistosomatidae > Schistosoma > Schistosoma mekongi. The sequence continues at coordinate 51,958,249 of CM068306.1, forward strand.
GCCCATTCTTTGATGTCTTTATTCATGCTTGGCCAGCAAAATCTCTGGGCAATCAGTTTAGACGTAGCACGAACTCCAGGATGAGAAAGGTTGTTCACTGTATCAAAGATGATTCGTCGATAACTCTTGGGAACGATTGGACGGGCTGTACCTGTAGAATTATCACAAATTAGTGTTCTTACCTTTTCCAATCGTCTTTGTTTAGAGTTTGAGCGTTGTTGTGGATAACTCGTGATGAAGATCATTGTCTTCATTTTGAAGTCGAGCTAGTTCAACAAGGTCGATGCCTTGGATACGATTCAAGTCATGTTTTCCTGATAACGCGTCGGCAACTACATTGTTAGCTCCAGATATATGTCGTATATCAGTAGAGAACTGGGAAATGTAGTCTAGATGACGCGACTCTCGCGGAGAGTACTTATCTGAAGACGACTTCATAGAAAACGACAGTGGCTTATGGTCAGTGAATATTGTAAATTCCCGGCCTTCGATGGAATGTTGAAAATGTCGTACAGCACAGTACATGGCTAGCAGTTCACGACCAAAAGTGCTGTATCTCGAATTTGTCATCGTTTAGTCGTCTTGAGAAGAATGCTAAAGGTTGCCAAGTTTGGCCAGTCCACTGTTGCAGAACTGCGCCAATCGCTGAGTCAAATGCGTCAACCGCGATGCTGACAGGGGCTTCGGTACTGTGATGTGCCAGCATAATCACATTGGCTATTGCTTCCTTAGTCGCAGTAAAGGCTTTCTTTGAGTCTGCATCTATTGTGAACACCATTTTATTTTCACGAAGCTGATCTGTTAGTGGTTTCATGATAGATGCACAGTTCGGTATAAGCCGTCTGTAGAAACTTAACAACCCATTGAAAGCTCGCAAGTGCTTGATGGTGGTTGGTTCCGAATACTCCAGAATAACCGCCACTTTGTGTTTTTGGGGTTGTATACCATTAGCATCAATAGTATGCCCCAGGAAGTCCAACGAGGTTGTTCCGATTTGGCATTTCTGTATGTTTATGGTTACTCCATATTGCTTCAGTCTACTAAAGACTGTGTCTAAATGTTTCATATGTGTTACCTCGTCTGGGCTTGCTATCAGGCAGTTGTCGACATATGCATGGACATAGTCAAGCCAGCGGAACACGTCATCAATGAAGCGTTGGAATATTTGTGCTGCTTTCCTCAACCCAAAAGGCATTCGGAGGAATTCGTAAAGGCCAAATGGAGTTACGATAGTGGTTTTCGGGATATCATTTTCAGACATCGGTATTTGGTTGTACGCCTTTACCAAGTCGAGTTTTGAAAATATTGTCATTCCTCTCAGGGTGACCGTTAAATCGTGGATGTGCGATAAAGGGTAACGATCAGGCGTAGTTTGGGCGTTTAGGCGTCGGTAATCACCGGTGGGACGCCAGTCATTGCTATCTTACTTCGAAACCATATGTAACGGAGATGACCATGGGCTACTGGAAGGTCGAATTATTCCCAAGTCAATCATATGATCGAATTCGCTTTTCGCAATCCTTAGTTTTTCGGGCGCGAGTCGGCGTGCTTTGGAGAATACAGGTTGACCTGTAGTCGTGATGTGATGTGTAACATTGCTGGTTACACATGATAATCTCGATGACGCCTTATTCAGATCTGGATACATGTCGAGTATTGGCTGAAAATAAGGGTTAATTAAATGTTTAAAACGAAGAGGACATAAGCTACAACCTGTTGCAGCGTTTCCACGAATGTGGAGATTTGTGTTACTATCCACGGATCTCTTTTTACTAGGGTCCACAGGCAAGTTGCGGTGGCTAAGTAAATCCATGCCTATGATTGGTATTTTCATATCGGCGATAGTGAAGATCCAGTGTATGGGTTTTCGTAAACCCACGTTTAAGTAGACGTATCGTTTGCCATACGTAGCTATATGTTATCCATCGGCTGCCTGTAAATCGAACGCAGCTTCATGGTGGCGATCAGATGGAGCTGCAGGAAGAACGCTAACTTCTGCGCCAGTATCGACGAGGTAGCGAACCTTCGTTATCACATCAGTGATAAATAACAGGCAGCTGCTTCCACCGGCTACGGTTGCCGCTAACGCGTGCCGGCGGAATAGTTTCATGATGCGTCAACAATGGGTTTATGTCTAGGGAAACAACAGGGGTCTCTACACATCTTAGAATTTTTTCCATAGGTGTTGTGGTACCAACACCAATGTGAATTTTTGTTTCGTCGAAGTTGAGAAGACGATCTTCTCCGTCATGTACTTCGTCGACGAGAATTGTTTGGCCGGTGTCTTTCCTTCAGGTCACGAAAACGAGAGAGAGTATTACACAATTTTGTCACGTCGTTTTCAGTGGCCTGAGGTTTTTCAGTAATGGAATAAACCTGATTATCGCGAGTTCTGGTGATCTTCAGAATTCAATCAGGAGTTGAAGCTAGTTCATCTACTAGGTTGTTATTAAACGTTACCAGAACTGCTTGCACTTGTTGTGGCAGTTTTGATAAGAAGAGTTGGCGGAAAAGACCTTCGTCGAAAGTGCGTTGACCAATCACTTCTTTCATGCGCGATAACATTTCCGTCGCTGAACCGCTACCTAGCTCGATGGTGTGAAACAACTCATCAAGACGCTGTCTGTCGGATAAAACTCCGCGTTTGAGAATTGATCTTTTGAGCTGGTCATAAGGTTCAAGGCAGTCTGGGCTGAAAAAGAAGGGGGTGACGTACATGTTCACTTCATGCGGAAGTGACCATACGACGGCAAGGAGTTGAACACGTGGATCTGTCACAGCGTGGTCTCGAAACTCGGCTTCTGCGTAGCAGAGCCAAGCTTCTATGTTTTCTGTCCAGAAAGCAATGAGCTGAAAGTATGGGGGTGTGGGAGTTTTAATCTTAAGGAACTTAGGAGTCTGATCAGTCATGCTGTATATGCAGTATGTGAAAATACAAAAATAAATGCAATCAAAATGTGCAAAAAAATGATAATCACACCAAAAATACTGTTAAAAATTGTAAACAGGAACGAACTCACAGTTATGAACGTGTCCAAATCACGTCGTGCTCACCAATGAAGTGCACCCGATATATGACCAAGTTACGTTTGCGGTATTACCAGGACAACTTCTAACGATTGAACCCACTCTTACGAATGAGAATAAATCAGAAGGCGATAAAGGATGGAAAGGAAGTTATATTTGATCGTGAATATGGCGGCAATGGAATAGCAACGTCTAGGCTGGCAAACTAGAGAGAGAGAGAGCTGCTTTCCACGATGCGGCGTGACGTGATCTGGTGGTGATGCGTGACCGAGCGCCTTCAACTAGTAGTGTCCGCTAAAACAAACATGGTCAGCATCAATGTCGAAACCTATGTAACTACTTATTTTGGGGATTATTTACCGCTACAAATATAAAGGCTACCTACCCACACTGTATGTATGCTGCTTCCCCGATTTTATTTGCGCTTTCTAAGTTCCATTCCATCGATCTCGACAATCTTACCAACGCCTCTAATAGATATTGGTGTTCTTGTAGCGGGAAAATAATCGGGTGCACTTCATTCTCATTAGTATCTCAGAGCACATATCTCTACAGCACTGATACCACTGCACATAGGTTACTTCGGTAACATCCACCATGGCGTAACAGCAGTTACAGATGTCTTCAATTACCACTGCATTACTAGGACCAGGGAATTTTCGGAACGCGTGTAAAATGAGCCAAATCTAAGAGATTTCATGAGCTAACATTTATGGCATCGAAATATCAGTTTGTCACTCTTCTCCAATCATTCGTCTAGATGCATAGACTTACCACAGTCACACAAACACGTTCTACGCAATAAACCTTTCTCCTTCAAATAGCTGGCGATAACTTCCTACTCGAAATTAGTGGGTATGTGATAAATCGTCAACAATGTCACTTAAACTCTGTGCGATGACCTTACGATGAAAGATCGTATTTCACTAGTTCGTCCATATTCTATAGTCCCGCCCTATTGCACTAAAGTAAACTTTTAGAAATTAAATACATGCTGGCATATTAGCAGTTTGTATGAGTACATTTAACACGCCCGAATGTATAGAAACAGCTTTTTAGTTGAAAACCCAAATCAGAATTCTATATTTTGAATAGCACACTGTATTGTGTCATCCGTTAACTTAATTGCTAAAACCAAAATTGATGAGGCGATAAAAATTGGATCAGTAGCTAGAAGGTTCAGCATGCAAAAACAAATGATGAGTTGGGTTGAACCCTATTGATTGGGACTTTATTATAAATCAATTATTAAGTTTCAGGGTTAGTGCACAGAACAAGACTCATGATAAATTGCAGTGTAGTAGATTTTAACTGGTGCATATTAGTGAAGCTGAGAAAACAGACTGTAAAGCGGTGGAAAAGTAAATGGACGTTAAGTGTTATTGGTCTATTAAAACAACACTAACGAAATATAAATATTTAAACTCACCACTGAAAATCTAGTACAATAATAGTGTTAATTGGGCTTTGACCGAAATTATATATTCTTATACGTTTATAGTAGCCTCTAAGCCCCCCAACATACTGAGTTTTATTGGTTGTTTAGCGCCTAGGTATATCCCGATCTAGTGACAGAAGAAACCCGACTGTTATGGGAATAAGTCTTTATTCAGTAGAGTGGGCAGGAGACAGTGGAGTGCGGTTCTAGTTATTCAAACACACAAATACTTCTGAGTGTTCAATATAAGCCAATAGGAAATATAATACCTATGCAGAATAAGGAAGTAAATGAATACTGGAGCTTATTTGTTTTGTCGTATGCTTAAGGTTTGAAGTGAACTTTTAACTAGTCAAGGTAAGTTGCTACAGTGTACGTCTATCGTTTTACTGTTTGGATGACGTAGCATGACTGAAAGCAAAATTAATATAATATACACACCCCGTTCCTTTTGGTCATGCGCTTGTCGAGTTTACGTTCAGTCTAAATATAATATTGCTATATTTATCATTATTGACTTTTGATATATACACTTATCCTGTGAATTGTAGATTTATGCAAGTCAATATAACTTATGATGATTTACATAAAATTTAGAACTATATTATTACAGAACCGAGTTAGATTCTCGTCCAGCATTAACAAGTAATAATGACTTATATTCCATACAGTATTTGAACATGTTAATCAAATATATCTAATCTATAATTATATCGTTATCTGTGACCAGCAACACTAAACAATTTAATGAATACAAGGTCATAGTCCAATTTGACATATTCGTGACTGGAGTTTAGGATATTTGTGACGTTTCTGCTTAAAATGTCAAAACCCAATTTCTAGAATTTTTTACTTTTTTGCCGTAGATCAAGAGGACATAATAAACGAATATTTTATTTCAGGATGCCGTATTAATTATACTTGCTCTTAGGGGATATGTTATGCTTAGCTACACGGAACATACCAGATTAAAGCTTTAGAGATATAACCTGACCTCGAGATGAACTATATCTATTTATAACCAAGCCTTTGATAAGTTCCAGTCATTTTTCGATACACGTATAGAGCTAATGTGAATATACTAACCCCTAGTAGAGTCAAACTGTACAGACTGGTCACTAGACAGTGAATGCAATATTCCAACCTTTGAAGGCCAATATCATCCACACGGAGACGTCATTTGGTGCAGCGTGCCTGTAACCCACTTTCTGTATTTTCGTTTTGCATCTTCTTAAACATTTTCAAACTCATATGACTGTCCCTTTCGTAAAAAGCTTCAAAGGAATAGAGAAACTCGACCACCACAGTTTAAGTGGGCTGGATGGTTCGACTTTACCCCACGCCTACTAAAATTAGTCAGCTATACCATTCCAACAGAATCAAGTAGAGTTAGACTATTATTCGACGTCAGTCCATTATCTACATACCTATGATCGTCAACTAAATATGAAAGTCTATCTCATCCTTCATTAACCCGCGAGTTCCCAGAATTACTAATTGTTTTCCGTGGTTGTCAGTACTGTGGAATTCAGTCTTGTACATTAATGTAGCACCGACATCTACCTTACTAGTCACATCGTTCATAGTTTCTCTATTATCTGGACACTATGTCTGCAGACTATTAAGACGTAGCAAAGCTTCTATAATTCTACCTTTTGACCCCAATTTACAAGAGTATTAGCATCAAACGTTAATACATGTATCTTTATACCTAATTTTGACATGAGGAACTTAGGAGAGGATGAAGAATGTAACATTTGGTTACATTTAATCGACGACCGCAGATAGAAAGCGTGCGTTCAGCCGAGCAGGTAAAAAGTGAAGGTACAATCATGTTATCCATTCGTTTTGACAATATGTTGCTAAAATGTGTATCCATTATTTCACCAGAAAAGACTTAATGTCAACACCATTTTACAAAAATTAATTTATCAAAACTGTTCTACAACATACTTTACCTGCCAAATAGTCAAATTCTGAGAATTACATTACTTTAGCCTACGAAATTTTTAGAGAATAGTGCAAATACAACATCGTAAAACTCACACAAACAAAACTTTCTTCGTACTTATGTTCTCAGTCATTTGGAACGAACTGCCGGTAGAAATTAGGAAAACGGTACTCATTTTATGCTCTCAGTAGACCATATCATTATTGACAATGGGGAGTTGGATGAATTATGAGTTTACTTTTAAACTAAGAGACGCGAAGGTATACTTGGCCTACTAAATATGTAGCATATATTATTGGAGAAATAAATGCATTTATAATAGTAAAAACTACGACTTATTTTATTTATTTGTGTGTACCAGCCTCCTGACGTCTCTATGAAGATCATTGATTTACTGGAAGATATTTTCACACAAACAATCCTCCTAACCTGTAACAAGCATAGTTATTTATGGAGATTTTAACAAGACTGAAATGCCATGATTTTTGACTAAAGTACTAAAGCTTGACGACTTATTTCGTGAATGTTTAGAACTTGGCACATGGCTCACTGCATTCCTAGTTAGCCCCTAGACTCTAAAATATCTTGAGCGTAGTTTTAACGAATGGTCTTTCTCTATATTCTGGGCCACTCCATAAAGTTTACCTTACACTTAATACTATGTAATTTTTTCTAAGCTCTTTTTCTAATAATATCATGCAGCGTTATGTTGATACGTAATAGTACTAATAGTAAATTATCATTATTATTACCTAGCCTAGGGTCTACAGTAATAATAGTCTGTACTACCTGTTATCTTGCACTTGAATAAAGTTGATCTCAACACAGTCTGTGACTTAGAACACTGGCTATAGCACAATAATTTTCTCCGAACCATCAAATACACAAAGGTTGTGAAGAGAGTTAGAAGGCAATTTAAATCTCCTCACTTCTGCTGGATGGGACACATTTTAGTTCCAGACTGTGTTGTAGTATTTACTGGGGTAATTTGTTAACAGTTGATGCCTTACTATACATGTTACCCTGACACAGCACACAACATCAAGTTAACTTCCCTTCTACTAAATGTCCGGAACCTACCTGTAATCAGACGGCTACAGAAAACTTTCAGGAAGATGGCGGTTTTTCATGTGGTAGAGTATTTAATTGATTTTCAGCTTCCTTTTGTAGCAAGTGTTTAGCGAAGAATTTTATATCCCGTCTATATTATATATATGCTTTTTTCCGACTAGTCCGAATTGCATTGCTTACTTTGCAGTCAACGTCTGTTAATGTAGTAGTTAATCACTTACAGTATTGACATAACTAACCCTTGCTTCAACAAGTCATGACTTAAACTTTTAAAAGCATCTGATCTTATCTAAAGATTATACAAAGTATAAAGGTTCCGAATAGGTTGCATTTTCCGAATCCTCACACAAGTAGTGATCAAAAATTCCAACTACTTCATACTCTCAACATTTGAATTTAGATTTCTTATAGAATGTTATTTATACTCGGAGTTATTGCCAGCTAACTTTTCCCCTGTAGTAATTAACGGTCCTAATTTTATAGAGCATGATTACACCTGTACCTTGGATGTTGGTAATATGTCGCACTCTCCTCGTAGCTCCGCTCAAGATAATATTATTTATGATGTAAAATCTGTGTCGTTAAACTACCCATTTTTAAAATTATTAATTCACAACTCAGTATGTGAACCTCTTGATTTAACCTTACGATCAGCCCGTATGTTCTAGAAGACTAATAAATGCACCAAACATATTAGCAGGCTTATATTACCCAGGCCGGCGACCGGTAATACGCCTTTGTTTTTATTTAAACATAGTGGTAGCAATATACTGCCTTAACTACTCGACATTTTTAGTGTTCATACCCTGTGGCTACTATCTAGGTTTGTAAAAGACTACATTGTCTCTGGTCATGAAGCTGGCCTGAAAACAGTTACGGATCTATTAACATTACTTTTGTACTTTTACGTACCGTAGAAACAGCTGACAAAAATCAGGTGTCGGACTTTCTACCAGATGGACAACTCGCCTTTGATTATCAGCATGCTTCTACAAAAAACTCGTTCTTAAATGTCTACTCACCTTGAAATATTTGACCAAATAACTGAACATAAAAACAACAGATTTATTGTTCATATATTAAGACTCGCATGGATCTTTCGGTACAGTTACTCACGATTGACCACGAATAGCATTAAAATCTTATGGAATAAAATATTTATTAAAATTGTTATACTCTTTCCTCAACATTTGTTGTCAAGTTGTAAAAAGAAATTCTTACAAATCAAAATCTTAACCTATGTTCAGTGGTGCGATTCGGGGTTTATTATGAGGTCTATTATTTTTTACAATCTACTTTAGTGACGTGTGCAAGTGTATAAAATATGATAAACATTTCCTATATGTTGACAATCTTAAAATGACATATTTTGCCCCCCCCCCCTATTATACGTACACTACCATGAACAATATTCAACATGATATCACTTGCTTTCAGAACTAGTGTCTTATCTGGATAATGCAGCTTAGTGCAGACAAGTGTGGGTTACCGTGACCTAAACGCCATCAAACTGTTATCAGCACCCTTTTGAACAACAAGAAATTACCTATTCCCGACACAGTACTGGACCAAGGTATAAACTACTCTTCAGCGTCAGACTCCCAACCATGCTATCTACATTTGCTGCGGCCACTAACAAACTTTTTACTGATAATGGTCTTACAGTCCAATGCAGCCGTTTGTGTCCAAGAAGTAGTAAAGCTTGCATAATCACCGATGACCTATATCTAAGTTTTGGAGTGTTATGATCAGTGTACAAAATAGGCATGCAATAAGCTGTCTTTTGTTTACCAATATTTGGTAGTAGTAAACAAATACTGGCTAGTATTTATTAGGATGTATCAATTTTCGACAGATTAATCACACTTTATCTCCGGATGTTCTTGTACTGCGAAAACTCTTTTATAGTTCATACGATCAATAATAACGTTATTATGGTTTGCGCAACCCTGATTTCATGCCAATTTACCGTGTTATATACTGCTGCATGCTCGTGTTCCTTCTCTTTCATTTCAGGTCCCACGAATGAAAATCGTATAGGTCAATGGTCTTCATTTTGCTTTAACGTCGAAACATATTTGCACCTCCATCTTATTATCATGTTTTGTCCTCCAAACGAGGTCATACTTGTCTTAGCTGATTCTACTCTCCGTCTGTTGATACACCAAAACGAGAAACTGACTGTAACGTCGACCATTTGGTTTATTTGCAGTGTCGAGTAACTAGTACTGATATATCACGAAATATATACCACACCAAAAGGATCCTTCTAGTATGTCACCAATTTTTCTATAAGAAGATATGAACATTTACTTTATACTGAATAATAAACCGATTGTTCTAACTGTGATTTACTATTCGCATGTAAATGTTTTTCCTCATCTGTAAAATTGGCTTGCTTGTAGTGTCAGGCAACAAATAAATATACCTTATCGAACGCAATATAAGTGTACGCAGATTTTATCTCTATTGCCGTATATTTTAAACTTTTTAAAATTTTTACCGTATCTCATAATTAATATATTTGGATGACCACCTTTTGAAGGTTAACTTTTGACGTGAAGCAACACTTCTGTTTCGTCAGTTGGACATGTCCATAGTTTTCGAGGTATTTGTCATTAGCAATATAAGTTTGTTCGAGAGAACTTCGGAACGCGTAGGTGTTTATAGTATTGCTATCTTTAAAAGTGAAGAGATGGCTTGGCCATACATTGATGCGTATGAAACTCTATATTGTTATGATGAATGTTTAGAAATGATATTTGAGAATGAGATCGGATATTAAAGATCCGTTTGTCTCTCTAACCCCGAGTTGCTTCAGAAGTCCAAGTACACAGTTGTGTACTCATATATTACGAATTTATCGTTATCGTATCTTGTTCTCATTACTGATTTCTGTCCTATGTATTATCGAATATATATTACGAGACTGCTTGACTAATATTTCAAATTTTACTTTAATTCTCTGCCAGTATCCCAGGTACTGCTGTAATTCTTGTAAAGTTTTATTTAAGTCTCATTCACTGCCCACATAATCCAGTATGGTTACCTAGTAAAGTTCGGAATACAACAGAGGCTAACTGTTACTTTGAATTGACGCTTCTTCAAATAAATTCAAACTTTTAAAATCCAACGACGGCGGAATGCTTTTAAATACAGCATAATCTCTACTACTATTAGTGTCACTGTATTCGATTACTATGGTTCAAAAGTGACAATACAGAGACCAATGGAGTGAAAATAATTATTCATTTAATCTTTCTCACAGAGAACTTTGATCAGTGGCAGCATCAATTCCACCTAGAATACCAACTTATAAACATCAACATGAATAAAATCTGGAACAAGACAATCATAGGTCTGGCTACATGTGTTGATCTTTGCAGTAATGTTCCAAGTGTGGACATATTTTTCCCTTAAACTCGTTCACCAAAAGAGATGATTTGTCAAGCCCTTATTAATTTTTTGTGCCTTTTCTTATATTTCCCTACACAAGTGGCTTTACGCATTTTTTCGTAATAAAACCTACTTTCAGTATATTGGACATCGTACTTCTAAAGGCCAGTGTTTGGCGCTTCTTTGCTCCAACTTGCAAGCTATGATTATTTCTATTCGTTGTTCGAAATTCCTAAGTGTATCGAGGTAAATTTAGTTACTAAGAATGCAGTCAAAACGTCCAGTAAAATTTCATTGCGGAGTTTTTTGCCGATCAGGAACATGTCAATTTTTATTTCGGAAGATGTAGGCATTTTTCATTCTCACTGGGTACTTTCCAGAAGATACGATATCTACAATGGGGCGTCTTCTTCGGCTTTACTGGAATAATTACTGGATGCGCAGTTTATATGACAAGAGATCTCAAAAAAGGTTAGTGATTGTAACTTTGCGGATCAAAGCATTTCGTAGGTTATGGCTACTAAGGATTGCATTTTAATCCGTTAGACTACTTTACAGCATTTTGTTTCTTCATCGATCTCAGTTGCGTAAGATATGTTATGGAATGCAGAGTATTCGCCTATCCAAGACTAACTTGTTTTTCATAATTCTCAGTCTCCCGAAAGTTTCTATGGGCGACTTGAAAATAAGCTGCTTAACGCATGCGTTACCTATTCCTACCAGACATGAAAGTCGCTTTATTGAAGACTTCCATCCTTTTCCTAATCATTTGAAGTTGATATTTTTGGAAGCTTCATTATTTCTAGCATTATCATCAGCCAGCAAGACATGTCTCGTAATCTCAGCTTCCGCGAATTATTAGTTGATTAGATTTGGTTCCAGGTAACTTAGCCTTGGCTATTGTCTCTTAACCTCTACGTTTCATCCAAACCCGAGGCTCAGTTTCCGGAAGAATCCTTGCTGTTTCAAACCAGAACCAACAACCCATAAATCCATTGCCTACATTCAAAATTTCAATGTTCTGGTGTTGTATTTGGAATAATCAGAAGTGTTTATAGATCGTAACTAACGTATATATATACATATGTATATATATGCTTCCCAGAAATAGACACGTCATAGTGGGATTGTATCGAACCCCACATGTCAGTTCTAACAGTTGGGTTATGAACGTATGTTCTTGCTCCATCAAGCTCTCCAGACGCATGGAAGTTGCAATACAGTTCAGCTCCTACTAATCACAGTACATTGATTCCTCATATTGTCAGTTGTAATATGCTACTGTTAAGGGCATGTGACAGGTATTTTTATTAAGTATGTGAGTGGTTCTGAGTTTTATTTTTATTTCGGTGGGTCGATATATCATCTGACCACATATATTGAGGCGAGGGAGATGTAGTTTAACCATAAGACGTCAAATGTTTTAATTACTAATTGTTATAACGTCAGAAAGCTGACTAAACTTATGACCAGCTGATCGGCATGGCGGTATGTGCACGAAGTTGCAATGACAGACACCAATGATAGGGCCTAGTCGGTCTCCGTATGTCCGCCTGATTCCTTCTCAGTCCCGAGCCGGAATGTGTAGAATACAAAATTAATGAATCGACCAGACAGAATTAAATTGTTTCAAACAATCCTTTATATAGACATAAAACCTGACTATTCAGGCAACCAATTAGAAAATTGATGTTAACATGAAGTAAGAGCAAGTAACAGTGAAATGGAAGGATGTGCAAAACTAAGTAACTGTAATTCGTAAATGAAAAGTAATATACTAACATTTAATATGCTGAACGGGAAAGGCATGGGGAACGTAATGCTCATTTTGCATGCAATTATATAAAATAGACTATCGAAAAAGTTTTGGAAGATAGTCAATCTTCTTTACGTGCCCGATATATCACCAGTTTACCTTAAAACCTTTTATTTGTTGCTTATACTTAATGCTTTTCTTACTACTTGATTCACTACTTACTGCTAATGTCATTTCGGTTTTCACAGTCAAATATTTTCGGTCCATATAAATTTAACTCAGCAGTATGACGAAGCTATTTTTCATGTAAATCTTAAGTTCATTTATAATTGAACCTATATGTAAAATCGGTCTATCAATATTTTCATTACAATCTGACTTCTGATCAGTCATTTACTTTTAGGTCGACGCTAGAATTTTCCCTTTATTGTTACATAACATTACATAATACACTATCCCTTATCTTTTAGCTAAAGAGGTATCAAAACAACAGTATGGTCACCCGTCTATTGGTGGCGATTTCAATCTGATTGACCACAATGGGAAACCATGCACATTAGCTGATTTTCGTGGAAAGTGGGTCCTATTGTATTTTGGCTTTTGTCGGTGTCCTGATATCTGCCCAGAACAACTTGAAAGACTTGTAGAAGTTACTGACAGAATAAGTAAGGTTTTTTCGGGGGAGAGAAGCTGATTGATCCTGTCAGCAACATTGATATGACCGTTGCTTGCTTATTATGTTCTTTCTACCCTCCCTAATCCATTATTTTGCCTTAAGAGTTGTCATTAATTGGTTAATTTGTTTTAGCATCGCAATAAATCACTCGATATTAGTATTTTATGTAATTTTTGCTGTATTTATCAATGGTTTCGTTAGTATGAAATTCTAGTAGTTGATTTTGTTTTGAGGGGCGAGTAAGCTTACTTTATCGTCTTTATTGAAGTGCAATAAGGTTGGTATTTCTATGTTGTGACACCCAGACTACCAAAAACACAATTCAATAATGTGGCATATACTTTTCTATTTTGAAATGTAAAGTAATCCTGCACGCCTGACAGAGCCGTATGCCTTTCTTCAACCCAAAGCTTTCCTGCGTGACTATGAATGGTAGCTAGTCCACGCCAGATAAATCTATCTACTCATCAAGACACCGTTGCCTCACTTGTCACGTTAACATGTTGAAGTTCATGTATTGTTATGTTCCTAATATATCGACCCAAATACTTCTATTGCTTAGTATTCTTAGACACCGAACACTTGACAAGATCCCAAATCAGAACACGTTTGAACAGGAACAAATTATATTCCAAATAACAAGGGTAGACAGAAGTAGGAATCGTTAGTTAAACAAACGTTAATGTATTTATAGTATTTACATAAGAAGCTTCCAGAATCTTCTGCAACAATCCACTAGAGCTGATTGGTTTAGCAGTAGCCAATCAGCGTGCGCCATCACGATCATGCACTGAGCATGCTTTAATCCGGTCTATATCCCACTAACACCTCCCCCTTGAGCAGATTCGTAGGATCTAGTGTTAGGATTCACTTGCAGCCGTTGTACTGGTTTGTGCTTACGATTTGTCCACCTTCTAGGTAATAAGGAAGTGGTATCATCCTTCGTTTGCACAGCGACTGTCCTGTCTGTTTCAGGTATGTTGATCTCAAAGGTGTCTAGCAGAACATCGAGAGGTAGTCTATACCGCGTCTCGTTGTTGGCGATGCAGGTTGGTTTCAGTTGGTTCGCATGACGCACCCAGACTTCTGAGCCAACAGACACCTCGTACACCACATTTCCTTTCTTTCGCACGATCCGACCAGCCATCCAGGTAGGATGTTTGCCTCGATAGTCCATAGCAAGTACCCTTTGACCCACAGTGAACAATCGTCTTTGCGCCCCATGCCGACGATTGAACTGTTTCTCCATCTTTACGTTTCGTTGAGGCTCAAGAGCTGGCGTCGGACGGATGCTATCGAAATGTGTCCGTATTTTTCTGCCCAGTAATGCTTCTGCTGGAGAGACCCCGTTAGTTGTCTGAGGGTTCGGTGTGGAACGGTAGATAAGCAAGAACCTCTCTAAGATCTCTTCGGTTGTCCCCTCCCCTCTTGATTTTTTCAGAGCATCTGGTTTCACGGGCAAATGAACTTTCATTTTGGTGCAGTGACCAAGGGTATTCTGTAAAACAGGAGCGAATTTTCTCTTCGGCTTTCCTGGTAACTTTTCACCTGTCTGTTTTGCACGTATAGGGGTGTCTAATGATGGACACGACACGCTGCAAACACTGTTGATGGGTACATCCATTATTCCAAGTTTTTCTAGCATATCAAGACCAAGGAGATCAAGGTATGGTCGTTCTGTAAGATAGCATATTCCTTTACAGCTATTTCCGTTGAAGGAAAATTCACACTGTAATTCGCCAACCAGTTGCAAATCTCCTCCTGAAGCGTTTTTAGCAGTTTTCTTAGATGGCTTTATTGGCGGTTTCCCAAGCAGGTTATATGTTTCTCTAGACACTAGGGTGATATCGGATGCTGTGTCAATTTGAAGACGAGCTGGTATGCCGTTAATCTGAATAGTAACATACTTTCTCTGAATGTCATAGTCTGTTTGAAAGGCTGCTACCAGAGAAAGTGATTGAGATTCGGCTGACTTCACCATGTGTCGAGGACGTCTATGTTTCTTCTTGGGCTGAGACGTACGATTCGGTGGGCAATGATCTTCTTTATGACCACATTTATTGCACTTCTGACATTTATGCTTCTTAAATGGGCAGAATCGTACAAAGTGCCAATCACCACATAACCAACATGCAGTCGTTGGTTTGTTACCACTTGTTCTCGGTTTTTGAGCTTTTAACCTAGTAATAGCGTTGACACTACTGCAGGTTAAATTAGGATTTACCTGTTCAATTAACTGATTGTCGTGTCTGATGTTTTGTAGCCGCTTACACTCATCTGTCAATGTTCTGAGTGTGATGTTTGGATCTTGATCCAGTCGAGTTAAGAGTCTAGTTCTAATCTCAGCATCTTGAGGTGATTGAAGAGCTTTGATGAATATAAGGCATTTAAATTGGTCTTCTGTCAACGAGCGTAACTTGAACCGTTCACACTCTCTGTTGACGATGTCTGCTAGAGCACCATATTCATCAGTTTCGCGTTTCACCAAATTAAGACACTGATAACGAATACTAAACAATGAAGATGATTCGCCGAATATCTCTGATAATTGAGCTACCGTCTCATCGAAGCTGAGCTCTCGAGGTAACTTTGGTAATATATGATCAGCATAGCGTGCATGCTCATTACTTCCCAGCTTACGCATCAGCAATCGAGTTTTCCATGCATCATCTTGTTTACAGAATTCTATTCTGAATGTGTCTTCCCAACGTTTGAACCACATGAGGAAGGTATTTCCACTATCGGGGTCATAATAGAATTCTGGTATGCTGCTGGCAACTGCATCACAAGAAGTACTTGAAAAAGCGTGTGAACTTGAACAATGGATGTTCAGCTGTTGTGTAAGGGTTTCTAACAACCGCATTTGTGCATCGAGTTGTGCTTGCTGTTGTTGTAGTATTCGATTGAGCTGGTCATCTGATATCGGCATTTTGAATGTGTCTTCCTTTTTCCCCGTCGCCACTGTTATGTTCCTAATATATCGACCCAAATACTTCTATTGCTTAGTATTCTTAGACACCGAACACTTGACAAGATCCCAAATCAGAACACGTTTGAACAGGAACAAATTATATTCCAAATAACAAGGGTAGACAGAAGTAGGAATCGTTAGTTAAACAAACGTTAATGTATTTATAGTATTTACATAAGAAGCTTCCAGAATCTTCTGCAACAATCCACTAGAGCTGATTGGTTTAGCAGTAGCCAATCAGCGTGCGCCATCACGATCATGCACTGAGCATGCTTTAATCCGGTCTATATCCCACTAACATGTATACTCTGCGTCAGTTTTATACACTAAACCTGACTCTTTCCAGTTAAAGATGCCTGGGGACTCTTTGTGTCCGATCATTGTTTTCAAATGATGGCTCTTCCGATGGTGACACCATATGTGCAATGCAAAGTTCGTTGATGTCGACATCTTAAAGCACTAACTTCCGTAGCTTAAAGAAGTTTTGATAATGTTATCCCAGTGTCGACACTACATTGCTTACCAGTACTTGGGCTGGATGAAAACTGTGGAAACTGGCGTTTTGGTTTTGGTCCTCAGCTTACTGACTTGAAACATCAAACGTGATTCAACTGAAGTCATTAACAATTTTGTCGTAGTTTCTTTAACATATTTCACATAATGGCAAACCAACCTCAGTTGAAAGTTTTTGATTATTTTTTCAATTAAAGTGTTTCTTAAATACAATATGTATTCATCAAATCCCCCCACTTTTCTTTCTTTACAAGATTATCATTCATGTATATGTGGTGCGTTCTCTTAATGTCTTTCTTTACGGGTACACTTACGTTATACGTAAGAGAATACATTATATAGGGACATCGCTAGTAAAACGCATAGTTCACGATGAGTAAATTTATAATAGTCGAGTTCGTTGCACCTGTAAATTTGTCTGTCTTATGGTAGCTAACTTATCATCCAAGTTCTTTCTTTTAATTAGTAACATGGGGTAGATTCATAGTGCTTTTTTCCTTTATATCAATATAAACGAGTCTATTTGTTTCGTTCTGAGTTACTTAGTCTCTACTAAATTATACTCAGTTTTTCAGATTATATTGAGGTTCAAGTTAATTAGTCATTTGTAATTATAATCTTGATGCAATACTTCGATTTTATGGAAATCAAGTAAGGTTATTTTGTGTTAATCATCTCTTTTTAGTGCTAATGAGAAGTACTAAATCCTTTATTATGCTCTCCCTTGTAATTTATTTAAACTAACAACCCGGAACAATATTCGAATATTATATATATATATATATATATATATATATATATATATATATATATTACAAAAGTGCTTCTTCTTTACAGTGCTTATTGAAAAACCAAAGTATCCTCTAGTTCCCGTATTCATGACTGTCGACAGTGAACGTGATACTCCAGAAGTTCTATCCCAATACATTAAAGGTAATAAAAATGTTTTGTCTTCAACTTTATGTTGTTTGATATTTGTACTTTCATCTAATTCGAGTAATATAAGTCAGCTATTTACTGACGGTTATTAGAAGTCATAACTTCTCATCATCCAATGTAATATTTACCTTTTCTGTTATGTTTTAGTTATTTCAGTGATAGCATCCTATTACAGTAGTATATGATGCATTTTGTAAGCTCTTAAAATGCCCAGTGTTGTATATAAATTTCTCTGATCTATACGAAGAGTAATAGTACTTTAGTTTGTGTTTTAATTCCGATTACTGCTAGCTATCCGACACCTAACATTTCATATTGTCTAATCGCTGTGAATCAACTAACAATTATTGTAATATAGGGAGTCGTATTGTTGAATTTTGAAGCATACCTACCATTGAGGCATGTAACTGTTTAGTATTTGAAGCATCCGATTCTCATCTTGCGATTCGTAATCAGGCGTTTTAAATATTTATTTAGGTGAAGTTCCTTCTCATTGTATTGATCACGTTCGGTAGACTCGCAAATTTTAATAGAAGCGGAAGATATCAACTACTTCTGGAAGCGTCACTGTTAATGTATTAAATGTATTGGTTACTTTATCCATAACAAGTCATTATTTTTTTACAAATATTTATGAATAGTACCAGTTTCATAAGCGAAACTGTTAATTCATTGCATTTATAATTTTCAGAACACAACATGTATGCTCTAAGCTGTATTTTTAGTCTTACCCCTCTTACAACCAAATCTAGGACTGAAGCTAGGTAGCTATCATACATCCTTAGACTGAGAAGTAATCATCTAATTTGATAAGTATTAACTTATTTTGTACCTAAATTCATATCCATTCTCTGTACCCCATACTTTTACCAAAAGCAACACATTGGCTGATAAATATCTGAAATTTTAAGAGATTTAAGTACCGTAAGTAGTGGAAAATTTATTATACAATTAATTATAATAAATCCTCCGACTAGTTCAATTATATAATGATAGGATCTATTGAGTGTAAGTAGTAGAATGTTACTTTGATGAGAGAAATGGTGTTTTGTTTTCATATTTCTCTGTAGAATTTTCACCACATCTGATTGGACTGACTGGTACTAAAGAGGAAATTGATAAAGCCGCGAAACTTTATCGTATTTATTACAGCGCAAGTCCAAAAGATGCTGATGGCGACTATATTGTGAGTCTTGTCGATATTTTACAGTTATGTAGAGTGTAGCGAGTGCTTATTACAAGCAGTACGGAAAATAAAGTAGTCAAAGTTAACAAACAAACTGAATTAATTTTTATGTCGAATAAAAAGTTTCTTAGACTAGTCTTTCAACAGCAACATATGTAAATTGCTAGCTTATTTGCATAGTAATTACTGCTAAGCACAATTACTAGTTGCCACTGTTACCTTGCCTTTTATCGATTTCATATCTGTCTGTAAACGTTGTATAGCCAAACTTCTGAAGTCATTGTGTGTCACCACTCGAAATAGGTTATCTTTTAATTGAGGTTGTTCAAGCAATAAGCTACCAGTTCCATTTGCTTTAGTGGTATCCATTCATATAATAAATGTGTGCATCATCACTCTGTATGTTGGCGAAGTAGTAAAAATCCTATTGCGTATCACTGATTTCATTCACTTTTTGAAAGTATGTACTCTGCATTTATTTATCTTTGTAGATTGTTCCTAAGTAAGACTATTGAATAACAAGGTCATCTTGCACCTTGAGTTTTTGTGGGTGCGGGCAGATTTACTATTTAAGTAAACAGAGTGAGCGTTGCCTTGTTTTTTAAATGACTTACTTTCGTCTGTTAGCACGATGCAATTCTGATTAAAGCATGCTTGCGAAGCTGTATAATTATTAGTCCATTTTCAGCCAATAAGCGCTAACAAACAATCAGGGTGACAGAACGTTCTTATGTGGATTTCATGCAAACTCTAATGTATTTGTTTACTTTTCACTCTTCTGTTCCTATTTTTAAATATATTTTGCTACTTGCTGAAGTCTTGTTCCGAGTTGGGGTCATGTTGGTGAAGTTGTTGAATCACAGAATACTAGACAGCAGAACGCAATATTATCAGCCCAGTAGTATCGCTTCAATACAAGTGACTTCCTAGTAGTCTTAATCAATCAATAGCATGAGATAGTGTCATTTGTTTGCTGTTGTATACGAATGTGAAAATGTCTACCTGTACGCATTAATACATATTACATTATTATATCATGGAGTCTTGGTTCATTTATTATTACGTTCGACTTAAACCACCAGGTCTTAAATTTAAATCTCATCCTATCTACTTCGGTTTGGGCAAAAAGGTAGTATTACTAACCCTCATATTTAAAGTGTGACATGAAACTAACTACATAAGACTGTATGTGATAAGTTAATCAAATATATTTTCGTCGGTTAGTCTTGATTTCTCCACCTAGAAAACTACCAGCAAAATAATTCTGAAACCAGCTTTCCATATTTTCGTTACATTTTTGAACTCTTTAAATTACGCTGCAATTTATTCACATTTAATATTAACAGGTTGACCACACTGTTGTAATGTACTTACTGGATCCGAAAGGACAATTCTGCGACTACTATGGACAAGTCAAACCAGTACAGGAGATAGTACGAAATATTGTAGATAAGATGGATGCTTACAGAGACTAATCACTTGCACATATACTTATATTCACATATGTACAGCTTATTACTTTTATTTTTATCATACAAACTGTTTATTTCCCGTTAGGTACTAATTATTTACTCAACTTTTGTACGATGCTACTTCTCTTAATTAGCTAGTATATATCTCTACAGACAGATTAATCTTGTCATCTCCCTTAAATCTAGAGTCTTGATGTTTGAAGTGTATGATGATTGTCGAGTTTTACTTCATGTTGTAGCGTAAAGTACTCCTACCGCTAAATGTCAAAGTAGAATTTAAAAACAATTATTCTCATTATCTCGCTCTAATTCATATTAAGATTCTGTTCAGTAAGTGAGCGTCCTTCGTGTACATAAGGATCAATTGCCTGAGTTCAACCACTAGTGAAGGCGAGTCAGGCTAGTGGCAAACATTGTCTACGGTCTCAAGAGCAAACAGGCCTGTAGCGTAAGTCGCATCAACGTTTTTTTACAGAAAACATCTGATCAACTGGTCCTTTACCAATTTCGTACAATACCTTGTTATATGCTCTTCATCGGCTTTGGAGATGTCGGTTATTGTGAGTACATGTTGCCTGTGCCGTTCTTTCTGCTTATGTATGAAATACTCCATTACCTTAAACTGATGGAGGTTGACTATATTGAGTTCCTATCTGGATGGTTGCGAAACTCATCATTCTAAACTTTTGATTATATCGCATGTATCGTAGCAGTGAGTTGTGATTGCTTTTTTGATTAGTTGTTTTCATATGCTTTGTTTGGTTGATCTCTCTACAAACAACAGTTATTTGGTAAAAATACAGGAGAGATTAAATAGTTGGGTGAATATTTTTTTGAAAATAGGTATTTGCACAAATTAGTAAATTTCCAACCGTTCTCATTATTAATTAAGATGTGATTCATGTTGAGTGTATGCTGATTGGTAATCATAACATTAAACTGAATTATTGCATGATCGAATCGATAACTGCATTAAATCAGTAGTTCAGATCATAGTAATTATATGTAAGCTGCTGACAAAAACGTAATATATGAGTTCGTATTGTTTCTCTTCACTTACCGTCCTTGCTGTATTCAAACTTACCATCCATTACCATCAGGTTCTTAGTGATCAGAGTCGTTGATTCTCAACTAGTCCCATTCCGTTAAATTTATTTTCGATAGCTGTTTAGTATTACCAGCCTTCACACAAAATATCTCAAAATAGTCTACGAATATGTGCTTGGTAATTGAGCTACCATTGAATAGTAAATTAACAGAATATTATGGTCATTCCGTAATTACATGATTTCATTGGTCGATCTCAGCTTAGTGACTGATGCCGTATTTATCTAGTTCTTTGTATTGATCTGATCTTATCATTCAAATAGCATTATTGTCACACTCGCCAATCCGTGTTTTGTTGGTGATGTGAAGTGGATGATACTGTCTTGTACTCGACAAAAAACGGTACGTATTCTTGGCTCTGTGCTTATTTACGAGTTATAAAATGATGTTTTCAGTCGTGAAGGTACTGGTGGGCTTTGAACTGGGCCATCGTTAGAATTTCATCAGGACTAATGACTAAATAGGCATGATATTGGTTACCATGCTGACTCACTAGAGTTCGGGTCTTCCGAGAAGCACCAATTGATTGAATTTTGTAGGCACGCCATGCTGACAAACTGCGTAATAATACAAAAAATCTGTAAGGTATGGTCATCTGACGCTACCATGATCCACTAGATATTCTTTGTACACTGAGTTAAATATGTATTCGTATTTAGAGAATTGAGAATATTGGGAAGCAAGTTGTCATATAAGTCTATAGTGTTATTATTAGTCCCATTCTCATAATCCGTCTATATAATAAAGTGAATAGCTTGCATTTATCGATGTGAGTGGTAACCAATATTATATCTAGTCCTTAGTCCTGATCAAGTCCTATGGTTTTCCCACGTTAGAACCCACCGGGTAGCGTCTATTTAGAACTAATTATGTATAATAAATGAGTAAAAATTGTACCCATCGTATATGACGACGTAATAGCTACGTTAGTTTGATAAAAGAATGTACAATCCATTTAATAATGAAAGTAATGAAAGTGAAACAAATCAAGTAAGCACAATTATCCATACTATCAAGTTTGAATACAGCTGCTGAAAAATTAAGAAGAAATGTTTAGTATTAAATAATCAGTCAGTGTTTTACTGGGGAAAAAATATTATTTGAAGAATCAGTTGACTTTTAATGTTCAACTACAGGACATTTACAAACACAATTGCCTAACTAACCATACACCCAAACATTTCATCAGTCATTCTAAGCATAGGAATTGGGTTTACTGATGTGATTTCTGGAATCTATGCATTATTGGTGAAAATTTCATGAAACTAATGAAAATAGTACCCTGGTCATTTTTCGTAGAAAATCTCATTGATCATTCACTAGTCTTTCTTACTGTTTACAGCATGTACAACTTTTCTCTTGATATTATTGCACTTTGTCTCGTCATTTGTTTACTCATTTTATCTTTTCTATTAAAAAAATAACTCAGTTTACAATGATGTTACTTTATGAAATGTGGATGCATTATTCAACTGATTACTATTAATATTTGTGTTATGAGTAACAGTAGTATTGTTTATATTATTCATTTTACACGTATCTTTATGTTGTTTCAATAACGATCCATCAACTGAATTACGACGTGATGCAGTTACTTCACGTATTGTTGCATGATGATGATCACATAATGTTTTTTGAAAATGTTCACCTATTTCTTTGATAGGACAATTCTACAAAATGAAATAATAGTAAATCATTGCAAGATTTATATATTCTAAAAAATCTTTAATATATTAGAAATAAATGTGTTTAACCTTTTCGTATTGTGTTGAAATTGGTTTCACGTAGTTCATCTCTAGAATAAATCAGTCAGCCTATGAAAGATATCTCGTATTCTAATGAAAAATTATTACTGATGGTAATAATCAGTAATCAACTCTATTTGACTTTAGCTTCAAGCTAGTTGACATTCGTTAACAAGGTGTGCTTGCGATCTGATGTTACCGGTGAGATTTGAATCCGCATCACTGTGCCATCATATAAGCCTTTTGAGTTGCAAGTGGTCTTTTATATGACATGCATATTTACACTGAGTGATCATTACTTTGTGATAAGCAATTTAACATCAACACAATGCACGCAGTGACGAGTCGCTTGAACTGCTGAGCACATCAGAATCCAACCGGCAGAATTTGATCAGCATGGAAACAAAAATAGACAAACTTCATTTCGATCACCAATCAATGATCATTTTGTGTAAGTTGATATTTAAGGTTCGAAACTCTACTAATCATTGTTTAGATAAGATAATTTCATTCTTATGCACATTATAAATCCTCCTTACTACTTTGGCTTTGACATCAAGATACATAAAGTATTACTTTCTTGACTGTTACTTCCATTTTTTTAAATTTTCATTTCATTCGGAATGTGTTATCTACTTGACTTTGGATAGGTAGTTTTCGTACGTAGCTCAAAGTTGAGTTCTATGAAAATGTATTCGGAAATTCAGTTTTCTAATATTGTTGTTTTATACTAGGATTTTAGAAGCGGTTGATATGAAACTGTGATGAGTAAATTTTTGTTATCCGTTAGTTTGTAAGACAAACGGTAAACAGGCTGATAGAAATACCTTACTCATGATAAGCAGATTGCCAATAAGGGATTCTGTTTCAACCCCATTACAGGTACAAGACTGTAAGATGCACCCTAAGATCTAAGGCTAGTTTGATTAACGAATTCAACTGTGAAACTGTTTTATCAAAAAACAGTCTCTTTAGCCTAATGTACATAAGTTTAGTTGACTTAAGATGTACCCCACCACCCCGGTTACCTATCCAGAAGAAGTTGCCTGAAGTCATTGCTAAATTACATCAAGGGTGATTCTTTTATGCTCGCTGGGAAGAACAACAGTCTTGGAAAAAAGAATTATGACTATCTTACCTTCAGTTCTTCATCCTATATTTCCATTGACTATAGTTTCTGCAGTTTCAAAAGACAGCTTTTGCACAGAATAAATGAGAATGAGGTTTTAAGTTAAATAGGATTCTTACAGCAGTGAAAAACCGATTCACTGATATTCTTGTAATGAACGATTTCAGTATAATGCGAAATTAATCAGTCTATAAAATGTCTAGTCTAAAGTTTTAGTACATTTGTTATGTAACTAGCATCAGGATTCAGTACATCCTCTGTCCTATTTTATGACTTTTGAATTAAATGTTCTTACATCTTCATGTTGATGCTGACAATGAGATCCCGACCTAATACGTTTTACACCAAACACCAGTCCATTACTTTCTCAGTCCAGATAACCGCCAGGCACGAAGGTATCAATAAGGGTTTTTAATGTCAGACTGTAACTGATCAGCTTTAGTACAGAAATGAACGTACATCCAGTTTACGAGTCCTTAAGGGAGTGAAGGACGCTTTTTGAATTCCACCGCTAGCTACAGTCAGAATACACTAATAATTCGATCAATAAAAGTAATTCACACTCTTTTTCTGCTTAAGAGAATAGTATGACGTACATTTGCATTTGTACGAACTTTTAGTACCCAAACTACAATTTCTGTAATCCAGACAAGAATGCCAAAAAATAAGCCAACGCCTAAACCAATAAAAGCACTGGACATTTTTGTTAGCGTCAGTTTACTCCTTGATGGTAAATTTGTATGAGAACTCTGTAAATAACACGGAACTGATGCATTGTAACGTTGTAACCAATATTGTCGCATTTTTTCTAATGTTTGATCTTTTTGTAATTTTAATATACTCTCAGATAGCAGATCTCTTAATCCATTGTCTAGATAAAGGATATAGAAAAGAAGAGTAGAGGATTAATTTAGCATTATTTCACACATTCTTATAAATGCACACGTATATACACTTAATACCTATTTGGTTAGCTTGATTCCAAAGAGCATGTGACTAAACTGTAGCAGCGGTTGGAATTAACTTCAGTTTAATAAAAGTTGCCTGCGATTGTGTTTGCCAGTTTATCTGCATATACCGAACTACATATATTAGGAGAACCGAAAACTAAAGTCAATATCTGCATCTCTGAGTAAACTTGTCATTTACTTGACAGTGGGTGTTTCAAAATCGTCCAAGGTAGTCAATAAACAAAACTTTGAAGTTACCACACTTTACTAGACACAAGCGGATGGAAGTGGAAATCCCACCATTGGATGCTGTTTGGCCTAGTGGTGCAGATAGTTGAGCGTTCGTCGTGAAACCTAAAGACCCTGGATTCGATTCCTCGGTGTGGTCGCGAGTTTTCGGTTCTCAGGAACCTTATACTAGGACAAAAAGCTGTTCGGTGTTCCATAGCTCCCAGCGGCACTCAACCAACCAATCTTCGACGTATGCAAACAACTAAACACAATATCGTATTAAATGCTTGGTCGAAGAGTGAGTAATACACAAAACCAACTGAAAACATAAAACGGAGTAAGTGATAATCAATATCATCACAGTCGTGCAAGTCTGGTTTTTATAATAACAATAATATTAGAAAGGATTGCTACCAGATCAAATGTTTGGCCCGGAAACCACGTCATATGCGTAGCGATACAAATTAAGTAAAGAAACAAAGGAGTGGATAGGTTGATATTCAAATTCACATTGACATCATACCAATAATGTCACATCTCACCATTAACATCATACATTTCAATCACTGAATCAGGGTCCAGTAGTTCAGATTTAATAAATTTGATCCAATTTATTATGTAATTATAGTATAAAACGTTGGTTGGTTTCCCTCAAACTATAGGGAATTTATCGGATGGAGTGGAGTGTAATCCGTCTCGACAATTCCTTGAAATATGCTGGATTTTTTTATTGCATGAAAAGACGATTTTTTAAATTTACGATTATTCAAACTAGATATTTAGTATTTTGTGACCATTGTTAACTATTGTGTATTTGGCAAGTGAGGAAAACGTAGCTAAACATTTAATAGAAGAGATGTGTCTTTACAGCCGTATGCTGATGATATCATTTGTGAGGAAGTTGATGACGTAAGTAGTTTACTAAATAAACTGAATACTCTTGAAAGCCATATAAGTTTATCTTGAAATAAGGAGAAGAGCAACCAAATTTCCTAGATATCTTGATCAGTTGGAGGAAAGATGGCTCAGTTAAATGTTCTATCTACTGAATATCTACATGGACAAGGCAGCATATGAGCTTTTATAATTATTATCTTGGGTAGTGTAAACAGTTTAGTAAAGGGTTTATTCAACAGGATCAATTGAATTTGTACTAATGATACTATTGAAGACAACGAAAATCTGTTGACAGAAACGCTAATGTTGAACAGATCTCCAAAAAGGTTTGTATATCGATGGACAGGTCTCAGTATGATGAAACCTACTGTATTTATAACACCCAGAAAATCAATTTATTTCACTTTACCATTCAGATGTGATTCAAATAGCCTTGTATTAAGACGAATGTTCTAATCAGTTATTAACAAGACATTTTATGCAACCATAGTAGTTGTGATTGAAAAGTCTGGGTCATTAATTCGCAACAAACCTAAATAGCAGGTAAACCAATGTTTCACATCTCACTGTGTCTATCGATTTGCGTACATGTGTGGACAAATACATGTGGAGGGGCAGTCGTGATCTGCTTGTAAGGGTGGCTGAATACATACCTAAATAGCTTTAGAAACAAATAAACTTGAAGGAGGCTAAATGACAGTACAGGATAAACAACTTTCTTCGTCTGTTGCTAAGCATTTAGTTCAAATAAGCCACCAAAGTGATCAAATCATCCTTCAAGGTTTTGTACAAGAGTTTCTTTGGACGTATACTAAGGTTTGTTGAAGTTTTAGTTACACAAAAGTTCAACCTCCCCCCTTCATGTGTTCTAAAACACTTTGTATTTTCATTAAACCTACCCTGGTGGAGTATGATTCACAATATTCTCCTCATTATCTTTGTTTTCTTATGCTCTAATTTGTCTAGCTGACCTTTATTTTCCTTATATAAGTGCCTTAACAGGTTTACGCGTGATCAGACTGTTCGAATTGTTTTACGCAAATATATCACATAGCTAATGATAAATTTCGTCTTCTTATTGCATTATCATAACGTTGTTCCTCTAGTTTCTCCAGTCAGTAAGTACTTGTAAATTGTGTAAAATTGGCTTCATTAGAAACGATCGGATTAGCAGGAAAGTGACATAATTTATCATCCATCATAAGTTTTTATTCTGTTTATCACAATTGAGATGAAAGATACAATTTCTAAATCTCAAAGTATTTATCCTAGTTTATTCAACTACCCAGATGTGTAACTATGAGAGTAAGTGTTGGAAATGACGATTGAACTTCTAGAGTATTTTGAGGAAGTTCATTATAAGTATTTTGTATTCAGACTTATTGAATATTAGGTTTTTGTTATTCTCATAATAACCTCATCTTATACTGTTATTTAAACCACAAACTGCTATTATATTACTTGAAGTCCATTAAAGTGGATTATTATTATTATTATTATCACTTTTACTTCTGTTCTGTATCACAAATACTCTAGTTTCGTATCTATGGTATTTTGAATTGTATTTGTATGTAGCCATCTGGTATCAAAATTTCATTTCTTGACAATCGACTTTGTGCTCTCATCTATTGTCTGGAGCTAGATAAAGTAGAAGTCTTATAGGTGTGAAGAATACCTTGTCATTGTTTTTGATAGTTTTATTAATCAGTTACCTCTGAAATTCCTGTATGATTGATGTATCATTTAGTAATAGTAATTATCCATGTCAAGAAAATAGTTGTATTTACCAATAAAAACAGATACGAGGTCACAGTCTCTTCTGATGTTAAAACATTTAGATGAAAATCTACCATTCACTAACAGCTGAATGAACAGAAAATAACCTTAGGGTAACCTTCTCTATAACGTAGTAATAATATATACTGAAATTATTACTGATGGAAATCTACTGCATACATTCTGTCATTCATATTTATATACAGAGTGACATTAGCTACCTTTAGCGTTACACATGGTGATCAATCGGTAGTCGATCAATTTACACAAAAAGTCTTAGTGGATAATTAAAAGAAAATAAATCCTTAGAAAGTAGTTCTAGATGGCAGTTTTTAGTAGTTCATTATATATCAATGAATTTTCATGGAAAGTTAGCTGGGAAGTCAAATTATAGTATTGGCACTGTCGTTTATAGCACACTTATCAATGTTAGTTTTATATCTTATGTATATTTAATGAATATGTCTTTATAGGGTTCACATTAAAACAAGTGAGTTATTGTCCATCTTTAAATTGATCTAACAAATGTTATTTTCCACATTTTCAGTACTTAATGGATAGATTGTATCATTCATTTCAGGCCATTTTTCCAGTTATTCGGTGAATGAGTGTTGAATAATAAAGTAAAATTCTCATCAAGTACGTTGTTGTTATTCAAAATTGACTTTCATAAACAAACTAGTTCACCACAGCCCATTTTGCTAAATGATAAACATAAATGTCATCATGTTAGGTTGTTTAATGAGATTGTTAGTGTAAATTATACTCATGTATTTTACTCGCCCACTAAATAAACTGAAAACGTTGGGCATCACAAAGTAATTGGACATTGATATCACTTTAAATAAAATCGACTCATTACATTTGTAGGGCTAGTAACTTACTTGTTTTGGTGTGAACCCTGTAATCATTAAACATATATAAGATATAAAAATGATATTCATAAATGTTTAATTCAATTTTGATAGCACGAATTGATCTGAATCAGACAACCATTGATCACCTGGAAGCATTGGACAGCTGTTTCGTCCTAGTACGGGACTCCTCAGCAGTGCGCACCCATGACCCCGTCGGGGATCGAACCTAGGACCTTCCGGCTCCGCGGTGAACGCTTTACCATTGGACCACTGAGTCGGCTTCCAACGGTTGATATTTCCAATTCAGCCAATTCGTGATACATTGCGCTACCTCCTCTATGCCATTGGTGAGTTACTGCCTCACACCCAACACGGTTGAACTCTACTGGTCACGTCTTCACACTAGAACTCCAGGAATTACCTCAAGGAGCTAGTCACTAGTGAGCTCATGTTAATTACAATTAGGGGAGTTTGTAGAGATAGTTAACTGTTTAATTCGTAGATGCGCACTGCTGAGGAGTCCCATACTAGGACGAAACAGCTGTCCAGTGCTTCCAGGTGATCAATGGTTGTCTGATTCAGATCAATTCGTGCTATCAAAATTGAATTAAACAGTTAACTATCTCTACAAACTCCCCTAATTGTAATTCATAAATGTATTATAAACGACAATGATAATACTATGATTTAACTACCCAGTTAACCTTCCATAATAGTCAACTATGATAAGCGTGTTTAATATGCATATAACGCACGTACTGAATACTAAAAACGTTGCGGATAATAATAGTCATGTATGATACTGTATTAAGAAAATGGTAATCAGTAAGTGTTTAATTAGATTTTTGATAATTTTATTACGTAATATTTACTTACTGCCTATTGGTAATCCGATACCATATCCTCTTGGATCTAATAATCCACCTAATGGAGTAAGTTTACAATTACGTTGAGCATAATATTCATTAAGTGTTGATTCCAATATTAGTGCATAACCACCTTCAAGAACGCGTGCAATACCTTCTTCTGTTTTATTAACAAATAAAGACTTATTCTGATTCATGAAATTCCACATCCTTTGATAAGTCGGGATATCTGAATTCTTCCAATAATAAGTAAGTGAAAATAAATATTAATTAAAAGTAAAACCAGAAGAAATTTTGTAATATCTAAAATATATTACTAATACTAATGAATATATTCGTTAAACAATCAATAGGCTGGGGGGAGAGTGCCTGGTAAGAATTGTAATTAAGATGATAATCTACTTCATTTACTAATGAGAGATTGAAGCATACGTCAACTAACATATTTATATCCTTTCTGAAAATACAGTACAAATAGCTAGAAAACTATCGCTTGACTGAAACTGTTAACATAGGAATCCTAAACGTCATTGAATTAATTTAATAAATCAAACATTTTTTAATTCTTGTTGCTTATTGATTAGTATCAGCTTGATGAAATCTGCAAGTTGGCGTGCATTTTGTAAACGTTTTCAGAATATTTGGATTGATAAGTCACTGAACAGTGAATAATGTCCAGTTTGTTGAATCCTTAGTAGTAGTCAATTTCTATCTAATAAATTGCGGTTTTATCACTAATCTTATTAAAGAGATAATAGAGAGAAAATTGAGAAACTATATTTTTTATGGTCGATGCTCATTACCTGTAATCTGGCGTGAGCAGGGGTTTGAACTAGTGAAATGTTTTCAAAATAGTTTATTATCATATCAGTTAAATAGAACTAATTGTTATTTTAAAGGGTTATGTGTTACTTTTAAACTAGAATTTAAGTCAAGACGCCTGTGTATACAACTTATACAAAAAACAAACTGTGTATCTTGAATTTCACTTTTAATCAACATTAAGTACTTCATAATAGAACTGTTATATCTTTTAAGTAAGTAAATTGATATTATGTGATTTCTTTTGTTTTGTTTCACCTTAATTCTAGAACCAGGTTGAATAAAAAAGTATAATGATTGTTAAAAGGCACACTTTTAGATATTCTAGCCTGATAATCTATTCCCTAAAGACCAGTATAAACGAAATTCTTTAAAGTCTTCATAATTCTCTGACCCTCTATTTCTTGAAGTTGTAATTAAAATAATGGTTACCTGGAATATCAACGTGTTATTATAAAAATTACTAATTAGCTTTGAAAATAAAGAATTCTCTTAGTTTGACGAGTTATATGCTTTTCTGTTTCACAGTGACTGAATAAGTGGACCTAATATTCTTTGAATTCCCGTCAGTTGGTTGGACTGATATTGCGCGCACATTTTAGCAATGAATGGCAATAATCAAGAATACAAACAATTTGTTGATTTCTAGTATCCACAGGCCTTAATATTGTTCAGTAGTGGCAGAAGTTTATTGGATTATCCAGTCTACAACATCCTTCGTACTCACTGAAAACTGTAATTCTATCGGGACAGAAGAGTTGAATATGAAATTTTTCAAAGTTCGTTAACACTTCTTGTGGATAGTAAAAAGTCTTTCTGAATAGATGAACAATAAAATATTGAAGTCAGTAAAGGTAGATGATGTAGAACTTATTTCGTGGTTAATAGTATCAATGAATTTATTGCAAAGATATAAGACTTAATGTTTTATCACGGTATTACTATACAAAATAACTACTTTTTAGTTATTGTGCAGTATGTGTATGCAAAGTATAAGTTACACTTTTAACTGTAAGACAGATGAAATGAACTTTGTGTACAGAACTTTCTCATTAGACTTTAATTTATGTTCATGCTGAGTTGGAACTCATGCCACTGAATGTCATACTTTCTGGGGTTATTACTGAGTTATTTGGGTACCAGTAGGTATGTTTTGTTGATGATTGTCAACTATTACATATGGTCCTTCCCCCCTTGATTGCCTTTGTTCACTTATTATTTAAATAGAGTGCTAGCGATATCTAGTCACTTAGATTAATGACTGAACTGAAGCTTTACAGACAGATTTGGGTCAGAAATGAGGACTAGATAGGCATAACATACTACTCAGTAATCAATTGCCGTAGTCTTTAAGCATTAGTTAAATGATTAAATAACTTTAAAACACAATTACATAACAACCTCATAAACAAAGAGATGAATATAAAAT
Source organism: Schistosoma mekongi (assembly GCA_034768735.1). Lineage (NCBI taxonomy): Eukaryota > Metazoa > Platyhelminthes > Trematoda > Strigeidida > Schistosomatidae > Schistosoma > Schistosoma mekongi. Next base: position 51,990,454 of record CM068306.1, read on the forward strand.
CTACCTTGAAAAATGAATACGTTGAACCACCATGTATTGTTCCATATTTAATTTTTGTTTGACGTGCTAAATCTTCTACACTTTCAATATCTGCTTGCATTCTATCAATCGTTAGGAAAGCAGCTAAATTAGCTGTATATGACGATGTGATTACTAATATAAAAAACCACCATATCCCACCAATAATTCGTGTAGATGTAGCACGTGGTACAATATCACTACCTAGAGTGTAAATATAAAGGATAGGAATTATTATTATTTTGTATTACTCAATTTAAGATTGGAGACTTGTTTAATGTTATCTATAAAATTGTGATCAGTCATCAGTGGGATATATGCATACTTAGCGGATACCCTAGATAGTTCATTTTGTTACATATTTTAAAATATATTAACTGTAACGGCCAGTGAAATTCATCTAAACCCCTAAGTTCATTGAGCATATCTGCATTCTAATTAGGAACATTCAGTTGACGAATCCAAATAGAATAAAACTGTCATTCTGGATTCCACATACATTATAAGATCTATCCGCCAAAGTAAATCATGTATAACGTGAAATCTCTCGATAGATTAGTACTTGGTATTAATTTCACTTCCTGCCAAGATTATAGGCAGTTTACTTGTAACATATCTATGATTAAATATGGAAGAGATTGTTTCATTATAATTATATATCGAGAATTGACGTAGGTTAAGTGACCATCGAAAAGTATAAAATATAATACAGCCGTTTTATCTTATCACTGAACTCCCCAGTAGCATACACCTTTGTCCCCGCCGTAGATCAATCCCAGGACATCCATGATTCGCCTAATTTTCAGGCCACTGAGTTGACCTGGAAATCAATTTATAAATAATACTTTCAGCGAGAACAAAAAATAGTTTGCATTGAGGTCCCACTTTATATTTTAAATAAAAGTTTATCTTACAGCAGTAATTAGTAGCATTGTTATGAATGCATTCACAGTTGACTTATATCTACAATACAAATAAGTCTGAACCATACCATGAAGCTTCATCCACAAGAGAGTTTATAAAACAGTTTTATTTGAATTGAACTCAACATTTAGTAGAAAAATATATATTTGCAGATTTAATCTACATATGTAAGATGTGACAACAAAGAATTGAAGCGAAAGCAAAAGGTTTTAAAAATTAACGTTGATTTTAAACATCGACTGTTTGTAAAATATAAGTATTTACTTCTTATGAATAAGTTCATTCTGGATAAATAAATAAGTAAGGTATACAGTCTAGATTACCCCTACTACAAACATCCAAACTAAGCATGTTGATTAGTTTCTATTTCATTTATTAACTGATGAATATCAGTTTGTAATTTCACTTCTTCATTATGTAGCATTTACCTCCTAAACAGATGAAAAAATTGATTGAAAATATTGAATACATAATACTTAATAAGTACTGTGGACGTTACAAATAATCTCAGTCACATTTATAAAGGTAAACAGTTTGTAATCACTGATTAAACTAACAATATTATTTAGCACAATATACACAAAGTAAACAGAAAACGAACTTAAAAATTATCAAACGTTATATGGTCATGTTAAAGTATTCTATGGCGGTATTGTAACAAGTGTAAATATTTAATACTTTATGTTATCAGGATGCTAGTAAGATATTTATCCAAGGCAAACGAGTAATAAATCTTTTTCATCAGACTCTTACAGCTATAAATCCATTAATGTTATGTCACACAGTAACATAAATTTGGTGTCTATATTTCATCTTCATTATAGTAACATCTACTTCTTAGTGAACAGTGTATACCTTAATTTACCATGATATATTAACTAAAAAGTAATTAATCATATGCAGCTGAATTGAACACAGCGAAATAAAATAAATTCAGCGTAATGTGAAAATACTATCGTGTCAAAAGACATTCAACATTCAGCCAGTTTAATTAAAAGGTATTTTTCAACATAAAATGTAGGTACAAATAATAACATCGCCAGTATGAAAACCCTGACCTATAACTTGATTTTAAAAGAAATATTTCTGGTTTGCCTAACGGAGCTTCGTCTATTTTACGACTCGTAACGTTAATACATCGCCGAAATGGAGCAGAGTCTATGTTAATGAAGTCAAGATCGACAACTAAATTCTCCACGAAACACCAACTAATTTCTACTCATGTCAAGAAAGAAGAGAAGCAAAAACGTTAACACCAGAGAAGATTCAATTCTATTTAGTACCAATTATGTACATACAGTTATAATAACTACCTAGCCACAGGAAAATCAGCCAATTATAAGTGACGGCAACTAATCACAAAACAGCTAGTGAGCGAACCATAAAGAGCGATATCGACTAATGTCAATTTTACAATTTATGAGAAATGACAAAAATGGGATTTACAAGGTTAAATGGCTAGTTTCTGTTCTCCTTAACATAGTGATATTTTAACATATTAACTTAAAAGATCTCTTAAATGTTTAACGTAGATAAAATTCAGTTAACCTTCGCAAATAAACCGGCTTTCATACACTAAACTAGTGATTAAATACTAAATATTAGCTCTGTAATGTGTATACCAATGTAATTACTTTCTTGGGGCTAATTACATAGGCCGTACTTAGAGGTACCTGTAATTACGCTCTTGTGAGCGTACACCTATGTCGTCAGTAAGTGGATAATTAAGTCTGTTAATATACCCATCCAATCACACTTAGTAAAAAACGAATATCCAGTCGTAATAAAAGATATATTCCGGTTTGTGTATAAAGTCCAGTTTATCATCAGTTTAAGCTAACTCTATTTGTAAATCACAAATGTTATATGATTAGTAAATTTGATAATCTATTACTAATATTACTTATATCAATTCGAATAGTTATCTTATACAAACGTATATATGTATATTAAATCAAGTAACTAAAATGATAAATCGGTCATCTTGAGGACAGTTAATTTCTATTTAACTTCTTTTTGTATTGTGATTATTCATTCAGTATTCAATAGAGTCTAATAGAAATTAATTTGTTGATATTAACTGAATCTTCCAAAAATGATCTTATTGTATGAATTGTTTTATTTAAATACTAAAGATTGTATGATTGTCATTTAGTATCATTAATACTAACATATTTTAAATATAGATACGTTGAAACGGTGTAAGTAGTTATATGGAGTTTGGTTTTAATTTGTTATTCATTAAGCTTCCTCATTTAAAGTAGTACTGTTGTAATGGAGCAAAGAAAGGTTATACACAATGTCTAGAGCTTGTTTTCTGTGACATTGGAATATGTACTATATAATAATAATAAAATAATATTAAGTAAATGTTATAGTTGTATTCTTCAGATTGACAGTTTTCCACAGATTTCGTAACTATATATATATATATATATATATATATATATATATATATATATCCTTCCCCAAGTCATTGTAATTTTACTACTTACTTATTATCCCGATTTCTGTATATAACTCCCCTAGTTCACTCTTTATAGTATTTTGTGTTTGTTACAACCAATTACTCTGGCATTTGTTCTTACTCAATAGTTCACTTGGCATTGTCTCCAATCAGCTGTTTTTTTTCTAACTCTTTACATCTAGGGTAAGCAACATGCTAACCAATCAGCATCAACGTAGACAGGCCATAGTTATAGTGTAAGTTCTATTGGTTCATTTAGACACAATGACAATATTCACCTATCTCGATTATCTAGTATCTGATCTTTACACAGCACGCCCAAGGTAATTTTCACGTACTAAGTGAAGATCAATCTATCACAAATCCAAGCAACACATTGGAAGCGAATCTCCACAAACGTGCCTCAATTTAACCATAATGATCAGCTCACTAGTGACCTACTTAAAATCCTTTCAAATTTTTTGTTGAGGCTGGTGGAGTTCAAATAAGCCGTGTGATTTAGTTATCACGGATGGCCCTGATAGTTCATCGCAATCTATTACAAGCTGACTGAAGTAGGACTCACCATTACCACTAGACTCACATCCAGTAATACTGATGGTTAAGCGTTCAGCGAGTGATTTTAAAACTTGAGTTCTATCCCAGATTGGGTCCTGTGTACCCACTGCTGACGAGTCTCACACTAGAATGAAATGTCTTTCTAGTACTCTATAGCTTCCAGTGATATGACTAATACTTGACGAATACAACTAACAACAACATCAAATCCGCATGGTTGAAATTCTTATCAAAATTCTAACTGATTGGCATATAATCAGTTGTATATCATGTCCAAATGAGTGTATGCTTAGATATTTAATCTGGAAAATAAGATGATTTCTTAAGACGTAAGCACTTAGTTTATTTATTACATTAATGGGTGATTTTAAACAATTAAACAACTTACTTTAAATTAAATATGGTGACTCATAATGAAAGTTTAATGATTACTGAATAATTGTTAGTTACGTAAGCTAATGTAAATTTCATTATCATTAAATCCATTTATATGCATTACTTACAATGATTACATTTCAATGAAAATGACGTTATGGACTTTATAAATTTCGTATTCGTAATCACCTAGTATTATTAATCTGACACTTAGAACTATACAAAAATATTCATTATTTTAAGTGTTTATTTTTAAGTCTGTTCTCTATGAGACTGATGGAAAAATCAATATTTTAGATGATCAGAACAAACTTATTGAACATACGATCAGCATAAACCATTCAATCAGTGTAATTTTATATAATGCAAAGATGTATGTAGAACCTTGTATCCTTCCAAAATATAATTTTATCCCGGCTATCAATGATGATTTTTTCTTCTCATATTCCTTGACTCAATGAGATACCAACTTTCGAGAAAAGTGAAATTTGTTATCGATTCGCATATTATCAATGCGAATCCCCTTCGATCATAGTTATGAAATTTGCTTAATCATTTCAAAGGTTTTCTACTTTTTTAAGGTTCTATTCATTAAATAATATTACATAGATAATGAACGGTTTACTTGGTATAAAATCGTAGGTAACTATTGCTGGAGACTCTCAAACTGAAATGATTTGTACAAGCCACCAAGACTTAATTGCTTTTCAGCTGAAATTAATTAATGAGGAGCGATTGATTGTAGATTTGGAATATTGAGAGTGCAGGAATTGGGGAATTATTATCACGTTGTGTTATTTTGGTAGAAAGATCGGTTATAATATAGGCAATAATTTCAATCGTCAATGACTGTCAAATATATATTTATCTTGTACGTCATTCATAAACCTGCATAATTTAGTTCTCGTTACCAGCACTACTTATTACCTTTCATATCAGTAAACTTTGACTCGTTCAATATCCATTCACTCACTACATTGACATGAAAGTTTAGAGTTTGACTTTATATGTTTCTGTATAGTCTTTCTATGACGCAACGGTTCAGTTCCTCATAGTTCTCACTGAATTTCCAGTTGGAGTCACATCATTGATTATTCTCCACAGACCAGCCAGAATGTCGTTCAACCATTGATATTAACCGTTATGAATTCATTTAAGATACCTTCATCTTATGAAAAAAAATACTCAAGACGATACTGGTTAATACGCATTAAACATTGACATCAACATTACATAGTAAATTTAATAACTTTTTACTTGACTACATAGAAATCTATACTTTTTTGTATGATACGTTTACACTGTACTTGATATAAGTTTCATAATAATAAGTTCAATATCTGTCTTCACTGTTTACTCTATTCACTGATATAAGCCTTACATCAAACCATAGTCAAAAGGTAAACAATAAAGACATGCAAATAATCTTTAAAAAATGTTTTTTTATGATATTTTTAACTAGATTGTAAGTGTCATATCTTAAGAAAGTATTGTACAGGGAAAATATTTGGATAAGATAAACAACTTATTACCTTTAAAACAATACAGTTATATCATGCAACAATTTTTATACAAATCATAGAACCAATTAAAGATATAGGTCAGTTAGTTTGACTTATAAGGACATTTACTTATTGACAACAGAAGGAAACAAAAATAATTATGTGGTATTTTGCAAGAGTTAATACTATAATATGCAAATGAGTAGATTTATTGTTTTATTTCGTTTATACAGGATATTCATCGTATACACATCAATATAGTTTACGAAAGCAAGAAATGGATGGGATGATTAGAACTTGAATACAAATATGGATAATTATTTTACATCACGAAAAGACTTGAGTAAAACATACATTGTAAATTAAGAAATATTCAGTAGGTGTTTTTTCTAGTAGAGGACTCCTCAACGCTTTATAATTGATAATGTGTACCATGGATATTGCCTAGTCAGTTCCAGAAATCAATTTAATCAAGAAATGTAATCCATTAGACACAAACTTAGTAGTCTGTTTGTTCAATATTCTCTGAGCGGTTTAAAGGTTCTGGGCTAAATACCTTATAAAGTCGTTAGTACACTTTTCAGGAATCCCATATTGGGACTTCCTATATTTCCTTTAAATATACTAATTATGAAGTAATCGACTTAATGATATATACTTGGTTGAGTTTAAATGTTTATTAACTACAATCAAATTTTGTAAAAAAACAGTGGATTTTTTTTCGCTTTGTTTCACATGTCATAATTTGTGAACCTTATGTATCCATTAACTTGAGATAATTCAGTTATATTTCCTTTTAACTACTTTTAGCTGATTACAAAATGAGTATAAGACCAAACTCATTGTAATTCTTAAGTAGTGGTTTTGTCATGTAACCTATAAGTTGCTTTCTTAGAACTTAGGATTATTGGTTAATTTAAGTTAAAGTTTACCGATTATCTCATAAACCAATGACATCTGTAATGAATTAGTGGTTAATCAATGACATTGAATAATATAGAGTACGCTTAAATGACAACCAACTGATGTTAGATAATGTGGGTTTTTTGAATGTCGATATGGTTGCTAAATAATCTCGAGCTCATAACGGGACATAAAATTTATATCTCGTTTGAACTAGCCAGTACACAAAGAAACAAGTTCAACAGTTTTTAAGGTGAGAAAAGTTAATTGATGCCAATATTCAATTTTGTGCTCATTATAACAACACTCATTTCACATCTGATTATATTTTACCAACTAAATGATACAAATTTCATTCATTCGTGTTTAGTTGGTCCATGAGTTGGTATTCAACTGTCTAACTTGACATTTAATAGTGAATTGGTTTGTTTTTGATTATGTTGACATCGAATTTTCGAGATAATTCCATTTGAGAGATTATCTTAGACCTAATCTTTTTCCACGTAATTTCCCTTCTTAGACAAAGCAAACGTAATTCACCATATAAAAACATTTTTAAAGTAAAATGTCGAGCGAAAATGAACAAATGATATATCTGTATTAACAAAAGTCTACTTGTTTCTAAACTCATAAAATCTATTTTTATGCTATTGCGTAACAAAATTAAAACTTTTGAGTAATTATGAATAACTTGCTTCACAGATTTAATTAATACAGATTCACTATTATAAAGTTATTACCCAGTACAACTTTTAATGACAGTCTACCTTAAAAACGAGTTATTTAAAGTCTATGGCTTCTTACGGTATAATTTATATTACAACTTTGTAGTTCATAATGTATAACTCTTACGTCTGCTAATCATAGGCACTTTAGTTGTTTCATTGAAAGATTAAAATCCTATCGGGGATCTGATTACTGAGAAATTAAATCCACAGTAGTTGGCATATTTACTCCTCCTCATCTGTCCTTTACAGGAACAAGAAGCGAATACTGTGAAATTCATGTATCTAACAGCAGTGAAAAGAGATATCATATGGATAAGAGCGATTGTACTGAGAGATATTATTACCAAAAGTCGAATCACACTTGGTAGTAGATTTTTGCACTGCACACTTAACCAATCATCCAGATAATTACGTAGTCAATTGGGTATGACATTAACACATTGTTTTATTTGTTAATAAACTACAGTAATAATGAAAAAACTGCCTGGTTAGAAATGATGTCAATAAATGGTGCTTTAAATTTTGTTTTTTGTTACTAAGTGATTAAAAATCCAAGGGTTAGTTGTAAATTATTGTCTCCATCAGGCACGTTTTTGAAAAGTTAGATACCCTACTGAATTAAGTATATTATGCTTAAAATCTAAGTGTCAAAACCCATTTTTGCCTATATCAATGAATGTAATGAAATGTAGGCACTAGTATTAAAGGGAGCAGTTATTGTTAAATGTTAATCAGATTTCATCTCATCAGAATACGATGTTTGCAATTTATGGAGAATTTCTTGTTGATCAGTAATCTTTGATATCCTCATTGATAATAGAGATCAGAAGTGGAAAATGATTGCTTCGGTTAACAGTATAATCTTATGTGGTAGTGGATTGAAAATGTTCACTTTTCCTTACGAAATTCCTTCATTCATTAACGCAATTATAGCCTTTGCTGAGGGAGTTGGTGGACATAAAACGTTCATTTTAGTACGTTGGAAAACCTTGACTCTAATCGAACGTTACATATGGGCCATAGAACCCTGAAGGGACAAACGATGTATGCATCTATTTTGACGACTGCGCAACAAACGGACTTCAACTCTTGTCTTGTGGACTAACTAGACCAATTGGGCAAAAGCTCAACGAATGACAGACTAATATGTCAACTACCTCTGTATTGACAACAAAGCAGTATCCAAGCCCACTTATATTTATGGTGATATAGTCGATGAGTGGCGTATGCATTTTTGCAGTTTATTTGTACCAAATTTTATGTGTCTAAATACATAAATCAAATAAATCTTAGAAAATAATGTACAGTCGCAATTATTTTCATGGAATAATGCAAAACCAATTTTCTTTTAAAGAGGAGTCGTAATGCAAATTGTTTTCATTTAGTTTCTAAAAGAAAATAATCCAGAATGTTTTAGTGTAAACTCTACAACAGAATGGAATTCCTAACAAGGTTTAGATACTAGAAGATGGTATTTATATGAAATTAGTGTGAATTTAATAACCACTGAGAAACAGAACTTGTTTGCCAAATACTGTTACATATTGATAATTACCATCAAAAAATTACTGCCATCCTGTTCATGGTATAGTGCAGTACTATCAGGTATACTGATAGCTTTGTAAAGCATACTATTAGTTCATCTTCTGTAGTAATAGAAGTTAACGAACTGATTCATTCATAGAAGATAAGAAATGTATGATTCATTAGGGATGTTCTAATGTAGTAAACTAATAAATAATTGATTATTCGAAGTTTAACGAACTGGTCAGTTTCTATAAATTCATAAATGATCCACAATATATACATCGATTTTAGTCAACTTATAAAAATGAAAAAGAGTCTTTGAATATTTCAGGGGTATATGACCATGACTAGAAATTTTGAACCATTCTGTAATGCGCACTACTTAAAGAAGTACAAACACCTCATGATCAGAAATGTCACTCCTGGAAATTACACATTAAATACAGTTTATGTAAATATTTTTGACAAGAATTAAGTAACTTACTTTGTTGCATTAGTGATCCTGCAGTAAACCAGAAACTGTTTCTCATTGTAAATTGATTTTGTATTATTGGATAACATGGGTGTCGAGCATACCATTCATATGGTGATGCACGTCCAATTAAAAATAATGTTAAGCTAACTACAAAATATGCAATTCCAACAGATATCCATACCTAAAAGAAAGCAGTATTATTAAAATTAGATTCACTTGTAGACTATACTGTTTAAACCAATCACTAGTACAATAACTAAGGATCAACTTTAAGAGGCAGCTGTAATGATGATGTGTAACCTGCCAAGTTTATCCACAATGGGTATGCTTCACTTATCTACTAATCGCGATGAATGACGCCACGCAGTATATCGATAGTTCAATAAGTTATAAATGTTAATCACTAGAGCTAACTCAGTGGTCAATATGTTAATGGTTTGCCACTAAACCCAATAGTCGTAAACTTGATTATCTGGTGGTTACGTGGATGCTCACTGCCGAAGAGTCATATACTAGGACGAAACAACTGTTTATTATTTCCTGGTTTTCAGTGGCTGTCTAACTCTAGTCAACTTACCTAAGGAAATTCAGATCCAACAATATCGACAAAACCGAATGAAGTTAACGAACTGATTCATTCATAGAAGATAAGAAATGTATGATTCATTAGGGATGTTCTAATGTAGTAAACTAATAAATAATTGATTATTCGAAGTTTAACGAACTGGTCAGTTTCTATAAATTCATAAATGATCCACAATATATACATCGATTTTAGTCAACTTATAAAAATGAAAAAGAGTCTTTGAATATTTCAGGGGTATATGACCATGACTAGAAATTTTGAACCATTCTGTAATGCGCACTACTTAAAGAAGTACAAACACCTCATGATCAGAAATGTCACTCCTGGAAATTACACATTAAATACAGTTTATGTAAATATTTTTGACAAGAATTAAGTAACTTACTTTGTTGCATTAGTGATCCTGCAGTAAACCAGAAACTGTTTCTCATTGTAAATTGATTTTGTATTATTGGATAACATGGGTGTCGAGCATACCATTCATATGGTGATGCACGTCCAATTAAAAATAATGTTAAGCTAACTACAAAATATGCAATTCCAACAGATATCCATACCTAAAAGAAAGCAGTATTATTAAAATTAGATTCACTTGTAGACTATACTGTTTAAACCAATCACTAGTACAATAACTAAGGATCAACTTTAAGAGGCAGCTGTAATGATGATGTGTAACCTGCCAAGTTTATCCACAATGGGTATGCTTCACTTATCTACTAATCGCGATGAATGACGCCACGCAGTATATCGATAGTTCAATAAGTTATAAATGTTAATCACTAGAGCTAACTCAGTGGTCAATATGTTAATGGTTTGCCACTAAACCCAATAGTCGTAAACTTGATTATCTGGTGGTTACGTGGATGCTCACTGCCGAAGAGTCATATACTAGGACGAAACAACTGTTTATTATTTCCTGGTTTTCAGTGGCTGTCTAACTCTAGTCAACTTACCTAAGGAAATTCAGATCCAACAATATCGACAAAACCGAATCATCGTTAAGATTCGTCACTACCTACTATTCATTCGACTAGATTTTCGATAGATTATTTATGTGACATGAAGACAGGTATCGTTTGAACAGAAATGAGTTTAGACCTCTATGAATTAAATTAATGAGACAAAGTATGACATTCTACTTATTCCTAATTTTATTCAGTATTCTCAAGTTTTAAGTTGTAGTGTGCGAGAAATTGTTATGATTTAAACTTATGTTTATTATTTTATTATTTACATCACATGCCGATTGTTGCTATTCATGCATTGAAAGCAAACAAGTGCTCTGAACAACTGTTTTGTTAAAACATAGAACTCCTCAGTAGTGCACCTCTGACCTTACTGCAAATCAAATCCAAGACCTTGAGGATTCATGGCAAACGCCTAATCTTTAGGCTACTTCGCTGGAATCCAGATGTTTATGTCCCTAACTTTTGTAAGTATGCAACTTTATTGTGCAACGCTTCTTGTTCAGCTATAATTGTTAGGCGATAAAAGTTATGAAATTCAATAATACCTACAAACTACTTTTCTAAATTATGTAATACATCAACACAGAGAGGAATGTGCATGCAATATTTTTCATCGTACTGACCTGCATTTTGCCTCACAGACAGTTGATGGAATGTGACGATTCTTTATTTCCTCTGGGCTTTGTTTTGGTTCATTACAATAGTTCGATTAAATAAACGCTGACATATAGAGAGGGTTTACTAGATGGGTATCTTTTTGGTTTTAAAGTCAGGTAACCAGCAGTAACTAATAAACAGCAACATATTAAAGTTCCGTATATATCATTAAGGTTTGTTCACAACTTTATTTATTTCGTCTAATCGTATCAACAGAAAAATATCTGAATCTAAATCTCTTACCGTATGTTTGTGACTGTGTTTTTATTGCTGAAAGGTCTATGCATGGTGACTACAAGCATTTATTTATAATTGGTTTACTGTTAGGGTTGTATCTTTTATCAGTAATTACTTTCAGTCTGCAAAACTTTCAATGTATCAAATGTCAATTTTATTTTATAGAAGTGACATGATCAACCAGTCATTTCGATTGCTGTCTAAAAGTCCGACAGAAATGTTAAGTTTTAGATACGCTTAACTGACTGTTTTTAGCAATATTTTATCAAATGTAATAAATTTTTATATCAGTTCCTCTAGTTTAGTCGCTTTATTATTCAGTTAACAGCTATGATTACGTTAGTTGTGATTGAATCATATCTTGAATTTGAAGATAGTAAAAGTAAGGTATTGAGTACAAGATGTCAAATAAAGCTAAATTTTGTGTACTGTATCACTGCAATAATTTTGGAAGGAGCTATCTACATCATTTTAAATCTACATTGTGTTGTACCTAGTACTGTCGACCATTGAATCGTGAACCTAGTAGATGAGCGTTACATATATCAATTCAGTAAACACATCGTTTTATGTCTGTCACTATTTTTTTACTTTTGGACCGTATTACGTTGTTAAATTTATAGAGGATTGTTGAGGATAACTGCAGATTCTTAAAATGAAATCTTTCATCAGAATTATGCTAATATACAGATTTTACTCATTAAATTAACGAAAATATGATTAAAGGTAAAACATACTTAGGGGATAACTTCTATAATTTTCTACTGCCACTTCTAATATTAACATTCTACACTTACGATGATTCTATTAAATATAGTGAGATATTAAACAAAGGTGCAGTAAAGGACATTTTTTTATCGCATTCAACAGCGTTACCAATCGCTTTTATCTTGTTTTCAGCTGTTATTATTTCTTAGAATATGGTTGCAATTCAATACGTTGCGTCACATTCTCCAGTAAGAAGACAAAATATGCATTATCAGATCACCTTGGATATCCTACAAATATCTTCAAATGATATTTCCTATTTACAGAAATATAACAGTTTTGTTCTAGGCAATACAACTGATTTTATATTGATAATATTTTGAAACAGTATATCTCAATATAAACAAACATTCAAAAAACAATAGATTAGCTGAGAAAATAATTGTTAAATAAGATTGAATTATGCTTTGTCACTGTATTCATGTTGTTAATATGTCATCACCTTTGACGGATATCCGGTTATCACGATGTTCTATACATTCAAATTTAGATAGAATAGATGTTGTTAGCTTCTTGGAAGTAATGTTTTCTAATGAAATAGTTTAGTTGACTATAAATCTTTTACTTAAAATAACATCAATGAAACAAAGTTCTTTTACAAATAACCTAAGACGTATTACTATTAACAATAGTAATACATTGACAATTTCGAAATTCTTATGAAAGTATGTGTTTCTTATTAATAGAAAATAATTAAATCAACAAAGAATCAGCATGAGATATAAAGTTCATGCATGCAAATTGGATTATTTTTCAAACCAGACTAGAGAAAACTCCTAGAGATGCTGCAAGCGTAAAGGTTTGGGATTCCATATTGTTAGCGTATTTTTAACTCGGTGAAATTATGTATAAACGTTATACAAAAATTGACCTAGCACAAATATTAATAAAGAAGAGGAATTAGTCGATATGCAATAAAATTTGCAGTAATCAGAACGAAATGTGTGCATCACTGACGTCGATGCATAGTAGTAAAAAGTAATCGTGATATTCACTACCACATGTCTGATTACAGCAATGAATTCTCAGTACATGTAATACAAAACCCCAATAGATCCGTAATATATCTATTTAACTTGTGAATATATATATATATATATAATATTTTTCATTTATGGGTATTCGCCTTCGTCTTCAGCTTCCGGAGTTTCAGGCTAGTTGCTTCCCAACAACAATTTTTTTAAAATAGCTTAGTATTGTTGATGCTAATCACCTTTCGTATTAGGATAGAACAGATCACGAAGTAAATATGTCAACAATCGTTATAATTCTGTTTTAATTTTACAGTAACCAGCATTGTGACGGGTTGTAATTTCTTGATAAGGGTATATGAGTAGATGTATTCATAATGCCTCATTATACATAATTATCGCAAGAGCTTGATGACAAAGTTACTAAAAACAATTTTTGCCTAAAAATCCCACATTTTTGAATATCCTATCAGGATTTTTAAATCATAGTTATTCATTAAATCTGAATCATGTTTAACAAGTGGGATCCGGAAAGCACGTTTCGTCTTATTTAGGAAGCGTCAGCTAGATATACCTATATCCAGTTGTTGATGCTCACAACAGAACTGGAACTCAGTAAGTCTGTCTCAAATTCTACAACATCCGCCATTGAGCTACACGGTTGAGAATACACACCCGTGAAATGAGTATATATTTGTAAGTTCAAAGTACACAATAATTTAGTTGACATAAATCTAAAATAGGAAATGATGTCTTATTTTAAAAAAAGGTGGCTTGAAAGTTTGAAAATCTCACTTCATAACTTTGATACAAGATTTTCCGTTATTTGATTTTTTCTTTTTCTAGCAACCTTATTTAATATATTCACATAACACGTCCACTGATTTATAGTAATTGATAGACTAGTGTCATACAATTCTATGATTTTTAGCTGTTAGTGCGTATCAAATAACCAGTTGTATTGTGATTACTGAAGTGAATGATCTATCAACTTGTTCATTGTATAGTGCTTGGTATTTGAAGACAATCGATGAACAACTTAAACTTTGAATTAATACTACCTGACACTTAAGGGCCGGACGTATCTTAGGTCTTTCGAGTGCTGATGCTTCTCATGAGTTTTCAACCAACATTATTAACATAGAAAGTGCCACTGAGTGACGATGGATTTTCTGTAAGATTGTATTCTTCACCCTAGTAGATAGATCCGTTGATTTTGTCGATAGATACTAAGCTTTGGTATGATCAAACCTTAGATAATTTAACTCAGATATATTTTATTCCTTGGCATGCATACAACATATGTTTCAATCATACTTATTATTTACGAAAAGTCCTAAAAATCCATATCACTCCATATATGTCTATGATAAGCACATTTTCACAAAAGCACAAAATCTGTTCGGTTAAAATGTTTATCAGACTTTTATTGTATCTATAAATTGTAACCTATTTTTTGAAGTAAATTCAGTTGGCTAAAATTTCCTTCAAATGAGACCATATTAAAAAGACCGTCGGTAGAACACATGTTTCTTCTTCTTTCTCTCCTGTCTATATTAATTAGAATGATAAATTTAAAGATATCTGGAAAGTGAATGACCTACTAATTGAATTTATAAAATTAATTAAACCATATATTAAGTTAATGTAGAGGTTAGTAATCAAGATTTATAAAACTGACATATTTGTCTTATGAAAAATCATTAAGTTTAATTGTGAACTTACTTATTATGATGACTTAATTAACAAACTTAAATACAACTCTGAAATCTAAGCAGTATTTTCAAGAAATCTAAATGTTGAACCTTAAGAGTTAATATTTAGAATGTTTAATTAACAAGGGAATTTTATGTAAACCTTGTTCAATAAGCGACATAAAGTGAAAAAATCATTGTATAAATGCAGAGTTTAACTGACTTTAGTCTACAGTAATAGCAGTGAAATTTAGTATACTTCTAAAATAGTTAACAACAGAACCCAGAAACAACTTTTTTATTTATTTTAGAGTTGTTAGCTAGATGATTTTGTATTCATTTGTTAAGATTTGAACAAGGTACAATTTTTTCCCAACGATAACGCCTTAATTACTGAGCCAACGAGTTTTGATTGGTACTGAAGTTTTCAATGAGTATGAAGACATTAATGACGGTTCGTTATTCTTGTTCACTGATAATAAAGACTTCAAATGGTCAGTTAATATCGTGATATATGAACCCTGATTGTATTATCGTGATATCGTTTTAATATCCTTTATGAATGAACTGTAGTTGGCACGTTAACTGAACTTTCATGATGATTATACAGAAGTTATGAAAAATGGAAGGTAGTTTTATACTTACTGAAATGTTCGGTGATCAAATGTTTGGGTGAAGTCCAGTAAATTTTACATTTACTTAATTCAATGTTATTGATAAATATTTTACAGTGACTGATTACTGAGTAGTGGACACTGTTGTGTTTATCTAGCCCATGATATAGATGGAGTTTCATTCATCAAGCTGCAACGCAGCAACAAGCTTGGGACTCGACATCGTAGGTCTATGTTGCCGATGCTTGATTCTATGAATTTAGTCCACAGAAAACCCAAGATATCACTTTCGTACTATTCGTCACTCATCAACAAACTGTAATCTTAATCTTCAGGAACTGATTCCTCCTGGTTAATTCATTAAAGTCACCTAATTACACAATCAATGGCTGTCTCCAATACGTATCTCGGACTGCGGATATCATCCTGTAGTCTTAAAGCCTACACACAATTTAACAGTGCTTAATATTCACTGATTAACTAGAGTATAAATCTATGTCTTACAGGAGGTCGGTCGCTTCCAAAATTACTCAGTGGTAACGAACATCATGGTTTTCAATGTTACAAATTTGTGATGAAAAATATGTTTTCGGTTTATTTCATTTCGATTTTTTTTATTTCAGAAGAATAGAAAACTCCTAGGCTCTAAAGCAATCTAGTGCCTAACACGAGTGGTTGACCTAACAAATATTTTAGATTAAAAGGTAACAAGTACATGAAGTAATATCAAACTTAAATATATTTCACTTAAAATTATTTAGTTATATCTTCCATGCCTTATCTGAATTTATTATCGTATGAAAATATTATCTTTATATACCACTGCATCTTATTCATACTTACATGCTCACAAGTGAATAATTTTAACGAGAAAATCTAGAAGTTTCACTGATAAACCATAACCAATAAAGTTTATTCATCTTAAAAGTTAATAGTTACTAAGAGTGACAATATACCACAGACTGATAGCACTTTTAAAAAAATATGTATGTAATGAAAAATAACTACTGGCGATGTGAATACAGTGGTTTAGTCACTAATATGTATGAATTTAAAATGACAGGTATTTGGTTCTAATCTCAGTGTAAATGTCACTATAAGGACTCAGGTGAATTCATCCGAAAAGTTGTAAATTGGACTAAACACGAGTTTTAGATTTAGCTCATGATACACATATTTCAAGAGATACTGATTTACTGCAGTTGTAAATATCAATAAGGAGAAAACGCTGAATCTTGGTCAATAGGTCGCTGAGAAGGTTAAGTATTCACTCAGAAAATGAAGACCTTGGGTTTGATCTGGGATGGGGTCCTGAATGGGTTTCCTGAGATTCCCACACTAAGATGAAACAGCTGCCCAGTCCATCATGGTATTCATTGTTTGTCAAACTCACGACAGATCATAATGTTGAATCCAAATTCAGCAATTTCCCCGAAACCTTTTTTCTATGTTTGTCTTTTCGATACTATTTACATGTAGTTTACGTTAATTCTAGTGAATGAAGAGTGGTAACTTAATCAGATATAAAATTGTTCTACTTCCTGTGCTGTTGACGGTTAAAATCAGTAGCCAATTTACTCAATAGACGTTTCCTAGTTCATTCAGTTGTCTATCTCTAGTTAATAAATACTTACAAGTCTCTAAGTGCAATGTAGCTGCTGTTAGTCCCTTGCGATAATTCATTTATTTGAAACTGTTCTCAGTCTGCAAAGAAAATTCGTCGTAAACTTATCAAGAAAGACAATAAATTATAAAAAAAAAACTGTAAAATTTAATTGACGAAAACAAATAAATTCACCTCATTTGATAATGGTGCTGTAAATTGTAATCCTGGATCTGAATTACTTTTCTGTATAATAACACTTAAAGATAAACTCATGAATGGTGTAGTAAAGTCAATTACACGTTCTCGATCATAAGTGATTGTAAAGGAGGCGACTGCAAGATCTGCTTTCTGAAAACAAAGAAAAAAGTGTTGAGACATAATTATGCAGTTCAGAATGCATTCATTTTACTCTTTCACAGTTATTTTTGTTAACTTTATATCATAGAAATAAGTTTTTACTAACAACTGCTTCACGATTGTGTGAATAACAGTTTATCTATGAATTGAACCACAATTCAAAATCGGGTTTAACTTATCAGCAATATTTTCAATGTATGTTTTGCTTATCATTTGTCGGTTATTATGTTAGTTTATACATGGAGTGAATGTTGTATCTGACAGCGTAATATTCATAAAAGATTTCATTTTAGACATCAGTAAATGACTTCTGTGATGATGAATGAGCAGAAGTATTTGATAAAATATACTTAAAAAAACAATGCAAACGTCTCGGATAACTTCATCCTAAGAATGTAGATATCTGAATGGATTAATTTTCTATGTTTACTCAGCTTTTTTAAAACTTGTTTTGTAACCATAAAGACAAGTATTCATTTATCATCGCAAATGTCAGGTTTAAACATAAACTCGTCATTACTGAGTTCTTTAGTTAATTGTAGTAAAACCTAGTTCTTTACTAAATGCTCGTCCAACATTGGTCAATAGAAAAGATCTACGTTCAACTTTCCCCTTTTGTTTAAACAAAATTTATTTACATATATTACGTCATAAAACAGTAACTCGTCTTTACTTGTTAGTATTTCTAGGTAAGTCTATGGTGTGGGTCAGCTATACTTTAAGTTATCATTATTAACTTACTTTATAGACTAAATCACCAATTAATCCATCCCATTTTCCTTTACTCTCGTCAAAAGTTCCAAATTTTTTATCACTGACTGGTTTGATAATATAATCGAAATGATTCATTTTGCTTAAATGTTGTAATAATTCCATTGCAAATCCTGTCCATTGATCATTACCTTCTAGATGTACACCTTGACGATATGGCTCAAATATTACAAACGGAGGATCCTATAGTAACATGGGATGAATAACAAATTTATTACAATTGTTCACGAATTTCTAGGCTATTTCGTAAAATAATATTTACCAGATTTGACACATACCAATTATGTGATATTACTTAACATTTACTAATACTACCCTGAAAACAAGTAAATTCATGTGTTTAGACAAATAGATTGGAAACGTAGTTATACTTATTCATTATTACTGAGTAACAAGTAATAGAATATTCAGTAGTACTCTAACTATAATCGATCCATGACGAACACTACCTAGAATTTATCCAACTCTCCAAAATATTTTACATGAAGACTAGACCTTTAACTAGATGCCCTGCAGAGATTTATGTAGTCTGGTAAACGATTTCACTGACGGCATAATTAAGCTGAAGAAGTACTCCTATTAGTCTACTGCCAATGATGGGGAACTATGCCATCTTATTTTTCGAAGGTTTCATTAGTCATAGATTTAGACGAGAACACTTGTGCAGTCACCAGTGCAGACAACCAACTTAATGAGACCCTAACAATAGTTCTAAGATAAGATAAAATATTTAAAATAATTAATCCTTTACGCTAATGTTGGTAATTTAATGAGAAAAAGAAGTTAATCTGAAAACGGTAATGTACTTGCGCCATACATTTCGAATAATCTGGTCACGTATGAACTTATTAAGGCATCTATGTACATACACGTAAAATTAGTAGAAATCAAGTTAAAAAAGAGTTAGATGGCTGCATTTTGATGATGTATGGACACATATACATAGAGAAGAGTTATAAAACACACCAACCAAGGGTGAGGGTGAGGAACATATGGCTTCCAAAATAAATAACATCAAGCGGTCCAATAGAGGTAGGAATAGAATACCTTGCTCGTCGATCGCGAAACATATTACTGATACGGATTACTTGAAACGGATTTTAAATCTTTGTATAGAAGTCATCGCAATGTATTCTTTAATTTATAGAAGCCTTAGGAATTGGAAAATTTAAGCCCACCCTTTGTGTTTACAGAAGCAGTTAGTAATAACATTGAATCTACCAAGGTAATTTTGTTCATTACTGTTATTAGCAATTTTTTGATAGTATGATAATCTTTTAGCCCTCTTATCTTTTGTTATTTAATTATAACATTACGGTCATCAGATATTTCATTTAACTTAAGCTTTAGTAGGTATCCATGTTCATATATAGATTCCTTGGTAAATGTATGTATGGCATGATTATTCGAAATGTATATCACAATTAAATTGCATTTTTCAGATTAACTCAATCATCTCATAACATTAACGTAAAATAGATGTTTGGTAATTATTTTCCAACTGTAGTGGTTTTGTGGAGATTGATAATAAGTTTATTTAATCGAATTCATCACAAATTGATGCTAGTAGGGTACCATTCAAAATTAAGACGAACTGGATAGCTGTTTCAACTAAGCATTGGTGGTATGTGCATCCTTGATTCCGACAGAGTTGATGCTTCCATGTGATTCAAATAGAATTCGAAGAAACTTGCTGTATTTTTCATTCAATAGTATAGTTTGATAATTGTTGTTCCTATTCTTCTTGATGCATTTTTTGACCATTCACGTAAGTGAATTTTTACATTACATCTTATTTCCTGTTCACCAATTATGGTGCTAATTAATGAACTCAGAAATTAATTATAACCAAGTAGAAAATTTTATTACTAGTAAGCGATTTGGTGTCGTAATAAGTTTATTTAAATTACAATTTTTTTACGATATTTGGTTCTTAAAGTTACAAAAACGTAATAATATTATTTTGGCTAATCTGTAATTCACAAATCTTCAGCTGACAATAGCTTGAAAACAGATATTCTTGAAGTCCTTGATTATATTTATTAAACAGTAATTCAAGAATTTGACAGTGTCACTAAATATTCTTCGCTACTTTGTTAATAATTCTTTAAAAAGAACAGTAATTGATGAATTCTTGAGTTTTTGGGAAAGATTGAATTTGGTGCTGCAAACTGATACATGCTAAACCGCCATTTAAAATTATATGTCAATAGACTGACACCAACTCAGAATAGGACTCCTTGTCAGTGGGCACTACTGTTGCCACTGGGAATCAAACTCAGAATTTTCAGGGTTTGCAGATCAATATTAAGTAAATTATTATCTCGGAAATTTTAGGGCTAAACATGCAGAACTCAATTTTCATAATAAAATGGCATCATGATGTATGATGAGTGGCATCTTGCTAATAAATAATTGCGTTTCTTTCGGATTTAAAGTTCAGTGGAATTATGATTTATGCGTATTGATCATAGTTCTTCATTACCATTTAATAACAAAGTACGGTCATATTATGCTTATTAGATTTTTTGTGCTTTTGTTGATGCACTGCCTTTATACTCGTAAGTGCTTACGTATAGTAACCATCACATGAACTACATTCTTGGTATATACATTTTCAACCTTTACCATTATGATGTTCTTGACCATTCGATTACTTCCCGTTTGGTGATTTAGTGTGCCCTGATCACCAAACTCTTAATTATTGCATATCATTTTTGTCAATTCCTATTTTTACTCCTTTGTGTTTATGATTGTTGGACCTATTACAAATTCAGATTGTTTACAAATCATGTTCTTTTGATTCGCTTATGTTCTTGAGTGCAATTAAAGGATACATAAAACTGTTAGCTAGGAATAGAAAATCACTAAAATATTATATCTGTCACTTAGACTTTAATGATTCGAATTATTTTTTACGAAATGACAGTTGTCAAAACCTTAAGAACCATGATGCTCTATATAAATAGTTTATTCCTAGCCAAAATATTATAGGGGTTTGTATTTACCAACTCACATTAAGTTGAACTCAACATTAAGTCTAATTAGTTAAATGTAACTTGGCGTGCTTCTTCTCATTCTGAATAAAAGTGGATACAATCACTGCTGACCAGTTACAAGCTAGAATGAAGCCTTTAAATCAGATGGCTAATACTATTCCTTATATATACTACGTTCTTTAGTAAAATGAAAGCTATTCTATTGAGCAAATCTATTTCACGGAAGAATCTCTAGTTTGTATGTATTTGACGGCGATATTCGCAGTGAAGTTGATTGTAATAACAATAATATCAATTATATCTAACACATTAGCTTACTTCTATAGTTGTAACAATAAATGTTTTATTCATATACTTTGTTCCACTTTGAGGAAATGAAGATCCAGACGGTTGTTTATAGACAAATCCTCTCTTTAATGACCAGTCAGCCAACTGTAAAACAATGGAAAGTATATCCTTTTTAATGTTCAATGCACAATTATGTAGAAAAATAATAGTTTCAATTGTAAAAATAAAGATCCAAAATAAAACCTTATTTGATGAACGTAAAAATAAAGTTAAAAAAGCACTTGTATGTTAGTCGGTAAGCTACAAACATTTGCATACTGTACAAGCACTACATATATCTGGGATGAGTAGTTGTATATGAGAATTCCAGCTGTATTTTAGACAAATTTGCATATTATTATTACACATTAATGTAAATCATAAAATGGTCGAAAATATTATTTCTTTAATACGGCGTATATTCTAGCTTTTATAGTAATTAAAATTATGTAGTTCTGTTAGTCGACAGAAATTATGAACAGGTGGCAGTCATAAAAATGAGAGGGGGGGATGAATACATCGTCAACTCTCTTTATCATTTAGGCCAGCTATTGTTGAATTAGTTACCAAGTTTACCAAAATAATATTTAACTCATAAACACAATAAAGAATGTACTTCAATATTGTAGGCCAAAATCTAGTTGTTGATTGCTGTTACCAATACTCTCGGTCTTTATGCTCCATAGTATCATTAACATCATTATTTTATGATTCTGAAATTCTAGGACATTTTGAAAATACATCCATTATTTAGGAGTAGAAACATTGCTTCCCAAATGTTGACGTTAATGGATGAATAGTATTTTTTTCTTAATAACTTAGAAGCTAAGGCAAAATATTTATTAGTGAAACGTAAAGAAAAGAATATAGAAATGGATGGTGTATTAGTAAAGCTAAGAAAGTGGAATTATTTGAAAACTAAATATTTCATTGTAAACAAAAGGAATTAGTCATTGAGCAAACATAAATAAGGTAATACTCCAACAATTATTTTCGAGAAGTGATTCATAGCAAGCTATTGAGTATGAGGTCGATTTTATCATGTGTTTACGTCAGTTGACGAATCAGAATCTTTGTGTCTCGTGACGACCATATCACCTTAAGACTAAAGATTCTGAACCAAATTTTAGTAATAATCTTGACTACTTATGGTTTGGTCATTTATTCTTGAGTACAAACCATGACATATATAATTGGAA
The DNA here is from genome assembly GCA_034768735.1 of Schistosoma mekongi. Taxonomy (NCBI): domain Eukaryota; kingdom Metazoa; phylum Platyhelminthes; class Trematoda; order Strigeidida; family Schistosomatidae; genus Schistosoma; species Schistosoma mekongi. The sequence goes on from CM068306.1 coordinate 52,013,685, forward strand.
GTGACCTAGATATCATAGATAACAGTGGGCGATTATCGCACAGTGTTAAGAGGTGCAATATGCAGATGAATGGATTTCTCATACTAATTAAGCCCTAAATATGTTGGGTATGACCACAGATTGTCTTACTGGTTTTCACTTCTTTACCTTTGTCTGTTTGAAATAAAACAAACGTTGTATATAAACAATCCACCAAATCACTAATCTGGTCTATCATACAGTTAATTATGAGTAATACTGGGTTTTGATACAAGCTTAAGTTATTCGGCTAACTAAACATAAAAAATTGCAACAAATGCTGATACGGAAAAACATCGGTTAAACACCATATCAATCAAATCAAAGTTTTGTAGATATGGTTGTACCTACTTACACATCATTTCTATCTCTAGTGTTAGGTGATCAGAAAACGATGTTTATTTTGTTATAATTTAACCAGTTCACTCCTAATTTCGTCTAAATGTAAATGATGTCAAACAGACTAGTTAATTAGTGTACTGCAATTACAATACTCAATAATCTATAATGCTGAAAAGAAAACAGACTGATTATTTTTAATTCCAGTTACTTAAACGAAAGCTGATAACCGTCTAGCAATAAATACTGCTGTCTGTCGTTTATGTTTGTTATTTTTAAGCGTTTTATTTGGCTGACAGTTTTCACTCTTTGGTATCATGAACACATGGGACATTTCAATACGAAGTTAAAACGTAGATTTTAAGTTAAATACAGCTTTTTATCCTCCGGTTACTGATATTAAAGACTGGAATCGTTCAATCTCCATCGGCAACATTAGTGGGCTATATTTACCTAATCGCTTAGTTAAAACTGAGACTTGTTGAAAAGAGCTAGTTATGTAGCATGATCAGACTTAAAGAACCGTTTTCTTGTAAAATACTTCATATATTTTAATAGAGTGCGTATTGAGCAATTTATTTCTATTATTTTCATATTTATCTTTCTCTAACTTCTCATTTGACCTACTATCTGCTGTTATATCCTTTACCATTCACAAACTCAAAATAATTATTTGTGTACATACTACCCTATTTTTAGCCCTTACTGTTGCTACACTGTGCTGATATTATTAAAGTAATTGGGGTATTAGGTTTGCTGGATTAACATATATAAATTTAAAGGAGTGTAGGAAATGTAATTCTAAACTGGCTGACTCAGCAATCTTATGTTCTTCCTATACCAGCTTGAGTTAGACGGTAGTGTGGGGGGGGGAGGAAGGTAACCTATAGATGTAGAATACAAAGTCTTCGTTCTCTGGTCATAATGTTAGTTCCGGGGAGTTTATTATCCTTTAGCTAACTAAAGAAATGACATAATAAGGCTAACAATGAAATCTAAGATTCTTGTTTCGTCCTGTTTGGGACTCGTCATCCATAGGCCACTGGATATCAATATTGTTACTCATTTTTATATGAAAAACCAGCACTTATCACATCACACAACGACGTATTATTATAGAGTCCAAAGTATTACTTATACGTCCTAAATTTACTAAAAATTGTCTGTTAATTGGAATGCTGAAATAATGTTGTAGGTATTCACTGAGAAGTGTTGCCTTCAAATATAATGTGTAAACAAACAATATGATAAATAAATTAATATATATGCGGAAACAAAATTATATTTCTCTACCTGTTCTAATCTTCCATTCTTTAAATGTATCAATTCAAGGCCGTAATCCAGAATAGGATTGATTTTATTCGAATCTATATAACCGATTCGTGAATGAAGTACTTGCTATAGCAAAGTAATTACAAATAAAGTAGGTTAGATAAGATGAAATGAATCAATCATAAATTTATTGTATGAACATTCGTCTAAATCTGAACAAATGATTTAACGAAAATTGAGCACCAAACGTATAGAAGACATTAGATGTAAGGTTTACACAAAACAGCATATTAACTGAATATAACTAAATACATACTGAGTTTCTTAACAGAAACAATCAAATTTATTTATGTTAAATAGGGTCTAAAACAATTCTAAACACAAAACTTGCCCAATTATATCATAAAGTCTAATTGTGAATCTACCTTATAATTATTATTATTATTAATAAATGATCTTTTATTTTCCAACCTGATGCATAACGAACTCAATTCATTTTAAGTAGATATTTACAATGATAAGAATGTAAGTAAACAAAATTTGTAGAATCAATTTAACTTTCATTAAATGGATTAATCAGATTACAATAGAATTCACAACTAAATTTATTATATAAATAGAGTTTAAGTTAAAAGCAACGAATGTTAAAGTCTTCGATGAATGACTAGGTCACTTTTGAATAAAACTAAAAATGATCATTTGGATTACTAAACCACGTTCAAGGTCATCATTATTTCTCAACACTGGTTGTATACTTATTATAACTTCAACTATAGACGAGAATCGGTTCAGTTCATTAATAAGTTTTAAAAAACCAAATTCCTTCTGAATAGACTTTAGTCACAGATTACATCATGACAACTAAAATTTCACTTATTCTATTACAGTTTACAACGATCACACCACTACGGATTTATTAAGTATGAAATTTATAAGTTGAACATTACTGTATCGTATGTTACGTAATATAATTAACTCACATTAATATAAGTATGTAATAATTGTCCATTTTTATAAGTTATGTGTGGTCCGTTTTTATGACTAACCAATAAACCTTTTGGTGTTTTTAATAAACTTGACCGAACTGGTGTACATGTAACGTGCTCTGGAACTTGTAATTTATTACCAGCTAAATTCATTGCTGCTGATAAATGCTCAATTATACTACGTATCATTTGAGTGTGAAGCTGAAACAAAGTGACAAAAGAACAGCTGATAAATTTGATAGAATCAGAGAAGCTTACTAGTGAATTAACATTCAAAAATATAAATGATTTAAATGTTATGAAAAACCTAGTGACGTAATTTAAAAGTCAACTTAATTCGTTGTATTCTAATTTTGGGTATTTAGTACCTGTGTTAAATCCACCCCGCCCCCCGAAACTCCCCATTGATAAACTATCTGTAAGTTTAAACAAAGCAACAATAACAATATTCGTAGAGCACAATAACTGCACTGCATTTTGTTGCTTTCTATTCAGCTTTATACAAGCAAATAAATCTAGTTATTTCGAATTGTTGATATAATTTGAAAAAAAGTGGATTCCTCATCAACATAGTACATGTTGATTGGAAAGTGAGTGAAGTTTTTGAAAGGTTTTCCGAGTGAACAACAAAAACTAATATAGTTTAAAACAAAACAGACATGCTAATTAGATTCTTAAGATTATGATAAAAAGTAACCTAAGAATTAAAATATAAAAGATTGACGTGATTCAATTAATCGGTACCTGTTACCCTTCGTAGAGCATAGACCAGAGACCAGAATTCTCCAATAAACTCTGTCCTGAGTTCTCTTTTCCAGTTCATCGTAAGTACAATTCATTCTTTTCATACCTATCTCTAATTCCCAGTGAAATAATTACTTTACAGTTATTCACTGAATGAAATGATTAAGTTGATATCCTTTAGTTGTTATGGCTCCCAAAAACTTCAGTAATACGTATTTACATTAATTTTTTAATAACTCATAAATCAATATTTGCTTCCACTTGTTCCGTATTCATTAAGCTGTACGGTAAAGAATGCCCTACCATCGTAGACTTAAGTTCTTGAGAATACTTTTAAAAATTGTTTTCTGATATAAATATTTTAAGCGAACATGTAAACTGTTATGCACAGTTGGAGGTGGCATTCTAGAACTTTTTCTCTAATCAATTATAAAACCATATTTTAGTTTATAATATTTGCTGGTTTATTATGCTTGTAGACCTTGTATGCGACCTGTTTAAATGTTTTAAATGCCTTTTATCCCAGTGATTTGTAATTATAAAGTCCTCTCCTAGTGGTCATAACGGAGATTTAAAAGCATTTGTCAGTGAATCCCACTGCATCAGTACACATTTACCCATTAGTATTCCCATCCATTCAACTTATATCTCCTGATGGTATTAACTAATACCGGTGAAAAATAACCGATGTCTTATATCATCAAATATTGTCATTAACTAAACATTAAGACAAATCTATTTTTCTTTATACTATTCAAATTAACTTGAAGTTTTATTTTGTTCTGTTCACAAAAAGATGATTATAAGGTATCTACTATCTGTTATGCTTAACTTTCAGTATTACAACAAAAGTTAACCTGGTTACCTGAAAATATTTATCAAACTGGACTATTTTTTGCAGAAATATATGATCATGGTATAACCGAAGCTTCAACAGGTACTCATAATTGCATACCGGTTGTTAAAACAATGTTTTCATTAACATTTCTTACATCAAGAGAGCTTGTTTGGTGATTTTTGATTCAGTGTATAGTGAAAATTTGAAAGTGACCCCGATTCGTTCGCTCAAATTAATAAACAGTCATTACAACGTATGTTTTTTTGGCGAAGGATATTTTAAACCTTCATTTACTGATGTTTGGCAATCATAATGAAAACATGTCTGAAAACTTGGGTGAACTGACGTTACCTAGTGGATTTAATCAAGAGTTACATGGTTTTACAACCATTACCATTAATCTCTTCCAGTCATAGCTCACCTTGCTGATAAATATCACATAGCAAGAAACCCAGGGTCAGGGTTTCCTACTGACATACTCTTCACCACTTTTCATCACAATATGGTAATAGGAATGTCAAGTTACTTAGATTGGTGGTCACATTGAAAACTTAATCAATAGAATTTTATCAGGTCCAGGCAAACATGATATTGACCACTATCCAGTGATAAGTTATGTGGTCTTACAAGTGTTATTAATGGTGATGCATAAAACACAAAATCAAAATTGTCCCTCAGTTATATGTGAAATTTCACGGAAATATGAAACAATCTTATGTCAATCAAGGATCTCTTTTAAGGCTGACTCCAGATACCGTGTTAAATTTACCCATCTTATCAACACACAGTTGTTAGTTGAGTTTTCCATGATGATTAGAGTTACCTTAAACTAGTATTGCATCAAGTCAGTCATTATTATTAAATATATTCACAAAAAGGAAATATGAATCATTTACCGAGTGATGATTTGAAGGTAACAACCAGTAAATTATACGATATTTTAATTGAAAACTTGTCATTCACTTTTGGAAATTTCCTTATTTGCTTATATTAAAGTCAGTAACTGAAATGAGGTCTTTTGCACTAACCAAAGTTTAAGGATCTTAGCGGTATGAATGGCCTAGTGTTTCTTCTTCTTCTTATTATTATTACTATGAATAACTGAATTCGTAGTAATCAATACTGCTGAATTATGCAGCTGCAATTACAGTTGTAGTTATAATCAACATTTACAACATTAAGTTTAAATAACATGGAAGGAGGTGAAGGTCCAACTAAACAAGATACCAGTTTATAAGCCATCTTACAGGTCGCTCAGATTAGAGTATTGAAAATAATCTTAACAATAAGTTAGATTACATCATACAGAATCGTTTTCTGAATACTATGGACTGATGCAAAATAAAGTGAGAACATGTAATGTATATTCTTATCAAGAATGTCATTGCCCTAGCTGGTATAGAGGATAGCTAAAGTATAATCAAGGTTGGATTACTGTTAGCAAGTGGAATGCAGGATCCATATTTTGTTATGTTTAGGACTCATCAGCAGTATGTACCTACATAAATGCTGACGTTCATTCTAAGACTGGAACTAGGTCTATTTATTTAAAATGTCACCATATTGACCTCTATGGTCGTGAGTCCTGTCAGTACCACTTGCGTAATGAGAATGTGTATATAATTTGGAAGTATTTGTATTTTTCTGTTAGTGTTGTTGTCGACTAAAATTATTCATTTTTTGTTTCCAAATGAGTGTATATATCCAGCCAGCAATTCCCAAATAGAACTAAATGCTCATTGTGGATTAGATATTAATGCCTTTGAAATGCCGCACCATTAAGGTAATTCTCTCAGGATGCAAAGCTCTAATAGTTACTGATTGATTTCAATTTATGACAACACTGACAGGAAGTTAAATTACTTCCAGATAACAAATAATACATATTTCATATCAACTAAATGATGTCGTAAACCAGAAAATTACCAATTTAATGGTGCAACCTAGACTCACTCAGTCATTATTTTGCTGAATAATAATTGATGATAAAAGAGAAAACTCTAATCAAAGCTCCTTAAGCTCAATCTAGTTTTAAAACAAACTGTAAGTTCCTGTCTAGGTAAGCAGTTTTATGAAAAGGTGAATAGTTTCATGGTAAATGTCAACAGAGTGAGGGTATATTTAAATTATGAATTATTATACAATTTATTTATTCTAGTCTGTTACATTAAACGTAAGCATCTTCGAACAGGATTGCCTGTAGTCTAGTGAGAAATAAATAAACCTGACTGTAAGGAATAAAATCCATTGGTGCGAAAGTGATCTACAATATTTGTATTTAATAATAATTTATGCTTTTGAATGAATCGTAATCATGGTTACTGTCTATCAACTATTCTGCCATATAAAATAAATTTGCCTCAAATGTTGAAGGTTCTGCACTTGATTCTTGGGAAATACTTGCATGTACACTGTTGTAGAGTCTTATACTAGGATAAAGTAGCTACCTAGTTTTTAGTCTAAATTTAATAAGAATTAGTTTGTGATAGCAAATCAGGACTTATATTTCAGTGTATTGTGCAAATACTGTTGTTTGAACTTTATTTAGATTCGTGTTAGGAATAAGTTGTAAAAAATCCCATATTTTACTGACTACTTATTCTGTCTTACGATATCTGTTCACTGTCAGTTTGTTTTAATCATTCATGCAAGTTTTGACCGTTGTAGCATAAAATAAAATCAGAGCACATAAATCTTACAAAGATTCATATCAACTACAATGTTTTAATCCTATCCATCGTTCATTACTGTGCACATATTTTCAGGATCCAGTTTGATTATATGGTTTTCTCTTACTGTATTTTTCATTTGCATGAGACAGATAGAAAAAGTTTCACAATTACACTATTAAGAGGTTTAATTTACTACCTTTCAGTAGGATTACTTCAATGTTGATTAAGTAGAAAACAGACCCGTTTCTAAATGACATAAATTTCTGTTTGTCAAGAAATAGTTAAAAGTTTCATTTTGAAAAAAAACTTTGAAAACATTGTACAGATTACTGAGAACAATGAAATTAATTAATTAAATTTATACTTGAGAGATAGTTCTTTTTTTATTGAAATAATATGAGAGCGAGGTCAAGTGATTTATCAATAATATTACCATGTATTAAATTTCGAATAGCATATAAATTCATTCAATAGTTGTTCAACCTAATTTTACCAGGTAGATATGAATCAGTCTAATAAGATGCTTTTAGACAGATGATACTATTCAGAGTAATATGTAACGAAAAGTTTTCTTCTGAAAAGGTACTGTTTGAATGAATCTACCTTCTAGATACTAGTTGTGTTTAGTGTGTCTAAAAATTGCATAATATTATGAAACCTTTATATCATGCGTGTTATGATATTACTGGGAATTCTGTTTGTTTGTGAAAATACACTTTTTAATCTCTATTTTCACTAGTAAACGTTGTTTTAGCTACTTCTTCGCTATATGTTTTACCATCTTTGTATCACCTCAGTTTAATTGTTGACTATATAAAAACATAATACCAAAGTAAGTGTGTCAGAAGGTAACGGGTGTTGAAACAAAATGCGATTAGTAATTCGCTTATTTATAACTATAAATAACAATACTAGTAGCTTCAGTTGTCTATATGCAGCTACCTCAGTCTCTCATTTATGTGTTATTTTAAATTATCAGTTTAGTGTAAGAAGATTTAGTCTTATTAAAAAGAAAACGATAAATTTTGTATTAGATTTAAAGAAAATAGTTAGATGGATTAAATGAAAGCCTTTTCACCTAGGCGATGGAACACAAAGATTATAGGCATTCTTAGTGAACGTCCAACAAATAGATTGTGGTATATTTGAACAGCATTTGAATGATACTTACAAAATACTATTTGAATGATTAGAAAGTTAATCCACCGGTTGGTTATAACGTCTAATTGTAAAACGAAATCATTGCATTTATACTTCGTATAACCTTATAAAGCACATTATATTAATTGGTGACTGAAAGTCCGTGAATATACAAGAGGAAGCATTAGTCAGCCTGTTCACTGTGACTAAATCATTCGTAATATTTATTTTCTGTATGTTGACAACATACTTACTGATTCACTCTGTAATTCATGAGATGTTCCTGGTATTTTGAAACGAACCAAAGCTATGTTACCTTTTACACGTTGCAGTGAATTCATCAAACCTTCAAAAGAACCCTTGATGTAGATAAGAAACATAAAACAAAAGTATAGGTCAATTTTCTCATATATGATTATCTAACAGAATTATTAGCTAATATATAGATTATATCTTAATCACTGGTTTGGATTCAATATTATTATTAATCTTCGTTTTATACTAAGTAATTTCGGATATTCTCGTGGTTTAATGACTTGGTATAAGGAACTGCATGTATGTCTACTTCCAACTAATCACATAGGTATTTGAGACTTATAGCTCTATGGCTGTTTAAAATAAGACAGTGCTGCACAACAGTTACATAATCAGATCTGTGATCCGGAAACGAATGAACCGATGATTCCGTATTGGCCCCCGGCTTTACTTATGTGGTTACATCATACCCCAATGCACTTACGAACTCATACGTGTGACATTATACATAGAGTTAGGTAGTCGAACAATGTAACAAAGGGTATTAAAATATTTTTTGCTTGATTTCAGAACTTGTTGACTTCATATACCCCGATACGGTTGGAAAATTGATAATCATTCTTTTCGAAAGTGATGCATGCAAATAAAACAGGCCATAAGGAGGATCTGACAACGGATTTTAAATCTTCGCATAAAAATCACCTGTTATAAATTCCTCGATATAATCTTTTTGTCTAATATACTATCATTCTTCACTTTGGACTTGTCTGACATTCACTATGTGAAAATGACTTGAAAAGTACTGCTAGATTTTGAATGTTATGTTACGGGTAGGTTTGAATTAAATAATGATCGGAAATCGCATATAATAGGGTAGTTTTAGTATGAGACGCTTCAGCATCTCAATCCACATCTGCATCAGAAAAACAACCCCATGTTATAAAGGTTACACGGCAAACAAATTATCGTTAGATGAGTTAACCAGCACCTAATGGTTGATATTTCTTATGTCAGTCACCTAGCGATATATTTGTCCAATCTCATTCAATTCCATCTGTGGACAACTTCCCTATGTTTAACACGGTTTAACTCCAATGTTCTTGTCTAATAAAGCCTGAAGGTCCAGAGCTCCATTCCATTGTGATGCTGTGGATCTGTACTTATGAAGCGTCCCATACTATGATAAAACAGATGTTTAGTGCCTCCTCGTTTTTAATAGTTGCATAATAGGCTAATTCGTGGTAATGAATTCAAATACAACAGTCTTCATGACATCTAATTATTGTCAGGTTGTTTGAAGCGTGTTACGTAAATAAATCGTATTCCTCAGATCAACTCTATCTTCTCAATACATCATCAAAATTACAAAATACATGCATAGTTTATTATTTAAATTACGAAATGGCAATTTTAACTTACATCATTAAATATAAAGTATTGAACATAATTTGGATTGACCTCCTGATCACCCATCTATAATCACATAAAACATTTACAATAACACTTTCATGTGAGGTTGTAGTACTCATTGCTTTAGTGAAAGATGCAAATATCGCATAATATATAATCTAATAAGTTAAATAATTACACTTCAATTAAACCTTAGTTCTCCGGAATCTGCCGATTAAACAAAATATGTCATGCTGAATGCACTTAAGAAACAGAGCATAAGTTCTTAAAAGAATATATCTGAAAGGATGACGTAATGCATCAGTGCACCATAGCACATCTACCAGTTTCTATCAAAGAATTTCTAAGAGCAGTCTACTGGTATTAGTGATTGCATATACTCTAGGTGACGAGAGAAAATACAAAGATTCTAACAGAGTAACATGAATCCACTTAATTTCATTTAGTTCTCATTCATTGCTTACAGCCTGTAGTATTTTGATATTGAAATTCAACACGGGCTAGTTGACAGTAAATATGTGTAATAAACTTAGGAAGATGAAAGATTCAAATAATCACAACCATTGTTATCAAATATGAACGTAATGAGAAAATCCCAAAACAACATGAAAGGCTGATAATGATGGAGTTAATGGTTTCAGTTGATTATGCACTAGAATCTGTCCCTGACATCGAATGTATCCTTTTTTCTGTTTTAACAACGTAAGTGTCTTGGAAAACACATGTAAATGTACAAACTCAGCTGGTGGTAACAAGGAAGAGGTTTTTATCAATCAATCACTGTGTTTAAGATTATATTGTTTTATATCCGGTTATGAATGTGACTTCAGGATATATTCTGTTTTAACTGTCTTAAGACTTCGGTTGATTCTACCTGTACAGTCGTTGACATCGAAGTTGAATAAAGGTAGGTTTTGATTTATGTAGGTCCATCTGGTTTTACTTTTGCAAGTTATCTACATTTATCGGCAAATTTCTGTTGCTACCAACTACTTCTTGACATCTTTTGACTTTCGTTAATTATTCATTTGGCTGATTGTCACTACATATTTTTACTATTCTTTGATTTAGTGTTGCAATCAATGCCTTCTCGTATTCGAGTAGACAGAAGACACCAAAGTTCAAGTAAACTCCGTCCCTTGAATCTTCCCGACAAATTGCACGTTCAAACATGGCACCCTTACTCCATTGTATCGCAGCATTGAAAAAGTGGAACGTATAATCTTTTCCATGCCCCATAAAAATTGGATATTCTCGTGAACTACGTTGTAAAGACTCGGAAGGTTGGCTTCACGTTACTGTTTTTTGTACACGATTAACGTCTTATTAACACACCTAAATTACTCTTTTGAGTTTGATATATTCAAGGTTTACAATAAAAATATCCTCTAGGAAAAGACCTGGTGGACTTTTAATTGTTAAACTATCCGTCTGGTGGCATAAGATGTTATCAGGCTGAAATCACACGTCATCGTTGGGCATAAATAGAAGTTATTTAAAACCTGCTTCTAGGGGGAGGAGGTGAAAGGTCAGAATTCTGGTGAGTCCTGCTATAGTTTCAAGAAGTGATATTTTGAAGAACAGTAATAAGACATCACTAGTAATGCTGATGTGATTAAATGTATCAGGAAACTGAAACGTATAATTTAATTTGTGTATAACTTATCGTAAATGAATTAATTTCTCTGTCAGTCAAATTACAATTTTGTGACATACGGAATCAATCTGTTAAAATTGGCCTTAATCAAATATCCCGTTTATGAATCTTTGGTACATCAATTACATGAGATAGACGAGATCCTAGAGGTTTCTTATCTATGTATATGACATAATTGTCACTTATTTTCCAAAGAAACAGAAGAAATCTATTTTTATGAATTTTATTTAGAAATTATATATTAATACAATCGTAGTTATCCACAAAGCTTGGAATGTCCACTAAGTGTGATGTATTATATATTCGTTTGTAATGTTCCTATGTATTACGTTTCAACTGTTAACTTATATTACATCCTAAATGTTGATGTGCACTACACCGTAACTATCCATAGCTGACAACTACAAATGAATCCAGTCATCAATACTAATTAGATATGAAGGTATATTAAATTTTAAATTTTATATTCTTCTATTAATGTTTATTTCCATTTATTAAAATAGCTTTATTTAACTAACAAAATATCAACCAATATGCATAATTTGTACTTTTATTGTTATCAGTATAGTAGACTGTTTGCATGTTTGACGTAGGTTGATCCATCGTGGTATAACAAGCCGCTAGTGTGATAATGATTATTCAAATTGTCATATAATCGCAGTATACGAATATTTCAGAAAGAATCTAATTTTTTGTAACCCTAAGACAATAACAAACTAATTTGTATGCAAATTAACTCTGATGCTTTCATAGTTGATGATTATTTTAGTAATTACAATCATTTTTATGATATGAGAGAATTTTCTATTATATATGTGCGAATATTTTTTCACAGTAATAGTTAAGTTTGAGAACATAACGTTTATTAAAACGAGTTTAGTTCACTGTCCACAGAATGAACCAGTAAAATTATTTAAAGTATACTTCTATGGGAGTTGTTTTTAGCTTTTAGCAATATTGAAGTATTGTATGTTTGAATTCCTGCATAGTGAGTTAATAACCTCTTACTAGACTTTGAAAAACGCCTACTCTTGAACCAGGATCAGAAAACTAAAGACTTGAACTATGAAAGAACGCTGACTTTAAAGTTAGTTTGTGTACAGAAAACGATGATATTCATGTGTTCTTATGTAAAACTTCAGTAACATGCAAAAATTGGTGGTGAAATCGGTAATTTTTTTTGTCGAATAATGCGAAACTTGATAAATTGTTTTCTAGAATTCGCTAAAAGGTTTCTAAATAACACTGACTAGTCAAAATATTTTCAACAAATCATCGTGTTCTGAGGATATCTTTGAAGATTATCTTCAAACATTAACATTGCTTAAACATGTAATAATGATATCTTGACTCAGAATAAGATGAAGCCTATTTTTTTCCTAAGCCAATAGTATGCCTAAACCAAAACAATTATTACCTATCACATAACATGATTTCTGGACAAGAATGATGAGATTTGTAGTTTATTTCACGGGGAAATTTTACTGCTCTAACTAAACTAATTAGTTGCTTCATCATTACAACTTAGTAACAAGAAGTTTACAATGACGATAAGTAAATGGGTTTCTTAATTGTCATTTAAACTGAAGTTTATCAAAGTGATAACAGGCATCAAACTTGAATGATAAGTTAATTTTATTTAAAATTAAGCCATACTGTGTAAGGGCATGTCATACTGCTCACTAACATGGAGTTATAATCTGGGAATCAGTGATTGGAAGTCAATCAGTTTATTTACTAAGTCATCGTTGCATTGATTTACAACTAGTTCTAGCAGTTGCATACATCCATCTGAAAGTAGAAATTCATTGTACACACTTTTACTCAAAAATACAACTTCATAATTTACAGTTTCCAATACCTATTTTATGCAGGTCATTTTAAATAGCGTTATGTTCTTTATCATCCCAAGGAAAGTCTATATTCTATTAGCGCAAATTAAAAATATATATGTATTAGAGAGTTCAAAAAATGACCATGTTTTGTAAAGATTAATACTTTAAGAAACATAATTAGTGATGAAATTATGTAGTTTTATCTTCACATTCAGCGTGTTCATAAAACATGAATATGAATAATTTATTATAAATTCAGTTTGTATATATTACACCCACTGTCCAAAATAATTTTCGTTATAAAACATTTTTGCTGGCTTAGTTTCCTATGTGGTGAAAATATATTCCGTCACTGAGAATCAGAATAGAAAGAGTGAGCTATAAAGCATGCCAAGCAAATAATTTAGATTAATAGACGTCATGATAGACATATCCCGTCATGATCATGCACTAATGAGTGATTACTACAGTCTCATTTTACTCCATATTTCACTATGGTGTGACTTTTTAGTTCATATAGCCTCTGGTAACGATAAAACTGGATTAGGCTGGTTCAAAAGCGTCATGTATTATCAGCTATTTCATGATTTAGAGTAATAAGTACTAACTAGCATAAAACCTTTGTCCAGGGTTCCCAGCCGACTATTTATAACTCACACCATAAATAAAAATTTGTTTCACTGTCAGAAGAAATGAGGCATCTGTCTAAACATTACAGTGAGATAACACTTAATTAATTCAATTTAATTTGAAGCTCTTTAAAGTTTGTATATATACCAATTTTGTTAGTTATTGTGATCGAAGTGGATTCAGTTTTTTCCACCACTTCAGATCCCATTAAAACATACTTTGTAAATGATAGAAAAGAAATGAAACTTGCCATTTGAAAGAATTGTTCAATACTTTTAGCTGACAAATCCAAAAAGAAAGCTTCCAAATGCTTAATTTCTCTGATAATATGAGCTTTATAAAATGAATTATCTCTCCATCGACGAATAAGTGCTGTTGTCTGTAAACTTTCTAAACATTCACGATATTTAAGGAAATCTAAATAAATTTAAAAAATAACAATATACAATTAAGTTGTAAATCATTCATGATACTACGAAGGTCTATCGACACAAATTTCATATTTATTCGGTTTCAAAAAGAAAGAAATGCACTTTAAAGTGATAATTACTTGAATGAACTAACCGTAATCATAACATAGGAAAGCTTTAAAGCATTAAAGAAAATTTAATCTAAAAAAATCCAAATTAGGTAACATGGTATTCATATATTACGCCTTGAGGTGTAAGATATGAAAGCTTTCAACAAACAAACCAAAAATGTCATTAACTTAGATCTAACAGGGTACAACACGGCGTAAATATGACTACATTTCTGAGTAAAGGAATATAGATGTTAACTTTCCGTCATATCAGGTTACGGAATGAATTAGACTTATTTTATAAGAAATCGGCATATTTGATGTATAATAATTTCTTTCTTTAGAATTTAAATATGACATGATGTGGATCAAGTGAAATGTAGAAACATCTACTTTTAACATGTTCAATGAATCCAACGAACCCAAATTTTCTTTTATATTTTCCAAATACTTGAAATAACAAGGACAGGATTAGATTGGCATAAAGTTAATTTGACATCCATAAATTCTAAACAATATGTCACTATTGCTTTATCTTATGTAAACTGGTTCAACTGATTATAAAACATAAAAATAAACAATTACATTTGAGATTAGGTTATGTAAGGACATTCATTGCTAGGAGATAAAATATGCGTTAATCACAACTTTCTGTGTGTGGTAATCAGCCTGGGAACTCTAAACAATAAAGACCCCTCAATACATACAGTCCACTAGGTGGATGAATATCAAACAAGTAAAGACTTTTCTGTGTTATAGGAACTGATCCAATTATTTAGACAGTAGCTGAAGATGAAAGAATGCTAATTAAAAGTCAAATAATGAGACTTTCTCCTGATATCTAATTATATAAACTAAAAATATAAAATTAATTGTTCAGATGGGAAAGTTAGATTTAAAATGACAATTATTATTAAGAATCTTCTGGAAAATAACTACTTTAACAAGATCGTACTTAGAAAATCACAAACATTCGATGGTCAGAAAAAGACATGTTTTAGCACGACATTTGTTTATATAAAAATGAAGTCCTAAGAGATCCTAATAAAAGAAATTACGGTGTCATTGAATTTTTCTGACACATTAATTTAGTTTCAGGTTGCAACAATGATTTCTGGTCTGACCTTTAGTAGGTAGTATCTAATTGTGTTAGCGAAATAGATCATTCTCGTCAAAGTAGATACTTTGAAAAGATTGTGATACACTTTACTGGAAAGTTATCTGAGGATAATGTTTCAAAACGGCTCATTAATAATTTCTATAGTGACTAGACAGAATTGATAAGTCTCCATATACTTTAGACGCAATTTAAGGTACAGTCCGTAGAACTGACAGTCACAACAATGTAAAACAGTGGCGTCAAAACTCATTTTATAACATAAAAGCTGGTCGATAAATGAAATATACTAACTCAAAATTCAACGATAGAAGTTACTATGGTAACTTCAGCCTGTGTGCGAACATAACTTACCGCCACTATGTTCATATACAATAGCGAATCCTTTCCAGATTTCTTCATTAAGTACAATTAAATTTTTCAGTAGTTCAGCTACAAGAAACTGGCTTGGGCCGATTGAATGCACTAAAGCAGGTGAATATGGATTTGATATACGCTGATGCGAATTTCCCGAACGATGTTTACTTTTTGAAAATGAAAACCATTTGATTGCTGAATCAATCATAGAGCCAGGACATTCTTCAAGATCCGTAATAGTTACTAAAGGTAATTGTAGCCTCGAACTCAAACTCATTAATAATTGTCGTCTATAACATCTTAAACGTTCACTAGCTTCAGATTCAGCTGCTTGTTCTAATCCATTGTGTAAAGTATTCTTTATTTCTTGCTCATATTCTACTGGATCATTATTATCATCTTTTATGCTGGATGAAAATATGAATGTGTCATCATTCTGTGATGTATATGGCCAACTAGAGTCAACAAGTGCAACCGGTCTAGTTGTTTTATTAAGTATAGAGCAGGCTAAAATGAATAGTAATAAAGCGACAAACATGTTTAAAAGGTGAGTTTGTTTATTCAATCTATTAAAAGAAAATGTTCACTTTCATGTTATCTTTTCTTACATATGCACCCATCAACAAATCGTTTTTTATTAAAGTAACCTGACAGTTTATCTCACTCGATTTACTTTAGTCGATTACATAACCACCCTAAACACCTTTATCATCTTAAATAAGTTATATTGTTTGATTTATTGTGTTTTAATTGAATGTTGACAAATGACTACTACTGTTGTAATCTGTGTTTTCATACAGGAATTTTATAACAGTTAACGTAAAGCATAGGTCTTGGAAAACTATTGTCAAAATGACTTTTACCATCCTTTGTTAACTAAGTATTAACAGAGTTCAGATTAAAGCATCATCATGCTCATTTGACAAGCATAACCAACTCATTCAAAAAATTATTGTCATTTATTTTCCGTCTATTTGAGAAATAAACTTTCTCTGAATGAAAGCATATTGGGAAACTTATTAGTACATAATATGTAACCCATAAAATATTGCAAAACAAACCTCAAAAAAACCTGTTAACTATAAAACTGAAAGGAGACGTAACTAAATTGATGCTGTACAACAACACATGGTTGCTTTGAAAACCTATTTCATTGAGCAGAGATCACATTCATGGCTTATAGGTCATGTGGCGTACGTCTTATCATTAGCTCAGTTAACCTGTCATGCGTCCATAAGCAGAAATCTTACTTTAATCAACTTAAGATGTAATGTGACGACCAACCAATGGTATAGGTGATAATTGTTTCTATTCGAACTTTCCTGAATTTCACTAGTAATAAACCAAATTAGGAACATTGGTCTAGTGTTCCTAATGGTAGTTAAATGTGTACAGTTCGAGTGAAAGTTTCTGAGTTCGGCCCTGCAAAGGTCTTGGATGCCCACTGCTGGGTCACATGATCGGAAGAAGCTATTTTTTGATTGCTCTACGGCTATCAGTCAAACCCAGCTGAGATCGGGCTGTAACGGCAACCAACAACAACTAAAATCATTAGCTACAAGCCATTTTAACTTATTCTTAATCAACTGAAATTTCATTAGAAGCTGGTGTTCTGAAGGCTAGGAGCTTACCACTAGGGTTGGAGGTTGTGGGTTCGATTCCTATCTGTGTTGCAGATGCTCTGAGATTTCTGGTCTCCAGTGGTTCTTTACCTACAGTCAGTTAGTCTGTGGTGTTTTATAAAACAGTTCAGCAGTTTCCACAAAGCCACTTATAATTATGCTAAACAGGTGTTATAGTCTTGACTAAATAGCCTGTATCAAGCAGAGTATGTTTATTTCATTAGTAGAAAAAACAGTATAATCAATGTTTTTTGTAGGATAGATGCATTTGGTAATTAGTTTAACACACAGTTTCTAAAGAGTTCTGATTAGGCATTAGTTGCTATTGATGCATTCTGCACTTCTCTGACACAATCTGTTTTATTATTTATAAACGACAATATTACAAGGTGGTTTCTACACTCTAAATTATTTCCTCTACGAAGTACACAAAACCGTACTCTGGTTTAATTATAAATAATCGACTGTTCCTACTGAGTTTCTAATGGGGATGTCTACAAAGTAGCTAATATATATATATATTCTGAATTCTACTCTATATTAAACTTATTGATATAGACAACGTATCAGAGAATATTTACAGTCACAAGATTTATAAGATACAATCTTATTCTACTTGGTGTTCTAGAAGATTAGATCAAGGTTATAAAATATCTTTTGGGAAATCAAAATGTATCATATAACTAAATGAATATTAAAATATATAGGCAAGTAGTATGATTTCATTTTTTTTCCACTGTATGTATTACACTAGATGGTGAATATAACAGGGTAAATCTAATTGACGAGTCCCAAATATGACGACATTGCATACGCTGAATGGATATTACTTTAGACAGTAGTTATCTCAAAACATCCGAAACCTTATGATTTTCAACAACAAAGAAACTCATATAACTCACTCAGATAGTACGTTAGTTCTGATTTTTGAAATTTCAGCCAAGGCATATTTGGCATTTGTAAGTTCATGAACTTTTCTGTTTACGCGGGACCGAATTTTAGTCGTGCTATGCTTTAATTTGAGTGAATCGGGAGTTGTACCTACTGGCATTAACTCGGCGGTGATGGAGGCTAAGAATTTATCGTGATGCTTAGAGATTCTGATTCGTTTATTGGTGGGCTGAACAATATCAAAATGTCTTATACTATGATGAAACAGCTCTCTAATGCACACTATTTCAGTGGTACCTAACTGATATCAGTTCCTGACGAATAATAAAGCCAGCGTAAAAAACAAAAAGTTCTCCTCTTAGCAAATTTTCTCTAAATAAAGTATTTACGGTGGAAAAAGACAAGCAAAAAAGATAAACAAACATGAATATAAAAAAATGAAAACACATTACAACCAGAGCCACTTCGAAAATCAATATGCAATGGTTAAATTTTCGAATAAAGAATTCTATTTGTTGATAGCACAAGAGAAATAGAAATTTTTATTGAGGATTCACATCAGATATAGACATTATTTAGACAACCACTAAAACTCAAAAGTAGTAGCGGGACATTTCGTACTAGAATAAAGCACCTTAGAAACGAGCACCTACAAGCTCATCAAAAAGCAAACTCAGGACCGCTGTGATCGTTTAATCTCCATACTGTGGAGTCAGCATCAAACAAATTACATTTCTTACATCACTTATATACTTCATATATTTAGGCGATCTTACCCAATGTCATTGGTGACTAACTATCTCAAACACATAATGGTTAGACTTAGTTACTTTTTGAAGCAAGGGTTATTACCCACTTTTTCACAATATTCTCATTGTTAATTAGTTCCCTAATGTTTTAGATTCTACAGGTACTAAACGCCAACACTCATCAGACCGCTCTTCAACATGTAAACTTCTCTGAAATGAAATTACATAAGGCTCTTATGTGATAGATAGAAATAAAAATAAATTTTACTGGAATTATTTTGTAGTTGTAACTCATAGTGTAGTCTAAGATGCATGCTTCCTCTTAGTCAAGTGACTGAAGACGCAATAACTCTAACTCACTAACATTCACCTTAATTACCAACTGTTTATCAACCAAACCAGTGAGTTCAGAAAGTCAATAATTTATTTAATAAGTATATAGTTCCTTGTGTTGGTTTCCATTTTAAACGTGTTGATATCAAGGACTAAATTGGATCAGTCTTTAATAGCAACTGTCCACTCTAAAACGATTGCCTCGAAACTGTCATTAAGTTAAAGGTTATAAAAACGGCAGTATCGTATCCAAATATACTGCCTAACATAGCAATAAGTTTATTTGTCGATATGTATATTTGTAATGAATGAAGTAGACCTGTTGCTCGTGATTAATATTTCTACAAACAAGTCACTAGACCAATTTGAAATATAGAATGTATGATAGAGTGAATAGGAAGATTATTCTATATTTCTTTTCAAAGTAGGTGGACGGTGGTAAGATCAGTTGTAAACTGAATTTTATCAATGGCTAGCTCAAATAGGTCACACAAAACATTTATATATGTTCCAATGTAAAATGTACGATAGTTACATTTTATGGTTTGGAAGCTACTTCCCCTTATATATATAATGTTCAGTGAATTCATATTTCATAATACAACTTATTTTTCCCTGCTGTTTTTATATAATTAAGATAGTATACAGAGGTTTTGACAGCCAGATAAAAAGAAATGATGTACCTAAGGTTATTCGAAAGGTATGTACATGACCAGAACTTGCTTCACATATAATACTGACCGTCTCCGTATAAACGAACGCTGATCTCAGTTTTGAGTCGAAGAAAAAAAAACAAAATCAGTCGGAACAAAATCAAATCAGATACTAACACATTGTAATTCAGGGGATTTAACCTATATGA
The DNA here is from genome assembly GCA_034768735.1 of Schistosoma mekongi. NCBI lineage: Eukaryota > Metazoa > Platyhelminthes > Trematoda > Strigeidida > Schistosomatidae > Schistosoma > Schistosoma mekongi. The sequence goes on from CM068306.1 coordinate 52,033,932, forward strand.
TTACATTAACCTGCAATAAAATAAAACATTATCATAACTTAGAATTATTCCACCAATATTTTACTCGTATTCAAGTGTAACTAGAATTGTAGCCTATTTCATGTAACCCGATTTGTGATATCAACCGACGTGTGTGTTATGTTTCTTTATTACTGAACATAATTGTATCCAAGACTAATTTAATTGATTTATGTCTGCCTATACTTGAGTTGTAGGCCAAATGTGCAAACTATACAAGTTTATTTATTTTACTGTTAATCTCTGGAGTAAAGTTACGCATTTACCATTAAATTTAAAGTGAACTCACAAACAATGATTAGAAGTAGAAAATCTGGTTTTACTCTAGGATTATTTGCTTAATAACCAGTGTTACGTAAGTTTTCGCTAAACGAATAAACAAACAAATATACATTTACTTATTTTCACCGCGGATTAATCGTCATTTGGAGACCATTGTGAAATAATGGGACTTTAGACATCTGGTTCGCTCCAGTAAAAGACTCTGTTAGCCCTAACCCTACTAAGGACTAAGATAAAGGTCTTGAAATCACATTAATCCAGCAAGTAACCGGTGGTTGAATCTTCTCATCAGTCGGTTCTCATTGTAGAAAGAAACAACTGAAGTACCTCTTTCAGGTCTTTAATTGTACCCATTCTATATTGGTTTGTGATAGATGCAAATTAATATCCATAAGGCTACTTCCACTTAAATATATATTTATGTAATGAACATTTTTCTGAGAAAAAATCGTTGTGTTTTTCTAAAATGAATATTTATTGAACTGTATCTTCAATAATTATAGTGTAAAAAGCAGCTGGAACAGGATTAATAATTAGTAAAACTGAAATATGCATATTTCAATGTTCTTATGTATGCATACGTGTATATACATTACACTATGACATCATGCCCACGAATAACTAGTCATTGCTTTTGATTTCATATCATATTACGCAAAATTCGATTTTTCTCTGTTTATGTCGGTTTGATATGAAGTGGATGAAGAGTATCTTTAACTATTAAACCTTCCTAATTGGTGATATTGGTGTTACATTTAACTTATAGTAAAAAAGATTCTCATTATATAATTTATCTAATGTGCTAGTAGTGTGATTAAAAGCGTAGGCCTACGTTACTAATAGGCTACCTGACAGTGATCAGTATAAAGGTGTATTGAAGCTGCTTTCGTTTCTGATAACCGGTTTCACAATAATGCAATATCAGGAGGTTAGGACTAGTCAATAAACAACCCTATGCGACCTAGGTTTCATGTTAGTTATCAGTGATCAGTAAGACGTACTATCTGCAATCATCAGAGGACTGCCTGGTCGACCTTACGGACTTGGCAATAACGACACTGGTCACTGGACAATAGTTGATACATATAAGTGACGCATCGCTTATATGTTTTAATTATCTTTCTAGCTGTAGTTTAGGTTACATTAAAGCTTCATATTCAACTAACTGGTACAGAGATCGGTTCAAGTAAATGATATGTAGTTTAAGTCTATTGACTTGTTTTCGTTTACGATTTTATAATAATGCTTAGTGATACAACGATAATACATCGTCCTACACTTCAAACACCAAGCACATACAGAGGTACTTAAACAAATCACTTAAATATAACATCAACTGATAATGACAATCTATTTTAATCTATAGATTATTGCAATACAATTAATAATTTAAATCATTAAGACAATGTTTATACCACTCTAATGAAGAGAGAATTCTCACAAATTGTCTAAAACAAAAGAACGCTATTATTTTCCTTATTACCAATGATAAAAGCTGATTTTTAATAACAAAACTCGTTTGTAAGTAAGTTTTGAAATTATCTTACTTTCGTAGAAATGCAAAGTTTATTTATTCTATATAAACACATGTGAATAGCATCATTTTCTCTTGTATTAGTTACTTTCTACGTGTCTAATTAATCATCATGATATTCAGCTGTTTGTATGTTGCATTTCTATTATTTATACAAAAGACGGCACCGAAGAGAAAATTAAATAAATCGATTAACGCCAACATTAAGATAATCTATTTTTCAGTTCATTAAGTTGTTTTATACACAGTGACAAATGATTAGAGGATATGTTTAGGATAATTTACCTCTTCGGGCCAATTTAATGAGAAGCAGGTTATTACGACCAAATAAACGTACTATTTCCAGAAACATTTCTGACTTCTGTTGTACAGAAGTTTATTTTATACAACTTGTACCAGTTAGATCATCTGGTTTATAAATTATTTAGATCAGTAGTCTATCCACAGTAAAAGTGTAAGATATCGATTTCCTCAAATTTTACATATTTATTTAAAGCCGACATGTGTAATTGTTTATATGCTTGGAAAACTTTCGGCCACTTTTCGAATGATGCATTATAACCAGAAATATGATTATACAGCTCTAGTAGATAATATTTTCGAATGAAGATTCACTTCACTGGATCGTCTTGTTCTTAATGCTTCAACAGCTTTATTTTAATGTTTAGTAATTATTATTATTTACTGTGTCTTAGTGGGATCAACTAGTATGTTATATATGATGTTTTCTTATGCACTTATATTGGTCTAATGCTACAATACAAAAGTAGGATATTTGTAGTAACCGATGGAAATTCTACTGACATTCGGGTCAGTGTGAGATGTAATGTTCTTTGTGTTTGCTAACGTTGATAGACTTATAAAACCAATATAGCATTTTTAAAAGTCGAAATCAATCTCAATAAACAAAATATCTCTGCGACTTTGTAACTTTTGGTAGTCAGTGAAATCCATATAATACTCCTGATTATGGATTTCATGTTACGGAGTGATCTGAGCTAGACAACCACTGAAGGCCAGAAAGTACCAAACATTTCTTTCATCACAATATGGTACTTATTTACCGTGATCACCCATATCACCAAATAGGACTAAACCCAAACTATTAAGGCTTCCTGGTATACTCTTAACCCTTAGAGCTGTTGACCGGTATTTAACGGCTGCCGCTTCTAATTTTAGTTACATTTGAATATATTCTTCGACGTTATCCACTGTCTTTAGTGGTTAACTGCTACACACCTAACATGGTTAAGTCCCATTAATCACAGCTTCTCATTTAAGCTCTGGAACTATATCCTGAAGTTAGTCACAGGTAGCGCTTATCTAACCCAGGTCAATTGGTGACACAGAATCTAAATTAAAACTTACCCAGCTCCTAAGAAATCGTGTGGTACCAATTTAAAAGTGAATGAGAGTTTGTATTAACAGTTATATACTAGGTTAACCAGTTCTAGCAATCATTCCATTACGAACCAATTCATTGTTAAACATATTTAGAGGAATTAAACAAAATTATTGAAAAATTGATCAGATTGCATGAACATTTCATTGTTTGTAAAATTAAAATACTTGTTCCATTAAGCTGACAAATATGCAGCATTGGTTCATTAGTTAAGGCGTTCTACTTTCACGTATTATATAGCAGATTAAAATCTGCACGAGCTACTTAGGTTAAGTTAATCAAGTTTTATGATTTGTTGTTTCACCTAAAGTATGATTCAAAGTTATCTATATGAATTGGTATTTTGCATTTTCTTCATCATTCTGTTAATCTGTCTTGTATGCACATTATTCTATAATACCGGTTATGAAACTGTGACAAATACACCATTTTAAATTTTACATGTTCTTTTTATTCATAACAGAGTGACATTAGTTAAGTAATATTCAAAACCAGGGATATTACAAATTACTGTCTAATCCTGGCATGGAACTCTTTACTAGTAGGCACCATAGAAGTCATCAAGATATGTAACCAAAAAGATCTCGTAGTGAACGATTATCCATAAGTATTGCCCTCCCGGCGCCTAGTGGTATTATTCCCTATACTGAGAAGTCCAATACCAAGACAAAACAATAGCCCATGCTTTCAATGGAGCCTAACTAATATTAATGTGTGACAAACACAATTAACTAGGTAAACACTAATCACCATTAAACCACCTCTAGCCAACTATATACAATTTTAGTAACAATCCATTTATCTTTTAATAGTTTTACTTATAGTTTATTTATAAAGTGAAACTGTAATTTCATTGTGACTACATAGTTCTATTGATATATAGTCGAAGTAAAATGGAATATAAAATGAATAATAACAATATCAGTTAGTATTTATTACAATTTTTCTTTATTTTCTAAAGAGAAAAATAATCTTCACGTAATATAAGTTCCATGTAATATTCACATAGTAAATAGCTATTTTTTTTATTTTTTTTACATTATTTTTGTAAATACATTGAATGTTTACTAATACTCTGATAGAACTCAACTATTTGCTTTTATTTTTTTTAATTGAATACCATTTTTGTATTAGGGAAATTCAACCAACTGTTTGCTGTAGATACACTTCAATGTAGCAATTAGTAGTATAATCTTTGTATTTAGAAATAGTAATGACTAGATAAGTGTTTATTCACTACATTTAGTTGCTGTGAAAAACACAATAACAACAACTTAATTAGTATTATATTAAGTGAATACACTTTTATTTGAGATTTTAACCGTAATATAAATATGCATGTATAGATATTTTATATTTATTCTGGTTATTGGACTATATTCCATTAGAGATGAATTTACACAACATTACGTTTAATGAACCGTCTACAATTCATGTGAATGACTTTGGTGGACTTGAGTTTTTCTTAACAATTCTTGTGTTAAATCTAGTTTTACGGACAATATTTAGGTCATTAAAATATGGGAATGCTGAATTGTAATTTATATTAAATGCATTTCATTTCAGGCGTCTAAGGTTAATTATAAGTACGTTAGAGTAATGCAGTCCCATATTATGGATGGTAAACACAGACACGGTAAACATTGGGACTTGAAAAAAAAAAAGAAAATTATACTCGAATATCCAGTATTCACTTGTTAATTCAACGGAAAAATTTTCAAGAGCGTTATGTACCTAGTATTTAGTATCAAAAGCGTTGCAGATAACATGTGACTTGATAAAAGGAACCAAGATCTACGTTATCATAAGTTTTAGTCTAATATCTTGTCGATATCTAATGAAATTTTATTTTATTTGTTAGAACAAAATAAGGTGTATTTCCCATTTAGTAATCTGTTTATGTTTATACTTTATACGACTATCAATTTAACAAACGTCAATTTTTACATTATAGGATAATCCACCTTTTTTATTTTAAAGAAAGATTGCACTAAGTTGACCAAGCTATATTACTGATTAGTAGTATTTGACATTGAATCGCCTAATAGTCAGTTATTTTAAAGGTAACCAAACATCAAAACAAGTACGGTAAAATCAGTATACCATGAAGTTTGTGATTTTTTCTAAGAGTGAATATATCGAGGATGACAATGAAAGCTTTACAAATCTTTTCCACAATTACCAAAATTATACATGCTCAAAACACCGCCACTTATTTGAAAATAGGATAACTTCGCGTGAAGAAAAACAAACATCCACTAAAAAACTAGAAATCATGACGCTTCAAGGGCCTTGCTAGACGACATCAGCATAACATAATTCAAAATGAAATAAACTCCTGAAATTTCTTCACGAAAACCTAACAGCTTTTTTTGTAGACCTAAATTGAGACTTTATTTTAAATGATATACTCCATAACCTTGGAAAACAAATAGAAGCAAATGTCATTAAAACCATATAATTGTGTGAATAAATAGTCCATTAGCAATGGATGTTCCTCCAAAATAAAAACGAAAATTTTCTTGCACTATACATAATATGCTTATAATATGGCTAGTAGTGAAATACATAGTGTTTGTTTCGTCTTGTTTAAGACTCGTCAGATGAGTGCACTTACTTCCTAATATTTACACTCATATTTGAATACAGAACATATTACTTCAACTTTTGACGCATTATCCATTGAGCTCCTATGTACAGTCATATAAATGGGGTGGATGAGTCACAAACAGGACAAAGAAGCCTACTCAAATTCTATTAGTAGCTACACTTTAATCTTACCAAAAGTACTTATGAAAGGTAATACCAGATGATATAATTGATTGATTAAAGTGATGACAGTAACCATCATGTTTCGATCCACTAATATCGTAAGGAGCAACACAAACTAATATGTTCAATTAGATTTTGATAGCTTTTCAATTTATCATCATTCGGTTTCATACTTTTAGAGGTACATAACAATTAAGTTTGGCAAGCATTAGTCATTCATATCAGAATAATACGAATTATGCACACTTCTATTGGTCAGTCCTTCTCAATATTACGACAATAAAACAATCGTTCGAAATGAAGTATCCGGCTTTCTAAATAAAAAAAGCCAATAACATTTTTATGTCAGCCCTCATTTTTAGTTCAAATAATTTGAAATTTGATAAAAATGGCTCTGAATCTTTTGTTAGATTGGTCTAGTTTGGTAGCTATGGTTTTCATCAACTAGAATAGGTTACAGATATATTTTTGTTCACTTACAGCTTTAAACTCTTTATCTAATTTGTATCACAAAGTATTTTCATAGACCTACTGCTTCATATATGCCAAATTCAAAAGTTTGAGCCTATACGGCGAGTATAATATATTTATAACTATGCTTTAAAGTTCTAAAGTTGACAACTGCAACTTTGTTCAATTTCCAATATTTCGCCATGGTCAAGCATTCGTAGTAGACGCCTGGTTCACTCATAACTTAATTAAATTCCATTGGTCATGACAATTATTTATTCGAGAGCCAATTCATTTCAACTGAGTTCTAAAATATTTTTTCAGGTATAAGTGAGTCTTCATCACGGGTTGATATCAAGTGGAGTATTTGTCCTAGTATCTTCAGTTATATCTAATTGCGTATAAACAATTATCTTATGTGATTGCAATGGTTGTTTAAGAGTTGAAATAAATATGTCGATCTTTTTCAGAGTACATGACACTTTAAGGTTTGTAGCATTAACATAGCTTTGCTAAACTGCCTCCATTGAAGCCATTTCCTATCTGTAGCTATTATTCTAATCATAAAATATATGTGGAACTACAATTTTCGCAGAAAATAGCCCACATGCTTAAAAAATATAGTAAAATCTATCATAGAATGTACCAGTCAGTGTGAAATGTTATGCAGGATATTACGTTTTGATAAATATTATTGTTTATATCTAAATAAGTAATTTGTAAATGCAAACGAAGTATGATGTTAGTAGAAAGCTTCATACTAACATGGAAAGCCAAAAGATTTCCTTCTTTTCCATGCCCTGCCTCATCCTTTTGAGAAATGGAGGATATTATGTAACAGTATGTCTTAGGCATGCATTCTTGTACATTTAATCGTAAGTAATACTCTAACTTTGACAGAAATATAACATTTCTTCTAGCACTTTGTACTTTTTAGCAATAAGTATGATATTTAAATGAATTTATGTAACAAAGTATTCAGACACCATTTAAGAAAAGCTCCCGCATCTATCCTGATGACGTATATGTGGTTATGCATAAAGCCGGTCATTTTAACATTAATATAATACCACTATAATATCAAGACAAATCAGAAAGATATTTCTATAGGCTAGGACTTAGAAACAAACGGATGTTAAATAAGTGAATATGCATCAACGGATAATATTTCTAACAGTTTTGGCGAATAAACTCCAGCTGATATTAATCACTCAAGAAATCTAACTGTAATTTAAACCATTACCATATACTTTTCTCTTAATATCAATCGTGTTCTCAAGTATGAGTGGTTTCACAAAACACTGTTGACCTTATAATAAAATACAGTTGTTCGTGGATATCTGCCTAGCCGAAAATAAAATGTGTCCTCTATGAAATTCGACTACTGTCGTGCATTTAAGTGTATAGATTAAAATGAAGAAAAACTGGATAAATGATTTACGACTAAGAAGTCTAAAGTGCGCCATCAGTACAATGCACTATTGTATTTCCTCTATCTATAAATTAGTTTTCCAAAGACTCCACTGATTTCTATCAGTTATCGATCCTTCGTAATATAGGAAGTTCTTTGAAACTTTCTCTGATTTAAATAAAATATGTACATTGGAATTATTGTGTGCTTAAAAATATTCAGGCGGATATAAAATAAATATACTACTGAAATATTTACTAATCTAATTTTCTTATGTTTGAACATTGAAAACATCAAAAATTGATTTCATTGACGGAATGGATTGTCATTATTTGAAAGTTAATCCTTCTTCAGAATTTTACACTAGGAATTAACTGATGAAATAATTCTTGAGTATTTCCAGTTAAATTATCATAAAAATTAGTTTTCAGTAATTATTGACGGAATAATTTTTTTTTTAATTAGGTCAAACTGTGAAAGAAAACACCATTCAAACAACAACTAAACCATAGTCAAGTCAATTTTTTTGAACTCTAAGGAACATATAAAATAAGTGATATATATTTGTAAGATTCCAATTAGTAGAAATTAAAATTTCCGACGTTTTGCGGCTTAGTGAAGAAAGTCGCTTCATCAGAGAAATGAATAACCGAATTGAATTAACACAATCTTGTGTTAACGTCAAAAATTTTAATTTCTACTAATTGGAATTTTACAAATATATATCACTTATTTTATAAGTAATCTATCCAATGCTAAATTTATTTGAAATTATCAAAGTTAACCTTGGTAATGATATTTACAAATTCTAAGGAACATATTTTCTAAAAGTTAATTTTGTTTAACCTAGTAGTTTCACATTCTTTTGATGGTGTCGGTATTCTTCAACAGTTAGTTTGGGATTCATTAGTTTTCGTTGTATAAATGAAATTAATTTATGAATCCGAATTGATGTTGTCAAAGCTTACTATATAACGAACATTTTTTAGAAAATTTAAAACTTGTAAATGTTTCTGAGTTGAAGTAATTTTATTGTAAAGTATGGGTAAATGTATTAATGGTGTCCATATTTTTGATCGCCGGTAGAATGGAGGTGAGGGGGATTTTTCCGACACAAACACAACTGAAAAAATTGGGGAGAGGGTGGTCAGTGTGGACGAGCTGAACTGATATATATAACTAAGTACATTGACTAATGTGATGTGAGATATGATACCCTAACTATTGAATGAGAATCATATAAAGAATATACATCAGTATAATGACATCAATTAAGCAATAGTTTCATACAAAAGGTACAGTGAAATTAGTTACACATGAATAGGACAGATTAATATATATTACGCTTCTTTATTTACTCGTCGTATGCCATCCTTCCTCATTAACCGATTACAATTAAAATAAAACATATGTATCAATTTTGGGTACCTAGTTAGCAGTAATAAGCTGCTCTATATGAAGTAATATTGATTAGTTTACAGTTCACCAATGTCTTTATTCATACTTACTTAATATACATTTTTCAAGTTTTCAGTGTCATAAGCAATAAAAAAGAGCAAAAATATGTTTAAAACAATATCTGTTGACTTACCCAAAGTGTAACTATGAACGTTGGCTTTCCAGTTTATGATATGTTCACGAGAAAGATGCATAAAACAACAGAATACTATAATTCCATATAATGTTTGTGATTTCCAAGACTTTGTTATTCCTAAGTTTACGTAAACAAAAATGTCATGGAAATACACTATAAAAAGTAATAAACGATATGACAATAAATTCAAACAAAATCATTGAAAAAATCAAATAACCTTAGTCTTTATCAATTCTTTGAACTACTCACAAAAGCTAACAAAAAACAATTAAGTAAGATTGTGACTGGCAAGCGGAATCCAGGACACGCGTTTCGTCCTGTTTGGGACTCATCGGATGGGTGTACCGGCATTCCAATGTTGATGTTCACACTGGGATTCGAACTCAGTCCGCTTCATGCCAAATGCCACGCGTTTACCATTAGGTTGCTATGTCAACACAGTCACAATCCAACTATTGCTATACCGAAGTAGTCCGCTCAAGATGCAAATATGGCAACAGAGACTGACCAGTTTCAGTCCATTACAAATCAACTGGAAAATACAAGCTTATCCTAACTAACGAAAAACGTATGATCTCATATAAAATTCGTTAATATACATTGTACATTAGTACCCCAGTAATAGCTGAGTTATAAAAGTTTGGAGATTTTACCATCACATATTACTCTCAAATATGATTGAAGCTAACAAACTTGTTTCAGTCGTGAAATTCAACAGATTCACAAAATCACAATTTAAACACTAGTGCATTTTAATGGATCTGATTTTCTGCAATTAGTCAGAGGAAACAATGCTAACCAGAAACGGTAATGTACGCGTATTTGATCATTACATATCCAAAAGTGGTTTGTAAATTCATTTTGTATAAAAGAATCAACTTGATATAACAAAATGTAACTTGAAGCAATCATAATGTTTTTTTAATTAAATAACAATCTCATTATGTTAGTCAGAATAAATAGCTACTGAACTAAGCAAAGATGTGAAGCACAGTTTTGTTTTGTAAGATTCTGCTAACCGTCCTAAAAAGACAGTATTTATAAGCTACAATGGTTTTATCATTTAAGATTTTTTTATTTCAGCTTTATTATAAGCACACAGTGGTTTCAAAAGAAACGCCTTTGTTTTGTTTTAGCTTTATGGAGAGTTTTCGAAAACAAGTACTTTATCATATCTGATTTTCAGGGAACAGACAAAGAGATTATTACCTTAGAAAATGTAGACATCATTAAACACAGAGTGAAACCACACAGTTATGTTGTACTTGTACCTCTTTATTATAAACAATTACTTATTGGATAAATTGAAACTTTCCAGCAAACAGGATGTTAATCTTGAGTTATGACAAAAACTTAATATTCTATGTATTACAGCAGAACGTTTCATACGTCGGAAGAATTCAGTTGAAAACCACTTCAAGTTGTGTATTATTTTCATAAGATGTTTTAAAACACGTAATAAAAAGCTGCTTACAGAGGAACGTGAAAACCTAACCTAGCCAATCATTCGTAATCACAAACGAAAATTGATTTTATAGAGTATCATCATAGTCCTGACTAAGTGGTAGTCACACGTTCATCGAACAAGTGGTACTTGGTATTACTATTCACAACGTAGAGAGAATAAAGGCGCGAAATAAAAGCCGATAGCCTATTAACAAATCCACAGGTGCAAAAACTGGTTTGCTGTAAACAGAACTTTTTTATCATATAAACCTACTACTATACCTATGCGAAAGTTCACCCTATTGCCTTGAAATAATCTGTAACTATTATAATAAAGAACGAATACATTATATCCTCTTGGATTTCATTATTTTTAATGACTTAAAAGCATAAAGTAAATAAAATTTCGTCCTACAATTTTTATTATCACTATATCTACTACTGCATTATTATACATGTTTAGCACATAGTAACGTGCAATTGGGTGTTGCGGAGACTTCTGACTTTGGTTATATTATCACATGTTGACCTGAGTTAAACAGCCATTAAAAACCAGGAAACACAACAGCTGTTTCTTTTTATAATATAACTTCTCAATAGAGCACAGTAATTAATTTTGAGATGTCGTTTTCGGGGACTCATAAGACGTGATTAGTGTAGTTTAGCAGCGTCAGATTTAAAGAAGCTTCCTATTGATGGAATAAATGCGGCCACCCAAATATATCGCGATTTGACTAAAGTTAAAAATATCGACAGTCAAGTGTCGCTTCAGCGTTTATTACGAAACTCGAAGATTGTATGCTTAATTTCCTGGTAAAGCTATGGATCCACATTACTTGGGAGCCCTATACCTGAACAAAACAGCTATCTAGTGATTCATAATTTCCAGCGGTTGTCCAAATCAAATTAGTCAGTATTATTAAATTAAAAATGATGATATATTTCAGTAATAAAGGTGATTTCTGCTAATTTTCTTCTTTTAACAATTGATCACCCTCAGTGATACATTAGGGTTTACTGGAAAGCTAATGCATAAAGCTAATTAAAAACGTTCTCATATACTTACGAGTATAAGTAAATTGATAAGTTACAAGTACTTTAAAATGGTTATCTTGTTAAAGGACTAACTGTCATAAGATACCTTTGAAGAGACAATCATATGAACTGTTGTTATAGGGGAAAAAATATAATTTTCGTATTTTTGTGCAAAAGCTAAGCTACTATGAGTTTACTGTGAATCTTGAAATATTTATTTAAAATATCTTAGCAACCACTATATGTTAATTATTTCGTATATGTTTTTACCAAGTCGGTAATTAGCCCTGTCGGTCTAAATATTTCAGTGACAGGTTTTTACATACTTCATGTTTCATTCTTTATAAATGAATGAAAACCTACAAATAAACATTCATTTTGACAAACAATGCCCTTTTTCAAATATTCCCCGAAAGTCACTATAAGCATAAAACTGAGTGAATAGATATCTCTTCATAATTATCACCTTATCAATAATGACAGTAAGTAATAGGAATGCTTATCAAAAACAAAGATGTTTGAACGAAGAACATTCTTTTCGATAAATGCTCATCAGGTTCAACATTTATAAGTTCAAAATTATTAATATTCGTATTTTACAAATAATCTGAAGAGATACAATTTATATCCAAATTATCCTTGATATCTAAATGATGTTATATCTGCCTCAGAACTGGCTATTTTTGTCACTAATAATTTTAAACTTATAAATGTCAAAAATGAGCATTTATCGAAAAGAATACTCATTGTTCAAACGTCTTTGTTTTTGATAAGCACGGGAATTTTTAAACAGTTGAAATCCCGTAATAGGATCGCAATAGATGGTGATAACCACGGACGATTACATAATAATAAATTTTTTAAATAAGTAAGGGTATGTTCACTTTAAGAGTTGATTAACTGCTTTCAGGGATTATTTAAAGATTAGGACAGGTAAATGCAGATTTAAAGATCAAATAACTAAACAAACATCATGTGAAACTATCCACGGATAGCATGGATCAACCTGTATATACAAGTTACTCTTACGGTGGGACAATTATCGCCAGAATATCTCAGTCGGTCACACGAAAACGAATAAGCTTACTCACTTACATACTTCAGTCACTCGTCACTGAGGAGTAACTGGCGTCTGTAGCTCTCCTAGGGATATTGCCGGTCCCAAGCCCGGGTAAAGGAGGAGGGTTGGGCATGGAGCTAGCATTCCCATCCCGTAAAACCCAAGCTTGCTAAAAAAAAACCTCAACCACATTACGACGGATACGCTAGAAAAACTTAGTTTCTTTTAATATTACCGACGGATCATGCCAACCAGTGCCAGCTATCATAAAACTCAGGTCCAGCTTTTCCTGTCGAATACCTTTAAAACAGTATATCTAGAGACAATTAACTGTACAGAACTAGATATTCTTTTTGCTAAGTCTTGAAATATACTTTTAGTGCATACAGAAATGTAGATGGATATGTATTGTGAGTAATTTAAGCGATCGAAACTTGAATTAATTTCTTTTTAGCAGTGAATTTATAAATCAAACTATAAAACACGTAGTTACTGCAATATCTCTCGCTTCATTAAGTCTTTTAGTTGGTATTTAAATAGTTCACAACACTCCGTGCTTAAGAGTAAATGGTAAAACGCTTTTTGTCTACAATCTCAACGTTTACAAATGTATATATCTACGCATATTCAGTGGCATTACATAAGGATGTAAAAAACAATTTACAAATTGAATTTATCAAAGTAACTGTTTAAAATATAATTGTGTTTCCCAATTAACTTAATGATTAAGTAATACTCTTCAAAACCTTTATACACAAAGTTATTATTAGCAGGTTATATGAATGCATACTTTATTCTATTATGTATGCCAAGTCCATACAACATTTAATATGATTTCGATGAAACGATCCTCATAATTTATGTTCCTTATTAAATTATGGAGCTACATGTTTTTGAAACAGAACATAATCGTTGAAAAAACAACGTCATACGAATGTAAGTGATGGCTACCTAAATATTTGCAAAGTGTAATGCACAACGTAAACATTTGTTTCATTCATCATGATTGTCTCATTCTAAGTGACCCTTACTCCATATTATGTAAAGAATAGGGCATGTACAGAAAATTTCTAATAAAAACCACGAGACTTAAAGACAAAAACACTATAGATGTTCTGACAGTTTGCTTGTACTTCATTCCACTCAACAACCACATTATAAATTTATGGAAGCTGCTGGCGGCTAAATACATGATATGTGCATTATGCATTCCATCATGAACCACATCTTCAATGTAAATCACCATTTTCATTTATAAACGAGGAATAAAAATCAATCATTACTTAAATAACTTTAAAAAACTGTCTGACAATGGACTAGGCACTCTGTTGAACCAACGGTATAATGAATTTTTCTAGGTGAAAAGATACCATTCTACATGATATATTGAAAGAAACATAAGTATATGCCTTCGTTTTGATTAATAACTGATTAATAACTAAACTGTAGTACATTTTAAGGTGTAATTGGTGAATATATATATACTCAGTTTGGTTTATGTCAATAATAAATGTTAGTAAATAAAACTATGATAATTTTAGTACTAATGTCACTCCAGTCATTTTATGTTATAGGGCTATCTTCGTTGAAAACATTCCCATAGATTTGAAAACATGATCTTCTAACTTGCTGTCTTTTGGTGATATCTAACGTATCATGTAACCGAGTAACCTTTAAAATGAAGACGGCAGACTGCTTGCCATATGTCCACTATGAATAAAATTGTGATGATAAATAAAAGTATTGGTATTCTCTACCTTTAATAAACCTGATTACCGAAGACTGAAATTTTGTGTAACTCTTGTTGATGAATAGTTCATTGTGGATTCATAATGTAATCTAAATTACAGTAATCTGAATGGAATAATCCACTGTTAAGTAAGAGAAGCAACACACTTATACAACATAGATATAGCTTGTCTAGATATTGGCTTTGATTTATAGCAGTGTAAATAACAGTTGACTATTCTCTACAAGAATATTAACCGATTTTTAGTTACATTCAATTGTCTAGCCTCCATAATTGATCAATTTTTAAACAATTCAGTTGTTTCAGAACAACAGGTTTGATACAAGAAAACGCAAATAAGAAAAGAACTTTAATGTATACAGTAACCATGGTACAGAGTAGTTTGTGTAAATTTATTCATGTTTATTTGTTGGTTACATGTTGAGTTAATTTGACTTAACATGTTCACATTTATTATACTGACAGAAATTCATAAATAGTTTATAAGTTACCGAATGGATACGAAAATCATGTAGTAGTTTTGTTTACCATTCAAGAATATGCATCTAAACCATACGTAAAAAGTTATTCCATTTCGCACAGAAAAGATAACATTATAAATCGACTTAGAATAAAAATGAATTAAAGATTACTATGGTAATCATTTTTAGATTTGTTGGTGTAGAAAATTGTTTTCTTGTGTTTTTGTTTCCATGTAAGAAGACTGTTATAGTTACTGTCATTGAATGACATTCGAGAAAACACTTGTCGTCTAACAACTCTTTTATTTTTTTCTACAAGGAACTGATAGATTATTAGAAAGACTTCAATAGTTCCCACCTGCGACTTCATAATGGATCACATTTATGACAGACAAATCATATGATATACAAGTTAACACTAAACATTTGAGCTATAATCCGGTAGTACACATACCCAACTAATAAAATTCAATGACATTCATCATATGAAATAGACAACACCCATTTCAACTTTAACAGTTAATAAATCCCTTCATTCATAACTTTAGAATATAAAGTCTGAGATTTATCTCTGAAATGATCACTAGTAAGGAAATTTGTTTAATTGTGACGTATAATGTAGAGGTATTTTTTGTTGATAATTAGCTACACATTTGTACATACGTTACGTTTGAGAATATACCAATATAATACTCTTTTATAAAGTGACATTACATTTATCTAACTTTATCTGACTTTCACAAGATGAGAAAAGTTTACAAATCTGCTAGTGTTAGCTGATTTGGATGGACAACACTAGTGACAGTTAAATGTAAATTATGTAAATACTGAGATATACAACTACAGTTATTTAGCTGAACAGCGAGCATTTTCTAGTGAATAAATTGTCATAGGCAAATATTTGAAAATGTACACTAATGAATACAGATATATTTCTATTTATTCATTGAGCAAAGGTATTTGACCTTAGTTTTACTGTAAGCATTAACACTAGAGTCCAGGTATATTCGGCTTACAAATCATAAATAGGACGAAATGAGCACCGTGGTCCCCACTATTGTCCATATGCCAAATCTAGTAGACGAGTGGAGGTAGTCAACAGAAAATCCTGATTTATCTCATTTCTGTGGTAGTTGGCACTGGCTAGCAACGTGTATCAGAAACCATAAGGAAAATATTGCTTCATAATAAATTTAAACTAACATCACTCTTCACAATTTACAGTCGTTACCACTGACCTATTTGGAAATCGACTGACTGATAAGTCATTACCAAAGGGATTAGATAAACATGACGCCGATCAAAATTGAGTAGTCGCTCAGTTATGTTAATCAAATATTCAAGGATAACCATGTAGTTGTTAAGTCACTATACGAGTAGTCTTGTAAGTTTCTTCAAATAGTCTTTACTTCAAAGTTCCTTTCAAAGGGTTCCTCTCGGGATTAAAATACATTACCAATCTTTCAAATAACCAAGTAATCTAAAATGGATTTTTATCATTTCTGTTTTTAATTCACAAAAGAAAATTTTTTGATTTCCTATGTGGTTTTAATTAACTAACAGAAAGAGGGCTATTGTTACTAACAGGCTGTTATTATTAGTCGACACTCCTCAGAAGTGTGTAGCTCATTTGAAAATGAAAAGGGGTATATTCAGTCTTGAAATAGGCATGTTAAATCAGATTCAATAGTTACAACTTTAATGTAAACGAATGAATCCCGACCATTTAGTGAAAGCAGTGGTATATCTATTACTACAGACAGGCATAAACTTCACTTTCTAAAAGATTCTTGTTGAAATCACAAGAACATATAAGTATTCTTACTATCTATAAGTGTATAACTGCCACTATCCTGGGAGTTCTTTAAGGATTGTTTATCTGATTGCTATTTCTTATTATAAACTGAATGATGAAAATAAATTTTAAATGAAACCTTGATAACCCGAGATTAAGGGGTGCTTTGAATAAAAATCTTCCATCATTATTATCTAGCGAAAGATCTCATACATTTTTTAAAGGTGCTGCTTATATGTAGGTCTTTAAAACATTTACTAGTTTTGATGAATGCCTCATTCTCACGCTTATCTATTAGCTCCTAATTTAATCTGGATGATAATTGCTAAAGCTTAAAAATGCATCTTCTTTATTGTTTGTAAGAAAGCAAACCCTTCTATGACATAGTAGTAATCTGATGCATGTATATTATTATAATGGTCAAAAGTTGATTATGTTCATTTATCAGGTAATTTTTAATTTACTCGCAAAATATAAGAGATCAAGGCGATCTGCTTAGGATTAATATAAGACAACGTGGATTATTTAATCTAGCCCTTAATACGTTACACAAATTCAGCTGAGAAAATATAAATTTGTCATCTTTTTCTTTCCGGAATACTTTCTTCATAGTCTGTAAACTATTTGTTCAGATAATGTTTAACTGTATGTATGAAGATATAATATGATTAACACTTTAAAATTCGAATAACGAGTGCTATATGAAGACTACCAGATCACTTGTTTTTAATGGAAGTATAATTGTGTCTACCATGTGATCTTTATTTACAACTAATATAAAGGTTAAGAATTTTCACTGGAAAAAATTTTCATTTAAAAGATTGTAGCTAAAGACTCTGTAGAACATTAGCTTTTGATTTGCACACATTATAATACTGATTGTTTGACATTGTGACTAGTTTGAAATAATGCATTTAGTGCCTCTCTGCGTCCAAAAGTTACGAGGTATTCTAGGATAATGCTGCTGAACGACCAATGTTTGAACGAACCAGGAAAGATGATGTTTACAGAAATGGTTTGAAAGAAGCTATATTTTTAGGCAATGCAACCTGCTTTGCAACTGTAAGTAAATTCGTATGTGCATATTGAAGTGGACTAAAGCGGAAACTTGTTATTGATACATCCACAAACCAGAGTCTTGCTGAAAGAGATAACACGAAGCTGAATAGAATATAATATTTTTTTCGTTAAGAGCTGAAAAGTCTATATTTGAGGAACTTGATAACTGTGTACTGTGGATATTCCTTCATGTGGCAGTTTTATCTTTAAGTTTCTGTCAATAAATTTAGAAGGTTAACCATTACAGGTAAATTCTGGCATAATTGCGTATCCTTCATTATTATTTTAAACGACTCCGTTTCCTCAGACTTCTGTCAGAAGTTCAAAAAATGTACAAATTATGAACTAATAGGCCAACCAGGACGAATCCTTAGCTATCTACTAATTCAAGCCAGAACTATGTGTACAGAAAAAATACGGTTAGACACTTATTTTACATTAGTTTAGTCCCCTCTTTTGGTTTCCATTATCATTAAAATACTTCTCAATTATTTCCATAGGCATTAATTAACATTTATCACAACATTCAATTATACTTTTTATTTTATTTATCAAGTGGGCAATTATTTCTAAACAAAACGTCGTTATGCTACCAAACCTCAACTGTTCCTAGTTTTGTTACATAACTCATACCCTACTTCATACTGCCTTCAAGACCATAAAATAACTCATAACTGATAATTGTAAACTACTGCTGAACACCAGCCAAGTGGTGCAGATAATTAAGCGCTCGATAGGAAACCTGAAGACCCTGGCCTTCATTCCTTGGTGTTATTGAGAGTGTGTTGTTAAGGAGTCACTAACTAGCACAAAACAGTTGTTCAAGGCTCTCTGGTTTTTAGTGGTACTCAAGCAAATCTGTGATGAATAGGAACAACTAAATTTAGTATCCATCTTCACATAACCACTTCAATCGAATTACTTTGTTATAATAACTTTATGTAAAAGTGAATTAACACATTATTTTTATTCCATAATAGGCTGTTACTTATAATAAATTGACTATATATACGATTATTTGCTCGAAGTAAATGATATTGCCGTAAAGAAAATCTTCTACAACAAATATTCTTTACTCATCAATGAATGGGAAAATGGAAATTTTGAACAGAATTTGTTCAAGGGACCGAATATTTTGATTTTTAAGTCATTGGTTCAGTGTGTTTTCAAGAGAACAAATTCCAGGAATATAGATTGAAACCAGTCACTTATATAGGAGTAATTCGTGAATATTATCTACATAATTTTTAAATTTTCCGTAGCCCTAGGTATAAACCAAAATATTTACAATCTGGATACTACGACCAATACATAATTGGTAGCCTTCCCTCAAATACAAATTAGTCAAGAAGTTAAATATTGGAGTAAATGAAATGTCATTTGACAAATGTAATGGGTAATAAGGAAACAGCTGGCTCCTACCACAAATTGTAATAGCCATAATGTCCACTAACATTCATAAATCAAATTGTATCATAACATAAGATGTGCAGTACAACTGGATTACAAGATACGTTTATTATATTTACACATCATGTAGATGGAAAACCTAATTCTTATCAGCTATCAGTTGTGTTAATAATGGCATATAACTTTGAGTTATTGATATCCGGAGACCATTATAAATAACTCTCTATTGTTTTATGTGAATCCTGAAAGGAGTGCTTAGATGTAGTATAAAAACAGAAATCAGTTTATTTGGTATACAGCTAACCATTGCTCGCATATTGTCGTAGTTCGCTTGAAGTTCATACTGAGATTTGAAGCAACTACCTTCGATTTAGAAATTATATTTGAAATAATCTTATCAATTTAAATTTAAAAATTAGAACTTTGAACCTGGAAAATTAGTTCAAGCTACTTCAAAGAAAAATAATCATAATCAAAATTAACGAAGCTATGTGTGAGGTTAATCATCCAATTCACTAGTCCAAATATACTCTGAAGATGAATTTCGCGAATTGTAAAGAAGTATGAGTAGGACATATGTGGAAATGTATGCGTAAGCATGACTAATTAGTGACATGCATGTGTATGTATTACTATGTGTATCTATTTTTAATGCTGTAAAGTGACAAGTTACAGCTAAGACTATTGGAAGGAACAATTATGTATAAAATTAAAACATATGCTTAAAATTAAATATCCTGACGGGTACAATGTTTGGTACTTATCAGGCAATGCTTGACATTGTTATGTGAAATAAATGTTGATAATCTCAATACAATAATTGAGTAATTAATTACTACTGTAGCCATTGTTGCTAGTGTCATTGTTAATAAGGATGACGTAGTTGTTAACGTCCGAGCGTTAAGTTAAACGACAGCTGTCAAAAAGTAACCAATTATAGTCCATCTCTTCTATTCAAACTGTTAGAACTGACTGACATGTGAATTGATTTAGCTGTCAAACGTCCTTTATAAGCGGTGAGACTTTTGTGGAGTATCTTTTTTTTGAACCGATCCCATGCTCTGTTTCTAAATAATGACCAGTTTTCAAGCTTTCTTCAAATATCTAGGATCATGTTTCAGATAATATTTATATCCCGTCACCCTGACATACAGCTCTCAAAAAGTTTCTACTAAATAAAGTACATTACTCCCACTACACTTAGCTTCATAGACACTGTTATGTCGTACCTCCTTAGGCATCCTATCTTAGACTGTAGTGGTGATCTATTGGTGATACTTTCAAGAAAATAAAATTTCATATTATGTTTACTAAGCGTCCTTCTGGTTCCCTCCTATTGTTCTTTATGATACAGAATTACTGTGATCGTTATTCATTCCCGTAAAAGACGTACTTTTTATTTATTTCAATGTCAACAATCTTTTTTATAGACTCTTTAGGGTAGTTAGTTGAAATAGGTTTGGCTAGAATTACATTCATTTCATTGTGTTTGTCTTTCGGCTGTGAAATGATGATTACTTTATTTTTAGCTAATTATTGCAACACTAATTTTAATGTAGAGATGTTCTGATCTCTAATCTAAGTATCTAACTCCGACCAGTTTTTCGGATAAAATGTTAAAACTATTAAACTTTAGTTTCGGAATTTTAATCTAGTTTCCCGGTGGCAATTTATTTCCGTATATTTGATCAAATCTTGACTGGTTTTTATATAAATCATGTTAAACAAGCAACGTGTTATTTAGTGAAAGATTGGATTCTAATAGTTCTCCACTTGTTCTTTTGATAAAATCTTGATAGACTGTCAATACTTTTGAGCGGTTAGACTGTATCAATATTTGTCACAATTATCTAATTTAATGGGAACAAGATTCTAAAGGAGATACAAATTTGTATTACCTCCCTTAAATTGTGTTGACAAAGACCAATAGTGGAAAATATGTGCTATATCAGTGATATTATTTCTATATAATTTAAAGATTTCGAATGTTGAATATCAAAAAACAGAATAATTAGGTTTTGGTTATATTGCATATTATTAAATACTTTAAAAATAGTGACAATACTCTTGAGTTATAGGTACTTACGATTCAATGCATTTGAATAGCTTGGCAACAAGTTTAACAGCTACACATGCTGTGATGTCAAGGTTATAATTCATAATTGGTAAGTTAATTAAATTTACATCATATTTTTCGTTTATATATCTACTTGTAATAGTGGATCGGAAAATGACTGCTTTATCTTTCTGATCAGTATACATTAACAATAAGTTGTCAACTTACTTGTGTCACGCAGCTTTTATTAGTCTCCAATTTTGAAGGTGATTTACGTCAAGCACATACATTTTTTTAATGATAATCGAATTAAAATGAGATAAATGCCTTGTGGTTCCAAAATGGTTACTAATTTATAGCAAACAATATGGACATAATCATAATATGTCAAATTACACATAAAATATGTAATTCATAGAAAAGAATGCATTACATGTAGCTCCAATTAAGAGATTATCAAATACGCCTAAAATTCTGCCTTTACTTATTTCTATGTAAAATAGTGCCAATCCTGATTGAGGCAATCGATTTTTAAATAACTGATGGTATAGCTGAAAAATCCTCTTTATTTACTCTTCTACTTCATCGATAAACTTTATCTTTTCATATAAAAGTATCGTTAGACGGATATGTTCGCTACAAAGAATGTAAGTTTGCACTCATGAAAGAAAAATGATTTCTACCAAATGCAAATCCAAAAAATTCGTGTTAAAGAAGTGTTGTACCAATCTGAAAGTTCCTGTTATACACTGGCTCGGTAGTGTCTAGTAGTCAATAATAAACACTCGTTTCGAAAATATGCATCACATTAAAGAGTTTAATATGTATTTAGTTCACAGGTATCTCTACTGGTTTGTCTACTTATATTATTTCAGTGGAGCAAAACACATATTGAACCGTCTATATATCTCATGACAGTATATTTTTAATTTAAAATTTCGAAAGTAAAGTAAACAAAGTAAAATGTTATTCGCTGAGAAATTAAATTACCGCTTACTTGAATTTCGCATAATAAACTCCAATAATTTGAATACAATAATGTATCTTTTATTCTGTTTTATTTTATTCCACTAAAAATGTATAATTTTAATTATAAAAAAAATATTTGTCAACAGTTAAAGTTGTATTTACAGTTTTGGAAGAAAATTAAATTGAATTAACCAATCATAATTTAGAATAATGTAAGAACGAATAAAAATTTTTCGTATTAATTCTATTCATAAGAAACAATTTACAATATTACTTATTTGAAATAAATAGTAATATTTTTAAAGAAAATAGGTAATTTGAAATAAACACGCAATTAATAGTAAACAAGTTTCAAGAATGATTCATTACATTGTTTTCTTTTGTAAATTACATTCATTAGAAGCCGTAGGTTTTGTGATAACTATGAAATATCAATTACTTTAATTAATTTAATTATTAACAGATGATAAATGAAGTGTGAATTATTAACAATTATACAGTAATGGTATAGGTTTGGAAGTGCTTTCATCTTCTCAATGATGTTAATATCATTTAAAATTGATTAACCCTTGTTACCTTATGTGTATTCTAGTAGAATGTTTTATTATAGCTATTAGAGGTTCATTGTAAAAATCAATAGTGAGATGCAAATGAATTTAATTGACGGTTCCCAAAATAGGATAAAACTCACGTACTGAACTTTTCATACCAATGGTATTATATTCATATTTATGAATTTATGTTTTGTTATGACATTTTGCTTAGGATGCACAATTGACAACGGAAGAAATCTCCGTTCATAGCAATTACAATTGGAAGAGATAAACAGTTTTAAAATATATATGTACATAGATGTTAAACAAGTCTGGCTGTTTGAACTTGGTAGCTCAATGAAAAACAAAGTGAACTTTGACACTAATAGGCTGGGTATGTGTCCTAGTGTAAACACCAGAACTGGAATGCTGGTATATTCAGTTAACTACTAAAAAATAAAAAAAACGTTCATTGCAAATTTCAATTTTTAACCAAAATATGACTTTTAAAAATACAGTATATTTGCTAGATAAGTAGAATTTAATATCATTCGATCTTTCAAAGCACTTTAACTGAAAGTGTACATACGCAGATATTATGCTCTATTCAGTTGATATAGAACTGACTAATACTTTATTCAATAATTTCTAATAAAAAATTACAAAGAAGACATGATTTTATGGAATCATTCGGAATTATTTATTAATTTTTTTGTCAAAATATTAAAAGGGTACTTAGATGAATATCTGATGATTAATTTTTTTGTTCTTTATCCAACCATTATTGATATAAAGAAATAAGGGTTGACTGCAAGGTCCGATATCTCAATGAGTGTTTATTAGCTCAGCTGCTAACACAGGGTCATTTATGGTGAACTTAGGGTGAAGTGAATGCATAGTGGTGTTCCTAAGAATCATCTACCCTGGTTTAGCAAAGAATAGGATATCTTAACGAAAATTCTCATCTTTCTATATTTAGTCGATAAAGACCATCAAACCAGTGTTAATACTGTATACAAAGCTTTATAATGAACAGCATCAAAAATGCCTTCTACTTTCAGATGTCACCTCTAATAGACAGAAACCAGCAAACAATCTTAAATAAGCCTAATCATTTTATTCAGAGAATATCTGTTTAGTTGTCCCGCTTATTGTGGCTTCCAAACTAATTTTTGTTCTCACTTTTATTCTACACTTCTCGTTATTGTTATTTTGATAATTTGCACACCATTACCAAATTTTTACTGATTTGTATATTCAAATGTAACACTATATATTAGTGTTGGGCTATAGTGAGGGACCAATTAGAATAAAAGATTTCTTCACAAACATTATGTTTCCAATATTGTAATGGAAATATTTATCAATTTAAAACATATCTGACTGTGTGGTCATCGCTCGATATCACAAACTGATTGCAGTGTGACTCTTACATTTGGATATCAACCTAGTAATAGTGTCGGTCAAGCGTCAACCCCCTACGAGATATGTATGTTTAAAGTTTGATCGCTGCTTGAAGTCGCAGGTTTACAACTCCGACAAAACAACTTTCTAGGTCTTTTTGACATGGTTTATTTGCCATTTATAGCATTAAAGATAATATAGGTACTTTACGATAATGATTACTATTTGTACCTGTTAAGATATTTTGGTAAGTTATCGATTTTTTGACTGATAAGAATATGAATGACATCACATTGTACAGGTTTGCTGCAAACTAAAAAAGAGAAGACTATCATAAATAATATCTATGTATAAATGTGAACTTCGCAGTTTCCTCTTTCACTTCACTATCAATACATACGACAGGTGATTTATTATTATAAGAATGTAAAACGTTGTGGTTCACACAGTGATTGGTATCCAGTTACAGATTATTACTTGTGATAACAGTTTAGTTACTTCATCTACTTGAGATTCTTGGAGTAATTTCACTCCACTGACTTGATAATCATTAATGGATTAATATCGCATTACATGAGTTTGTGCTATGAAATATTTTGTTTACATTTGAGAAATCTGTAATTTGTTTTTCCCTAAAACATAAATCATTTCTTACTAGTTAAGCATTTTATATAATAAATCACTCGAACGGTGTTGTGATACAATGTGTTCTGTTTAGATTTTTCATTATTTTAAACAATCCATTAACTGTGATTTAAGTTGAAGTCTGGTTGAAAAGTGAAATCCAGGAACCATGTCAGTTGAATGTAATTTCATTCGTTTTAGTGTTCGATACGCTACTCGAAGACATCCATTTGCGTCATACGTTGCCACGTTTTCTGCTAAACTACAGGGTTCAAATAAATGGTATTGTGCATGTGGTATGTATATACAATTTAAGTGTTTGCATCATTCAGTCAATAATCTTATGGATAGAAAGTGACCGTTGTCTGATGCCATTTATAAATCCTAAGTGATGCAGACTGTCCATAAGTATGATTAGCATTAGATTTTGGCTAGTAGGTGGGATCTTTCGTCCTTTTTGGGATAGGTTATCTTGGGATTAGTAAACAAAAACCCCCCTGACCCAAGTTTAATTATATGTGGCATATTTTCCATCTTTAAGGGAACTTTCGCTCCTCAATGAATTTGAT
This sequence comes from Schistosoma mekongi, assembly GCA_034768735.1. Taxonomy (NCBI): domain Eukaryota; kingdom Metazoa; phylum Platyhelminthes; class Trematoda; order Strigeidida; family Schistosomatidae; genus Schistosoma; species Schistosoma mekongi. The sequence goes on from CM068306.1 coordinate 52,059,566, forward strand.
AGCACGTTATCCAGCCTTGCAATTTGGTACTGCTATCGCTGATCTTATCGGGATATGACTGTTTCTTCATTCATACGAGATATAAATATTGACTGGCCATTGAGTAGTGACTAATGTGATGTTTATCTAATCCTTTGCGATTTTGATTGCTTTTAGTCGATCTGATGTAAGGGGGTCACTAATCTAGATAATTTGATATCATTAGCCCTGTGTAAAAAATGGAAGATTTTGTGAGAAAATGTAACCAGTGAATCTCTAACCTATCAAATGTAAGGTAAATACTTATTGGTGGAAGAAGATGAGGCTGAATATTATGCCGTAAAGATAGTGAAGTTGTAAATATCAATGATCTAACGCCTAACCTCCAATCACGAATTATGAAGGTTCTGCTCTTGATTACCTAGTCTGGTTGTAAATGCTGAGAAAATCCATAATAACAGAAAACGGTTGTTCGGTACTTCTTGTTTTTTAGTGTTGTCTAATCCAGGGAGGTTTATGATACCGAATTCATATGGTAATTTCTTAACCAATTAATACTGCTTTAGATCCGTTGAAGCAAAAATTCTAAAATAGGGATAGATTTTATATGAACAATACTGTTAGTTAATGAGAACCTGCTAGGCAATTCTGTCTCAATTCTGTGGTGATCAAATCAGTCATTATGACGCAGTTTTGTTGTGAAAAATTAGACTTACTCAAAAGCATGAATGATGGCGTCAACATGATCTATCAAAGCACAAAAACATAATGATATAGGAATACTGGTTGAAAGTTATTTACAAAAAGGTACTCTTCCTCGAAAATTGAGATGACTGATAAACAAACTACCCACTTCCCCTTCCTCTACATAAAAACCCAGCATCCAACAGACGTTATAACATATCTTTGCTTACATTATTGCGTGTATATCGTTGTTGCCATACCTTGTCTAGGAAAACTTTTAAAATTTGGATTACATAGTTGGATTACATAGTTGACCAGAGAGTTCTTGGGAGTTAACACTCCGGTAAGACAACACTTAGTAAACATATTAAAAATGATCCAATTTATCAGCTTTTTAAAATAAGCTTGAAGTCATGTATTCGGCCAATAATCAGTTCAAAAGAAATGGCTGTCTATATAGATATACTAACAATGCTACGAGAGAACTTTACACTAACTGGTAGAATTCTATGTTAATACAATGAGCTCCTAATCATTGCCAACTTCTATTTGACATTCATGATGATAAACTCGTCTAAACAGACAACACAAAATTTGCAATTACACCAATCTGATCAGAAGATCAAATTCATCAGCATCATTTTTCCGTAATACGAATTTCTACAATCTGAACATCTTACAAATTTATTGTAAATGCCTTGATATTAAAAAAGGATATATGATAAGTAACACAATAATTCTAGCGTTGCTTCTATAAAGCAAACGTTTGAGCATATTGTTTAAAGTAAAAACAGTTTTAACTAAGTCGTATTCATTATTACATTCATAATTCATTTAATACATCAAATGAATTTGTTTATTCTACCTTATTAACGTCTAAACTCAATCTAGATTTATGTTTTAATTTATTACTAAAATACTAAGAAAAATACTATTTTTTTTTCAATAGAGAATACAATTATTGTTTTATTTAAATCTTTAAGAAAATAACAAATAAACAATTTCAACATTCAATAGATGATAAATGAATTTCAATTTAAAAGAATTAACGATTATTGAATTGTTTACATCATAAGTTTTAATTAGTAGTAAACTAAAATATAATTAAAAATTGTTTATTTTTTTTTCATCCGTAAATGGACAAGAATATAATAAAATTGTTTTTTTTTTCTCTGTTTTATTAAATGTTCAACATCATTTCTTTACTTAAAATGAATTGTTACAAATCAATAATTTTTTTTAGTGAAAGGTAATTAGATTGATCATGTTATGTAAAAATGTAGAAGATGTATATCAAATTACTGATGATGATTACATTTTATATTGAAACCATAAAAGAAGCTCATAATAACACTGAGAAATTAAGATAGTTCAGAAGAGAAAATTTTCGTTTTAATGATATCATTTCTTAAAGTTGGACAATGATATCTATTAGTGAACATATGATTGATAAAATAATATTCTATCATTAGATGATCATCGAGCTATATATCACAAATTGATTGAAGTGGGAATTCGACCATTGGATGCCAACCTAGTGGTACAGATGGTTAGGCGTTCGCCGTCAACCTGTAGTCCCTAGTGCGGAATCTGTGGTGTGCACTGCTGAAGAGTTCAACACTAGAACGAATCAGTTGTTCAGTTCTCCATGGTTTTCAATGGTACGCTGCCAACATCAATCTGTGACATATTCAATCAAATAAATAACCAATCTACACAAAAATAACCATCCCAATTGAACTATTATATTCTATCACTTAAAAAATTAATTGGAAATCTCTTCAAGTACTAAGAAAGATTATATAGTAGTAATGTTATAAGTGAAATAGATAAAAGACAATTGTTTACTTGAATAATATAACAGAAATATATAATAATGAATCAATCTTTTAAATTATGAGGTGTGTGATTAAATAGATTGTGTGTTGGACAAATAGTTTATAAAATGAATACACTTATTTACACTATCCCAATCAAGAGTGTTTCACGACGTAGATTAAGCCACTTCTTAAGAAAATATATAAATAACTGGATTAGATTAACAAAAGTTTGTTAAGTTGCATTATTTAAACTTACGCTAATTTAATTCGGTTATTTGTTTCATCTTTGAAGAAGTAGCTTACACTACATTGTGAAATGTCAGAAACTTCACTTCCTCCTCGCTAATGTGTGTAATTATTATTGTATTACGAGTGTAAAACGAGATCTTCGACATCCTATGCTCATACTAGATTATGCCATTATGATGTGAATGTGGTTATAAAGAGGCAAGTTTACAACTTTTCAGTAATAGCGATTCTGCTTTATGCTTGCTAAATCTGGTCCATCTGAGATGAGAATTTTCAACCATCATTGTCTCCGAAAGATTGCTGAAGAAAACACTATGTTAGACAGTGTTTGTTAAGACTCGATAGAAAAGGAAAGAAGCTGGTTATCATACAGAATAACCCAGCGGACTGAATGAGAGCTGCATACTACTAGCTTCTATCACCCTATCATAACCGTCTGGTCGACTTTCTAAAATTGGTATAAATCTCTGCTCAAGACTTAATAAGATACTGATCAAAATAGAGGCCAGTGCAATCCTGTTGCAGTTTCCCATAGAAATTCTCATCTATATGTGGTAACTTGTCGTCTTCATGTGAAAATATGGGATAAAATTTATGGATATGATAATTAGAATCTATGATAGTGAATATAACTCATTTTGTCTTAACAAAACAACGTTCAATCCATGTCTTCATTTTCATTCCACACTTTTATAATTTTAATATTTTAGAAATGCTTAATATAATACTCATTATTTACTATACTTTTTAAGTTGGTTGAATTCGTTAAACACATATACACTTGTTAAGTGGAGTCATTTTACATATTTTGAAACAATCTATTTAAAGTAAGCAATAACATATGTTCATATCAATTAGTTCAATAAAATAGTTGAGATAAACAATAATTAGGCGATTTTTTTGACATATATAATTCAATTTACAATAAGTTCAATATACAAATGACCATAAAACGTTTTTACTGGGTATTGTAGAGGTTGGTGAGTTTTTAGTTTCATATTATGGAATTATCTTAGTCAAAAAGCTGTGGGTAATCACTTTCTGTGAGAGTAGGATTTTACAGACGAGCACGTCAATAACTGTACCAGATATAGAACTCAAACGACTGTGTACCAAATAGTTTCTAATTCTAACTCTTTTTAGTTATCTATATTAAGCCATCTATATTAACGACCACCTTACATCCTACAATGGTTGCGTGACAATGGTCGGTACATAATGTGGTTCCCTGACCAATAGAGTGGTAAAATCTGAATTTTCTTTGTTAGCTTGTATAAAAAATCTTGAAAGTATTGTTATACAGAATCTCCGCTACGGTTAAGAATGTCGACTTTAATATCCCTCACGGACCAATCATCATTGAAAGTGAAGCCACAAAGTCGGGTCTTACACATGGTCGTCGTTACTTGTTGTCCCACGGACAGAAATTATCATCATTTTACTAGCTGATGTTGTGATTGGCTTACTGTACAATAATCACTAATCATAAAACACTGATGAACAAAATTTTAATTCACTTCGTTATCATCAATAATGTAAAACGACTTCACTGCAACATGTTGACAGTTCCTATACTTGTCTAAAATACCACAAGTAAAGTTTGATCATGTTAACGATTAGGTAAATATCACAATGGGAAATAACTCAGTATCGCACAATATCGTAAATTCCCTAGGATTAGTAATACAAACCAGTGGATGATAACTCAGTAGTAAAAAGCTAAAAGCTTGTCGTGAAAATTTAAGGTTTCAGACATTATTGCAGTCAGAGTCTTATAAATGCACTGCCGAATAGTCCTATACTAAAGTCATTTTATGATTTAAAATCACACGCTACCGATCATAAGTTATAATTTCAAGTAATTTTTTGTTGAAAAGCAACAATTTTTAGGAATGTGATTTGATTTTCTCCTTTAAATTAGCTTTTCATTGTAAAATGTACACATATCACTTATTGATGTTAGACAAAAGTTTGGTATTTGTTTTAGTTTAATGCATGAATAAATCTTTTTATTGCAGGTTAATGTTTTGTAACTTTGCTTTAATGAAAGGAACTAAATAAATATGACAAAATTTATTCATGATAGAATAATTGCCAACTTGTTAAATATTGATTATTCAAAAAACAACACAAGTAAATGGAGTAAAACTAAAAAAAAAACGAGAGAATATATGTGAAAAATGCTTATGTGTATGAATGCATCAACCGCCTTGTAACCAATCTGAAGCCATGTTAACTAAAATCTATGACAATTTAACGTAGTTCTAATGTCGACACCAACCAGGTAGTCTTTGCATTCCAACATGGTTCAAAAAATATGATGATAGCTTTATGCATAGATGTCACATTTTGGTTTGACTTCTCTTCCAAACTACACCTACTGTAACCAGAATTACATATTGATGTATGCAGTGGGTAATACACACAAATCACTTACCCCAACAACCTCTTTCGGTGAAAATTCACAATTTTATCCACTGAATAACCATCTCAAATTAGTATGCCACACATAGCTTCATCTCTGGTTACTCGGTAATTCTGAAGTACACAACCAATGCCCGTAAAACGCATGTATAAAACGTTAAACTACCAGTTTAAGTTGGAAAGCTGAATATTTTGAAGAGGTAATTTGTTTAATACATATTTTAGCAATGCGTCTCTTGTAAACAGTGATTAACAGCCGAGTAGCAATCAATGTTGGTTTCATCCTAGTTTTCACTTGTCAATAAGACTTATCTACGATATACTGATGCCCTTTGTGTGATGCAAACAAGTGATAGGTAGCATGAAATCTAGATAAATTGCTTCCCGCTAACTTAAAACCAGCTAACATCTACGGGATGTATATATATATATATGCATAGTACTAAATGTCACAGTTCAAATTAAACACCTTGTTACTTGGCATTCTAGATTATGTTGTTATTGAGTTAATCTTTTGTTATATGACAAACTAACCTGTGATATACAGTCAATGAAGACTAGCCACATTGTCTTGTGTTATTGTTCTACAGGCACTTTCAGTAAATAAAGTATTCTGTAGAAAGGTGTGAAAAGTTGCTAAGTAACTAATTAAAGGAAACAGTGGTAACAGTATATGTACCGTAGTACTGTTTCCAGGTGAAATTAAACTACGCTGCTGGATTTTAGAAAACCAATCGAAACCATGGTAATGTTTTCAAGGTTGAACTGGTATTTAAATTAAGTGTTTACCTTAGAGTGTCTGATTGTCATTTTCAATGGGGACTTTATTATTAATAGTTCACAAAGTTTCGGAGTGCTTCGTAGAACGTTGTCATGTGTTTAAAGAATTAAAATGAACTGCTGTACGATGCACAATTACTAATGATGTCAATGCTTTTGGTGTATTCGTTGTCGAAACTCTCAATTGTGTTCGTATTGGTTAAACAACCTTCAAGGTCATCTGTAACCGTTAAGTTTCGGCAGCAGAATTTGGTTTTTCTCTAAATGTTTATAGTTCGTCAACATTTATCCGTGCAATTTGGAAATCACATCCAGCCATAATCAGGTTGCACTAGTTGTCATGAATAATAAAGATTTTTTTCCATTAACTTGAAAATAAGGTCTCTAATGCATTTGTTATAATTATTATTCAGATTTATATTCTACAATTTGCAATGCAAATAAATGGATAACATCACCTATTATAATTAATAGTATGTATATGCAAATTATGAATACTCGTAGACTTAGAAATAATTCATCATGAATCTCAGTGACTGTCATTAAATCTTTCTCACATAAATACTGTTCTTATGACAAGTGGTTTGGGAATTGTCATACTATTTACTAATATTAACTTCCCCTATTTTTATCAATCTGTTTAATACAACTATCTATTCATTCCGTAGATAATCTAACATTATTTGATATACAAGTTACCGCAAAGATTACAAAGGGATACTTTTAGCAGTTTAGATTACAAAGTGTTCATTTACGCAACAATTTATTCTTATTTTTGAACGAGTGACAATAAACTATGTTCAGTAAATGCTAGAAGACTTAATTTGTCACATGTTTACAAGATGTATTACGAAGATTAAAGTAAATGCAATGTTTAACTTATATGTGAAGGGAATCGGCACACCTAATTATTGTAATTAATAAGTAACTGAAAATAAAAGTTACACAACTATCATACATCACGTTTATACGTTGCTGTAATGACAGTATGAAGTGTTGCTGTCAGGAAGGTTTAAACGTTAATACTGTTCTCGTATTCATACTGCACATGCCTTGTCTCTAAAAGGACATAACCTTATAACGACAGCTGTACATAGATATGTCAGTGCTTCTAAATTAAACAGAAATGTCTTCTTGCAAGTCAACTAATATCAACAAAGTTGGTCACACATACAAGCGGTGGTATTCTTTTTTACACTTTTTGACATACGAACACTTTGGTGAATCAGGAAAATAACACATTTTACTAATGTACATCTAGCTTAAAACATTGTTTTGAATTATATCTAAACAGAATTACTGAATGTTTTAAGAGCTATTTATGAGCGATTCCAGAAATATAATATTCTAAGTAAATCATTATTAGCAGGATATCTTAACTTTCTAGATAAAGTGCTCTAATTGGAGTTGTATTTTCATTTTCAACCATCGGTGACGTTTTTTGAGTTCTGTAAACTCTCTAACAATTAGAAACCCATTTTTTACAATGAAACAAAAATGAAACGTTTTGAAGTAGTTTCCAAAATACATTGGTGAATGAAAAACATATAAAGTACGTCTTCATAACAACAAAGAAAACCACTGATCAGTTGTAGAATGTATACCAATATAAAACCTTATACTTTTAATGCAGAGTGATTGAAAATACCTAGAAGAAAAACTAACATAACCCAGGCTATTGTTTTAATTGGTACTCATCAACAAAGCGTAACTGTAATGTTGAAAAAATTGGTGCTTTACTTAGAAAACAGTCTTAGATTAAATAATTAGAACAGTTAACACTGAATTGTTCAAACCATGGAGTATTCTACTGTAGAAATCAAATATTTACTGGTGGTGTTTAGTAATTATCAACTTTATTAGTTTTTAAGTTGTAGGTTTATAGAAATAATATTTACTCCAGATTTCAGTTAAGCATTAATCAGACGGTCTAAACAATCTCGCTTATTTGTACATAAAATATGATTTATACATGACGCATTTCAAAACTAACGATCCACTCTGTTATTTTTCCATCTGAACAAAATAATAAAAATATCTGTGTTTGTACATTTTGTTTTTGATATTAAAGACTACAGTGGATTATTTCCTGTTGACGTGCGCGTATCTTGCACCTAGAAAATAGAATAGAATGATACCATTAGTTTGATTTAAAGGTAAATCAAGGAAATCCACTCAACATGATGGGGACAAATCAACTACAGCTCAGAATATTAACAATGCGATGACAGAAGATTTTAAAAAAGTAGCTATATATTTCCGTTAAACAAGCGTGACTGTCCAGACTGTGGTTCTGTGGATTAGGCAGCAATATGTGAAATGAATGAACTGGGTTCGAGACCTGTGTGAGCTTCAGCACTAGGGAGTGGTGATACACCCATCTGATAGCTCTCAACTAAGACATAATGCACAGCCTGGATTCCACTTATAACCCACAATCTAGATTCAATAATCGAATCTTAGATAAACGTTCAAAGTTGAAATCAATATCATCGGTTTAAGAGTAATTGTCATAAACATTCATGCATACTAGAATATATTTTGTATTAGTAAATAATCATTCCTTCTTACTTGACAAAAGTATAAAGTAAATCAAAATCACTGATGACAATAAAAATTGATCACTTAAATAGTGTCAACTACATTACAGAAATGGCATTTCCTCATATTCAGTAGTTAAGTGAATCCTTTCATTATGATAATTTAATAGTAAAATGATTTTCATCTTAAATCATTACAATCAATGTTACATATAGTATACTGCCACAGACTTTTGTTATGCTTACTCAGTAGAACTAGTGACAATGAGTGTAACTGTTATGCTATCAACTGGATAGTAGTCACATGAATATATTTTGATAAAAATTGTGTTATCTTTATTTTAGTAAAATCAAACCAGCTTCCAAATAACATGAGAATTGTAAATTTTCTACAGCATTCATAAGGCTTTTTTTCTATTAAATCATAAACATTCTTCAGGCAGAAAAGGTTGAATCATATCACATAAAACAGGTATTTTATAGTAAACCATTATATGTTTAAGGCGATAAATAAGTAGTAGTGAATAACTGTTTGATGAATAGGTGGGATGTGTGCATATGATGTCTGTATTTATAGCATGCTTAAGTAAATGAAAAAATTGCTTTGTAATGCATTGACTGAAGCCTGCTTCTAAAATTGATTCACACTGACTGACAGATTATGTCTAGTTTATTTTACTGTTAATTGAATCTTGTTGATCACTTTGCAATATGACCACCAGCTTCATAAGGCCCTACACCTACATAATATTATCATTCAAGGCGTATTCATGGAAGCCGATAGGAAAATCTTACATGATAATAAAATGCATGGTACGGTCATTCAGTTAAAATAATAGCTGCATTGTGAATCATTTAATACTGAAAGAATTAGTTAAACAACATAATGATAACTGCTATGTGATCAGTTATTGTGAATATCTTATCGCTACATGTTAGCAAAGGTTAGTTATGACCCGATTCTCTATCCTGTAGGACTGAGATATATGTGCCAACTTCTATTCATGTAGGTTTATAATTCTAAATATTCCACTTGTTCTATCATTGAAGTGATTATAAAACAATATATATATATATATATATATATATATATATATACCTGGAAGTCTGTCTAATTCAACTTCATCACAAGTGTTATTGCATGATGAAGACATAAAAAATGATCATCTGTTCAAAGCACTGAATAAACAACAACAAGAATAAAGGCCTTAAAATGTTATTAAAAGAAGTGGTTTTAATTGCAGACTACCATATATGTATAAAACTATTAGAATACTCCTAGTAATTATGTACCACACCAACGTCATTCAAGCATCAAGGATCCGTAGTTCATTATGATGGCGTTTAAGGTAAACATTTCTTCTATGTTGATGTCATTCAAGATCATGTGTTCATTAACATTCTAGACATCATTTTACAGTTAATTTCGACGTGTTATAATATCGTTCTTCAAGATAAACCGCTAAAATTGTCTATAAGTAACTAATTTCAAACTTAATATCCATCAAATTAGGTTCATTTATTTTTCACACAATTGCATACTCCATAACAATAACAAGATATGTACACTCACAATTCTAAGAAATACTGTGTATGAATGTTGGGTTATAAGAGAACAACAAAACAAAGATTCTAAAAAGCATATCAGTAAAATTATTAAGAAAGGTTTTCTACTCTGTACACCTTTAAGTGATCATCTCCAGCAGACAGACAGTTTAAGAAAGTGTTAAAGAAACTTCATCCATTTGGTTGAATTCAGTGCACATCAATCACGTCGTCTGTTTATGTGGAATAAGTCATATGTTAGTCGTTTGAAGTCTGTTCTCTTCTAACGTATTTAGGAAAAATAACTGGCGTATTTTCTATACGGTAAATGTTAAACGCTAAATCTTCTCTGGTTACGTAACTGTCCTAGAGATATCTCGTAATGTTATCAAAAAGTGAAATAATCTGGCCCAAGATGAATACGCATAGAAATTCAGGCACGGTGGAAGCCATAACAACTATTTAATTAAAACCTGACCAATACGTTTCGAAACCTCATGTTCATGTTCTTATCTTACTCTGGCCTAACATTCATCCATTCAAAGATGATTTGTTTATCATTCACCTATTCATGTTTTCATCGAAAAGTAGATTTTTTAAGCCGATTTTATTTACATTTGAAAACCGAAGTAAAAATGCAATCGAAAAGAAAAGACTACACAATTAGTTATCAACACATTCAATGGAAAAAATGAGAAGAGAGTTAATTCATTTTCAATGTGTACTGAACTTCTAGAAACCATTGAAAATCTGCTAAATACTTTGGTCGCAGGAGAAAATAAAAGTAATTCCCTGGAGAGAAATTTTGCCATAAACGAAAATTGTTGACGATTAAATGAAAATTTAAATATTGATGAGAAATAAACAAACTGGTCACCATTAGACTCCACTGAAAACAAGGGAGCATTAGACGGATGTTTTATCTTTGTATTGGACTCCTCAGAAGTGTGCACTCTCGACCTTTTCAGAGAATTAAACCTAAGGCGCTCTAGTGTCACGGAGCATACCTAACCACCAGCACCGTTGGGATGACGTTCTGTTGTAGGATTTCAAAAATAATAAGTAGCACCAATTACCAACAAACCATAAATTTTTAAATATTAGCAACAAAACCGGAAATGTATTTTAACTTTCATGTCCTATTGTATTTTTATTGTGTCGTATCTTCATTATTCATAAATATTGCACTGTAATCATTCGACAATGTACACTGAAGAGAATTCATTAACAGTCGATATCTGAAGTTCATCTTCAACTATGGTAGTTTATAGTCGGTCCAGTTGCCATGACTATTTTTTTTCATATATAAGTTGCATCAATTTCAATATATTCGTCATATGTGTGGACTAAATTTGAATTTCGGTATGGTAATAAACATAGATAGAGGCTTATCAAGCTGACGAATCCCACAACTCAACTTTAGTTACATATAATGTGCATTAATGCAACAAAAATGTAATTTTTTCCTAGATTACGACTCTTTAAGGACTTCAACCGTTTCTTTACCATTGATCAACGTTGTAGTTGTCCAGTCCTCGGCACTCACAGAATCCCAGCAATCATGTTGCGTTGTGGTCATTAATCTCCGTGAAATCATGTGCACTATATTGTTGGTGGAAATTGTAGTTGGAAGATGTGGTCACGTAACCCTGAACTATTGTCTAATGATATTTGGTACTTATCAGCAGCGCTTAGCTGCTAATCTTCGGTTTCCCATAGACCACTTCTAATCAGCTAAAACTAATTACGTAGTGCACTCAATATCTAATCATTTCAATTAGTATCCACAGTCCAACTCTATCTGATCAACACTAAGGTCTTGCTGTATATAATATTGGTCTTTACTCAAGGAGCAATCAATACAGATAACTCAGTGGTAGGTTAACTAATGATAACAGTTGCAGACTTTCAAATTAAAAGTGAAAATCAACACCGGGATGCAGGTACATTTAACTGATGCGTCCCAAATAGGACGTAACGGGAGTCTTGGATTCCTTTTGCCAATCACAATCCAACTTAGATAACAGGTGACGGGTTTGATTACTATAAAGAGGATCGGTTTTCTTAGGGTTTCAGGTACATCTTATTGACAAGTGCTAAACAGTCAAAATCGAAGTTACCTGTTGACTGCGTCTAATCAGCAAACATCATTTGTTAAGTATCGGGGATTACAGTTTAGAAATAAGCCGTTATATCAATGCAGGAAAATATCACGATCAAATTAGTATACTATGATTATTGAATGAAGTTACAAGTTGAAGTAAATATTTCTCGAAAAGTCATTAAATAAGATAAGCACACGATTACTCTTTAAGTCAACAGATTAGTAAAATATCCAAGCTAGTTCTGTTTATTTGCGTTCCATATAAAAAAAATTCAACGAACATTTTTCTTAACATGTTTATGTCCTAAACCAAAGCAGTAAGTAACAGGATAATCTCACTTATCATATAAGCTAATTAAAAAGTATCCTCAGAATAATCTTTCAATTGAATGGATAGATTTCCCACTATCATACTCCCATTCTAATGTATAACTTCTGATGAGTGAAAACGTTTCATCGGAATCACATTAAATTACTGTAGTTGAGATTGTTTAAATAGGACTGATAAAAACCATGATAATGAAGCCAGTGTAATTTAACTTTTAAATAAGTATTTTGTCAATCAGTCAGTTGAACATAACCATAGCTTCACAAATAAACCAAAGAATCATATTAAGGTTAAGTAAACTTTCATCTTATTGATGCCTAATAATCAAACCGGCTTGTTGTTCTTGTTAACTATCCAATACGTGTATCATTAATCGTTATTTTAATTATATTTTTGGCTCGCATTAGTATCAATTTAGTAAAATGGAAAATCTAACATTCTATTAAAAAGTTTGAGTTAGTTACGTAATGAAGGTATTCATTGATTCTAAATTGACTGTGGTTTAAATTGCAAACCGCAGTGATTTATAGGTCCTCGAACAGGTCTATTTGTTTGATCGCGGATGCTCACTACCTAAAAGCTCTAGACTAGGATAAAACAGCTTTCGTCTCACTCCACTATCAAAAGAATATCGAACGATAGTTTTCACAAATCTTATAATTAGATTCACTACTTTTTTACGTAATGCCGTATGTATCAATTTCGGTTCGTTAGTTTGTTTAACTTCTCATAAATCATCATTCTGCTTACGATATCCATACCATTATCAATAAACAACGCTTATCTTCACTTATGTTTCTTATTCATTAATCCATTAAAATGTTACTACTAAAATTATGCAAAAAACTAAATAACATGATCACACATTTTGTAGACCGTTGTGACTTTTTGATAATCTTGTTGAATTACCAATACTCAATAGTATGACCTTTTTCTTTACTTGTAATTACTGATACCTAATGTCATTAGGAAAATATCATTTTTTTCTTGAACAACAAAAAGAAAAACTAAACTTTCAGATTTGTCTTTATCCAATTGCCTCTGTTCAAAATCAAAATGTTTTCCCTTGCAATGTCGGACAGAGAAAACGGAAAGAAGTTCAGAGAATTTTTAGAAGCTTGACATTCAGGTCAATTAAAATAAGTTTAGTTGTTTGTATTCGACGTGGGTTGATGTTAGTTGAGTACTACTGAGAACTACGAAACAATGGTACGAATCATCGATTCCGCCAGACAATCGGGCTTATGGCCTTCAGATCTAACTGCGATCACTTAATGACCTGCGACACTGGGTTGATACCAAATGATGGGATTCTCACTTCCATCAATTTGTAGTATAGCACGACGTGCATCTGTTACTACTGGTAATAAATATCTCACTCCCGACAAGCTTGAATTCCACCAGTTGTTGCTGAGTACCCTTATACCTGGATTAAACAGCTATCCAGTACTCCATGTTTTTCATTGATATGCATTTGACATCAACCTGTGACGAATGTAAACAACTAAACTTAATACCTATTTCCACAAAACCACTTCACTTCTAAAACAGAACCAGTTTTCAACCAAATAGAAAAATAATAGACAATTACAATACTACGAATCAAATCAAAAAGGAAAGGAATCATAATAAATACATAAAAGCAATAGAACAAGTTCCGACAATAACAACAACTAATTGAATTCAACGTCGATAGAACAGGATTCCAATCACTTGTGGAGAAAATCCTATATCTCACTTTTATCAGAAGTTTGTATAGATGTAGTAATTCAGAATGACGATGAAAGCTCCATATTTGAACCATCCAGCTCAGGCATAACAGCTTAACTGAAACTATTCCCTTGAACTACAAGTTTTCTCTACCGACTTAAATCAATAACATTAATCATTCCTTACGGATAGATTAGATCAACAATTCAATCCATATTTATTCTTTATAAATAAACATCTTATGATAATAATTTATTTAGTAGAGAAAAGCTTAACAAATATATAAATAATCTTATAAACTAACAAAATTTCGTGATAACTATACATTACTTTTATCATGCAGATCAAACAAAAGGATAGATTTTTAATTGGATTATATCGGTAACTAAGGTACATAAATCTTAAAGTTATGTATACAAACGTATACATTGTAAGGTATTTTGAGGCGGGGGGGGGGGTGGACGGCGGAAGGGTAGTTGAAATTTCAATATCAACTAACATCATTATCCCATCAACTTTAAATTTAGATCTATAATTACTTCATAAATATTAATTCATCAAAATTAGTAAATTATTATCATTTAGAAAAGGAAGACATTTCATATCAATATAAACTACATTTTACATGATTTCATTGAACATTAGTTAATTATTTTTTAAAATGAAATTATGATGTACACAAATAAGTAGTACCATATAAAACTAACAACTATCAAGTAAAAATTTAAGTATAGGGATGAATTTTAGTGATCTTTAAATTAGTGTTGAGAGAATTAAGCTAATCAGAAAGCAGGTTATACAAATTGTCAAAATAAATAATCTATTTGTAATATTCCAATTGGTGTAGATCGAAATTCCTAACTTTTATGATTTGATGTAAGCATGTCATCAAAGAATAATCTAACAACCGAATTAAATTAACATCAGTTTACATAGCGCAGAAAAACAAATCAAAATATAGATTTAACTGTATTGACATTATTATGTCATTTTAGTTAAGATGATTCCGAGTGAACTCTACGTGGATACAAGTAGTGTGGTGTATGATAGACGGAAATGATTATAGTTTGTAATGTAGATTAAGCTTGTGTTAAATCTGATCACGATGCTTTTGGATTCATAGATTATGCTCGATGGGTAGTATGGCTTCGCTTTCTATTAAGGCTTTCATAACATGTTAAAAGCTTCGTCTACTTGCCTTTCATTATAGTTAGGAAAACTTTTTTAATTAATTTGGATGACTTCATGACAATTAGACTTAAATCTTGATTTAGTTAAACATTTTGTTTTGATTTGTTCTTCTGTGTTACTTTAACTCAAGTTAATTCGACTATTTAATTATTTCTCAAAAAACGGCTTACAGCAAGTCTGGAAAGTTAGAAACTTTAATTTCTACAGAGTGGAATGCTACAAGCAGACTACTTATTTCTGTGAAATGCTTACCAACTTCCCGATTTATTTGGAAATACTTAAAGGTTCTGACGTCTAAGTTCTAATATCTATGCATGGATATGACTTCTCTAGCATTAGCTATCGCAGCTGCTACATAAGTTATCATAGGGCTACCTTTGTCTTGATAAACTTCATAGTAGCAATTAGCTGTTCTCTAAATTCAGCACCAACACCTTTCTCTTTTTGTCACTTCACTGATATAAAGCTGTCCTTTGAAATAATCTTTTCTTATGCAAATACGTCAAAATTTTCAGGCGAACACTCGACAATCAATTTGAAAAATGCACAGTTAGCTTAAAACCGTATTTTAAACACCCGAATGGCTCTTCCTCATACTTTAGTTTTACCCATAAATATTGAAAAAAATATCAAAACTATCCTGTCTGTGTATATTATTACATCGTTTTGTGGTGATAATGACAGTTACCTTGGACAGTTAAATTATGCTTACAGTATGAATGGCAAAGAACTTAAAGGAACTCCTCTTTCTGTTATAATCACTACCTAAAGATCTAAGTTGATTTTCATATAGTGAAGGTAATTAGTTAACAGAAACATTCTGTCACCAAAATACCTCAGAGCAAGTTTAGAATTTATAATTGACTGTTCGATACTCTTGTTATTGCTCAGTATGTTTTCTGAAGGAGATTGACTACCTTTTGATCTACAATTAAAGTACTCCTTTTATAATTTTACCTAATACAGTAAAAGTATTGGAGTATAGTATGGCAACTAGCCAGAGAGCTATTTAGATAGCCTCATGAAATTTCCAAAAGAAGTAGTAAGAGATCCACCCTGAATGTCAAGGTTATAGCGAATTTTAACGAAAATTCCATGCAAGTGAAACTGGATCATAATGAGCACTAATGTTTAAGCAACAGATTAAACATTTTTGTTAAAATTAGAATTAAGAGTTAGAAATATGGTTTTGAGTCTGGTATTAGGAAAAGAAAGATAATTTATCCTATGAATTAGTGATAACCCTGTAAGCCAAAAGGTTAGTGTCAAATCACTTAAGGTTAGGGGAAACACGTAAAACTAAACATTTTAATGAGGAGGCATATTACAGTGAGTCCTTACCCATAATTCACTGAAAAATTACCCACATTTTAAAAAGAATCACCGGTTGTGCTTTATTTTGTTGTGATTGATTAGTTCGGATCAGATATGATAGAGGAAGTGAAAAGGTAAAATTAATAAGTACTGATATTTGATACATTTGGCAACATTCTAATCACAACACTTAAATTTCATTATCGTCATTTGTGTGACTTTATAGAGGAAACACTTGTACAAAACTATAATTTCTTTATTTACTATGTGAAATATTCGTATCCCCTGTAATAAAGTTGTTTTACTTCCCGATGAATTATTTATTCAGAAGCACATTTTTCGCATTGACTTGGAGTGGTTAGTAAACCGAGATGGCGATTGGCTTATATGTAAACTGAACGCGAACACTAAGTATTGCATTACTTACTTCTATTCTGTACGATATATACTCCTTTGGATCCAAATTCATTCGATCACCTGTGTAACGAACATTGAGAACTAATATTACAACTTCGTAATTAAAGAGTTTTAACCAGTCGCATATTTTTCTAATTCTTAATTATGTTGTAATTCAGTCATCCACCATGCCATGTGATCACTAGTATAAATGATTCGATTTTAAGTGGTTGAAGGCAGTCATAAAGAAACCCTGCATGACCTAGATTTCACGATAGTTGACACCCGTTAACAAGGTGTATTTACAGTCTTAAGTAAACTAATATTCCTTGATGGATTCTAGCATGTATAACTAAACCATGTAGACTGTGGCGTCATGAATGAACAACATGAATTATGACTGTAGTATTGATTTCTACATAGTCATATTACTGTCACTAGTACTTGATTCCACCAAAAAATGATAGAATTCAAAACTCAGCTTGGTAGTTATGATCATATGACGCATTCTTGTGACTGGGTCACTTACTAAATTACAGAACTTAATGTTAGTAAACTGAAGATGAAACTAAAAATATTTTATTTCACGACAGGTGAATGAGATTTTTGTTTTAAATCTAGAATATGCATTAAAATTATGAGCTAAAATATGTTTCTATTGCTCTAGTCACTGAATGTGTTTAACACTATATATGATTCTATTTCGGAATACATGCTTTTAATACAATATACAAATATCTTTACAGAAACTGTGTTGAAAGTCAAGCTATACAAGTATTACATCTAGGCGCCCATCACAATCATTTCAACTTATGTTTAGTTGAAAATGATTTCCTGACAGCAGTGAAATATGCATACATTAATAATGAGAATTCACATGACAAGCTTTGAATCAATCTATATAATATTAATCTCACTAAACTGTAATATTCATTTTGTGTCATATACATTTACACACTTTTGATACCGTCAGAAATAGAAAGACACTCAAATAATATCCTGAATGTTAAAGAAAATAAGCAGAGTTTAATAGGATTATGAAGTGAAAGCTTGGTAAAATTATACCATTTTCTTACATTTTTTACCATAAAGATGATATCTATGAGTCATGAGGTAAGTCTTTTACATTCGTTTATTTGTGGAAAGACCTAAGTTTCTTAAGCTTACACAAAGTAAAAATATCTACGTTCATAGTTTGAGGTGTCTGGTTAAGGCTTATCTGAAATACTTTTAGTGTTTAATAAGTATCTACCACTCTGTATTTTCAGTTCATTTAATAAATGCCTACTGAACAATAAAGTATAATTTCTGTGGAGTTGTCGCCTAAAGTTTCAACTTTTACTGTATTTGTTTCTTTAATAAGTTACATGAGGATGTTTTACAGCGACACATTCATAAAACACAGTTAAGAGTAGATTTAAAGTGAAGAGTATAATGTAAATTACACTATAATATACAGCATGCATCCACAAAATAAAAGCAAAAATGACTGAAAATGCTGAATACACTACGCTCAGATAACGTTGATAGCTAATCCATTATGTATTTGTCAGTAGATTGATTTTAAAGTTTTATAGCTAGTAAATATATGACCATAAAAGTAAGATATTTTGGGCAACACTTTTGAAAATTAAAATACTTTCTGAAAAAGGTATATAACTCTAATAGTATATTGTTTTCTTAATATGATATATCTCATTTAATGTACAAGATTTCATTTATTCCACACAACACAAATGAAAAACATTAAAAGATCTTTTTTACTGATGAAGCAACTAAAACATTCTTTATATTCGACAGGGCACGCAATAAGTACACGAGTGACCAACGAGATCATTATCTAGTGAACATCGGATACTTTAATCGATCGGAATCAAGCTTATTTTATTTCAATTATTTTGTATATAGGTGTGTTATTTTGCTATGTAATATTACTCATATACCCTGACCAGTTACTCTGACCTATGAAGTCCATTGATTGTTTGGCTGGGGAGGGGGAGGTCAACTTTTGCATCAATCCGGTTATAATCATGTTGAGGATATAGGTCATTCATTTCTAATAATTTACAACTTAGTTATAAAGATATTTAGATTCCAGTAAACCACACTAAGATTTATTTGTGTTTTTTATATATAATATGTCTAAAGATTCCACAACCGTCTGTAAATTTTGGCCATATTGCTTCACCGGAATCTTTCTTCAAAGTCATCCAAACGAGGGGAATTTAAATTAAAATGGAATAAACTAAAGAGGCATTAGCAATTCACCGATTAAAGTCGAATCTATGTGTACTAAAACACCAAGATTAATCATTCGTTCTATTGTGGTCTTGCACTATTACCAGTCTTCTTTCCATTATTATCAATTAGCCATTACTGCATCATGATCATTTCCGCCAAGTAGACAACTATCGCTTTTATCTAAAGTATCCTCATCCAAACATCTTGTTTACTCACTATTATATCATTACATTATCTTACTTCAGTATCTAATATATTCAAATATACAAGATTTGATTAATCCCCTTCAACAAAGAAGGAAAAACTAGAACAAAACACTAAACATTTTCCTTGTTAAAAAGTAACTATGACGTTTTTATTTTGCAAATATATTGTAATTAAATTCCAGTATAGCAGACCAAAAATGACATGGATTACTTTTCTCATTTATAATGCCGAATATTTACAAATTCTTTGTTCTATGTATATGTTCGGATGGCACAAACTCCCTACCCTACAAAATATAGACACATAAAACACCACTTATACGTTTGTTACTACAAAACAGATACCTGCTTGTCGGAAATTTGTTTGTGTTATACAAAGGCATACAAGTTCAGTTATACTGAATTCCCATCCTACTGGTATTTTATTCACTAGAAATAAGGATTCGTCGATGCATCCAGGGTAAGCCTATATATATATATATATATATGTATATATATATATATATATATATATATATATATTGTTGACATTATATATATGTATCATTTTTTCAGATGTTCACACGGTTAAAGAGTAACTTGTTGAGGCGTTGCATGCTGAAAATTCATATTGTACTAAACATACTATTGAATAAAGCTATTATTATTATTAATGTAATTGCTCCATTGGACCTGGATACATTGGAATATCTAGACGAGCTCTTCTAAAATTCATTTCCGAAAATTGCTTTGATTAGCTCTTTAAAAGTCTACGCTAGACAGTCAACTATTTAATTCTAGAATTCTATGTAAAATTGAAAGGGCTTTCCTCAGAGTTAAAATGATATAGGCAGTAATACTTAGTAATAAATAAACATTTTGAAAATAATCATAAAATACTACCTATAATAATTGGTTTATCTCAGTACTTAACTTCTAAATACTTATAATTTCTATGAGTGCTCGTATTATACTGGAATATTCTACTAATTCCTCGAAAACACTCTTTATGCTTCGTTAGTAACTCGGATTTGATATCAGGAATCGGTCTTTGTTAGGCAACAACTGGAAACGAAGAAACACTAGACAACGGTTTCATTCTAATATGGGACTCCTCAACATTGTACATTTTCAACCTACAACTAGGTCCCAGATGATGACCAACAAGTTTCGTAGAGAACGCTTAGCAGTCTTCAAACATATTTTTATCTTCAATTCAATAATACAAAGAAAAGGGCTTCTTAATGCATTAGAAGACTACTTATGTTTACTAAGTGATGGATAATAATTGATCATAAGTGTCATTTTTTCATACAAGTTTAAAGATATAAAAAAATTTCAGTCTAATGGTTACTTCTATAATGTTTTCAACAAAACTTCATTGCATATTGAAGAAGGTTTTGAAATGTTTGAATAGATATGTATTAAGTAAAAACTGTTAATAAATTGTTTAACTGTAACCAAAGATTATCAGTGTCATCCCACCCCACTTCTTCAAAATACACTTCATAAAAAACAGAAAACTCTTCCCATTTATGCTTTCGTTAGTGTTAATCAAACATCAATGTATCAGCGATCATAGGGATAATAAGTCAGTTGGTGGAAAACAAAAAATGACAAAATCTGTCTGGATCTGTATTATTTTTTGTGGTTTTTATATTCCACGTTTTAATATTTAAATCATTTGAAAAGGGTTGTTTTTTTAAATCATTCCTTCCTCTATATTAGCTTTTAGCTTATGATAATTTCTGAACTTTATACTAAAATTTGGTAGAAAACAGTTTTTTGTTTCATTTGAAAAAATCATGCACAAGTTAGATGACAGTTTTTTTAGACAGATAAATAATGAAATACAGCATTCGATCTAGTCGAGTAGGCTTCACGTTTTTATTCTGTAACATAGAAAACAAAACAAGTGGATCACATGTGATTCTAACACCGAACTGTATTCGGCAGCCTACTAAACTATTTGATTTTTCATTAAAGCTCTCTCTCTCTATATATATATAGGTATACAATAGGTTTAAAATCACTTCCAAATAATTGGTGGTGTTACATAATAATTTCACAGGTTCGAAGGTGTTTGTAAAGTAATACAACTAGTTAATAAAGTAATTAAGACATGAAGGTGAAAATTATTACGTAACACGCCACCACTTATTTGTTAATGATTTTAAACCTATTGTAAACTTATATATATACATATACAAATATATATATATATATATATATATATATATATATATATATTAGTGTAGTGCTTTGATGCAAAACTCAATGAAAAGAAATTTTTTCACTCCTCTCGTCCTTTCTTAGTACATAATTGGGTATTTTTTCATTATTTGATTTTTGTTATATTTGCATTTTCAATGAAGAAGTTTTAGTAAACAAACGAAATCACCTAGCTACATTCTTGTTTGTAAATTTACGGCACTTTATCATGAAACATGTTCTCTTACCTTGGAGTATTTCACGGAAAATTTGCTTTCAGTCATCTTAAGCGGATAAGTATGCATATTATTATTTTTCATAATGATTTTCTCAACCTGAGAATATATATGACTTGAATCATGGCAGAAAGTAATTTCTAAGGATGTCTATTTATTAGAGAGTTATTGACTTGGTACGAATCTTATTTTCAAGGAAATTTACATTTACTCCTGAACGTTACTCCAACCCTCCTAATTGTGATAGGAAGATTTAATGATTACCTAGTGATCTTAAAAATAAGTGAATTCATGAATGATAGTGAGTAACAATCAAAAACTGTTATACAGATTTCTGATCATTTTGACAGTTTTTGGAACCTGAATACATGTGCACTTTCACTTCAGTTGACTCTAGGTTCTTCCATTGCTCCAATAAACTACGTATAAATTATCTTCTTGTTAGTTGCATAACTAGGCAAAATCGTTTGTTTTAAATTGGTTTCTTTTCCTTTTGCAATTTATTGTTGCATTTACCGTCTAACTAATAATTCCTTCAATCTTGGATAAAAGCATCTGTTGAATTCTTACTTCTTCTTTTTTAAAGATAGCATATATACCATGAAGATCGAAGGTGCTAGCTGTCATATGTAGTGAAGATCGTATTTATTTATACCTGATGAAAATTATCGCTTTAAATAACTATTTATATTACAACTGACTTACATCATTCATTTCCAATAATTATGATCAAATTCTGTTACTGTATAACTGTCTAAGTCGTTTAATAGGCAGGATTATTTGTATTTATAATACGTTTACCAAATAAAATTATAGGATTTCCCGAGGCTACTTAAGAAAAATCAAAAAAGATTTTAGGTTAATTGTCTACCGCCAATTGTCATTTTAGAATATATGAGACTGTTATACTCTAAAAATTATATCTGTTATAGTTCAAAGAAAGGTAGATGATGGTACTCTGAATGGCATACATAGAAATACCTAGATAATTGTGCTTATCTTGAAGACAACCTAGTCTAGTGTTAGGGATTCGAAATCTCTAGAAATACAATTGATCATTTTATCAAGTTGTATTGATTTTTTGTTAACATGGTTTGTAAACTTTCATTACTTGTATGTGAGCACATTTGACAAAATTTAATTGTATTATTAAAAATGTTGGTAATTTCAACTGATAAATAATCACTACTATCATTTTGTATATATAAGGGAATGTGTGAAATATAATCTGAATCTGATTCCGATCTGTCTGGTTGGTTTATTGTCTTATTCTTCTATCTCTGGCTTGGGACCTAGTGAGCATAGGGCAGTCGCGAATTATCAACTAGGCACACTTCAATAGGCGTCTGCTACAACCAACCGACCAAACCTTTCACACGTTATAACATCTAGAAACCATCAAATCAACAACCTAAGCTATTTTGTAAAAGGCAAAACTGAATATATATTGTATAATGCATTATACCACCTGTTGGATCTATCAAATTTCAGTATTTATACTCTATTATTCATGCAATTACTTCGAAAATTACTTAAGATCAGGACAATGCCCATATTTCATGACACTCAATGAAGTAATTTACCAGTTTCATTGGCCACTACAGTCCATCAATGTCAGTAGTGTGTCAGTTACCTACTAATAACAGTAAATGACAATAGTTCATTGTAGCGTTTTCATGGTAGTTGGAAGGGTAAACAATTAGTTTCAAATTCTGTGATCGGAAAGTGGATTTCTGACTGTATGATACAAAGGTTTTAGGTCTGATTGATGGTTTGGTCTTGCATTAACATTACTATGAAGCCTCACGCTAAGATGAAACCGTAGAGAACTGCAGGGTCAATCTATTAAGAAAATTATAATCTATTTTGGAACTGATATTTTCCGAATTCCGATCCCAAAATAAAGTGGTCTGCACTGAAATATATTCATTTAAAAATAATACTGAATTTTAACTAATGAAACGTTGTACTACGACTAATATATGTTTTTTACAATCGATTTCATTCATGTTATCTAGAAATATGTAGAACATAAACCGAAATACATAGTTATTTTGAAGATTATCTATTGGCAGTATCTTCGAAGTTTTATATACACCATTCTCAGTCATTTTGCTTTCACTTAATAGAAACCTTTTGCACATTCAAATATGATTTTCACTAAATTCTTCATTTCAAATGTCTAGAGTTATAATTATCTATCTGCTATGAGTATGATGATGTATCAATTATTGTTAAGTAGGATGAACGGAATAGGTATGTATTAAGCTTTGAATCTAGATGAAATCATCTGGTAAGAATTACATTCATATATATAGCATTAACTCATGAAATGAGTTAAAAATTGATAGAAACTGGTTCATATAACACAACCAGCGAGTACTGAAAACTTTGTAAATTGTCTCGATTACAATTTTTAACAGACTTTTTTAAACTTAATTCATATGTTTATTAACTTTATTTAGTTTATAATGAAGCTGATTAAAGCCGGTATAAATGTCTGCCGCCTAACATGCCAAGTTAAAACAATTTTCCAGACAAATAGAAATAATACCGTTCTATTCTTCGTTCAAAAAAAAATCATTTTAACGACGAATAAAGTTATACTTTTTCACTGACTTCCTGGGTTCATTTCCTGTTTTCAGCCTAAAATCAACATTATTGTCTACAAGAAAAGAATACAATCTGAGTTAATTTGAATAAATTAGACTATACAACAGTCTTTAGTCATTAACAAAATACACATAAAACCAATAAAAAGTATATTCATTTCTAAAGAAGAAATGTATCCAACCAGTCTCTTGTTTCATTGTCTATATAAAGCCTATAAAAAGGAAAAAAATAGCAATACTGTTTTAAAAATTATTGATTGTGTTGCATTCTATCTGTAGTCTTTTACAATGTTGAAATACAACTCCATTCACCAAAGTGCCAAATACTGAATAAAAGGAAAAAAGTAACTTACAAAATATAGACAAGATGACATAAGATATATTATAACGTATTTTTATATTATATTGTCTAAGTGTCACTTTATGTAAACAATTATATACTTAAACAAGAGAGAAGTTTGATAACTAACTTAATATCTATCCAAGTTATTATTTGAATAAATAATAAATTGATATGAGCAGGGTGCATTTACAAATATGTTAAAACTCTAGAAATATATTGTACCAACTAGGTTAAACTATTTAGTTGCAATAGTCAAAAAATTTAAAAGGCCAGTTCATAGTCTCTACTGGAAATAAACGCATAAACTTAATCCTGTATTTTGATGGCTCAAAATATTCATTGATAACTTGATTTAATGTTGGTGCCCCGCCAAAATACACTACTTACTACTTACGTCTGTTACTCCTCACTGAGAAGCATAGGCCGCTCACCAGGATTCTCGATTGAGCTCCGTCCTGAGCAATCCTTTCCAATTGTTTCCAGTTGCTATTTATCTTTTTAATGTCTACTTCCGATTCTTGACGCAGCGCGGCCTTCCTCTTTTCCGTTTCCCAACAGGATTCCATGTTAATGCTTGTCTCGTGATGCAGTCTAATGGTTTCCGCAATGTATGTCCTATCCATTTCCAACGTCTTTTTCTAATTTCCTCTTCAGCTGGAAGTTGATTTGTCCCCTCCCATAGTAAGCTGTTGCTTATGATTTTCGGCCAACGGACATTCAGTATCTTGCGTAGGCAGTTGTTTATAAATTCTATTACCCTTCTAATGATGTTTGCAGTAGTTCTCCAAGTTTCAGCTCCATACAGTAGGACTGTCTTGACGTTCGAATTGAAGAGTCTGACTTTCAGGTTGGCTGACAGTTATTTTGAGAACCATAGGTTCTCCAACTGTAAAACTGCTGCCCTGGCTTTGCTAATCCTTGCCTTTACATCTACATGGGACCCTCCTTATTCATCGATGATGCCCCCAGGTACGCGAAAGTATTCACTTCTTCCAGAGTTTCCCCATCAAGTTGAATAGGGTTGGTGCTCCCTGTGTTACTTTTGAGTATCTTACTCTTTCCCTTATGTATGCTCAAGCCTACTGATACTGAAGTTTCTGCTACACTGATTGTCTTTGCTTGCATCTGTTGGTGTGTATGTTCTAAGAGAGCTAGATCATCCGCGAAGTCCAAATCATCGAATGCATCCTACTTGTTCATTGAATTCCATGCATCTTCTCAGATGTGGAGGTCTTCATGATCCGATCAACCACTAGGAGGAAGAGAAAAGGTGAGAGCAGGCAACCTTGTCTGACTCCGGTCCTCACTGGGAATGCATTTGTCAGTTGTCCTCCATGCACAATTTTGCACTGTGTTCCGTCATAAGAGTTCCAGATGATGTTGACGAGTTTCTCTGGTACACCGTAGTGTCGAAGAAGTTTCTATAGTGTTCTCCTGTCAACACTGTCAAACGCTTTCTTATATTCAATGAGGTTGATGTACAGAGACGAGTTCCACTCAATTGATTGTTCAATGATGATCCGTAGTGTTACAATTGGGTCTGTGCACTACCGATCCTTACGGAAACCAGCCTGTTGATCTCAAAGTTGAGTATCCATTGAATCACTCATTCTGTTCAACAATACTCTGTTGAGGACTTTCCCTGGTACAGAGAGTAGCGTGATCCCTCTGTAGTTGTCACATTTGCTCAAATCTCCTTTCTCTGGTATCTTGAAAAGATGTTCTTCTCTCCAGTCTTCCGGCACTCGTTCTTCCTCCAAGATCCTTTTGAATAAAATGTGAAGTATTCTTTCTGATACATAGATATCTAACTTGAGTGTCTCAGCTGGTATATTGTCAGGTCCTGCTGCTTTCCTACTTTTGATTTGTCTGATGGCCATCTTGATTTCTTCGATCGTTGGTGGAGTGACATCTGTCGAGTGATCTTTAGGTGCCGCTTCGATCACTGGTGGCTTCAGTGAAGCTGGCCTATTCAAGAGTTCCTCAAGGTGCCTTACCCACCTATTCTTTTGTTCTCGAATCTCAGTGATTGTCTTGCCTTCTTTGTTCTTGACCGGTCGCTCTGGTTTACTATATTTGCCTGCTAGTTTCTTTGTTGTATCATATAGCTGTTTCATATTTCCTTCTCATGCAGCTTTCTCGGCTGTCGTTGCAAGGCCTTCGAAGTATTACCGTTTGTCGGCTCTAATGCTCTACTTTACTTGCTTATTTGTTTCTGCGTATTTAGTTTGTGCTTTGATTTTCTCAGCTCTTGTTTGGCTGTTGTTGATTTCTATCTTCTTGTTCCTCCTTTGTTGAATTTTACTAAATGTCTCAGTGGAGATCCACTCCTTATAATGGTGCTTCTTGCTACCCAGAGCCTCCTGACACGTTAACGTTAGTGCTTCTTCGATTCCTTTTCAGTTGTCCTTTATGCCAAAATACACTTCGCAATTAAATTATACTTCAAAAATATACTGGCTTTTTTGTTTTATCATACGTATGCAATAGTGAACTAATGTTTGAATAATGTAAGAATGACATTTGTAGAATACTTTAAATTCAATGTATTTTGTTGCATTTTCATCAGCTACATACATGTTATTGAATTCATAGTATTCTGTAAATGGTGTCTTTCTTGCATTATTCAAATATTTTTTAAGGAAACAAATGATATGATATTGAATTAATGATTTACTAATTTTAAAAAGAGATTTATCTAGTGATTAGGGTTACATCCCTTTAGAATTTAAGAAAGTATGAAAAATATTTCATTCAATTATCATCCGTAACAAATCTAAAGTGATCAATTTATCATTACCCAAATAATCCGTGAAAAATGTTGAAGTTTCTACAGGTGTCACTTTTAAATTGTATTATTAATTAGTACATTAACTAAAAATGTTCATCTCTTACATAAAATTCTTTTAAGTAATTTATCTTATCACATTTTGATACTTTTATCTTCGATTCAGAGCACAGTTATAAGAGGCTAACTGGTAACTAGGAAGTAAATAAAAAGCCACTATTAATTGGTTTCCGTGAACTGTGAATTAACTAACTTAGTTATGATAACGTTTTGTAAACTTTTATCTGTAATTACTTATCTTACTTCACAAAGTAAAGTCGTTTTAAACAGATTAATAATGTTTCTAATTAATTCTTCTCTAATTTAAACGGATGGTGACTAGATAAGTTCGAAATTCAGATGGATAGTTTTGGCGGTATTGTGTACGATGAGGATAGCAAGAATTTTATTATATAAAACATTTGACAGAAAGGTAAAAAGATCTGTAAATGCAGCCACCAGAAAAAAACTGGTTTCATGTTAATGGGACAATTAAAATGCTCACTTTTTACGTAAAGTAGACACTGATTATGCTGTCTAAGAGGCAAGAGGTAATAATCCTATCAAAAATGTATAAATAATTTTTAACATTACGCTTGAACAAACAAATAATACAACAAATGTTAACAGAATTCAGGACTAAATCAAGGGTAAAATCTGTCTCTCGACTTTTTAAATTTTGGACACTTCTAGATCTTCCAGAAGAAAACTAACTAATTAATCTTATTTAAATAATTTGATCAACGTCATCCCGTCTAAAGATTACAGACTGAGTCGATTCTACTCTAATATGGTAACGAACGAATCTGCATAAAAATATTTGACCTGAAGTTCTTGGTAAAATCCAATAAATATTCAACTCACCGAAGTAGTGGGTTTGTGGTTAATATACTTTGCTGATAATTAGTATGCTGCTTGGTTGAAAACTTCTCCATCAACTTTGATCTGGGTAGGCGGAGTGTATCATTAGCTCCTACACAACAACTTAGTGTAATTAACAGATAAATAAATCTACATGTACTGGACAAATGAATTACAATATAGAATATAGCTGTGAATCTTTACATATTGTTGTGATTTCATATCTTATATACATATCAGGATTCACGTTTAATATAAAATTTACAGATTTAATGGAATCAAGCCAATATTCTTCATTCCTGATTTTACTCACTAAGTCATTACATTACTATGACGAATAACTGTAGTTTCAACGCGTTTAAAGCAGTACTACTTATGACACTATTAACATCATCACAACTGCCAACTTTCAATAACTTACACACCGAAACCACCTTTAATTGTAATGTGTTCACAATAAAGGGCGTAACTTTAAGAAATTTACGAGCCCATGCCTATAGCTGATATCTATTATAAATATAATTTTGATAATATTAAAATGCTAATTTAATTGTCCTGATATTCAAATAATACGGAAATAAAGTTACTTCTTTTCATATTTCATTAAAACTGAAATTATTTACACTACTACTGATTAAGTAGTTCTCTACACAGATTGATTGTAGCTAAGTTACAGGGCATATTGGACAGTTAATTGTATAACACTACGAAATGACTAAAATTAAGATTACAAATCTCAGTGGCCACATACAATGTGGCCTAAGCACCCTACGTTGATTCATAATCGCGTCGTTGGTGTACACGTTTGTGAAGTTATATTTTAAGATTAACCAGCTATCCAGTGCTTCCTGGTTTAGCCAAAGTCAATTTGCGACATAAACCACAAAGCTTAACAATTACCACAAACTCCCTGTTGTATCGGATTTGTTTAATACATGGTTTGTGAAGAGAAATAAATGATAAAATCAATTCATTTTGTTCCCTTTTCATCTTTTCAGCTATGTACGACCTAGAATATCTCAAAAGCAAAATTACAAAGAGGTTTAAACATGCCGAAAGGAGTTTAGTTGAAAATCGTTGTTGACATTTAACACTAATAGTAATGTAATAAAGATTCTAGTAAATTTCTATAACGAAATAAAACATTACAATGATATATCGGGTGTCAGAGTGCATTCTAAAAATGTGTTGATAACAAAATACTGATTACTTAATAATTAAACGTTGCTGATGAGTGGGAATAAAACTAAGTGCTCAATGCTCAGCTTGTTAATAATAAAGTTACTTTAGTCAAATACAAACAACTTATTGGTATTTAATGTTGTTATTTGTATTTGTCATGGGTTTATCTAAACTAGGTACCACTAAAAACCTCGAATTACTAGATACCTGGTTCGTCCTAGTATAGGGCTTTTGAATGGTGCGCCTCCCCGAATCGGACAGGAAGTCAAATTCACCACCTTCAGGTCTTATGGTGATATCTAGACCACTAACACTACTAAGCACGACGGTCATTTAATGCCACTGATGACAACTGTTTCACTCCCCACATGTTCAAGCTCTACAAGTCAAGGCTTCTCACTAGAACCTCGGGGACATCTTGTAGCTAGTCATCAGTAAGCTTATTCTATAGTTAAGTTGAAAAATAAGTGACGTAGTGTTACAACGGCATTAAGGAGTTTAAGAAAACTTTTGACGTATGTTTTTATAATGTAATAAGTTTATGTTAACAATATCGAGAAAGGCTTACAACAGTTTTCTATTGAGAGAGCATTTCACGCTTTCATCTCTTGATAGTAATAACTCCAGCGAACTTCCGGAAACTGGAATTTGACAGTTTATTAATTACGGTGAAAGACTCCATTATCGATCTATTTTTTGTGTTTCAACCAGTCAACAGACAAAGTGTCGTCATAGTTTATATCAACTTCTAAGGAAGTAATTGAATCACGTAATTGGAACATTTAGTTATCTGACAACATGCTTCAATTAACACACATACATTCTTCGAATATTAATTAATTGCTTAAATCATTGTCATTCATTCGGAAATACTCGATTTACGTTTCCTTGAAGAAGTTTAACGTTACATTATGCTTATATATTAGCAGTATATTAAGTGGAAGCTACATTATCTCCCTGGAGTTGTAATATGCACAATATTAAGATATGTTTAAACTGTGCTTATGATTATAGTCACTGAATATCGTTGAAATGGTCTTGTTCATTCACATTTATACACGACAAGTACTTAAAAGATGAATTATGCTAATTAGTTTCCCTTTAACTGATCATTCAATACGATAACATTTTGTTTTCTGTACAGTAGGAAAAAAATTACAGTGAATTTTTCAATGTCAAGCTTAACAAGTATACTCCAAAGAATTATTATTAATTTAATGAGATGCAGAAAAAATAATAGAAAAATTACTATCTATTGCTTTTCAATACTTCATAATGTAATTCATTAGATAGGTATATATTATTCCTATATATGGGTTATCAATCTAATAGACTATCATAATCCTATCCCTTTCAACACTTGTTATAATCCATTCAGATTGAGGTCGGATCAAAAGTAATTGTTAATAGATGATATAACCTTAGAGAAAAGATAACAATTAATGGTTAACGGCTACAAATCTGTCTATTATAAAAGGTGATTAGTAAAAATGTTCTCTGATGAGACTAGAATGCCATACTTCGGTGATGACATTAATGAAAAATTCGTGGTCATAAAAACGTACCTTATATATATATATATATATATATATATATTTGAAGAAGTTTAAAAACTGAAACTGCAAAACATGTTCTACATATCATAAACAACTGATTTTCAGAAAAAGTTTGTCATCGTCTATCATATATTAAAGCGGGAGTATTAGACCTGATAATGAATTTATAAAGGGATAAAGCCAAGACTAATAATAACTATCGCTACAGTTTAACCAGTTTCTTTATACAATATAAAATTCTTGTTGAATAATTCAGAGATTTATCAGCACCTACATAGAACCAACTCCAGTTGCTTTTGTGGGTCTACCTGTATTTGTATTGTTAGGTTTATAGTAAAGACTGAGATGAGGGAGAGAACTTCTACTAGGTTTTCCGAACAACAACCTTGAAAACTATGTTTGAGATACAGTAAACTTTCACAATTGCATACTTTTAGCCACCTGTAAGATAGTTAACATAGTATGAGCATTTCGGCAGAATTCGAAATCATTAGCAAATAACCAACACCAATTTTACTGTTTTTTCACAGACATTTGATATTAAACCTTTCCTACCTGACTTATATGAACTTCAGGAGAGTGTGATAAGTCTTAGATTTTAAATTTTATTGTGTTTGTTAGTATTAATAACTATACCACTTTACTCTATATAACTAATTTTCAATACAGAAATAAGCATCATTTATGTGTAACGACATATCTTCCTATTCATTCTACTTATAGTTATGATATACGGTTCCTTTTCAAATATCTATTATTAAACCATTTCCTAATAGGTTATTGACGGCTTAGTGGTAATTTTGTTGTTTATGACAGTGGTAACGGTACTTAAAAACTATCCCGTTTTTCGCAAACCAACTTAAATACTCCACAAAAAATAAAGACATGTTGATAGTAAAGTGATTAGCAATGACTAAATCATTAATATAAATCAACTCATATATATATATATATATATGCCAATTATAAACCCCTTAATTGACGATAGAAACTGTAGCAGATATTTAACATTGAACAAAGATACTTCTTCGATCAATGCTCCATTTTTCATTCAATACTCAATTAATTGATGTATGCAGTTATTTCCTTTTAAACACTAAATTTTTCATTTCCACTGTTTATCACACTTGATGTTATGTTAATTTCAGTTTTACATAATAACATCTTCTTAACATAATGTAAACAAATATGAAATAAACCTATTTTTTCTATTTTAGAAATCTATTTACAATAACATATTCATGTTCATTAAAATTTGATCATCAAGTTGTTTGGTTCAATAATAATCCACTATCACAGCCTAGTTAAATTTTTTTTTATTAAGTGAGAAAAAGACATTGATAAACAACATTAAAATATTAAGATTCAATCATTACTTATTTGTAATGATTCAACAATTGATTGTAGTCAACCGCTTGTTTGACTGTCAGGAATTTTTTTCTCATTCATGAATTCAGTATAAAACATTAGGGACGATCAACTGAAGCCATGTAACCACACCAACATATGATGGAGGCAAGCTGATTGTAGAATGCAAAACAACCTATTCTTCAATACAACCAGAGACTGGCAGGTATCCCTTTGATGCTAATGCTAATTATAGATATAAAATTACGTGTATCATTCAAGCGCTTTTAGTGGTAGAATAGAAAGAAGAGCCGAAATTCATCATCAAGAACACATTACAAAAATAGGTTGAAGGTTATTAATAATACCAACTCAAAAGATCCTTTTAAAAAAGTTACTAAACAACCAAGTTCTTTTCTAAAATTTGCTAAATCACCAAAAGCAATGTTTTCAGTGGTAAATCATTCTCTTCTGAAGTAATACTAGCCGTATACTATTGCGACATTTTCACTTATTTCAGTTGCGTTATATTTAAATCCCTTCAATTTCATATTATTATTCTTTCAAATAATCGATCTTTACGCTCCCTTATTTATAATTGCCATTAATTTGTATTCTGTTTTTCCATTGCGTAATCAATTAGAGTCCTTTATTCTGCCATTTTGACCCCATTTATCGGATATAATCTAATTCTATTAACTTGAATCTGCGACGCATCATGATGACATAGCACATTTGCTTCTTACTAACTTCATTACATATGTATGTTAAATTTCTGTTGCATTACTTTGATTTTTATTCTATTACAGGTTGTAAGTAGTTTATGAAAAAATGATAAAAAGTGAGTCGTCATATTATTCTTCTCTAAACATTGTTTATTTTCTCTTCAAAATTAAAATGAAAATCAAAGATCATAGCATACATCTCTTATGCGACTTATTTGGAACTCAACAGTTGGATTTGCTTACAACTTTTCAGTGCTGTTCACTTGTTACTTCCAACAAACTATCTACTTAATTAATTAGTTTAGATAGTCATTAATTTGTGCAACAATTGTGAAGTTATATGAAAAAATCTGTTATTTTTCATTATTGAATTTAAAGGCTGGAAGTAATCAATTTCAGTTTCCACGTGTGAACTCTAAGTGATCTGGTTCATTGGAGTCTTTAGTAACAAAAAAATAAGAAATTACTCAGATAACTAAACAAGTCATTATAGGGGAATGATGATTTCATAAGCATAAGCTACACGTTTATAAATAATACTGTAAAAGTTCAAACACCGCCCCATTTAATTAATTTTAGGTAAATGGGTTGCGACAGGCGGAATAATTCCATAGGGTTCCACATACCATTTGAACTAAGATATGAATAGATTGATGACAGAGTAGTAACTAAAAGTTATATTTGTTTAGTTTTTAATGTTGATAAAACTCTGCTGATTATATCTAAATCTGGCCACCAGTGTTAGTGGCCTGATATAGAGTACACTTTGTTTTAAGTCTAAATAGTTGTAGATAGCCAACAGGATACCTTAGACCTAGGTTGGGATCTAAACCACGTCATTCGGTTTCATGGCTTGGTACGTTACCACTGAGCTATTTAGTTTGAATGATAATCAATGATTTTGTACGTAGCATTCTTATCACTAATAAAGCTACACTATCCACATATTTCACTCAAGAAATATTTGTATATTTGATTAAAACATGGTGTAAAAATTCTGTTAGTTGATTCACAAGTTCGTTTTTTAATGACATGGATTAAAGTGATCTGTAATATTTCCGATTAAAGTACTTGAAGTGATATTATTTAATTCATTTATAGATTTTAAAAAAGAGTAAGAACAAATATTTTTATAAGGTGAGTCCTTAGTATTTCTGAATAAAGCAAGAACAATTTAGATGAGATGGTTCTGTGAAGACAAGTATAGAGATTACTTAATTACATTTGTCACAGATTGATGTCGATCAAGTACCAATGAAAGTCAGGTGCCACTGGACAGCTATTTCATAAATTGATGAAAGTGGAAATTCTTCCACTGGACGCCAACGCAGCGATGTGAATGGTTATGCTTCCTCTGTGAGATCTGAAAGTCTTGGGTTCGATTCCTCTAAGGAATCAAGAGTTCGTGCTACCGAGAAGTCTAATATTATGATGAAACGGATGTTCAGAGTTTCCTGGTTTTCATTCGTACCCAAACGTCATCAATCTGTGACGAAGAAAAATAACTAAATAAGTAATCAGCTAATTAGTTAATATTTAAAATTAATATTTCATTACCATGGGTGAACAACAACGAAGTGGAATAACTTGAGAAAATTATGTAATGGATAGTAAGAATTAATCAATGTAGTTATTTTTATCATACCAAAAAGAAATTTACCACGCTTTCTTTCTATGTACAAAAGTCTGGTCAAAGGCATTTGACCTCAGTGGCCTGTACAATGGGCAATAAAAATGTTCTCTGTTTATTAATTATTTTAAACCCCTATTTTCAGTAAATCTAGCGGAAACTGTTCTTTTAGTCTTTTTTTATGTGCTTTGTACCATAAGTACATGTAGATTCATAAAAAATTTTGGTGTTAACTGTAGAAGGGTAATGGTTTACATTTGATTGATTTAATCAACACTGGGGCTATCAAAACAGTGAGCTATGAAAAATCTTAATTGTAGCGCCACTTGTGATTCATCTGTTAGTGCTACTTAAGAATTCATCAATTATAAATGTAAGATAAATAAAAAGTCGCGCCTTTTTTCCAGCGTTGGTCTTTTGAGTCATTTCTTAATCTCTTTTAAGTACTTTAAAATAAATTTTCTTGGCCAATTATTTCTTAAAAGACAACTTTCAATGGACTAAATGAAAATTGTCTAAGAGAAAACGGTTACCCATTACAATCCATCAGTAAGTATAGCGAAACAAGACGTGAGGGAGTAGATTATGCTACTGTAGAGAAGAAACCAATATGTGAACACTTAAATCCAACTGTGATGAAGTAGTTGTTGTGATTAACTTCAAACCAGGCGTTACAATAAAAGGACATACAAAAGTCTACCAGATAAGTTTTTCTGTATGAAACAAATTACTCGCTCAGACAGATAACAATGGATAAATCTGAATCTCATGTTACAACTAATTGCGCTTCCAATCTTGCATGCTACGTGTCAAAGCACTAACATTAGTAGAACAAACAGAGAGGATTAACGTGTACACTGAGGAACGTACACTACACTAATGTATTTTCAATAGTGTGATTGCTCGTCATCTCGATAGTGAGCACGGGGTCTATATCGCAAATTCTTTGAAAATAGCCAATACTCAAAACCCAATCGTATTTTCTACTCAAAACCATTACTATTGAAAGTTTGAAACCAAACTTTTACATTTAGAAGGATACAGTTGTCAATTTTTGCATTGCCTAGCTGATTTAGTTTCAAAATTTTCATCACGTAATACCCCAGTCACACACGTTTTTTCACCACTTTTGTGTTGTTTTGGGGATTAATTATTGATATTCTACCAATCATTCTATTCTACGATTGATATTTGTTATAACCAGAAGTCGAATAAGAATGAACAATCTCTGGAAC
The DNA here is from genome assembly GCA_034768735.1 of Schistosoma mekongi. NCBI lineage: Eukaryota > Metazoa > Platyhelminthes > Trematoda > Strigeidida > Schistosomatidae > Schistosoma > Schistosoma mekongi. The sequence goes on from CM068306.1 coordinate 52,095,821, forward strand.
CTACTTACCATGATATAGGAATATGTACTGTTTAATTATATCTATCTAACATTCAGTAAATATGATAGTTGTATCCCTTGAATTGTCAGTTTTCCAGGGACTCATTAACAGTTGTCATACCTATGCCTGTCTCCAACTCATCACAATTTTACTACTGAACTATTATTCTGATTTCAGTACACAGCTTCTCTAGTTCAAACTTTGTAGCATTTTCTATTTCCTATTACTAATTGGTTTAGTATGTGATATAAAAGGCCATTATTCTTACTCAGTAAATGACTTGGGATTGTTTCCTACTTGCTAGTATTATTGGGGTAGCTGTTTGATACTGTATCAGACAATCAGCGTTCACGTATTCAAGTCTTAGTTACAGTGCAAGTTTCATTGATTCTCTCAGAAACAAGGACAATAGATACCTATGTCAGTCATCTCGTATCTTATCTTCACATAACCCACCCACAGTCATTTTTTAATATTACACAACTTTTCACCTGAATCTTTATTATCTATAATAGTTTTTTTCATGTATTTCAGTAGTTTCATATGATTTAACATAGAAATATTTAACTATTTTGAGAATTTACCTATGATAAGTGTTCATTATTAACTCCGCCTGTAGCCCTCCTAGGGTTACTGCCGGTCCCAAGCCCGGGTAAAGGAGGAGGGTTGGGCATGGGGCTAGCACCCCCATCCCGTAAAAACCCAAACTTGCTAAAAAAACGCAAACCAGATTAAACAAGATAAACCATTTAAACCATTTAAACTCTGCCCTGGGAGTGGAAGGATTCATGACGTCTCATGATGAAAGCCGAAATTCTTCGGAAGTCATGAGGCCGATGCCCCCCCTTCTAACAACCAGAGCAAATATTTTTATAGGTACATGGAATGTTCGAACAATGTGGGAGAGCGGGAAGACAAATCAAATAGCTGCAGAATTGAAGAGATACAACTTGACAATACTCGGAATCAGCGAAACTCATTGGACTCAAGCTGGACAGAAAACATTAGCTTCGGGAGAGACGCTACTATACTCCGGCCACGAAGAGGAAAATGCTCCCCACACTCAAGGAGTTGCTCTGATGCTGTCCAAGGAGGCACGTAATGCACTGGTGGGATGGGAACCAAATGGACCCAGGATCATCAAAGCATCTTTCAAAACAATGAAGAAAGGGATTACAATGAATATTATCCAATGCTATGCACCAACCAACGACGGCAACGACGAAGACAAAGATCAGTTTTACGATAGACTGCAATCAATTATAGCAAAGTGTCGAGGAAAGGATCTGACAATACTGATGGGAGACCTCAACGCCAAAGTCGGAATGGACAACACTGGATATGAAGAAATCATGGGACGACAAGGACTGGGAGACAGAAACGACAATGGTGAAAGACTTGCAAACCTATGTGCCTTCAACAAATTGGTTATAGGTGGTACAATATTCGCCCACAAACGCATACACAAGGCTACATGGGTCTCACCGGATCATACTACTGAGAATCAAATCGATCATATATGTATCAATAAAAAATTTAGATGATCAATGGAAGATGTAAGAACCAGGAGAGGAGCTGACATAGCTTCAGACCACCACTTGGTGGTTTCTAAAATAAAACTGAAGCTAAAGAAGCAGTGGACAACTGGAGTGTCAGCAGTACAACGGTTCAATACAGGCTTTCTCCGAGACACTGACAAACTCAATGAATTCAAAATATCTCTCAACAACAGGTTCCAAGCCTTACAAGATCTGCCGAAAGAAGAAACCACTATGGAGGACAACTGGAAAGAAATCAAAGAAGCACTAACGTCAACGTGTCAGGAGGTTCAAGGCCGCAAGAAGCACCATTATAAGGAATGGATCTCCACTGAGACATTGAGCAAAATTCAACAAAGGAGGAACAAGAAGATAGAAATCAACAACAGCCGAACAAGAGCAGAAAAAATCAAGGCTCAAGCTGAATACTCAGAAGCAAATAAGCAAGTAAAGAAGAGCATTAGAGCTGACAAACGGAAATACATCGAAAGCCTTGCAACGACAGCGGAGAAGGCTGCAAGAGAAGGAAATATGAAACAGCTATACGACACAACGAAGAAACTGGCAGATAAACATGGTAAACCAGAGCGACCGATCAAGAACAAAGAAGGCAAGACACTCATTGAGATTCAAAAACAAAAGAATAGGTGGGTAGAACACTTTGAGGAACTTCTAAATAGGCCAGCTCCACCGAACCCACCGGACATTGAAGCAGCACCTACAGATCTCCCGATAGATGTCACTCCACCAACGATGGAAGAAATCAAGATGGCCATCAGACAAATCAAAAGTGGGAAAGCAGCAGGACCTGACAATATACCAGCTGAAGCACTCAAGTCAGATATCGACCTAACAGCAAAGATATTCCACGTTTTATTCAAAAAGATCTGGGAAGAAGAACAAGTGCCGGCAGACTGGAAAGAAGGTTATCTTATCAAGATACCAAAGAAAGGAGATTTGAGCAAATGTGACAACTACAGAGGGATCACGCTACTGTCGATACCAGGGAAAATCTTTAACAGAGTATTGTTGAACAGAATGAAAGATTCAGTGGAGACTCAACTTCGAGATCAACAAGCTGGTTTTCGTAAGGATCGGTCGTGCACGGACCAAATCGCAACACTACGGATCATCGTTGAACAATCAATTGAATGGAACTCGCCCCTGTACATCAACTTCATTGATTATGAGAAGGCGTTTGATAGTGTAGATAGGAGAACACTATGGAAACTTCTTCGACACTACGGTGTACCAGAGAAACTCGTCAACATCATCCGGAACTCTTACGACGGAACACAGTGCAAAATTGTGCATGGAGGACACCTGACAAATGCATTTTCAGTGAGGAACGGAGTCAGACAAGGTTGCTTGCTCTCACCTTTTCTCTTCCTCCTAGTGGTCGACTGGATCATGAAGACCTCCACATCTGAGGGAATGTACGGGATTCAATGGACAAGTAGGATGCAACTCGATGATTTGGACTTCGCAGATGATCTAGCTCTTTTAGCACATACACACCAACAAATGCAAGCGAAGACAATCAGTGTAGCAACAACTTCAGCAGCAGTAGGGTTGAACATACATAAGGGTAAGAGCAAGATTCTCAAATACAACACAGGGAGCACCAACCCAATTCAACTGGATGGGGAAACTCTGGAAGAGGTGGATACCTTCACATATCTGAGGAGCATCATCGATGAAAAAGGAGGGTCTGATGCAGATGTAAAGACAAGGGTTGGCAAGGCAAGGGCAGCATTCCTGCAGTTGAAAAACATCTGGAACTCAAAACAAATATCAACTAACCTCAAAGTCAGACTCTTCAATTCGAACGTGAAGACAGTCTTGCTGTATGGAGCTGAAACTTGGAGAATTACTGCAAACATCCTCAGACGGATACTGGTATTTATAAACAACTGCCTACGCAAGATACTGAATGTCCGTTGGCCGGAAACCATCAGCAACAACTTACTATGGGAGAGGACAAACCAACTTCCAGCCGAAGAGGAAATTAGGAAAAGACGGTGGAAATGGATAGGACATACACTACGCAAACCATCAGACTGCATCACAAGACAAGCATTAACATGGAATCCTGCTGGGAAACGGAAAAGAGGAAGGCCAAAGAACACGCTGCGTCGAGAATTGGAAGCAGACATTAAAAGGATGAGCAGCAACTGGAAACAACTGGAAAGGATTGCTCAGGACAGAGTTAAATGGAGAACACTGGTGAGCGGCCTATGCTCCTCAGCGAGGAGTAACGGGCAGTAAGTAAGTAAGTAAGTAAGTGTTCATTATTATTAAATAGCTTGGAAATAAACAAATACTTCATTACTCTATACAACGTATTTTAATCAAGATTTCTATCAAATAAATATGTAAATTGTGTGATATGTTCAATTTAACTAAACTTTCTGACTATAAAATACAATCATTTGTTTGAAATTACTTGAAGTTCATTATTAAAAAGAACATAAATATAAAGAAAAAAAATTACAAAAAAAAAGTAAGTAGTAGTTGATAACTTCATTCAAATTTAAAACTAAGTTAAAAAGAGGAAAATAATGAATTTCAAAAAAAAAAAGAAAAAAAGAAAAAAAGAGGAACACAAATTAGAATTTATTAATTCCCCAATGAATAAAAACTTAATGTAAACATTTTCATTTGTAGGAAAATTGAACGTGTTGTTTAGTTTAACTACATTTGATTACATTTAATAAAATTCTACTTTATTGACAATTTTTTTTTTGTAAAATACAACACAATGATTTAATGTAAGTAAAAGTATTTGATTTTTCTAATGAATTATTGCATAAACAGAATGAATATAAACTGTTAATGTGTTAGAATGGTAATACATGTGTATATGTAACTATTTATCAGTTCAATAGTAAAACAAGTAATAGATACTATTTATCAAGTTAGATGATAAAGAATTATTGAAAGAGAATTTTGTTATAAAGGACAAGCTATAAAGAATGACTCAACTTCAAGGACTGTATTTCGGGGGGGGGGGATTACGTCATATGCTTTAATTGTGTATGTATTGTTTTCATATATCATTCTTCCGCTCTGTACGCTTGATTCATTCATCTTTATTATATGGTTCTCTATTCATAATCTAAAACTAATTATTTATGTATACACTATTTTAATTTACTATCACTAATGGTGTTGCATTGTATTGATACTACTATTCTAATGAAGGGGGGGACCGTTTCCTGACTTGAATTTGCGAGCACTTGTTTAGACGAGTATAGGAAATATAATTCGGAGTTCTAAACTGATTGACTCGACAAGTGGTGTTTGAGTTGGATTATGACTAGCGAGCGAAATCCATAACGTGCGTTTCGCCTTGTTCGGGACTCATCAGGTGAGAGAGTGACTCAACAATCTAATGTCCTTTCCATTCCGGCCTGGGCCAAAATAGTATCAGAACTGCTTTACAAGTGTAAAATGCCAAGTCTTTGTTTCATGGTCATTGCATTAGTAGCACAAATGGTTAAGGGGAATTCGATAATAGATTTAAATTGAAATAAGTGAAAGAAATAAAATGAATGATTTAACTTAGCATGCTCATCAAGTTATCAAAATTCATCGTTAACACGTACATGGATTCGATATTTGTCAGCTTTAAAAGTCATTATCCTAACAATATAGTTTCAAAAGCAGCCATTTTAAAGTGTTGCCGTAATTACCTGATGGATTCACCAGATATTAATCTTCACTCATGACCTAAATTATTTTACTCTAAATCATTGAAAGAATACTTCTGTACTCATTTTAGAGCCTATATTTTTTCCATTATAGGTCAGTGTTTCCATCTTAATACTGAATTGAATCATTAGATACAAATTAATTTCTACGGTTGAATCTTCTCATTATTGATTTTTCCTGATGAATAAATCGCAACCAGTACTATTTTCTTAATAATACATCCTGTTTCCGTCATTTACTTCATTATTTTTGATGATATCAATTTAACTACTACAGATAACAATAATAATTATATGCATAATAGATTCATTTCACCTGAATATCATTTTTTTCAGTAATTTAGTTTACTAGTTTAGTTCGATGCCTGAGGAAGTTATTTTTGTCATCATTCATGCTTTGCTTCATTAACTTTCTGCTTTTCAAAAACTTATCCTATTTTAAAATGTGACTCAAACTATGAATTCAGTATTAGCAAAAGTTTTGTCAAAGAAGTTATCAGCCCTTTTACTGGGGGATCCATATTGCGTATATATTGTGTAGTGGGTCAAAACACTTCTTAGCGACTGACCTACTTAGAATGCCTTTTCCCAGTATACTTTTTCTTCATGTCTTTGTAGATGTCGTTCGTTGACTCGACATATAATTGAGTATTATGGTGGTTGCTGAATTTGAGATTTTACGTCTTAGAGTGTTCGTATTTTGACAACCATTGAGGACCAGCAAGCATTGAACAAATGTTTCCTTGTATGAAGGGAGACCTCAGCAGTACACAACCACTACCCTACCAAGAGTCGAACGAAAATATAACAATTCTAACAATACAAATAAAATTAATCACATAATCAATAGTGACTGACTTTAGGAATTATTTATATAAGTCTAGTATTACTATCAAAGTTCGACTGTATAGGATGTTAGTCAGCTACCTACCAATGGGGTTGGATACGTTTTTGCAAAATGACAAAATGGTTGAAGTTAGAATTGTAAACCACGAGATACCGACTTACCAGTTAAAAGTATAATCACTTATCACTTGAACTAAAAGCAATGGATTTAATTCCTTTCAGTTTTGTGGGTGCACATTGCTGACGAGTCCCATACTATGAAGAACCAGATTTCCATCACTTGATACTTTTTAACGATAATCTAACTGAAGTACACACAATGGGTGTAAATGGCTCTAAACTCTTAGACTTCTTTCCTCTTCTACCAACTTGTCAAACAAGTTGAGGTCGTTCACATTATGTCTTCTGGATTAGTTAATATTTATAGTAAAGTATGTACAAACAGGTAAAATCCATGTAGCCTCTATAGTCCTTATTTATTTCTATACCTGACCATATTTCAGTTTCAGAGAAAATGTCTCTATAAACAAACCTGTGGTTGTATAATATAAAATGTACGATACTGATATAACTCACTTTCAAGATTGTCACCTAATTTGACTGTTATAAGTAAAACCTATGCTGAAAATATTCAGCCAGTTTGAAAAGCAGCATTCACTTAAAGAACCATTAGAGTGAGGTACATAGCCAAACCTTAAAATCTACTCATATTACTATATACACTAGTGTTACAAACGGGATCGATTTTTTGGTAGTCAACTAATAATATGTATATTTCAATCTCCTAGATTGACGACAGGGAATCAAATCATTGATCTCCAGAAGTCATATTGAATCCGTAGCATTAAGATCACAGAGTTAGCATCCACTAGTTCACGTTTGTTGTCTCAAACATTTTGCGAAACATAATAAATAATCTTATCCACTTCCATTAGTGGGTAATTGGTCATACCGTATACATTCGGGTATTGTGGTGAATGATGTGTTGAGTTTTGACACTACCATATAACTTAGGTCAGACAATCGTTGTAGCGAATAAGACAGAAGTAATAATTAAATAAAATAGCTGTTATGGAGATTCCATAAGATAGTTCTGCCTAAGATTTATTGTAGAGTTGGGGTTAATAAGAGTATTTATTTCTACCTTATAACGTACTTATGAAATTTTATCAGGAAGGCTTGTCACTAGACTTATGGAATATGTGTGTATGGTTTATCCAGCGAGGCATTTAAAATCACAAAATTAGAACTCACCAAAAGAATTTCTTCTGGAAAGCCTTAACTTTGATTAAGTAACATATTTATGTGATTTCATCTGTTTCACCAAGTAGTTACCGTTGTTATGTGGCTCAAATCAACAATACATATTTAACTACTAAAACAATTGTTAAGTAGTGAAAATTATTCTAAGCAAACTTTAAGCTTTCAAATGACCAGTTATGTTAAACATAGAATCAGAAAATATAGTGTTCAACAATTCTTCGTTAAATTCAACATCTATAAGACAAATTTAGTTATCAAAATGACTGTCACCAATTCACTAAATGCATTATTGCATCTATAATGAATTCAGAACCTTGATTCAGTAAATAAAGCATTTCAAATCTACTTCACAAGTATGAAGCCTAAAAACCTAAGTCACACAGGGAGGGACTCCACAGACAATAAAATCCTTAGCATAACATTTTAGTATTCCATTTAGTAATACGCCTATCTATATGTGTGAACTACATGGAGGAAGAAAAATATGTACTGTAATTTCAGAGAAATTTCTTGCAATATTTACTACTAAGTGTATCATGGAATTTTAAACTTTATCAGAGAGATTCACGGACCATGGTGTCTATAAACTACAAATAATGTTTCTGTTTCCACTTAATTTTAATCCTCAGGATAAGAAAACAACATTTAGAAGATACTTTGCCTTCTCTTGCTTCCAACTACAAGAACGACAATCGCTCAACCAGAGATATGAATACAAAAGCTGATCAAGCCTCTTCTAATACCAAACTCGGAGTAAGATATATTACGTTTCTGATTATTTATTCAATAAGATACATTTCATTCTGACCCAATGTACTTAACTTATTTATTACTCTGCCTTCTATGTTTCATAATTAGCACTCGTAAAATCTTCGTACATTATGTTCTCAAATATATGAATCACACTTCATTGCATATATTGATTAATTGATTTGACTCTCAGTCACATTATGCCTACATTATATGCCACTTATTCCGATACCTACTTCCACATAGTGATGTGAATTGCAATGTCGTGTAATTTATGGTAGCATACTGGTCATTCCACTACTTACAATGGCTAATATACGTGTTCAATTACAGTTGGGTTACGGTCAACCAAAATTAAATCTCATATCCATATAATTCTCGTATACTAATTAACATCACACACGAAGACGATTGATCAGATGTATGTAAATAGTAAAGTTGATACAAATAATTAGGTAAAAACGTATTTGGGCCCAAAATAATCCAGCAATTGATAAAGGTTTGAACAGCCCAGAAGAGAGAGGAATTTCAGCCATACATTGAACGTGCATACACAAAAGAATATGCACTGCCAAGGTTAATGTATTCAGGGGATAAGCTAGGCCTTTACAAACCTATTTATCTCACTTTTTATTCTGGCCTCCCATTCTATGGAAAAAAATATTTTTATATTGAATTCCATCCAACTCTGTGTACCCACTAATGATGAATTTCGATAAGAAAACTACATGGACCTAGTGTACAACCGTGACCTTTGTGGTCAACACTGTTGACGTCTCGATAGAAGAAATGTCCACTTTTTCCTCAATACGTGAACAGTTTATGGAAAATGTTCCCTTTTGAATGAACAGCTAGTCCAGAAATCAAACCATATTATTACACTGTCAAATAATATATTAAGCATAGATGATAATTCTGAGGAAGAATGCCTTGTGACGAAATGCGAATGTTCCTTTACGCCTTGTAAAAATTCTACATAAACAAACTAATCCATCTGAATTTCTCAGGAAAATCTTTGTAAGTGTAACCAGATGGTGCACTATGCTTGCAGTATAAAACTGAAATCTTTTGCGTGGACATCAGCAAGATTGCAAAACTAATGGTTAAAAATATTTCAGACATTTATAAAAAGTTCATATAATTTGGTTGTTACATTCTGTAAGCTTATTGGCTTAATGTAGAGCTTTCATCTTTATTGAGAATGATGTCATCGGTACAAACTTCCGACAACAATGCGTTATGCGAGTTTCTTCATGGGTTACATTCACCTTACTCTGCTAAGCTTGAATATGACCAGTCATTAACAAGATATGTACTCTGATTTTTGTCCATTCGTTTCAATTATCTACATCCCTGGACTTTATTAGTTACTTTTAGACGCTTAGAATCTTTAAAACTAGCTAATACAATTGGGTCTATTTGGTTATGTTTATTAATTGCCGATTGACTTGAGTATCGAGTTTTTATAAATTCCCTAATTTTCTTTGTATTACTTCTGTTCAAGATTTTAAAGTCTTCTCTGTTAAAAGTTTGCCCACAATTGTCTTTATGAATTGTTGTGAGAGAAGGCATTTCGTGGTATTTGATAGGTAGCTAGGGTTAATGTATACAATAATGAAGAGGAGGATCGAATGGTCCAGTATGGCGTTCTCCATAATTGAAGGCGTTCATATTGTACACAAGGTTTAACATATATTATTTTCTTCGTCACTCAGTTTGCATTTAATTGGCTGAAGTGGGGAGAGGAGTAAGATTTTGCTAGCTTGTATTCAATGTTTACTCATGACGACCTCCGTAATCTGTATTCACTTTTTGATGCATCCTTTATATATAAGAAGATAATATGTTTGTCGGTTACCATAATTCGTCTATTTGCTTATTAATGATCTTCATCATTCATGAATGTAATTAAATTGACCAGTTTTCTTTTGATTCTATAGAAGGTTGAAACTACACAAACTAGAAGTTCTGTTGTGATCAGTTATTTCATTTGGAAATTCAATAAATAGTCTATCAAGAAAAATTTCAATGATATTGTACCATTAACCGGCCATAATCTAACTTACTAAAAACACCATTTTCAAATGTCCTTTTATTAAGTCTTATTAACATTTTATTTCTACTCTGTACTTACATCTAATTATGTTGTAGTAAATTATAATAAAGTAAACTGTAAGTAATTCCTATTCATTTGACATACATATAACAACTTTCAGTTGATTTGTTACCTTTCTCTATTCATCTTTTCATTTTATTTAATTTAATTCATCTTTCCAAATGTTTATTGGTTAAAAATTTATATCTCCCTCTTTTATCAAAAGATCAGTTAATAGTTTAAGTACTCAGTAGTATATACTTGTAAGTATGTTTATTGTATACATTTACATACAGATAATAGGTGATAATAAGATGACCTTGTGAACCTAGAATTTATTTATAAAAACAATGAATCGATGTATTATATGTGTATGTTGAAAATGGTAATCATGTGTTTAGGTAATAAGAGTAGTTACATTCTTTTAAAGTGATATTACTATTATTAATTTCATTAGTTTCTATATATGCTGCAGATGTCATACAAAGTATTGACTAATCATTGGATTATCATACATTATGAGATTATATGCAGTATAGATATTAATTATGCACCAAGCTTAAAACAAAATGTACTACTTTATGTAACTACTTGAATTCTTTAAATAGTTCATTGCATAACAAGCATCAACATTATAACATTACTATCTATAAATCAATAAATGACTAATAAATAAATAAAATTTACTGAACAATTATATCGCCTTGACTACTGCTGATATCTCCATTGAGTATTTTATGTCTTGGTTATATGAAGATTCAACAAGGAACAAAGTATGTATTTTGCTGAAGAACTTTAAAACAAAATGGATAGAGTTGTATAGTATCTAATGACTATGAATAAGCTTAATACTAACTACACATGGTCCATTGACAAATTGCCTTTATTTTTACACAAATCATGCTTTAATAATTCTTATATTCTAACTTAGATCGATTTCGCATTTATTAAACAGTAGATGAATAGTGCTGAATTTCATGTTGAAACTCTCATTATCCGATCAAGTACGGTGTAATATCAATCAAAACGTTTGCTACTTCACTCAATAGATTTTCAAGTTAACTAATGAAATGATTTTTAGACTCAATAAACGTGATGATCATTTACAAGTAAGCATGCTGTTAATAATAGTTGTTTTTAATTGGTAAATTGGTTTTATAATGGATGTTTTTTTGTTTACAGTGAAACTTTGATTATAGTAAATTCAAAATGCGGTCAATGGTGGAATTCAGAAAACACGTTTCGTTTAATAAAGGAATAGTCAACTGGATGTACTTGAATCTTAATGTTTACATTCAAACTAGGATTTAATTAGGATACATCGAAGTAGCTTGCACAAGAAGAACATATACCAACAGAGACTGATTAGGTTTAGTCCATACTCTCAGCAACAACAAGACGCTCACTTTGAAATGCATTAGTTTGGTTAACCAAGTAAGATATGAATTTCACCACTGCCACCGTACCATAAAGTAATGTTCTGCCGTTTTTACGTATCAGTGAATCTGAATTATCGAAACAATCTGTGAATAAATTGTGTTTTATATTTCTCCAAGGTTCTTAGTGAATCTAGTATAAAATAGAAATGACCGACAGAACTGAATTACTTGTTTCTTAACTGGTTAATCTGGAGATTTGTCAATTTATATCAGTAATTTTATAATAATAACAGCAATATTAGCTTTACTTAATATATTAAGTTGTTTCAGTAAAGAACTCTTGGAATTAACTGTGTAAAGATGCCGCAGATTTCTCATCAGTATTCATATAGATTGCGATTATTCAAAAATGCATTTTATAGATGCACTTATAAGCCAATATCTGTCAGTGGTGACAGTTTTCGACTAGTTTGCCCGGTATAACTACGTTCTTTATTCATCCTATTTAAGATTCATGAATTAAAGCTTACTCATCTCTCCTTTCTTCAAATATCAGCCAAAAAGGAAGGTCTTTAGACAACTTCTATATCTTCGTTTAGATTTTATGGTATTTAGCACGGCATTAATTTAAAAAAGACACACTGTCAGCATATATAATTGTTTCATTTGAGTAAATCTAAAAAGGAGAGTTAATCACAGTGTCTTCACAGTTAGAAAATAGAAGGACCAAAAGTTGCAGCAAATTAATCTCTAGATATATCTCATTTTTCTATAATTAGATTTTAAACTTACTCCCTGATATAAATAAAGGTTTTTTTTATAACTTCAAGTTTCCATCTACTTTTAGTGCTATTTCATAAAGGTTATTTTAAACACAATAATACACTCTTCTTCAATGGTGATTAGTTGAAACCTCAAAGAAATAAGCAGCTAATGTAGGAAAAGTTTAATTAATGTTCATGTGCATAACTGATGAGTGCGTACCAAACATTTGATGTAAAATGTTTAATTTCGACAATGAAAATGGTTATATACATGTTATGACGCAAAGAAAACTGGTGGGTTTAACGAACGCCAATGAGGTGTGCCAAGTTGATAAATGTGCGTCTGCCCTACGCCCACCCGGTCCCAATCCATAGATAAAAGAACCAACCAGACAGAACCAGAATCAGAATCCTAGTCAGAATCAGGAATATATTGTATTTCAATCATGACTTTATATATACACAAAGTCAGACAACACAGTAAACCAATCAAGACTCTAACATTGATACAGAACAAAGGAAATAGTGGCAGTAAATGAGGAAAACTTGTACACGACTAAGTAACTGTAGTTAATAGTGATAAAGAATATACTAAGAGTAAAAATACTAAACGAGAGGATCGGGTAAGGGGAACGTAAAAGTCACAGAAATGAAATGATTACATTATCCACAGGTATAATAATTGAAATAATGTTCTAAAACACAGTTCTCGAAGATAATCAATCTTCTTTAGGTGGCTGGCATATCAATATATTAGACGTAAACGGTTAAATAATCTGAGAAAAATTTTTCTAAAAATGTATTCTTATTGTCTTTTAGACTTTTAGACAAATTGCAAAATTATTATTGGGTGTTATGGACTAATCTTTGCTAGACGACCATTAAAAACCGAGTAACAGTTACTTTTTCGTCTAAATATGAGACTATTCTGTAATAAGCATTCACAACCCCACACCCCATAAACTATGGAGCCGAACAAACGAAAACCTAGTGATGAATGATTAACTCGGAGTTTAGTGAGTCATCATCCAGTGATTAGCAATTCTAACTTTAGTAAATTTGCACATTTAAGGAGAACTATGCAATGTCATCGCTAAATAAATGCCTCACTTCACTATTCATGTCCGTTTTATGCTAACTGCCTGAAGCTATAAATGTAAACCAATAGATGATGCAGTGTCTAAAGGTCCTAGGTCCAATCTTCATAGGATCGAGAATACTCAACATAGAGTAGTTTGGTACCAGGATGGAACGTCTACTCACTGCTTCCTAGCCTAGGACGGTTGTCAAACTAAAGTCATTTGGTGATATGAAACTTTAAGCTATCTTTGTTGATTAATTAATTATTATAGGTTGATAAATGTCAGATGACAGTTTTTCATCTCATATAATCATCATCATCAGCAACGTAGAACCGGGCACAAACGCCTGTAGGTTCAAGTTGCCATACCACAATAGCACTACGAGAATATTGAGGTAACGTATAGACAGAATACAAGAGAGAAGAGTAAGTAAAGATGTCCAGAAAATAACAATAGAATTTAAGATCTAGATGAGGTTAAAGAGTGAATACACTTGCGCCACTGTGACCGGTTCTGAGCCATATCACCTAGTGTCTCCAGCCATTTGTTGCGATCATCACGCGGACCCCAACCAGGTAGTCTACATCTACCTACATGGCTTAGGCCAGTAGTCAAGGACTTCATGAAATAATGCCATGTTTTGGTTTGGCCGCCCCTAACCTTCTTCCATCCTACTTCAGCCATAGCTAACATAGCGCGACGGGGTAGACGGTGGTCGGGCATGCGCAATACATGTCCTAGCCATCTCAGTCGATGAAGGTTAATGACCTCTACGACTGATTTACCGTGTTTCCCAAGAACCTTTTGTCTAACCTCACAATTACTAGTCCGGTTATTCCATGGTATACGAGCGATGTTCCGAAGATTCCTATAGTCAAATATCTGGAGACGACGCATATCTTGAGTTTTCATGGCCCATGTTTCGCAGACATATGTTAAGATGGCGCGGATTGCTGCGCAGTACACCCGGCCTTTCGTTGAGACACGGATATCTCGTCTGCGCCACAAGTGCCGTAGATTGGCAAATGCCAATCGAGCTTTCTGGATCCGCGCTGAGATTTCATCAGACACCGACCCACCAGGGGTAATAAGACTTCCGAGATAAGTGAAGCGATCAACGCATTCAATTACTTCACTCCCTATAAATAATTTGGGGGAAGAAGCAGACCAGTCCTGGAGTAACATTTTGCATTTGGGAGGGGAGAAGTGCATCCCAAATATGCTTGCATTGTTACTCAACGTGTTCAAGAGACCTTGAATGCTGTGTGCATCTTCACCAAATATGACTATATCATCTGCATATTCTAAGTCGATAAGAGAGCCTCCTGGAAGGAGACTAATCCTAGAGGACTTAAAAGAAGTGAGAGAGATTTCTAACAGTACATCTATGATGAAATTAAATAAAAATGGGGATAAGGGGCAACCCTGACGGACTCCAATTGAGGATGAAGTTTCTCGTGACAATTCGCCATATGCTCTGACTCGACCAGTGGTGACCGAGTAGAGAGCCTTTATAAGGTTAATGTACTTTTGTGGTACGCCTTTTAATGACAAACATTGCCACAAGACTTCACGGTCAACAGAGTCGAACGCTGCTTTCAAGTCGAGAAATACAACTATAGTTGGGCGTTGGTACATATGTCTGCGTTCGAGGACCTGGCGCAGGGTGAATATGTGATCAATGCAACCTCGGCCAGGTCTGAAACCAGCCTGGTTTTCTCGATTCTGCTGTTCCCTAGTGTTGGTTAAACGTCGGATGATTATAGTGGCTAATATTTTAGATACTATATTAGTCAAACTGATTCCTCTGTGGTTATCACAAGAGGATTTCTGTCCCTTTTTATAGACTGGAACAATCAGCGATCAAGACCAGTCAGATGGGATGGAGTTTAGTTCCCAGACTTTGGCTAACATATCAGTCAACCTGCATGTTAAAACTATACCACCATCCTTGAAGATATCGGTAGACAACATATCAGGCCCTGCTGCTTTCCCTCGTTTCAATTTACTTATGACGTTTTCAAATTCACTGAGAGTTGGGGGACCTGTGTCAGTTTTCCATTCGGGTAGCTTGGAGATTGTGGGTAAGCTAAGCGTGGCTGGGGGCCAGTTAAACTGTTCCTGAAAGTGTTCTGCCCATCGTTCTAATCTTCTGGATTGAGAGTAGATCAACGACCCACCTTTTTCAGAGATGATTTCACTAACTGCCGATTTTTTGATACCGGTGTCCTTAATAAGTCGGAACAGCTGTCTACTATTGCCTGCCGCTGCTGATGCTTCTATCGCTTTTGCTTTTGTTGCCCACCACTGTTCACGATCCTTACGCAGACTCTTTGTCAATCTACGTTTCAGTTGTCGTCGCTCTTCATCATACTCCGAGCCTGCTGGAATGAGTTTTCGAGCCTCCATCAGTTCCCTAGAAGTTCTAGAGATCCAATGGTCTTTCATAACCATTGGATTGGGGTTAGATACTGATAGCGCTGCTGCGTATACGCCTGCTTTAAAATCATTCCAAGCTACTTCGGGGGAAACCTGCTGGTCATGGGCGAGTAAATGCTTAGCCAAACCATTCCTAAATGCAATCTTAGCGTTCTCATTCTCAAAGTGATATCTAAAGGGTTTGCCCGATGTAACCTTTCTGCGACCAGTAAAACGCATAGAGATACGTGCTCTCACTAGGGCATGGTCAGAGTCTAGGCAAGTGCCCCAGAAAGAGCGGCAGTCCTCTATACAACCTCTCCAACGATAGCTGATGCCGATGTGATCAATTTGTGTCCATCGTTGCGTAGATGTTGGAGGTCGCCAGGTTAAACAGTGTCTCGCCTTATGTTTAAAGTTTGTGCTAGCTAAGAATAAACGGTAGTCTGAACATAACTGCAACAGACGATCTCCGTTGTCTGTTCTCTGGGCTGGGATGCCGAGTAACCCATCTAAGTGCTTTTCAGCCTGATTTAGTCTACCTACTTGGGCATTAAAATCTCCTGCAATAATTACTATGTCTGAGTGCTTAGCTTTCTGAAGGAGGCTAGAGAACTTCATATAGAAGTCGTCTTTCACTTCATCTATGCTGCAATCAGTGGGGCATAAGCAGAGACGACAAAAAGGCATCGGCGTGTGTCCCTATCTTTCCGAGTTCGTACTGTGCCATTTAGACGGACAGTACATAGACGACTGTCTACAGGAATCCACTAGAGAAGAGCCTGTTCTGCCCGTAAGCTTAGTGCTATACCTACACCAGCAAGGCCACGTGAGCTAGCTGTAGGGTCTCCAGATAAACGAAGAGTGAAGTGTGCAGTTCCATTGCATTGACTAGGTGAGGTCAAACGGATGACCATGCTGGGATCCTGTATGCGTGTTTCGGAGACACAGCATACATCAATTGCAAGAGATTTTAATGTTTTAGCTAAGGCAGCCTGTTGACCGATTTGACACAGCGTACGCACATTAAAAGCTCCAGCATGAAGTTTAGAGCGTGGCTTCAGGAGACCTGGTATGATAATTTGGGAACTCGGGTAACCAGTAAAAGTGGCGCGCATAGAAACTGTAGGAGAAGTGTTATAAGAAGAGACCAGAGATGGAGAACGAGTTTGATCATGAACAAGGTGAACTCGAGTGCTATTAGCGGTATGTGGGCGGTTATCACTTCCCGGTTGCCCACACCGTGGAACGGTCATTCTTGAGGAACCTGAAAGAGAAAGAGGATTAGGGTAGGTCGTGATGACCTGAGAGTGTGACCGCAGTGTCCAGGGGACAGCTGTTTGGGGTCGGTCAAGTATATTAATTGTTGCTCCGGTTGTCAGAAGAGGGGGCATCGGCCTCATGGCTTCCGAAGGAGCTCGGCTTTCACCACGAAGCGTCATATTAGTCCTTCCAACTTCCAGGGCAGAGTTAGAATGGTTGTAAAGATTTTTATTCGTAAGCTGTTTTTTAGCATGATAGTTGTTTTACGGGATGGGGTTGCTAACCCCATGCCCAACCCTCCTGCTTTATCCGGGCTTGGGACCGGCAGAAACCCTGTGGGTGCTCCAGGCGGAGTTATCTCATATAAAGTACACCATAATGAGGTATTTTGGGACCTGAAAGTTGAGGACAATAATATGGATGGAGTAGTTGAATTTTCCAAATAATTTGATGACTTCGATTACAAAGTAACATCAATTTTTGAAACCAAGCAAAGCCAAGCAACGATGGACAATAAATTTATCGTAGTAAGCGCTCACAATCCCAATCTAACTTCATTAACTAAACATGTCAGAATCCGATGATATATTGTTCTAATGTCAACCAATCTGTGATATCACGTGATCGATATCCTGTGTCATTAATTGTTTATCTCTTCACTCCAGACAGATCTGTCTGACAGAACTGAACTACAAAAATTAATACAAAAGAAGTAAAAAGTTGGCATTAATATCCAAAACTAACTTCAAAAATTTTGCCTTTCGTATTTAATAGATACCTTTTTGATTTTAGGAAATCTACAAACGACAAATATAACAACTTCTAGTTCTTTCGGTAAATGCAATTTATCTCGATAGTGAGGTTAATAGCACTAGTGGTATTTGGTAATTACAGTATTATATCACGGATTGGCTAGAAGTTGAAAATGTAAACCATTAACTTCTAACTCACAAGATTCAATGGTATTATGCCCAAAACATATTGTAAAATTTGTTTTGTCAAGTGTGAAGTTATTGACATGTCATAAATGGAATCTATATATTAAAGATGAAACTGTTATTCAGTGCTTCCTGGTTTGCAACAGCACTACAACTATAGTCGATGTATAACAAAAACTATTGGCGAAGGATTAAATTCCTGATTTTAATGCCATATTTTACCAATTAGTCTTTATGTTATGATTCTAAATATTTGCTTGTATTGTTGTATTCTCCAATGATACTTAATAGCCAGTAAGAAATGTATATATATATTATCCTAATTGTTGATTTTTCTATCATTTAAGTAACATTTTTTAACAGAGCGCCTATATGAGATTACACGTAAAATCTATATACAATTATTTGTCATCAGGAGTAATACCTATCTCATGCATAATCTTATTAAATTTTATAGGTTACGGGTTCATCAGTAAAAATTTGAGAGTTTCTGAAGCTAGCTAATTAGTGAGAGCATGATCAAAATAACTGTGTCTGCTGAAAGATCTGAAGTGATCATTATATAAATCCTAAATTGAGTTTTAGGAGACTAGCCTGAATTAAAAAGTTCATAAGACGACAATACTATCATGTATTCCTCCTTGATTTTAAATAGTTATCTAGTTCAAGTCAATTTGTATAGTAAACTAACTTCACAGAAAGTTTAAAATATACTTTGCTAGCTCATCCTAGTTAATAACTTGTGAAAAGTACTTGATACTATAAGTAGGCAATATATTAACAATCCTTCTACATTTCAGTTATTTCTTATACGACATTAATATTATTTTTCTCATGTCATTATTACCACTTTTATTCACAATGTCCAACATTTTTGGTTCGATTGATGTCATAATTCGGTAATAACACATATGAACTGTTTGTATTGTTACTCCTGCGAAACGCAGTATAAACCGCTATCTGAAGATAGTATGAGTTTAGTAGAAATTTAACCAATTTTAAATTCATTTACTCAAAAGATCAATCTAGTTTTTGAATGGTACCATAAGAAGTTGAGGGTATTTAAATAGACGAACACTGTTATTACTGAGAACACTTATTAAACTTTGGTTTGTGATGATATTTAGTCCTTCGACCTTGTAGGCAGCTTATATTTTAAGCGCTTTACTCATCAACCAGTTAAGTTCAAATTCTATCTTACTTACAATATTCACTTCATTATTTTCAGGATGTTTTGCTGTTACTTTGTGCTGTCTGTTTTCAACTCCTTCATTTTAGTTGTAATTAGTTGTATGTATACAACAACAGAAACGGAATATCCTTGCCCAATACCACTTATTTTACCTCTGTACAAGCATGACATCTTTATCCCCCTACTTCTGTAACATTCATACAAACTTACGGCATTCTGTGAAACAATGTTCATTCCCAAATGTTTATGAGTTTGTAGCTCTGACACATTCTATGTGAATATAAGTTCAGTTAGATTTTTAATTAAAAATAACTATGTGCTCATGAGAATCGTTCTGACGATAACCATTCGCGTAATATTCTGTTACATATGATTTTATTAATTCATAAACCTTAGCTATGCATCTCTAACAACATTGTAACAAACGTTTAGTCCAAGTAATTTATGAACCACTTCTTTTCAATTTTTAAGGACCTTATCATGCCCATAAATTAACGTAGATTCTCTTGTGCGCATTTCTGCAACCGCTTTTAAGAAACGATAGCGAAAGTTTTTAGTCGAACCTATTTTAATGACCTAAATAAGATAGTTTTCACCCACTAACACGACTTATAATGCTAATCGCTGACTTTTGAACTGAGGTCATATCTCTGTTTAACCTCCTCTCACTTCCTTCTTATCTACTACAGTTAACATTGCAAGTTAAAGGTGATATATAAGTATGCGCATCATGCATTTAAACTAACTCAGTCAACAATGAATAACAGCCTTATTCGTACGTTCGTCATCTAGCATTAACATTCCCTTCCTCTATTAATTCCCCCTACCTTGTCAATTCATTAGGAACTTTAAAATCAAACAGCTACACGTAGTTGATGAATTTAAAAAGATAGTATACTGAAAATAAAAATCAGCTGAATAACTACTTCAAAATAATGAAAACCTGGAATCAATATATTTATAGTATGTAGCCACTAATGAATTAATAACTTCATTTTCGAAATCGAAGAATGATAAGCAAACAAAGTAGATTTTTATGGGTCATTGAGAGATTTTTGATGAATGACTTTCGAAATGGATAGGGAAATCACTGGCCAAGGTTGGATAAAATGTCTGATTGGATTTCCAGTCAGTGGTATAAAGATAATATCTATGACACAAGATGTGCGAGTCCTAGGTTCAATCCCGTGTGTGATAATGAATACACACTCCTGTAGAATCCAAACCTAGAGCGATAAACACGTTCAGTTACCTTTACTTTTTACTATCTCTCCAACTGAAATTGGTTTATGAGGAATGATTTGTTTAAATAAAAGAAGAATATATGTAAGCCACACAATTAAATAATATATTTTGTAGGTAGAAGTTATTTTCAACGTTTTTTTGTGAATGTATCATAAGAAGCACTTTTGTTCACTACATTATCCAGCAAGTTAGTAAGTGTTTCGTGTTAAAGTGTAATTTTCACTAATGATTCCATTTCGAGTCCTTGCTCTTATGATTTGTTTTTTATCCAACTTGTCGACTATGCTCCACTGTAGTGTTTATTCAAGTCAGATACAGATAACTCCAGACATTTTAAATCTTTAATGAAAATTACACTTATTATTCATTATTCAAATAAATAGAAAAATAACTGAAAATACTAGATCTAACACAGTAAATATTGGAAACGCCCTGGATAACTTCAACCTCTATTGTACTTATCTTAATATTAAAACCTTTATTGTACTACTGTTTACAAGAAATTACTTTTATAAAGAATTTATTATACAATGAGTTTTTTTATTGGTTAACAGTTATATTCACGTGATATTTTACATTAAGTACTATTATCTGTTCGTTTTGTATTATGTTAATGCACGCTTATTATTAAATGAAAGTGTGCACTCATTGTAGTGACCTTGAAATTAAAAATTATGAGCGCCATTCACTTTTCTTTCTTTTGTCATTATTATTATTATTAATCCTTGAAATCTATTATTATGGAAAATAGAGTCAACATATAAATTTATTCCACGTAAGTATGCTTATTGCATAGATGCTACAGATTTGCATGGTATATTCAATATTTCCTAACAGTAGTGTCATGTACTGAGCATAACTTGTAATAATCCATAATAAAACCAAGGTTTTTAGACATAGTTAACCTAGTGTTACTAAATGTATATAGAGTGAATGATTCTCTAACTTATACACTAATACATAAACAATGAATTCTCAAACTATAATAAAATAGCTCTTCCCTCTTCTTTAGCACTCCGTGATTTAATATGGCTCTTTAGTTGACATAACTTTGTAATAAAGTTATCTTTAAAATACAATGAATTTGTTCACTTTTTTTGGTTAATTAAGGTAGTGTACACTTTGAGTCTTTTGAGATAATTGGTAGAATAATAACCTTAATTTCATTACTCGTCCGAATATATCAGCGAGAGGTATTTACTACTTTAGTCATGGAAGCTCCCTGATGCGAATAGTAACATTATCGCATGGTTTTAAACTTACATTCCTAACAGGTGTGTATCAACTTTTATTATCCGACATTGTGGTTTCACATTTTCATGTCAAATTGCCCGATTTATTGACCAAATTATATATATATATATATATATATATATATATATATATGTAGGCAACTATCGAAGACGAATGAACATTAAATACCTGTTTAGTATTACTATACGTTTCTCCGATAGCACGAACCCATTACCAGAGATCAGACCCTAAGCTTTAAGGCTTAATGACGGATTCTTAGTGTTCTCCAGTTAGATAGATCACTTAAAAATATACTGTTGTAAACAAATACTTAGTTTCTTAGGGATGTAAAAGAAAAATGACACAGAAATGTAAAAAAATTATTCATAAGCCTAGCTAAGCGGTTTAAGTGAGGAGTTTTTATTGTTGTTCTGAACAAAGTCATTTTTGCCTACCTAGTGTAGATGTAAGCTTTCCAGTTGTTTCATGAATGCTAAATAAAAACTTTTAGAAAAATGTAACTTAATACTTGTAGAACAATTGAAAATCTCACTGTTGTATGAAGCAGGTGCTGATGATGTCCAAACCAAGAATGAAAGCATTACAACTTAAACACGCAGTTCGCCACCAATTGGATGGTTCTCAGCTTGGAATATCGTTAATATGTCTAAGATATGGAATTCTACATCCTACGTTATCACAGTTCCACTTAATTATTCGGAAAGAATTGATTGATGAGTGGAGCATTTATAACAATAAGACAGTAATATATTTGCATTGTCGATGTTTTACCTCTTATTGAAGTCACATTCCCAAAGAATTTTAGTCTACAGATATCAGCAACTGTATATGTACGCAGTTTTAATGAATATAGTACTCCATTAGAGCTTATAAATTGTGGCATGGCCTGTCTCACAAACTAGTCAATTAATGGTAAACATTTTCATGAGTGGAATAAGCAAATCAAATTACTGGAGAATTGAATCTAACTTCATTATCAGCTCTAACGATTGATCAAAACCAAAATAAAATAAATGTGAGATTTCCATCCTCCCAGCAATGAAACTAATGTCTTGCTAATTCGGTTCTTAGTACTCATTAAATCTAAACGTCTAAGCTGAAGTTTAGCCACTAGCCTAAGTGACTCAATAACCCAACCCCTACGTCTGGATGCACGGAAAATTATACAGAAGTCATTAAAGCCACTTCATGACAATTAGCAACTAGCACAATACCTAGGTTAAAATTTTCCTATCATCTTCCTCCGGCTAGGTAACATCAGTTGTTAAGCCTATTAGTACAAAAAAATACTCCCACCCCCTCCGACAGAGGAAATATTCTCAAACCTTCGACACAAAACCAAAGTACTTTTAAGTGAGCCACTAAACTTTAAATTACTAATAAGTGCTACTAAGATGATCTTATTTGTCAGCAATCAATCACTATTGTATGCAAAAACTTACCTAAGCATTTTGTGTTTAGAAAAATGGTTCCCTGCTGTACGATAAGTTTTCTCTCCTTTTTGAATAAATAAGTAGGAGTGAATAAATTCTTTTGTTTAACGATGTTGCCTTAATCTATAGGTCATACGTAGATTAATTAAATAAAAATATTGATTTTTAAAAAGAGTATTTGGGACATTTTGCTTTATTTGATTTAGAAAGTCCATTTTATTATGAACTTTTATGGAAGAAAGCATAGTAACAGCAGTTGTTGTGCTTTCAAAATAATGTTGAATGAACACTTTTATGATTTTCTAATATATAATATAGATTATTCACTATACGGACTATGAGGAATATAACTACACTACTTTTTACTTCAGTTTCGAGTAACCCACTAAATTGATATAGTTGATTTGATCATACACCAAGCAAAGACTTTTGTGCTCAGGTGATAGTTTCACTTCAGTTATGTGTGGACCACCGTTAATACACGACTACGTAATCCAAAATAGATAAAATGTGGTTCAAACCTGTACTTGAAAGTCAAGTATTTTGACAACAAGGCCACTAATCAATGGATAGGGTGTTTGACTTTCAGTCATCAGATCTCATGATTGAGCCTAACTCTGTCTTCTTCAGTCTGGTAGACTGAATAGTAACGCTAGCCCTCGGAGTTAAAGCACAAATCCAAGTATGCAAATTTGTACTCTACAATCTGATATGTTAACACTAGCATTAGTTCTTTCATGATTGTAGGTATAGCTTGCTGACGAGTAACAATTAGCACGAAACCTTTGCCCATAGATTTTTTTGACAACTACCTGCAACCAAATAAATCAAATTACAAAATGTTCGTTATTGCCTACCATAGTATATAATTAGCTGCATTTACTGTAATAACATACTCATTTGAATGCATGTTGTGACCCATGTATCTGTTTGTCCGCGCTGGTATGCAAATAATATAATATCAAGTGTTTGTAAATCATCTTTTATAGTAGTACATATCATAATCTCTGAGAAAAGTTGATTATTCTGGATTTTATGTATATCATGTCGATAAGAATTGAGCTCATGTACTAGATTCAATATACCATGTATTATTAGAAAAAGACGCAACAAATCTTGAATGTTATTTTATGCTACTTATTAGTAGCTAGAATGTAAATAAGCAACTTTATTTTCACTCGAAAAGAAATGTCATGTGAGCTATTTACCATAATTTATATTTTGATTATGACTTACTAATGACCATTAATAGTCTCTCGATAAAAATGCACAGCAATAAATTGTGCGGAACTTTTAAAAAGAAAAATATAGAGACGATTTTAAAGTTGTGATGAATTTCATCCATGTAAATTGTCATTAAATGTGTAGAAATTGTTTGAAGCAAAATAATATCAGAACAGGAGTAAGTAGATTATTTTTTTGTTTGGCAGACTATTGACTATTACAATGTAAATTTTTGCTACATCCATAATTAGTAATGGTACTTAAAATCAAATCGTCATAATAAACGCTGTCGATACATTCGAATACCCAGTTACTCATTAGATTCAGTAGCAATTGTCATTAACTTACTGTTATACATTTATATTGAAGTAGTCATTGTTTCTTCCTTGTGTTTATCTTACTAAGTTTTCTAAAATATTATCAATTTCAGTGTCTGTTCATATGGAATTGTTGTTTTATTTTTAATTCTCTTTAATCTAGAAATTATCTAATCGACTATTCTGTACCAATCAAAACATATTCTGATGTCTTATGATACAATCAAAAGTCCAACACTTTATGAGAATGGGTATGCATACAAACATTTTCAAAGAACAAATGGTTATAACTCCTACGACAGTTCCATAATAAATCCTGTTTCATCTGCTGAACCAATAAAGTCATGGGATCTAGATCCACCCAGCCATTCGGATTTGCATGGGGAATATTATCGAAGTGATTTAAAATATTATGACACTGTAGAAGGTGATAATAATATAATTACTGATACAGAAGCTATGACTGATTCTTACGAGAATGCGATGAAAAAACCTACAGAACATTATCAAAATCACTTGGGAAAATATGATGAAAATTACGATAATCTGAACACTGTAGAAAGTGATGCCTTTCTACAAAGTAACACTGATGACTATAAAACTTATGGTAAGTTTTATAGAGAAGACCCAGTTATGCCTCATCCACAGTGGGAATCACCTCTAAACTCAGATTTACAAGAGACTACTTATCAGAATAACTATCGACCCCACAATATAAGTACTGTTAAAAATTACAGACCTAATGAATTTTATGTACCTCCACGAGAACCAATGGACACGAACACTACCTATAGTGTCGAATATCCGCCGCGTTACTCTCAAATGCAGAGAAGTTTCAAACCACACGAAGTCTATACACCTCCTTTGGTACCAATGTCAAATTTGACAAGCTATCAGTTAGATTATAAAGATCCTCCTTGGGCACCTAAAGAAATGCCTTTCAGAATGAAAGATCACGAAACTTTTCCAGAGGGTAGGTTTCAAAGCGAAACTACTTATATCGCAGACTACCCACCAAAACTAGCCCAATCGGTACACTGTTTCAAACCATATAGAGAGTATAGAATGCCTATAACACCAATGTCTACCCAAACAAGTTATCAAACCGAATATACATTCCAACCACAGTCAAAACCAATGTCATACGCTCCTAGTTATGTCTACCAACAACCTAAAGTTCCATTTCATCAAACCACATGTTAT
The DNA here is from genome assembly GCA_034768735.1 of Schistosoma mekongi. NCBI lineage: Eukaryota > Metazoa > Platyhelminthes > Trematoda > Strigeidida > Schistosomatidae > Schistosoma > Schistosoma mekongi. The sequence goes on from CM068306.1 coordinate 52,121,738, forward strand.
TCCGAAGAATTTCAACCTCATCTAGTCTCAAAACCTGAAAGCTTTAAACCTGTATATGAATATCGTAAACCTAGAATAAAGATTGAAGACACCACAGCCTATAGTTCAGACTATAGACCATGGCATATTACGAAAAATGACCCATTCTATCCTAAAGATAATCTTCGTTTGCCTCATGTTAATAATGAAATGGTTACTAGCTATATGGAAGAGTTTCCACCTAGATATGCACACAAATTACGCGCTATCAAACCAAAAGAAAACAGATGGCGTAGTGATGAAGCTCTATCCAATCAAACAACGTACCTAACGAATTTTAGACCAGTCACACCAGAACCATCAATATCATACAAACCTACTGAGATTTACAGGTCACCAAGTCTACCGGTAGTTACACAGTCATCCTACGCAGAAGACTTTATTCCGAGATATACGAAGAAACAGGACCCATTACTGCCGAAATCTAACATAAAACTTTCAAAATTACCAATGGATAAAAGTTCTTCCTATTCAGAAGAATTTCGGTATCGTAAAGCGAAAAAACTAGAAAATTTAAAACCTGTATATCGATACGAACATCCAAGTGTGCCATTTTCTGGTAAGACAAGTTACCAGATTGAATTCCCTCCACCTTCTAGAGTTTATAAAGTTAACCAAAGTTGCCCTCCATGCACACGTTATTCATATATGCACCCCACTACTAGAATGGATATGACAACTTCTTATAGCAATGACTTCAAGCCTACAAAAAATCCATCGAAGTTACAACCAATCTTAAAAGAAGATAACTTAAAAATAAATTATTTACTTGATAATGACTTAAAAACAAGTTATTCAATCGATTATGTTAATTATTTTGAACCATACAAGAATGACAGTGAAGTTACTCAAACTAGTAAAAATATTCACTCTGAAACAAGGAATTCAGGAAATATTTTGCCAAAAATTGACCTTCACAGCACTCAACTTAACACACTAAGACAACATTCCCCCCAAATTAATCCTCATGAACATAAAGTACACAATAATGACTCAAAGACAACATATCAATATGAATTTTCAAAACTACCACCTATTCAACAAATTAATCAGTTCCGACCACAAGACTACTATGTTCCACCAACAGTTAAGATGTCCAATGATACAACATATTCCAGTGATTATAAATGGCCTGAATTTATGATCAACACGGAAATCGATTCGAAGAATCATATTAACCTAAATGGTCCAAATATTAACTATATTGATAAGAATGCCGATATGACCAGCGTTCAACAGTCTAATAAAAGTGATACAATGGCTGAAAATTCAAATATGTCAACTAATATTTATTCAACAAATAATATTCCTGATTACAGTAGTCATAATAATAATAAAGGTGCTCTAGGTAAATTTGTGAATTTAATGTCTCAAAATAGGACAGACATATAAACAAATGAAAACTTTCTGTATTCTGAAATTTTATTTATGTTACCTTCATTAAAAATCGACTTATATTAACTTAGTTATGTGACAACAATAGGCATGCTTAATAATCTATGTTGAAAAGAACATAAGTATATACATACTCATTGAATATTTTGAAACAAAAGTATGAATTCATACATACTATTAGAGAATATTATTTATATCACTTTATCATCAATTACAATTTCTTTTACGCATCTCTAAGATTTTCTCAATTCAATCAAGTCCACAGATTAGAAATATTAATTAAGCTACATATCTGTCATGTTGCTAAGGTATTCAGATGTAATGAGTTGAGGTCGTCCGAAATCTAGTTCAAATGAGTTCTAAGCTTGTCTAATTTGCTTTACAATGTATCATACTGTCAAAGCATATAGTCATGTGTACATCACAGATATCTTCAATAAATAATACCCCATTTTGATATAATCAGTAGATTTTTGTCATCAAAATACTGATTTTAATACAATATTTTGTGTAAAAATATGTAACATGCATGTGTTTGAACCTGATTATTCATATTGTTAAGTAATGCAGCTGATTAGTCTATAAAGTACAATTGTATAAAACCAAACAGCTCAAATAGAACGACTTATATGTTGTTGATTCCATTTTCCAACTGTAGACAAATTTTAATCATGACACGTATGCAGTTTAAAATCTTGGTAACCCCATATTTGAGAATATTCTAATTTTGGATTTTTATTGAGCATCAGTGAAAAGTTCAATTACGAATTGAATGCTACGAAAATTTACCACAGTACAAATTCACAATGGCTGTCTAAATCTCACGCTGTTTAAGAAATTGTGATTACAGCATTTTCATCAGCCAGTCAGGCATAGGTAACTAAAAACTGGAACCGATCTGGATTTCCGAATCATATCAGTGGATCTTGATGAAATTATAAAGATGAATACCAAACAAAAGTAACACTAGCGTTATTAGATTAGGCGAAGGAAACATTATTTAAGCAGAATAGATTAATGTTAACAATAAAAAAGTACAAAGCAATCTTCTCAGTCAAAGTAAAGTGTAAAGAAAGAATGAATAGGTCTTCATGGTTGTGACTGATTCCCAGTCATATTGCTGATTATTTCAATCAGCTGACTACGATTTTTCTGGCATTAACCAAATAGTCTAAATCTGCTAGCTCAGTTCAAACCAGTAATTAATGACCGGTAAACGTTGGAACACTGTCACACACTTTGTAAGCCAACAGTCGTTGTGTTTTTTGGCACTACAGACACCTTTAATTCGTTGGATAGGACTGTGATCTGAAATTTTCTGTTGGAGAAAGGCGTGCTTAGTGGGCTTATTACCATCCGAGATGCTCTGTACACAAACACCTCAGATAGAGCGAGGGTATACAATAACATTTCTATACGGTTCCAACGCAGCAGCAAGGTTAGACAGGGTCGCCCAGTCTCACCATTCCTCTTCAGCTTTGCTATCAGTAACATTCTAAGAACAGCTTTGAAGGAATTTTTTGAGGTGATATAATGTCATTAACTGGGGTAAATTGATAATATTTACTTGCTATGTGATAATGCACAAGCTATCTGAATCGTACTTGACATTTGACACGTTTGTATGGCATGTACTTTGTACTATCAAAGTGCACAGTACTTCTGCAAGATTGGTAAGAGTGTGTGCCTCCTCTCACTCTTTGTGATAAACAGTTGAGCGTAGTCAGAATGTTTGCGTATCTGGGTAGTCGTGAGACTACTGTCAGATGAGACGATGATGGAAATCAGATCGGCTTATTACAAATTTAGCCATCTTCGGCAACGTCGTGATGTCGGTCCATCTGTAAAAGGTCAGGTGTACAACGCCTCAATGGTAGAGGTTACCCTTTGTGTTTGCAAAACCTGGTCTTCCCAAGATCAGAATGTCCGTAATCTGTGTGTTCGATTATCGTTGTCCCGAAGAACTCCTGGCATCCAGTGGGAACGTGACGTTAGTGATCCTGAGGCTGGAAGTCGCACAACCGGGCACAGAGATGACAACTCATTCGGTGTAAACATCTTGGCACACTGATTTTGGTATTAAGTTTTACAAATGTCATCCCAGCGGATTCTATGTCGTGCATCGTTTGACAGCGATAGAACTGGTCCGGGGTAGGAGCATACAAATAGTCAGCTGTAGAAATAAAGAAAGCTGTACAGGGCTTGATTCGTCTGTCCATCTCGGCATCCTGAATGAGATTTTAGAGATGGTGCAGATTAATGGCTTAAGACCTTATCACATATGGCACAAACTAAAAGCTAGTGGCGTCCCTGCTTAAGTTTCAGATTAAAACCCCCAAAGTGTGTGATGACTTCTCTTAACAGGAACGAAATCTGCAGGTTAATGTTTCTTTCAGAGCTGTATTTCCTTCCTGGTAACTTCCTTGCTGTCTTGTTAAATCTCATATATTCTCCTAATAACCAAATATTTCTATTTTCTTCACAATGTTACTCTCATACTTGCGCGGCGCATATATTTGGTGTCCGTTTGCACTAAATTTTATGAGCTTGAATAATAATATGAACATTACATTTCCGAGGTCTCAGTTATGAGGCACCATACTTTAGTTATGACCATACTGTATAGTTATAGTCTCACTTACTGTTATACTATTAAATTTTCGTGTAGTGTGTTTATTTCACAACTTAGACCAGTAAACTTTGAGTATGGACCGGGTTGAATTTCTTTTGTTTATTTGAATTCAAAATTTGGCCATCATTTTTAAAATATTCAAATAAATGTGTAGCGGTAAATAATCCCCAAAATAAATAGTTACATACGTCCTCCACATTGATGCTGACCATGTTTGTTTTAGCGGACACTACTAGTTGAAGGCGCTCGGTCATGCATCATCACCAGATCAGGTCACGCCGTATCGTGGTAAGTAAGTCTCTCTCTAGTTTGCCAGCCTAGACGTTGCTTTTCCATTGCCGCTCTATTAACAACCAAATATAAGCTCTTTTCCACCCTTCTTGCCTTCTGATTTATTCTCATTCGTAAGAGTGGGTTCAATCGTTAGAAGTTGCCCTGGTAATACCGCAAGCGTAACTTAGTCATATATCGGGTGCACTTCAAATGCAATAATGACAGTAACCCTAGTAAATGACCCAGTCACCCAATGTGTGATAAATATTGAATATAAAGCCTTCAGAAAATAACTTATTATTTACTCGTTGCGTTTCCAAAACTCCTTACGGTGATTCACTAATGGCTAAAACTTTGTTGGATCTTAGGCTTATTGTAATATGTAGTAAAAATGTTCCGTAAAATGTTTATATGTCAAAAAATTCAAATAATTGAACCAGAGAATGTAGAAGCTGAGCCTGACTAGTCCAGCTATTTTTAAACTTGCACTTAATACCGGTTTCCATTCATATTTATTACTATGTGACTTAATCATCTAGGTCACTGCCAAACAGCCTCCACGCTCACCAACAAAACGTATACACACGATTTATCCTACTAAAACAACCCCGTCGAACAGATGAAACAAACTAGAAGCGAGTGAACGAATCACAATTTATGAGAGCTAAAGTCCGTAAAACCGCTACAGTAGTGAAATTCAAATGGGTGAAATGAATTGAATTCCTAATTTTTATAATTTACAGAAAAATTTAAAACGAAAATTATTTCAAGTCATGCCCTTCATGTCCGTATTTGTCAAACCTGGTAGCCAGTAACGATGCCTTATTTTAGTCAAAGGTAAAGTTTATATAAAGGTGGAGTCATTGGTAATATTACTTGAAGTAGTAGCATTAAAAGTGATAATGTCGTCATTAGTTTCGTAAAGTTTATTCAGTAATCTGAAATAGCAGTGACAACAATGAAAGTGAGACTAGCCCATGTAGACGTGAAATAACAATAAATTTATTAATAGATGGATTTTGAAATGGAACGTCATTTATAAAGGCTGTCCCTAATATGAATAGAATTAAATTTAAGAAAATAAAATTTAGTAGTTCATTACTGAACAAAATTTGTTGGAGCACTTTCAGCACGAAGGTGCTGGCCCGAAAGCTTGCACTAGAAACCAAATGGTTAAGATCGATAAAACAGTATCCCAAACAATAAATTGTGGGTGCATGGTGGAGAAAAATCAACTTTTGCAAAAACACGTACTAACGCCACACATGCATTGGGCTTTTACTAATGCATGTTTATTCAACACTGTTTGAATGTGAACAAAACTCCGTGAAATATATATCTTTTAGCTTCCATTTTGCTGAGCATCTCTGCTTCTTTGCTGGCTGCAAAATAATATTACGCCGACAACACTCGCTGTCATTACCCCTTGGTTGCATACACCGCAAATCAGTAATTATGATTTATTAGTTTAATTCAGTTGAGTCGCTTTGTTTTTTTGTTTTCAATGTATCGCCGATTTGCATCTGGTCAGTCTGCTCCTGTGTTTGATTTAATAAATTTAGTAAAAATCCGAAACCGTATGGATGAAACAATTTAGTTTGCACTCACAGTATAGCAATTTACATGCTTTCAGTATATTTGTACAGTCATGTAAATTGCCACCTCGTTAATTACATAATGATAGTAGTAATATACTTCCTAATATCGAAAACAAGCCATTTTTACAGGCTGAGTCACTATGTACGGTAATAGTTTCTTGGTGTCAGCAGCAAACCATTTTTGAAGGCAGGACCAACAAAAACATATCAGACCTGGGCAAGATTAGGTTGTTACACGCATGAATGAGACTACAGCAAGCAAACGTCAAGGGTTTAAGTGCGTATTAATGTAGTGAGACATTCAGGCATGTGAGTTGGTCAGAAAAGAAGTGTTTATATACATGTACGTTCAGTAATTAAAGCGATACAGAATATGAGGTTCCAAATTGTAGGAACCGGTGAAATTGAACATACAGAAAGCAATATGCCTCAAAAGGAGTTTAACGACTGACAGAATATGACTGCCTAAAAGCGGGGAGGTATTCATTGACGAGCACAATGCCAATGCTATCCATCCAGGTATAGAAAGTGGGTTTGGGAGAAAGGACTTGGCTTTTCCAAGGTTCCTCATGATACACAGTTCTACTGCCAGTTTTATGTCTAGAGATGCTGGTGAAACAATCAGCAAAGTAAATTGCATGGATATGAGATTAAATGGCTGGACTAAAAGTAATTCACTGTGGTATGTTAAAATTATCAAATAACCAAGTAGCCAATTTCTTGCTAGGAGCTATCTTATTGTTCACGACCACTGGACGAACAACGCAGCTGAATGAAAGAAAACGTGAAACTGTCAATTTGGTTAGGTTAATTTGTTATGACTAATACTTGCACCTTCGAATACATTGTGAGCCCTGTTCTAGACTGACAACGAACCTTACAATATGACTGGACATAACCACATTGTATGCAATCAGTAAGCTGAAAATAAAGCACACTGCTACGATGCAATCTACGATTTCACCATTGTCAACAAGATCATACGAAGTCTAAAGCATTACAATATATCGTACACACACTAGATAAAATTATACTTCTAGACGACAGTGACTCCCATCAGCAAAACAAACACTTTGCTCAGTCAGTTTCAGAGCCAGTGCCTGCCATCAACATGGTTCTTTCTGATTGGCCAACATCTTGCCTTCCTTGCCAGAATGTATAGAAGGTGTAGGTTGGGAGGGGATTGGAACTAATGCAGTGTATTTAGAGGTGACACATAATGTTGAAGTAAGAAGCTCAGTATTAGGAAATATGGCTAATTTAGTGCAGTAGTTGCCTTTTTCTATGTTATAGATGTTGAGCATTAGCTTTTCGCTAGGAGTATAACACTCCTTTTATGCGTGTCTTCGGTGGTCTTCTCAGAGAACCACTACGAAATTTCGCCGTGCGCAAGCGTTATAGAATAACTATAGGTAAAGTTCATTAGATACAGAGTGAAATTAACCTCCTTGACTCACTTTTATGGTATCAAAAATCTTTTCCTCACTACATTCGGCTACCATTTTCTTTTTTTCCTTTGTTTTTACAGATCTTTGACAAATTCACTTTCTATGAAAGGTTAGTTAGCCTAATGTAAGCACTAAATTTTAGTAGGCACGCAACGCGACACGTGCTTTATTATTATTTTACAAAGTGCCAATATCTACACCACCATCAGTTTCTTCTGTATTCAAACACTTAGTTATTGTCAGATAAATTCTGCACTTGTCTTGCTAGTGGATTATTAAATTATCACCCCCACCCGTTTGTTGAGAATCGGCTTGGCATGCCTGGATCAGTCTCTTTCGATATTCTGGATCTTGGACTGTTTCGACGTCAACTTGAGCCGTCTCGCGTGATGACAATTCAGAATAAGAAGTAAGCACTGGATTTTGCTGTGTCACAAGTGAACTATTAATATAGTTTTCAGTAAGCTTCAAATACTCGTAAAAATTGCAACAATAAATCTAATTTTTGTGTCAACATCAACTCACATATTAATTTTCAGCATTCTGTAATAACACACATGTCTGTCTGCTTTTAAGAGCACTTATATTACCAATGTCCACATCCCGAGAAAGTTACAATTGACAGCTACTTCCTGGAATAAATTTCATTGTTAAAAATGTCCGTTATTCATCAGGTACATCAGCGGCTGAAAATGACCATGTCAAACACTTTTTTATTGTTTGTAGATTGCTTTTGAACACTGTGTCTGAAGTTCGTATGTAGAAAGATAAATCTGAACATAATGTGAAACAAGATGGCTACATTAAGAGAGGGATAACTTACTCTGTTGAATCGAAATCCATAATAGATAAAGACATGAGTTTGTATGAATAATATAATGTAACAATAAGTTAAAAACTTGTACAGTCAAACCAATCATCTTAAAAATTTATAAGACCAGCTTACTTTTATCAGTGGAAAGGTTTAGCGTATCCAATACGTTCATAGGGTCTTGCAAATTTACCCAACTGCCAATGCGTCTAGAAGCACTTCAGTTATCAATTCACTAAGCTGCCATAGCGACGTAAAGAGTGAAACAATAGTAACGGGCGAGATATAGGAGGAACATGATGATGTCGACTATAAATGATACTAGTTAATAATACACTGAGTCAATTTAGCGAAAAAATGACAGCGAATAGTGACTGATGGATTTCATGCCTGAGCAGAACCTATAATCGAAACATAACAAGCAGCAAAGAAGCGCTGTATATAGAATAGTGTAGCGGTAAATAATCCCCAAAATAAATAGTTACATAGGTTTCGAAATTGATGCTGACCATGCTTGTTTTAGCGGACACTACTAAGTTGAAGGCGCTCGGTCACGCATCACTACCAGATCAGGTCACGCCGTATCGTGGTAAGCAACTCTCTCTCTAGTTTGCCAGCCTAGACGTTGCTATCCCATTGCTGCTCCATTCACTATCAAATATAACTTCTCTTCCATCCTTCATTGCCTTCTCATTTCTTCTCATTCGTAAGAGTGGGTTCAATCGTTAGAAGTTGCTCTGGTAATAATCCAAACCTAACTTGGTCATATACCGGGTGCACCTTCAATAGTATCACTGGGGAATTGGAACAAAAGTATGTAGAACATTGTCGACAAATATACTTGCACAAATCTCGGTTAAAGGACAACGTTAATAAGTTCTCCACACGAATCAATCATACTGAATCAGATTACATGCCTACAACCATCCATATCGTAACCTACAACTAAATTCTTAGTAATATCTGATAATATACTATTTAAAAGATTAAGCTCTATATTTTATTATCAATAATCTAAATAACACACCACCCTTTTGTAATAAGCATTTGTGATCATATCTGATACACGTTACATGTCAGCTTAAGCAATAACTACATAATATGCTAATAGACTCATTCTAGACATAGAAAATATCTATAATCCTCAAAATAACATAAATCAGTTGCAATAAACTAGTGGAATAATGTGTTCATCCCCGTACTTGATTAATATTAGGTATTGGAAAATTGTGTTCTCCAAACTTCATGAAGCATTCGAACATTGCGCTACGATGCCGCGGGATATTATTACTTTGCAGTTGGGGCAATGTGGAAACCAAAGTATGTGTTTTTTAAACAAATATGGCAGCGCACTCTAGTTTTTTACTTACGTAAAATATTCCCGGCCTTTTACAATAAATTGCTAGTAGTATGGATTTTGGGTGACTGGTTTTATTTTCGTTCACGTGAATACTTCCACACTCTAGTACACTGGCAGTATATTACGTTAATATAATTCTCCTCTATAGCTGAATGGTTTCTTCATGATTGTCACCCTTGAAATGGAGTACTAGTTGATGCCTTTCTCTTATCACTATCAGATTTTCAGAGTTTGTCCATCCGTAAATATATTTAGTATAAACAGAATGTAACTTGTCAAAGTGGTCTGCTAACACCTGTAATTTTTAAGCAGAGTTGTCACCTAAGCTTTTTAGTATTTGGTCGTTTGATATCTTGTAAACAGCTAATAGTTGCCCACTGATTTAAAAAAGCTAATTTCAGCATGGATATTTCGATTAAGTGCATCGCCCACTGATATGTAAGTTCATTCCTTTGACTTTTCACTGGAAAGTTAAGAGCATCTTTTCGGGGCAGTTTCGGCATTTCATAAACACAGATTACCGTAAGTAATTTTAATAGGTAGTAACATTTCTTTTACCACAGTTTATAGACTTTGGAAATCCAAGTAAAAGACTAACGTCCACACTAGTCTTATCAACTGTGTTGTTTTTACTGAAAGTAAGAGGTGTTGTCCAGAGTTATTTTAATTATTCAAACTATAAGTATCTGCTTTTAACGTGCTTCCTGTAGTTTTATCTCTTTATGAAGAGGGTCTTACTATAACTTATCATAAACGATAAGTGAACTCAGTGTTTTTCCATGCTGTACTTGTTTATTTGCTTTCTATGCATCCTCTCAATCGTAGTTGGGATGGAGTTTTGGAAGCAATTGTGTGCCGAACACGGAATCAGTCCAGAAGGCACTCTAGAAGAATTCGCAACAAGTGATGCTGATCGTAAAGATGTCTTTTTCTACCAAGTTAGTTAAAATTTCTACTGGAATAGCTTACATGTTGTCCAGCGTCGTCGTTAGCTCAGTTACTAAAAAACTGAACTAAGCTACTTGACTTTAATTATGTTCCTTGTGGCTTTTTGTTTTTTTGTTTTCATTTATTTGGTCCTAGGCCTAATTTCCACTACGCTTACTCTGTTTCAGCAGTTGTGTAGTATTTCCACTCGTATAAGTTCAGCCTTTTTACTGCAAGAAGTTTATATCGATGCCTTACTGACCGAATTACCAAAATACACTTTATTGATGTAATCAAACAGTCATTGGCAATGTGGGTAAATGTATACTTCTGTTAATCTCTCAGAAGCACAACAATTATGATCCAGGACGTCACTTGTACATGTGGAAACAAACTACAACAGTCTTGATTTATGTTAAAGGTATGGCAGCAGTGATCACTTTCCAGTTGCTCATACCGTGGAAGAATTCCTGAGGTATATTAAAAGGAGGTAGGGGTAAATGTGGTCTTAATGGCCCGACAGTGTAACTACAGTGTCCAAGAGACAACTGCTTGAGGCCGAAAACAAATGACCCTTGTAAGTATCTTCTGATGTGTACTTCTTTTGGCCTTACCACTGGAGACGGAAATCTGTGGAGTAAGGTGAGGTGTGGATTTTTAAGGCCAACATTTTCTAACCCTCTTCTTTCTTGCTGGAAACGCAGTATCACTGCCATACTGGTTGCTTGAGGAAATCACCTCTCTGACGTCACACCCCTGTATAGTCAGTTGCACGCCTTCACCCTCGGACTCTAGGCTTGATGCTTTTCATCTCACCGACTGAATTGGCTGGCATAGCAGGATCTATGTATGTGTGTGCATTATACAACCTGTCTCATATTTGAGACTGTTCAAGTTGACACCTAATCAGGACACCAAAAAGACACTAAATTAGTAGAAGTAGCAGTTACTTCAGTTGTAGTAAGAAAAAGTGTTAACACATAGAATATGATATGGTGAATGAGAATTAGTTAGTGGAAAGCTGAAAATAATTTTAAGCCCACGATTTAATGGAAAACAAAAAGTGAATCCACTAGCGCCACCGTGGCTGATTATAAGCCATGTCACCCCGAGTCTCTAGTCACTAGTTATGGAATTGCCGCGAATTTTAACCAAGTAGTCTGCATCTGTCAACATGGCTCAGACTAGTAGTTAGTGACCTCATGGACTAGTTCTTTGGCAAGATCTAAAGGCACGATCGTCCCATCTAGTACAGCTCGACTAGTTCATTATGATAAACAAGCCCGACTACCACGTCAAGATAGCAGCTATCATTAGAAAACTAACCGCTAAATATTTAGCTGTACTTCGATGTGATTTTCGTCAGCATGTGGTAGGGCTAAAATGGTATCCCTAATAATAGATTAAAATATTCAGTGTTATCCTATATCCATATTTATTAAAAGTTATAAAGAATGACGAAATCGTATTGCCCTTTTATTAGTTTCCCTATAAATGGTCAATCGTTTTGTCCCCTTTAGAATGACATCTTAGTAAACATATTAAAGCATGTAAACGATATATGATATACATTTCCTCATCACAGATCTTTTCTAATAATGTTCCCTTACTTAAACAAACCCTGACTTTCCTCAAAACATTTAGTTTTATAAGTCTTCCAACCTGCCCAACATGCTACCCATTGTCATCGTGATAAAGTACTCAGAAGTGATTTCCCGAAATCCTGAATGAACTATTTAAGCAAGTGACTTCTTCCTTTGCTATGTTACACTTCCTGCTCCTAATATCTTTGTATGAGTTTATCACTTGAAAAGTTTAAGCTATGGGTTCCCATCTTTTTGGACATTCTACATCAAAGAGACCTATACCAGTCGATCATAAGTTAATACGATCTATATAAAGGATTCCTAGTCTGGTATAGTAACTAGTAACCGATCCATCGTTGTTGTTTAGGAGTTACTAAGCTTGCTAGATAACATTACTCTTTTACTGTGAATCGTCGGATATATGATTAAATGTAGCACGTCATATTCAATATGTGTATAAAATTTAATCACTTTCATATTTCTTATACAGGCTGATGATGCTCATTATATTCCTCGCGCTGTTTTACTGGACTTAGAACCACGTGTGATCAACACAATCTTATCTTCACCTTATGCTCGACTTTACAATCCAGAAAATGTGTATTTATCTAAGCATGGGGGCGGTGCCGGCAATAATTGGGCAGCTGGATATACACAAGGTGAAAAACTGGAGGAAGAAGTTTTTGATATTATTGATCGTGAAGCTGAAGGAAGTGATAGCTTAGAGGTAATAAAATCCCCTTGAAATTCCTTAACTGTGGTTTCGCACTTCTAAATATTGTTAGTTGTCCCCTCAGTAATTTTATAAATTCCTGTTCCATACCAAAGAAATCGAAATATCAACTTTTATTGTGTTGTATACAGTTAAGTGCGTGTGTCAGGCGTTTCTAGACACTTTACAATGATCGTTTGTATTGCACTTTGCATAATTACCTATCTTAATTAGTAGCATCATGTGATTGTTGCCACTATACTTACGCACAGTTCTCCCCTACTTTCGTATTTGATTGTTGTTAAAATATGTATGTTATCAAATTTTCCATGGTAACTAGATCAATATCTGAAACTATTCAATAAAACCTTTACTGGGGAGGGGTTAAATATTACACATCTTCTGTATGGTGTCTACGAGATGCTGTCAGTGGTTAAGAAAACTTAATTGGGATAACCGGATATTGTTTATAATGATGGCTTTATCTATCATTTTTCTCTATCTTGCGAACACGTTTTCTGGTCAGTTACCTTACATTAATCGCTTTATCATCTCTCCTCGATTTACTCTATACTATAAAGAGCAGAAACTTGGATCTCATAGCGGCAGTCGAGTTTATGTTATTCCATTTCCTTTAGAATGTTCATAAACATTTCAGCAATTATGTGTCTACATACTTTGGGGGAGGGCAAGTAACTCCAATTAATTTATCCTGACCTCCAGGTCCCCAGTACTCTTAAGATTGAGAATAAAAGATAACCATCATGCATTGGTCAAAATAATTCATAATCTGCTGTTAGGTAACATCCATGGTTTGTTATTAAGGACATTAATCATATGTGTGTATTGAGTACATCTTTCGTTTAGAACTATGTTTGTATATATTTTCATACGTATTTACACTTCCAACAGTAAACAAATTATTAGTCTATATTCCTTATATTGTTTAACAATTAATACATTACTTTATTCAAACTAGGGTTTTGTAATGACTCACTCTATTGCTGGAGGGACAGGATCCGGAATGGGTTCATTTATTCTTGAACGCCTTAACTCACATTTTCCTAAAAAGCTTATTCAAACATATTCGGTATTTCCAAATTTAGAAGAAACAAGTGATGTTGTTGTTCAACCTTATAACAGTTTGTTAACATTAAAACGTCTAACTTTAAATGCTGATTGTGTGGTGAGTTACGGGATTGTATATGGTACTGTTTTGTCACTTTTGTATAATTATCGTATATTCTATACATTTTTTACTTGATCTCTCGTAGTAAATGCATCCCAATGTTGATATAAATATATTATCCCCGTCGTTCCAATTCACCTTACAATCGGTGCTCCCAACGACTGGTAGGCTCAATTAGATTAAGTTAATGGCGTTTAAAGAATATTAAGTTTGTGTCTAAACTAAAATTGTCAACCTGATCGTTCGCTTCTACTTTATTGGGTTTATAATTAATATTATAAGCCCATTTAGCAGACAGACTCATGCACTTGGCTACGAACAACACAATGTGTGAGAGCCAGTGATATTATCATCCGAATCCCCAGCCAAAGCCAGTCGGGTGGAGTTCGAACCAGCATCGTTGTGGCTGGAAGTCTAATACCTTAATCACTAGGCCACTACTCTCTTACCAAATATTGTCTGTTTCATACACAGATATAATTGGCTTATCTAATCATGATGTATTGTATGACTATACTATCTGTTTGTAGATATTGAACTTGTTATAGTAAGAACAGTAAGTTCGTTAATTTAAAGTGATTTCTTAAAAACAATTTATTGAGTAAACGTGTTACAGTGTTAATATAAATATTAGTTGACTGTACTTAGGCAGTTACTCTTGTCTTTATTTTTGCGATACCGCTTCAATCCACTCATTTAATGATGGCAATAATCCTTAAAACTTTTCGCACTAAAAAGAGATATTCGAATGAAGAAAGTTCTCAACAGTATCATTCTTTGAAACCGTACAATCATATTTTGGTGATTATATATATACGTACTGAAAAATAGAAGACCAGTTATGCCATAATGTCCGAAAATTTCAAGTATCATAAGGAAGGTTACATACTGGTCTAAAGGTTAAAGAGACAGTAATCTTGAGTTCAAAATTAATAGTCGCAAAAATAGCCAGTTCTGAGGCAAATATATCATTTAGATATCAAGGATAATTGGATATGATTTTTTTCTACTATTAATTCTGAACTTATAATTGTAAAACTTGATAAGCACTTATCGAAAAGAATATTCTTCGTTCAAACATCTCTGCTTTGATAAACATGACAATTTTTAAATAATTAAAACATAGTAATGTGAAAACCTGTAGATCAAGAGTGAGATAATTGTCCACCTAACAGAAACGATGACGGGAAACGCGAACATGATAATAACAGCTTGTTACTGAATAACTAATTGTAGGTTATTTCTTGCAGCACGGTGTGACTAGAATCGACGAGATACCTCCGTATTGAACTGTTGGTTGTTTTGCGTTTCACTCATAAAAGTCAGTCCAGGTAATGTTCTGGAGTGCGTTTAGAAAACGTTCGGTTTTTGTGGCTAGTTGTAATCTGCCCCACAAGAACAAGCAAATTTATAAATTCGTATTGATGCAATCCAAAGCCTTGTTTCTTGCTCTCATATCCGTTAACTTGGAGGTGTTCAAATAATTGAACATGAAGTAAATAAAAATCATTTTTCGGCAAATGAGGTTTAGTATTTGTTGTGGTTCACAAAACAACCAGCTATGTTCAGCAAATTTATTCAGTAACCAGTAAAAATCGAAACATATGTTTACCAAAAGCTTATGTTCCATTCAATTTTCCATCAACATATTTTACTCACCCTTTACTTTTGTTCACTACAATCTTGATTTGTTAATGGATTACTCACTAATGGTGCAGATAAATTAATAGCTGATTGCATATTTCTCAATGGAGTCCAATAAATAGTCCTCATAAAATGTAATCATGTTTTTTTATTGGATGAAAAATCTACTTTATCTGGTTAGTGATCTTTGGTATCAGCTCATTCTCACTTTGAGTCAATAATTCTATCTCGTGAGTAATCACTCTCCCACATCGTATCATTTCTCTTGTCTGTTGTTTTAATAACCTCAAACTTCGTCCATTCACCAAATGTCTAATCTGTAACATCCACATACTACTGACATGTTCTAGGACAAGTCGAAACAGCATCTATTTATTCCTTGATGTTCAATAGCTTCATATTAATACAAACTTCTACTAAACAACCTAACTGGATTCCTTAGTTAGCAGTATATTAAAGGTCTGCTTCTGCGAGAAATGCTTCCAATGATATGATTGCTGACTTCGAAATGAATTTCCTCTAAGTTGTTATCACCCCTTCACAGCCTTGTTTGATTTAATTCAGAAAAATGATATCAATAACCTAGACAATATCTAGAAGACAATACGATTACGTACTAAAATGACTAGTTTTATTGATTATTTATTGTTGTGTTCTGACGAAAAGTCAAGTGTTCTGATTACAGTCACAATATTTAATAGTGCATCACTAAGTTATGCTGTCACCTACAAATTTGTACTTACATCATCTGTGTTTATCCTTAGGTTGTTCTAGATAATACTGCTTTACATCGAATAGCTACAGATCGTTTACATATTGAGAATCCATCATTTGCACAAATCAACCAGTTGGTAGGTTTCATTAACATGAAAGTGTTTACTTATTTTTAATAATCTGAGTTTATTGTGTGCGTTAGGTGTGATTAGTGATTGTCCTTGTAAGACCAAGTTTTAATTATTCTATATTCCCTAAAAAATCATAGCGTAGTTAGATGTTTACTGATATCTGGTCGCTTAGTAGTATGTTTTATTTACAACACCTTCGTAAAGGTAACCCTACTTTTATCGCTTAGTATCACACATTTAAAGTAGTTTATATGTCCACGGAGAGGGATGACTCTGGCTAATGGATTTACTAATGTTGCGAACATCTTCTTGCCAGTAAGAAATTATTTTTAAATCCATAAAACAAACCTTATTTTACTATGGAGTTTAATATAAGTGTACCTAGACATCTAACGAATTTCATGGATTGTATCCACCAAAACATAACAAGAGACATTAATTTAGACATTGGTAACTCTTTAGGCATAGGGCGAGACATCGTCTAACATGGGAACCGCTTGCACTGACTTAACGAATGGACTCAAATAGACTATATCACCATCAGCCATCTTAGTAGAGGCTCAATATAAGACGCTGTTCGTTCTAGACTGCACGTTTAGATTCTGACCGTGCTCTAGTACGAACACGAGTTTGCTTGTGTCTAACTAAACGCAGATAAACTACAATATGAAGACCCATTATTTTTGAGCTCAGCTATGAGAAACCCACTCGACCGTAGCTGCTACCTTGACGTGGTGGTTGGGCTTGCCTATCGTGATGACCCAACCGAGTTATATTCGCTGGGATGCATGTTCCTCTAGGTCCTACCATGCCAAGCAGGTCTGTTGGAGGGCAATAAGACTAAAGGCAGCAACCTAAGATCTGTGGGCGAAGTCGTACTGCTGACTGTAGCGGGGTATGATAGCAGTAAGGTGTTTCCCTCGGATAACCAGCATCTGCAGTGATGGTGCCTTCCCGTAAAGGAACGAAGGGGTTAGGAAAGGTCGACCCTAAAATTGTCACACGTCACCTTACTCCACGGATTTTCGTCTCTGGCAGTAAGCCCTTCTAAAGAACGAAGCTAACACCTCAAGAACTTCCCATAACGAAGTCATGTGTGATCGGCCTTAAGCAGTTCTGCCTTGGGTTCTGCGATCGCGCTCCCGGGTCACTATGACCAATGCTAATCCAGTTTCCTCTTCGGGTACCTCAAGAAGTAATATCCTTCCATGGTATGGGCAGCCAGGAAGTGACAACGGCCCCATATCTCTAACAACGCACGAGATCATCTTGTTCGAGGTCACATCACACCATCAACTTTTAATAACTCTCTTATCCCCACGATTAACCCGTCTAGCATAACTGTATCACTTCACGCCTCGAATGTTTATGGTTTGGGTTGACGAAACATTATTCCTGGTCTCCTGAAACCTTGCACTAAACTACATATCGGAGCTTTTAACTTTCGAACTTTGTGCCAAATAAGACAACAAGCCTCCTTAGCTATGACCCTAGATTCCCGCTCCATCGATGTCTGCTGCGTCTCTGAAACGCGTATACAGGATCTAAGTACAATCATTCGCTCGACCTCACCTTGCTAAAATAAAGAACCGGCTCGGTTCACTCTTCGTGTTTCCGGAGACTCCACTACTACCACTCGTGGCCTTGCTGGTGTAGGCATAGCACTGAATTCAAAAGCTGAGCAGGCTCTCCTTGACTGGATTCCCATGGACAGTCGCTTATGCGCTGTCTGTCTAAACGGGACACTAAGAACTCGTAAAGTTAGAAACACACGCTGTTGCCTCTCTGTCGACTCTGCCTACGCTCCAACTGATTGCAGCTCAGATGAAGTAAAAGATGAATTTCACATAAAGCTTTCCGACCTCCTTTGAATAGCTAAGCGCACTAATGTAGTGATAGTGGCTGGTGATTTTAATGCCCAAATAGGTGGGTTAGGCAAAACCGAAAGGCACTTAGGTGGATTTTATTGTGTCGAGGCTCAACGAACAGATAATGGCGATCGTTTAGTACAACTATGTTCGAATAACTACCTGATTCTAGCAAGCACCAACTTTAAACATAAGGAAATACATCAGTTGACATGGCAACCCCCACAATCAACCCAATGCTGGACTCAAATAGACCACATTGCCATCAGCCATCGTTGAAGAGGCCCGATAGAAGACTGCCGCCCATTTTGGTGTACATGTTTAGACTCAGACTATGCTTTAATACGGGCGCGTATAAGCCTGCGTCTCACTGGACGTAAAAGATCCACAACAAGGATCCCCCTCAGAGTCCAACTTAGTGATGAAAAAGTCAATAATACATTTCAGTAACAACTAGAAAACCAACTAGTCAACTACGTAAGCTGTACCCATCCCGAGTCAGCTTGGAGTGATATCCAAATGCTGTTGAAACAGCTGTAATATTTACTAATAAACTTAACCAAAAAGTTAAGAAAACTCAGTGGATTTCAGCTGCATCTACTGAACTGATAGATGCTCAGCAACACATCCCACCCGGTTCCGAATACGATGAGGAGCGAACGCAACTTAAACACAAGCTGGCTAAAAGCTTACGCAGTGATCGTGAGTAATGGTGGGTGGCGAGAGCTAAAGAGATGGAAAAGGCAGCTGCAATAGGTAACAGTGGGCAACTGTTCAGACTTATCAAGGTAATGGGTATCAGCAATTCGACTGTAGGTAAAAGTATCTCAGAAAAAGATGAGACTATTGTTCACTGTCAATCCAGAAGGTTGGACCGATGGGCAGAACACTTTAGGTAACAGTCCAACTGGCCCTCAGCCTGATCCCAGTTGCCCACCATTCCCAAACAATCTGAATGGCAAATTAATATTGGTCTCCCGAGTCTTAATGAGTTTAAGAAGGTTATAGGGAATCTAAACCGAGGGAGAGCAGCAGGACCGGATGTATTAACCCTTGAGATACTTAAGGATGGTGGTCCAGTTTTAGCAGCGAAATTAACTGGGATCTTGGCTAAAATCTGGGAACTTGACGCACTCCCATCTGACTGGTTACGAACACCAATCGTCCCAATCTGTAAGAAAGGACAGAAGTCCTCTTGTGACAATTACCGAGGAATCAGCTTAACGAATATAGTATCTAAAATATTAGCTTCAATAATACTTCGACGGCTAACGAAAACTCGTGAAGAGCAAACTCGAGAAAACCAAGGCGGTTTCAGACCTGGACGTGGTTGTATAGACTAAATATCTACACTTCGCCAGGTTTTGGAACATAGGCACACTTTAGACGCCCAACACTAGTTGTATTCCTTGACCTTAAGGCGGCATTTAACTCTATTGATCGTAAGGTTATGTGGCAATGTCTGTCATTGAAAGGCGTACCAGAGAAGCACATCAACCTTATACAAGCTCTCTACTCAAACACCACATGTCGAGTGATAGCTTATGGTGGATTGTCGTCGGAACTGATTACCTCAAGTGGTTTGTCAAGATTGTCTGCTTTCCTCATTTTTATTTATTTTTTATCATTGACATACTTTCAGACTTAACCTTGTCATCGTCTGACTTCTCTGGGGTTGACCTTCTTCCAGGAGATAAACTTGTTGACTTAGAATATATAGATGATATAGTTCTTTTGGGTGATGGTACTAGTAAAATGCAGAATCTCTTGACTACCTTAAACTTGAATGTAAGGATATTTGGGATGCGATTTTCCTCATCCAAATGCAAAATGTTACTTCAGGATTTGACTTGATTTGGCACCGAAGTTAGTGATAGGGAGTGAAGCAGTTGAATGTGTTGACCGCTTCACGTATCTTGGGAGCTTCATCAGTCCTGACGGTCTGGTGTCTGCTGAAATCTCGGCTCGTATACGTAGGGCCCGACTAGCTTTTGGGAATTTGCGTCACTTGTGGCGTAGGCGAGACATCCGACTACCGACCAAAGGGCGCGTTTACTGTGCGGCACTTCGGTTCGTTTTACTTTATGGATGTGAGACATGACCATTAAAGATAGAGGATATTCGTAGGCTCTTAGTATTTGATCATAGATGTCTTTGAAGCATTACTCGTGTTTTCTGGGATCACCGAGTAAGCAATACGTGGGTTAGGAATAGACTACTAGGTAAGTATGGTAAATCTATTGAGGAAGTAGTAAATCTTCATCAGCTAAGGTGGTTAGGACATGTGCTACATATGCCTGGACCAGATAGCGAAACAGCTTCACAAACAGCAATGATACCTATTAGTAACTTGAAACAGAAGGGTGAGAAAAATCAGTAGATTTCATTGATGTTTATCGAACTGATGGACCCTCGTAAACTTATCACATCAGGATCCGAACGCGATTAGGAGCTATGACAAATCAGATCTAGACTGTCAAAAGTTTGCGAAACGATCGTGAGCAGTGGTGCTTAACAAAAGCAAAAGGGATGGGAAAGACGGCTGCGGTAGGTAACACTATACAGCTCTCCAGAATAGTGAGAAGACTTGGAATAGAAAGTTAATTGTTTATGAGATAATCCCTAAAAAAAGATCAACCTTTTATCTACTCTTAGTGAAGATGCTTAGATAAATGGGCGGGACACTTCAAATAGCACTTCAGTTGACCTTCAGCTACTTTCAACTACTTATTATTTCCATCAGGTTTGGTGGAAAATTGGCCTCTAACTCTTGTGTATGTCGAAAAATCTGAGGCGAGAAATAGCAGAAGGTCCGGATTCATTAACTCTAGAGGTATTTAAGGATGGTGGTCTAGTTTTAGCAATTAAGCCTAGGAGCTGGACGTAATCCAGTCCTACTGATCTCGATCACTAACTGTCCTAGTCTACTAAACTCATGATCTGGAAACCTGAGTAGACTAGGTTAGCTTTAGACTCAATTTCAGCCATGTCGATCAAATATTCACCCTTCGTCATGTTCCAAAACATTGACATTCTTATCGATGACTAACGACGGCGGCATTTTTTGACTTGAAGTCAGTATTTGACTCCTTAGACCGAGAGGTTTTGTAGCAGTATTTGTTATTCAAAGGAGTTTTCAAAAATATATGACCCTCGTAAGTTCTGTTTACTTGAACACCGCTAGTGAAGCCACCGTTGATGGCGAGCCATCATCTGAACTTACAACTTCAAATTGTGTATTTCAATGCTGTTCATTGTCACCGTTCGTGTTTAATTTCATCATAGACCTATTGCCAGGAACAGCGCTTTCGCCATCCGAATCTTCAGAGATCGGTCTCTTAGTAGTTGGTTCGTTTATTGACTTAGAATACGCAGATGATATAGTCCTGTTATATAAAGACGCCAATAAAATGCTGTTTTTGATAGCAGTTAGCTGTGGTGGAGATTGTTGGATTTTAATTTGATATCACGAATTGATCTCAGTTAGACAACTATCCAAAACCAGGGATCACTCGACAGTTGTTACGTTCAGTGGATTTCAACCATGTCACGCATGTGGCCAGTTACCCACCGATAGCAATGGAGGGGGTCGCACGGATATAGTCCAAACTAACTGAGTTAGAAGTCTCAACTGTTGTAGGCAGGCTTAGTGGTCTAACGGTTTAGTGTTCTCATGAAGCTTAAAGGTCCTGGGATCAATTCCCAGGTGGGATCATGAATGCGCACTGCTGAAGAGTCCCATACCAGTACGAAGCAATTGTCCCGTAGTTCCTGGTTTTCACTGGCTATCTAACTCAGACCAGTTTATGGTATCGAGTCCTTTGATAGCATTCAGTAACAATGAAAGCATGTTTAAGATGCGCTTTTACTCCTCTAAATGCAAATTGTTGCTTTACTATCGGTCTACGTCAACGCCTAAACTAAAGTGCAGTCAATAAACGCATAAACCACTTACTTCTCTTATCTTGGATGTATTATCAGCGTTGATAGGTTGGTTTCCGATAATTTCCCTGCACGGATCCCAAAAGCTCGTTTGGCGCTTGCTAACTTACCTCACGTATTACGTAGGCTAAATATCCGTCTACCATTTAGTGAACGAGTATACTGGGCAGCCGTCCGTTTTGTTTTACTGTATGGATCTGAAACGTGGCTTTTAAGAGTAGATAGCATTCGCAGGTTATAGGTATTTGGTCATATACGTCTTCAAAACATCGCTCACATTTACTATAACCACTGGGTAGGTAATAACGAGGTTAGATGCGGAGTATTAGGGAAATATGGTAAATAAGTTGATGTGGTTGAGACATCACGTATACCCAACCACCACCTACCTCGACGCACAATGTTGAATGATATTGGAGTAGAATGCAAGAAAGCTAAGGCAACCAAACCCAAATGTGTCATCGATTCATAAAGTCACTGACTGCTGGTAGATGCAAACTATTTGGTTTCTGGTCCACGCAAGTGCCGCAACCCATGGCTGCAGATTCTGAGTGACAGCTCAGAATCAGTCTCAATGACGCTTTGTTTTCTCTTAAATCGCGGGCTTAAAATTATTCATACCTTCCCATGAACTAATTCTTATATCATATTCTGTATGTCCACATTCTTTTATTACTACTATTGAAATAACTACTACTTCTACTTATTCGGTGTCTATGCTACTGAGGTATGGCAGTTTGAATTCAAACACATGTGCCATGTTCTAAGTTGTGCATGATTGATTTAACGAATTATACTTTGAAAACAGTCCCTTGTATCCTGTAATCGTGTATTCATACTGAAAACGTTCTAAACAACAGTGTTTAAGTCAGATTTTATTCCATCTTAGTACAGTCTTTTTTATTTGTAATAAATTTCAATATAATTACACTGCATGAGTCTTGTTTTTGTGAAATTAATCACACGATACTTATTTTTTTAAGATCCTCTTGGTGATAAAACCTTTTTATCACTAATATATGATAACTGCTTTTTTATCATTTTCTTAATTAAATAATTAAGGTCTCCAAAGTGATGTCTGCGAGTACAGCTACACTTCGCTACCCAAGCTATATGAATAATGATCTAATCGGTTTAATCGCTCCACTTACGCCAACTCCACGATTACATTTCTTGATGACCGGTTATACTCCCCTAGCAACCGATTCTGAAGTTGCAACTATTCGACGAACAACTGTATTCGATGTAATGCGACGTTTACTACAACCGAAAAATATGATGGTCTCCACTCCAACACAACGTGGTGTTAGCCATTGTTATGTTTCTATACTAAATATAATTCAAGGTAATTTTGTTTCTGACTTATTGGTCTTTAAGGTGAATACGTCACAGATCGACTTTAGCTAGACAGTCATTGCTAAATATAAAAAGCACTAAATATCTGTTTTGTCTTTAGCACAGAACTCCTCGGCAGTTCAAAAATGTTGTCCAGTGCTTCCCTGTGTTTCTTGATTTCATGACCAAACTCCGTTCTGATGTATGAAGCTTTAAATTCAACATTCTGCATAACAGTATATTATTGATATGTTGTGGAATTAGCAAAAGCTTACCTTCCTGATTTGTTCAAGCGCATAAAGCTTTTGCTTCCACTTGTTTTTAACCTTTACTATCACATCAGTGGATTATTATTTCCTACTGTTCTATAGTCTTTTCCCTTTTATAAGTTTATCAAATTCGATGTAAAGTAGGAAAACATTGAATATATCTCTTTGTTTTCTCTGATAGTTTTTACTATCATGTAGTAGTAGTTGTTCAACTTATTAGGTTGGTGTCAAATTGAGCTGTTCTTTGCTACTGAACAAATTACTGTACATGAACTGGCATCATCAAGTAAGAACCCCAATGGAATCATGAATGTGCCCCCTGCCATGACGAAATAGAATCCTAGTCATACTTAGTCGTCAGTAGTTTCTTAAGATCAGTCAGTTTAAGTTAATAACAATTGTCTCTATACGAAACAAATTGTCTGAGTAGATTATAACGAAATCAGCCTACTTTAGATTGCAAGTATATAAACATTACACTGTTTACTGTCCAGTAACGAATATCATCTACGTGTAGTCATCTAGTGTTGATCGAATTTGATCGATCACTTGTCTAACTGATTCTAGATTGGATACGGTATGTTTCGGTGCTGTGCGATTGGATAAAGTTATCAAGGAACCATAGATATATGTTGCTTGCTGCTCAGAACACATCTGCAACGCGTGCTTGGAGTATTATGAGAATCGATGTTTTCTATGAGATTCGGGCTCGCGCTATCTAGTTTTACAATCTAAAACTTTATGACTGAGTTACTGAAACTTAGATATATACATAATCGACCGCTGGGTAGTGACCAGTTGCACATTTGTTTGATTTTTTGTATTGATTGAGTTCTATCGATCAAGTTGCATGATTTCCAGTCAAGCTGTGCTGAATAGTACTTAACTTAATATTCAGACTTTAGTAAAAGGGTTTTCTAAAAAAGCCCATCATATTGTGCGAGATCGGTAGACTGTTTATGAATATTGTACTTATGTAATAACCATCGGTGTAGATGTCGTACGAAGCAAAGTCAGCACTAGTCTGTTGGGCCTTACTTGTCTGCTGTAAAATTAGGAGGTTGCATCAAAACCAGGAGGAGCGGTGTTGGCCAATCCACCCATACACTACAAGAATGAAAAATGGGTTTTGTCACTAATCAAATGGTCTACTCAATATAGCATTTTTGACGGATATTGTGATGCTATCTGTTCGCAGGTCAGACGACAATGACTGTCTTTTACAGTTTTTGTTCAGACCACAGTATGCTTCTGGCTAGCTCCAACTTCCCACATACCCATCGGTGATTGGCTACCTGGTATCCTCTATCTACAACTCAAACCTGGATCTATTGATCTCATTACGATCTGCTACTACTGGTGTGGATGTATGCAAGATTACCACTCCTTTTAGAGTGCCTTTGGGAATATTGGTCATGCTTTAGTATGCCTTGCGTTTCAGAGGCCAATAAACCTTTTCTACCAAGTGGATCTTCATAAACAAGCTGACTGCACCTTCAGTTACAATTAAATATCGAACAGTGCTAGGTTCCATGCTATCTACCAGTTTAGTGGAAAGCGTAGATGAACTATTGGTTACGTTTACACAATACAATTTCGTCTTTGGCATTTATATGTCTAATTGGTGGTACTTCTCGTTCTTGAAATCACCAAGCAATAAGGTATTGTCCTATTCAGATTATATATCACTTTCTTATTAAAAACATTCAACTTCTAATTTGTGCAATAAGCTTGAAGTATATTCGAAGTTATTTATAGCTTTTCATAATGCCATCTTCCCAACAAATTTGTTCTGGCTGTCTGTATTGCTTCTCATCACATTTTAATTACATTTTTTTTATCTAGGAGAAGTTGATCCTACTGAAGTACATAAATCACTTCAAAGGATTCGAGAACGCCGTATGGCGCAGTTTATACCTTGGGGTCCGGCTAGCATTCAAGTCGCTCTCTCTAGACGATCTCCGTATGTCCAAACACCACATCGTGTTAGCGGTCTTTTGCTTGCAAATCACACGAGTATATCAACTGTAAGTATTCACCTGTATTTACTTGTTATTGTATGTTTACTTGACACTAATTATTTATTTGGTTGGTGCGCTTCTCCTAATCTGTTTGATATTTAATTGCTCTCTAAATTATGCAAGATCGTTATTAAAACAATTCGAATTGGACATTAATTACAAACTTTTTTATCTTAGCGAAAACCACGATCTCACTGGTTATTGGTTTTGAGGTGGGTTCTTGAAGTCTGAGTTCATTGTTATGTCCAGCGGAATCACACCATTACGAGAGTGATATCATTTGTGATATTTTATTACCATATTTCTGTATTACGAATTGACCGAAGCTAGATACATAAGTTGCTAAATTCAAACTCAGTAGTCTAAATATATCATCGTCGTAGTAAAACTTGATGTTCTTGGGTTTTATTCTATATAAGTACACACTGTTGAGGAGTCCCAGGCTAGGATTAAATATCTTTTCAGCGCTCTAATTTTTCAAGGTCATTTCGTTAATAACATTCTGTATTGAAAAATAACTCCAAATTTTGTTTTATGCTTAATTAATTATTAAAAGCAGTCATTCCCAAACAGTCTGTTATATGTAACTCTTTAGCTTGCTATATAAGTCTAAACATTCCTTAAACGGAAGCATATTTTCATATTCTACGGAAAAAGGACTTTCAATGTTATATGTATTTATATTAGCCACATTAAGGTACTAAGTACATAATGCAGAGTAGGTTATGTACCTGCATCGACTGATTTAGTTGAATGTATTACATATGGATAACTAATTGTTACCTCGTCGTGTGATGTTGGGCTGGATTAGGTGTAGGTTGGGGTGGCTAAACCAATTAGTAACACCAATTTTTGAAGACATTAACTGTTAAATGGAGCTATTTTGTTAGGCACAAACAACTTGACTGGAGTGTCATGGCTCAGAGTCTCAAAATTTCCTAGCTGCATTCAGTTCATATTTCTTATATGTTGAGTTCTAGTATTCCTCCATACATACCTTATCATTCTTTTCGAAATATATTTTCATTGGTATTACATTGTTTCGACTGCTTTCGTATTTATCTTGTTAATTTCATCTCGTCGTATTAATATGGTATACCAACTTGAGTTAACCTACATTTGTGCCATACTCTACGTTGATTTTGTCTGATTTAGACATAAATCCTCAGTTAAAGCAATATTCTCGAATTTCGAAACAAAATCAAGTTTACTAGTCACGTAACAGCTTGATAGTGAATTAGTGTTTAAAGCGTTCACCCAGGTGTTACCATCTTTAACCCTCAAAGTTGAGTACATAAAATCTATACTTCATGAATGAGTTAAATTTATTATTCATTTCCTGTTTTTATTGGTACCTACATAGTTTGAACTTGTGTGAAACTTAAGTTCTCGGCTTATTGTCTTTAAAAGTTAACACTATCGTTTATTTCGCGAGTATAAACATAACCTATGGTTGTGGTATATGGACTATAAAAATAGGAAACATGTGTAGACTACAGGTCTTAGATAACAAGCATCACCGACGTATCTTGGGACTACCGAGTAACACTGCTGAGGTTAAGCACATGAAGTAGTAGTCAAAGATGTTAAATCGGTTTACAAGGTTGTGAGTTTTCGTCGACTCAGTTGGTTGCGTTATTACATATCCCCAACCACCGCGTACCTCTACACATGATGTGGGCTAATGTAGGATTGGAATGGAAGGAAACAAATGGCAACCAAACCAAAACGTGGCATTAGTCCATGAAGTAATTAACTGAGGCGCGTTATAATTGCGACCACTGATTGGTGAAACTGGGCGACACTGCTCGAAATTAGCCACTTTAACACAGATGCATTTCAGATCTTGAGTTCCATTGTGAATTTATACATAACTCTTCACTCACTATTGTTGAACTATATTCTTACATGAATGTTGTTGTGTTAATATGTTATTGGAACCTAAGCAAGCACATGTATGTTCTAGGTTCTACGTTGTTTACGACAGAGTGACATATAATACAGACACTAGAGTTTCAGTGAAATCTCCCGAACGGTTTTTTTTGTCACTTAGGCACTGTAGATCAGTGAAAGCTTTTAGACAGTGCATAGATCCGTTACGTATGCTAGAAAAGGTTTATTCGCTCATCACTACAAGGAGGTACAATCAGGTGGAAATTTTCACCCAGATATTTAGTAAAAAGGAAGATAGATGGAAGGAATGATCCTTTTCAACTAATTTTCCAAGGCCGTAAAGTAGAAATAGTTACCATTAACTTGTCTAACCTTTTGCTAGTTACTTGTGGGTATTCGTTTTCTTAGTATCTATGAAAATTTGTGGAGTACCCTGGAATATACGGAAATTAATTTGGAATATATCTAAATATTAAATACTTTCCTAGTGCAGTCGTAAATCGTTGTGAATCTAACTACAAACTTAGTGTTGTGATGAAATTTTCTCTAAACTATCCCATCTATTAGTATCTTTTGGTTGTTTGCTCAATCAAGTGGATTTTTTGCCGTTTTCGTTACAGCTTTTCCTACGTACCATGGCTCAATATGATAAATTACGTACACGCGGGGCATTTATTGAACAATTTCGTAAAGAAGATGTATTCCGTGATGATCCAGATTTAAAGGAATTCTCTGATAGTAGACAAGTTGTTCATAACCTAATTGAAGAGCATAATGCAGCAACTCGACCAGATTATGTTCATTGGGGTGCTCAACGGGCTGCTGCAGTAGCTGCA
Source organism: Schistosoma mekongi (assembly GCA_034768735.1). Lineage (NCBI taxonomy): Eukaryota > Metazoa > Platyhelminthes > Trematoda > Strigeidida > Schistosomatidae > Schistosoma > Schistosoma mekongi. The sequence goes on from CM068306.1 coordinate 52,150,361, forward strand.
ACACAAGCTGCAGCTGCTGCTTCGTCATCAAATTCTTAAGATTTATTATAGGATTACCTTTTCATATATCAACTTTGTTTTGTATCAAATACACTGCACACTTTTTAAATGTTAGTTTCAACAAACTTTTTACACAAGATTGCCTTTTTTTCTTATGTTTTGCTTATATTGTATTTTTTTCGTCTCCTTTGTCAACGAAACGTGAACATTTTCCACTTTTTGTATTTTCAAACATATCAGTTGAATCCGGATTCATTAATGTTTAAATCTATTAACATTACTATGCATTAAACTGTTTGATATCCCTCTCTATGTCTTATTTCATCTGAATTAGTCGGTCAGAAGCTTCAGCCCCAAATAACTATTTCTCCAATAGGATTTATGGGAATTTCGTGACATTATGCTTATAAAATCATCTTATAATACGCGGTCAGGAACGAGAATTTGTCTAAATATGTAATACTATTAGTAAAACCATGACAGTCAGTAATGGAGGGTAACAACCGAAATAGGAGCTATGAGTTGAGGAACTGGAAATTGATCTAATCAAACAGCCATCTGTGGAATACGTAAAAACGAGGATAGACTGTTAGTAGCGGATAGAATATACAATTTCAATAATAAGTGGTAAATATGAGTACCTAATACTATTCATACACAACAGTCACAAGCTTCACACTCTGAAATGATTCTTAACAATATATGCTATTGAATACTAGTAAGTAGTGTAGAAACAAAACACGAAGATATCCAAACTAACATAGTGAATTAGAAACAACTATTGTGTATTCGTCATGGACTGATGTCGGTTGGGTACTGGAGAGCACTGAACATCCGTTCTGTCCTACTACGGGACTCTCCGGCAGTCTACTTTCTCGATTTCCGCGAGGAGTCTTACCCAGAGTCTTCAGGTTTCACAGCTAGAGCTAGACGATCTTCACCACCGGGGTGTCGTCGAACGGTGAATTCCCTCCTTTTATCAATTGGTAATATAGCTAGACGATCAGTTAGTGCTGTCGATGATAACTGTTTTACTGCCTACTTGCCTTGACTACATTTGTCACGATTCTTTACTAGATTGTTTTTACTGTGTTAATTATCACTTAAACAAAGTGTAACCGAGTGATGAATGCTTTTGGTATCAATCTAGATTTTATTCTTAGTTATTAACGATGTCAAAAATTAGATTTAATCATTGTTTACGCGCAACCTTGACAATCTCACTCAATTTCCTCAGGACTGAGAGCCATATTACATTAACAGGTTGTTTATTGGAACAACATCATAATAGTCGGTCTGTTTAATGATGAACTGTAGTATTCTCATAGAGAATATTCATAGATACTGTTGGTTAATGACTTCTTTGTTACTACATACTTTGAGTATTCGAGTTTTTTCTTCGTCGATATTGAGGACTGTAGTCGATTAGTCTCCGTCCAACATTATAAAACTTCTGAGTAAACAGAAATATGGAGGCAATCCGCTCAGAGTGCTAATATATACTGAACAATCGTGAACTTGAATGTCAAAAGTAAGGAAATATGAGAAATCACCCAAATTTTGTTCAAGCTAGTTTGTAAACTCAATAATTAATGCAATGGCGTTTGGATCGGCAGATATTGGGTTCAATTCTCATTATAGACGCATATACTAAGAATCAGATAAGTTCATTTGACGAGCTCCTTATGAGGCTAAATACCTATCTCCTAAAAAGATGGGACGCTTATTAGCTCTCAATCTAGACATTTTGAACGTTGGGCTAAACACTTCAAAGAGCAGTTTAGTTGGCCTTCAGCTACTCTGGAACTTCCCACTATTTCGAGACAGCCAGAATGGAGAGTCGATTTAGGTCCCTCGACTCTCGTCGAGGTCGAAAAAGCTATAGTCAATCTAAGGCGAGGCAAAGCAGCGGGTCCAGACGGATTATCCCCAGAGGTCTTTAAGGATGGTGGTCCTACATTGACAACCAGGCTGACTGATATTTTGACTAAGGTTTGGGAACCTGACATAATTCCGTCTGACTGGTGTCGATCGTTAATTGTCCCAGTATATAAGAAAGGGTCAAAGTCGTCCTGCGGCAACCATAGAGGAATTAGTTTGACTAATATAGTGTTTAAAATACTAGCTTCTATAATTATCAGACGCTTAACTGCAATTCGTGGTCTACAAATACGAGAAAATCAGGCTGGTTTCAGACCTAGTCGCGGTTGTATAGACCAGATATTCACCATTCGTGGGGTTTTAGAACACAGACATACTCTTCGGCGACCGACAATGGTAGTTTTTCTCGACTTGAAGGAGGCATTTGACTCTGCAGACTGAGAAATTATATGGCAATGTCTTTCATTGAAAGGTGTACCACAAAAGTACATAAAACTTGTTAACGCTCTTTACTCAAACACTATTAGTCGTGTCAGAGCATATGGCTAACTGTCATCTAAACTTGTAACCTCAAGTGGTGTCCGTCAAGGCTACCCACTTTCACCATTTTTGTTTAATTTCATAGTCAACATACTGTTGGAAATCACACTTTCATCTTCTGACTTTTCGGGAATTGATCTCCTATCAGGCGATCCACCTACTGACTTAGAATATGCTGATGACATAGTCCTGTCTAGCGAAGACGCTGTTAAGATGCAGAATCTTTTATCAGCAATAAGCTCCAATGTAAGCATGTTCTGAATGCGTTTCTCCCCCTCTAAATGCAAACTATTTCTCCAGGACTGGTTTTCGTCAACACCTGACCTAAAGATAAGGAGTGAAGTAGTTGAGCACGTCGACCACTTCACTTATCTTGGAAGTCTGATTAGCCTTATTGTGTTGGTTGGTGAGGAAATCTCAGTACGAATTCAAAAAGCTCGTTTGGCTTTTGCCACCTTACGTTACCTATAGCGTAGACGAGATATTCGTCTCTCAACGAAAAGGAGAGTGTACTGCGCAACAGTTCGCTCTGTATTACTGTATGGATGTGAGACGTGGCCATTAAGGGTAGACGATACTCAAAGGTTATTAGTTTTTGACCATCGATGTCTTCGAAACATCGTTCGCATCAGCTGGGACCATCAAGTAAATAATGAAGAGGTTAGACGACGGGTGTCAGGCGAATGTGGTAAATCGGTCGATGAGGATGTGAATCTTCATCGACTGAGGTGGTTGGGATATGTGTTGCGTATGCCCAACCACCGTCTTCCTGGATGCGCAATGATGGCTGATATAGGAATAGGATGGAAGAGTTAGATGCGGCCAAACCGAAACATGGCATCAGTCCATGAAGTCGCTGACTGCCGGTTTGAGTCGCGTCGGTAACTGCAGACTACCTGGATGAGATCCTCGCGATTACCGTAACCAGTGGCTAGAAACACTGAGTGACATGGCCCAGAATCGGTCACAATGGTGCAGATGTATTCATTTATTGTCCTCCCTTAAATAGTGCGCTTTAAATTATCCCATAACTTCCTCTCCACACTCCATGAACCATATTCTATTTGTTCACACTCCTTGTTACTATTATTATTTTATTTTATTGAAGTAACTTCTACTAATGGTGGTGGTGTTAATCTTGCGGTGTCATGGTGGTATGGCAACTTGAACCGATGTACACATGTGCCAGGTTCTATGTTGATTGTCGATTGATTGATTGTTGATTGATTGATTGATTGACTGATTGATTGATTGATTGACTGATTGATTGATTGATTGATTGATTGATTGATTGATTGACTGATATGTCTGACCGTTTGTTTATAGTAGTAGTGCTCTATGCAATCGAGAAAGTTACTTATTCTCAGTTTTATAAAACATTAATCACTACATTCAATATATGCTTAATACAATAGGGATTCGAGTGAAAATTATTATACCAACTCAATGAGAAAGACAACACTCTCAAGAACACCTGATTAGAAATAAAATGAAAAGCCTCAATCCAGGGTTCGAGCATTCATTGTCACTATATGCTTATCCATAAATAACTTTTTGTAATTTGATTTCACTTGATGCATTTAAATAATCATCTGTTTAATTATCAGTCACCATTTATTAACACATTTTCTGAAGTTCATTAGATCTTCACCGTCAGTGACATTGAACACTATCTGGTAAGTATATCCATGAGCTGCGTTTGTAGTTGTAATAATACTTTTACGTAATAATGTACCACATATATGTTCAGATCATCACTCCCCTCAAGATTTTAGGTAACCAGTAATAAATAGGAACTATCATGAAATCTAATTCCATGCTTTTGTGCCAGCTAACTCTAACCACCTAACATCAAAAAGTAAAGACAATTTCGGACCACTTATACTAGAAGCAACAATGTAACAAGGACGATTGAATTCGATCAGCACTGAGAACTAGAAAAACATGACGGTAGATATGTAAGATGTTGATAGATTTGATTGTGAATATTACAATAAAAGTTGTAAAAATATTACAGCTTTTGTTTGGCTCAAATCAATGACTATCGTATTAATATAAATACCCATCCACTAATATAATCCCAGATATTGTTTAATTAATCAATTATTTCCCACACTTCCCTGGTTTCAAACTCTGGTAAAAAGACGCAATCATTTATTTAATATAGAAAAGTACGAACAGTCAAAGATGTGTCATTCTATTTCACTGCCAGTGGAAAGCAGTGAACACTTCGTTGCCAGATTTTTAGACAGATGAAGCTAATTACTTAGAAAAAGTCGTTTGAGTGCTAAAATAATAGATCAAACTATGATGAAACATGCATTTTACAGAACTAGTGAGATTGAATAGCCGAAAGTGATGCGGGGGGGTGATTAATTTGCAATGATAAATTGTCTTTGAAACAGCACTATACACTACATTTTGTCGAAATGACGCCTATTTTGTTATACTACAAAGTTGGGTGGCTTTTTTACGATACAACCATGAAGTCTTAGATCAAACAAAAATAAAAACCCTATTTTATGCTCATTTCCTAAAAAGCAATGTATTTGAATAAACAACAAACAGTTCTGTGGAGTTTCTGTAACTAGCCCATTCGCCTTATTCGCCAAGATGTCTTCCATCGGACCAACCTATATGCTCGTTTTTTTAGTATACAACAGAAGATAATTATATACTAGGTATTTGGCGATGACAATACACAAATACTGACGTATAAATATTCAGAAATCTGTGTTTATATAGGGAGCTGAAGAAAGTTAAAACTCCATGTCCCGATTCCTCGTAACTTCATGATTAATATGTGAAATGATATGGATGGCTCCATAAAGTTGTTGAAAATAGTAATGGGAAAACTCTGGGTTTATATTATGTTATAATTACCATTCGTCAGGAAAACATTAATACAATCCATGAAGAGGCCGATGTCTCCTATGAGATTCAGAGTCGTGTCATCTAGTACCTCAGCCAGAGAGATTATTACCGAGTTGTTGAAGCTGCTAATGGCCCCCTGTAGGACTGATATATTCCTATTGACCAGTCTCACATTTGCCTAACCAGAAATGTTGAGCTCATTCTATCAGTCCAGCCGTAACTACCAGTGTGAATGACTCGACAATTACTAAATGCTAGATAAATAAAGCATTGGTCACCACTCAATTGATCGTTTCCCCCATTAATCTCTACAATGCAGTAAGCAAACACTCAGCTTAACTCTGAACATTGTGTCACATATAATGTAACCCAACTTTTGACCACAAAATAAGTAAAACAGGATTCGGATCAACACATCACTGGTTGAAAATCAAGTTCAGACAGTTCGGCAGTCAATGTGTTAAGCTTATAGCTTCTCAGTTCACTTCTATAAAATGAATTTCTTGAATAATATTAATTTACTTATAAAAACAGACTTCGGTAATTACTAGACTTCCTCTTGAAAAACCAACAAAGTGCGGAAGTCGTTTTTACAAACTGCTTGTTTTCCACTAAAAAAAGAATTTCAACTCGATACAAACCTTGTTCACAGTGATTCCTATATATATATATATATATATATATATATATATATATATATATATATATATATATATATATATATATATATATATATATATATATATATATATATATATATATATATATATGAGAGGCATTATTCACCTCTGACTAAATGTAGAACACTGTTTGAATGACACTCAAAAAATTGTGTTTGTGCGAGAGAAGCAACTCCTGTTCTCTCTGTGCACTTATACATACATACATATCTACATTTTCTAGTATAATAATTAATTGAAGGAAGAGATAGATGGCAAGTACCAAACAAGAAAAAACAAATTCTAGTTGCGATGGCAACTTAGAAGTGAATAAACGAGAAATAGGCACATAAATACGACTTATCACTTTCTCTCTCCCACTTGTGAGTGTATGTAAGTGCTTTGTGGGTCTATGCATGACTCTTCGATTTAGTTTTTCCTCATTGTTTTTAGGTGTATAGAGGCTAACTAAAAATAAATAAACTACGTACATGTATATATATTTTTATTTGCCTATGACCCTCAGGCAAACCGAGCTGATGAAGAGTTTATTGTAAGTTTTATAGTCCGATTACATAGTAGTGTTGATCTCACTATACTACTACTAATACTAAACGATTGCTACTACTACTAATATAAATTAAGGTCAGAGCCACCAGGTGGGCAATCTTTGTAGAAATATTAATTTTCATTTATTTATTAGTTTTTTTAAGTACCACGCGAAATAGATTTTCATTTTATTATTAGTATTATTATTTTAAACAAACAACTCTGCTAATCATAGATACTCAGCTCTGAAAGTTTTTCTGTATGCGTAGTTACTTCACAATATACTTCATTCTTCTTAAATAGGAAAATTAGGAGTGTAACAGATTTCACTCATTTTCATTTTGTGCTTGCTTATATATATATATCAGATAAATATACTATGGAACTTGTTGGGCTGAATGCTAACTCGAGTTCAGTATGTAAGCTACACAAAATAATCTCACTGGGATTAGACTCACGGTATTATGGTTACACTTTCTATTATGTAAATGTTTAACGATTGAGCCATAGACCAGTTACTTCAGTTGTTTACTGAATACTTGTGGGTCAAACCGAACGTGAAATTTTATAATACTTGTGAAGTGCACCCGATATATGACCAAGTTACGTTTGCGGTATTACCAGGGCAACTTCTAACGATTGAACCCACTCTTACGAATGAGAATAAATCAGAAGGCGATAAAGGATGGAAAGGAAGTTATATTTGATCGTGAATATGGCAGCAATGGAATAGCAACGTCTAGGCTGGCAAACTAGAGAGAGAGTTGCTTTCCACGATGCGGCGTGACGTGATCTGGTGGTGATGCGTGACCGAGCGCCTTCAACTAGTAGTGTCTGCTAAAACAAACATGGTCAGCATCAATGTCGAGGACGTATGTAACTATTTATTTTGGGGATTATTTACCGTTACACTTGTTTACCGTAATACCAACAGAGAAATAATGAAAAATCTATATAAATCTTTGGCTAGAGAAGTTTATGTCTAACCGAAACGAGATAATTTTAAACTATCATGCAGTAAGGAAGGATGAAACTTATTTCTTACCACAATCCAACTTTATTGAAAAATGGATGTATTGTATAAAATTTAAAACTAATGTAATGACCTTAGGAATCGACGTTTTCTAGTCATATCAGACAATAGCAACTGGGCGGGATATTATTGTAAATGAATATTTTTAAAGTGAAGGTGGGATAATAAAGAATATGTACAGATTGTTGGGTGTGAGCTGTTTAAAAAAGAACATCACATTAATGTAATATAATACTTATAAAATAGATAGGTTAATTTATTTCCAACTGTTGATTAGAAACAAAAGTTTTCTGATAAGATTTCGATTGTTTGAACAATAAAGTCTATGGGTAATTTGATATATTTCACAATAGTTTTGATTTTTCTCATGGAAACTTTTAATAAAATACAAAATCTTACCTAAAAGTACTTTTACTATTCTCATATATCCTGTCGCATTTGGCTGTACTAGTTTGATTTAAATGATGTGGCTGTATTGTTAATCATATATCAAATGTATTTGTAATTAAAAGTAAATATAATTATTTAGTAAGCGGTAATATTAAACAATTACTTGAGAAATGAACAATGTACCTAAAGGAAACAGTCATATAATCCCATAGAACATAATAATAGATTGCTGAATGAAAGCCAACATAATGAACTTTGATAATGGAGTATAACATAGTGACGTTGAAGAATAGACCATTATATTGTATAACACACGGCTATCAATCCATTTTTTATGTAATCCAGCCTCATTAGCAGTTATTTAACAAATAGATTGTTCATCAATGACGTTTCAAATATTTCATCCAAATATAAATCTAATGAGATGTATGAAATAAGTGGTTAGTCTTATGAAGAATGAAGAAAGCCGATGAAAGCCAAGACTAATGACCCCAGTTTTAGTCAATAGAAAATTTAAGCCTTTTCTGTGTATACAGAAACAGTTTGCTATAACAACGAATCTGCGGTAGTAATTTTAATCAGTATTATTATCGAGCTTTTCTTGATGATATAACAATTTGTTAGCAACCTCATAATTTATTCTTCACTTATCACACGGTTGCAATTTGACTCTTTATTTAACTTGGTCTTTACTAGCTATCTATGTTTATATATAAATGCCTTGATTAATAGATTTGTGACTGGACTGTTCGAAATGTGTAGCGCAAATACATCACGTTTATCAGATCAATTCCATCTTCTCATTACGTTAACGAAATGCATAAAAGGGACTAATTATTTTACATTTTTGAAAAAGCGACCTCGAAATATCTAACAATTCAAAAAGTAATACTTTTATTTTCTAAAGAAGAAAAAACCATATTCATCACAATAAACTCCAGTTCACTTCAACAATATCTAGAGTTATAGACAAAGTTATTCCTTTTAATCGTACTTTAAAAGAAACACATTTATAGTATAGAAGCCTCGATTAAAAGCTAGTAGTGATTTCACCTTCAATAATAAGGGGTATAAATATGTGCGGGTTGCTGATAGCGAATAAAGAGATGTGATCAATATTACTAGATAAGTAACGAGGACTTTAGATGATTATTTGAGCTAAATATCTAAGTCCTGCAAGTCATCTACAATGGAAAGTAACTCACTAGAAACGTCATTGATTGGAACATCAGATGATGTCGGTTCAAATCTAACGTAGGTGATCGGTTCCAAAAAGTTTCCAAATATACCTTGCTAACTAGTACCAGATATCACGAAACCTAGGTCTAGGGTTTTCAATTTACTTCGCTCAACTAACGTCAGAAATATCCCAGAATAAAATAAAAGATTTTAACGAACAATATCGACGTGTGATGAAGACCTGCTTTCATCATTTATAGGAGATATACTTTTGAAAATGAAAGTTTTGGTTGAAATATTATCAACAGTTTAGTCGTACATACAGAATGACATACAAATCATCCTTACAATTTCACATTTAACTATAAGTGGCCAAAATATTCTAATGGCATCAGGATGGTTATGTCCGGAGTGTCAAATAATGGATAAGATATTCTTATAACTCATAAATATATGTAGTAAGTTGTAGGCGATGTAAAAATTGTCATCTTAACAAAAATAATTATCCACGAAACGCAGTTTACTATATGTACTCAACAGTGGTCGACTAAGGCATAAGTAAAGCTGAGTTATGGCTAGTACTAGGATTCTTGATAGGTGTATGTATGTATGATCAACATAGAACCTAGCACATGTGTACATCGGTTCAAGTTGCCATACCACCATGACACCGCAAGATTAACACCACCACCATTAGTAGAAGTTACTTCAATAAAATAAAATAATAATAGTAACAAGGAGTGTGAACAAATAGAATATGGTTCATGGAGTGTGGAGAGGAAGTTATGGGATAATTTAAAGCGCACTATTTAAGGGAGGACAATAAATGAATACATCTGCACCATTGTGACCGATTCTGGGCCATGTCACTCAGTGTTTCTAGCCACTGGTTACGGTAATCGCGAGGATCTCATCCAGGTAGTCTGCAGTTACCGACGCGACTCAAACCGGCAGTCAGCGACTTCATGGACTGATGCCATGTTTCGGTTTGGCCGCATCTAACTCTTCCATCCTATTCCTATATCAGCCATCATTGCGCATCCAGGAAGACGGTGGTTGGGCATACGCAACACATATCCCAACCACCTCAGTCGATGAAGATTCACATCCTCATCGACCGATTTACCACATTCGCCTGACACCCGTCGTCTAACCTCTTCATTATTTACTTGATGGTCCCAGCTGATGCGAACGATGTTTCGAAGACATCGATGGTCAAAAACTAATAACCTTTGAGTATCGTCTACCCTTAATGGCCACGTCTCACATCCATACAGTAATACAGAGCGAACTGTTGCGCAGTACACTCTCCTTTTCGTTGAGAGACGAATATCTCGTCTACGCTATAGGTAACGTAAGGTGGCAAAAGCCAAACGAGCTTTTTGAATTCGTACTGAGATTTCCTCATCAACCAACACAATAAGGCTAATCAGACTTCCAAGATAAGTGAAGTGGTCGACGTGCTCAACTACTTCACTCCTTATCTTTAGGTCAGGTGTTGACGAAAACCAGTCCTGGAGAAATAGTTTGCATTTAGAGGGGGAGAAACGCATTCAGAACATGCTTACATTGGAGCTTATTGCTGATAAAAGATTCTGCATCTTAACAGCGTCTTCGCTAGACAGGACTATGTCATCAGCATATTCTAAGTCAGTAGGTGGATCGCCTGATAGGAGATCAATTCCTGAAAAGTCAGAAGATGAAAGTGTGATTTCCAACAGTATGTTGACTATGAAATTAAACAAAAATGGTGAAAGTGGGTAGCCTTGACGGACACCACTTGAGGTTACAAGTTTAGATGACACTTAGCCATATGCTCTGACACGACTAATAGTGTCGGTCAAACATAATTTTGTATAAAATTATGTAAATCAGAAAACTGTTCATTTTGTAATTAACTACTGCTTGAGATCATAATATAGCCTATTGACTTGAAGTATGTTATGATATAATTGTTGAAATTTTGTAAATTGTCTCATACCAAGAAATTATAGTAAGGGAAATGACGAGGGCTTTAGTATAACCTTCCTATCAGTTTATTTCAGAAGTGGAAACCATACAATTAATCTTGTTCATTATGATTGAAGTGCACCCGATATATGACCAAGTTACGTTTGCGGTATTACCAGGGCAACTTCTAACGATTGAACCCACTCTTACGAATGAGAATAAATCAGAAGGCGATAAAGGATGGAAAGGAAGTTATATTTGATCGTGAATATGGCGGCAATGGAATAGCAACGTCTAGGCTGGCAAACTAGAGAGAGAGTTGCTTTCCACGATGCGGCGTGACGTGATTTGGTGGTGATGCGTGACCGAGCGCCTTCAACTAGTAGTGTCCGCTAAAACAAACATGGTCAGCATCAATGTCGAGGACGTATGTAACTATTTATTTTGGGGATTATTTACCGCTACATGATGAATTCAAGATATTAACAACAAAGTCTACTGAATTGATGAATAAAATGGTGTAGTTATTAATGTATAATAAATATTCTTTACATGAAACTGTTTATTTCAATAATAACTGTCATAGTACGTGGATAACTGACTATATAAATCTTTACATAGTACAAAGATTACATTAACTAAGTTTTTTTAAAGAAGAAACAGTAATCACTTGAATGATCGAAATGAATAATGAAAACTGATGTTATGCAACAGAACAGTATGTCATATGGTAATATAGTAATTGTTAAAATAATCTTTTTTTTTCAAAGTCTGTTTATAGATGATCCTAATCCTTTTTTTATTAAAATAGTATTAAAAGTGATTATGGGTCATGTTGGCTGGTGGACAGTAAACAGACATCATCAACATCAGCATTATTATCATTAATGTTATTATCATTTCATCTTGTACACAGACAATCGACCTTTGTAAGACCATTAGTATCATTCATCATTATCATCTGTTTATTGATTTCAATATATTGTATAATATTATCTTGATTGAATCATAGTAAACATACATCTGTTCCTCATTTGATTTTTGCTTTAGCCCACATATCCCACATGATCCCAACCTACGTTAGATATATTATTTAATGAGTTTTAGATGATAGTTATTGAAAGGAGATTAAATATGAGAAACCCAAAAGTCATTTCATTTAACTGTATTTCACTAATTAACATAATACATATGAACGAATAAGACAATATAAATGTACATACCCGAATACTAAACTATATACAGTGCCAATATATACCATGAGATGGGTTACAGTTTCCCCATACGGCCAAGAATGTGGTTGATTAATACACTGCAAATTTGTAATTGGTTGCTGTGGAGATTGATGAGTATATATTTGGTATAAGAATTTGACCTGAGTTATATAATCATTAATGACTTAGAAGCATTAGACAGCTGTTTCATCACTGCGTGCGACTCCTTAACAGTGTACACCCACTACCCTTTCAGAGAATCAAGCTCAGAACCTTTGAGTTTCACAGCAAACTCTTAACACAGACTTCTGAACCGGCGTTTAATAGTTATTATTTCCAACTAATGTAAATTCCTAATATATTGAACAACTTCATTTATTGCTAGTCGTGAGTAACTGCCTTATACTCGAACTGGTTGAACTTCACTGGTCATGTCTTCTGAACTTCATGTCAGAGAATAGTCTGTAGTGAGTCCTCATCGTGAAACCCGAAAGCCTTGGTCTCAGCCCTCCTGGAGGGTCACGGAAGATCATTACTGAGCAGTCCAACACTAAGACAAACCAATCATCAATTGTTTCCTGGTTTAAAGTGACTGTTTAACCCAGGTCAACCTGTGATAACTTTTAATTTTTCTTCAGTGTTTTTTGGAAAGCAACCTCATATGAAACGCTGACCTACGTTGCAAATAAAGATACGAAAGCTAAGTATTATGAATTATCATTTTAGTATTGATTGAAAGGAAACAATATAAATAATACATTACTATAAGTAAGCTAATTATAATAGTTTCAGTTATGATGTGCGAGGTATGAAGCATTGTCTCAAATGGAGGCCTCTGAAAAATTCTTCACAAGCCTGAAAAATACCGATAACAATTTGACTAATCAAAGTTCTTTAAAAACTTGCAACAGGATTCTAAGAATATTAGAAAAAATGTCTTAACACAACTTTAAGGAAAACAACCATTGCATATAAAAGGTTGGTGTATGTGTAACATGATACTTCACCAGGAATGATCACCAGCCGCCTTCAGAATATTCGTGAGGTAAATAGAAAAGAACAGGAAAATCCTGGCGAAGAAGACAAATGCAACAATAGCGACAGGCCTTCAAAATCTTTGTATCCAATCAAGCCATATTGCAAATTACGTTAGCGAACATTTACTAAGTACAGCTCAAAATTACATTTATCATTCCATACTTCGCTAAGGAATTGGACTAATTATTCAATATGCAACTACATCAATACCAATTTTTCTGACAAATTATGTGGTGACTTCACAACAGATATGTTTTCATATCATTCAGCAAATCTAGATGATGATGACTTGCAACTCAGGATGAATGATTCATTACAACAACCCTTGCTCTGACAGTATGACCAGCCTTTTTTATTAGCAAAGCATAACATGACAAAAAACTCTTATGAATCAATCTTGGAAAATATATATAAGTATCATCCTGATGAATTTAAGGCAGTGTACTCGAATATTTATCCTGTAATCTTCGGAAAATGGCTTTCAGTACAATAACAGATGCTCTATGACGATAATAATAAGTACACGTAATGGAATCGATCCTTGTTACATGCATGCTTATCTTCAAGGTAAATAGCTTTCCAGACCAGTCTTAGGCATGATTGTACTAAATAGCTGCCTAATTTTGTAAAAGTCCGTATCATTACCATTTTGATTTTATAAACTACAATTAATCAGTCTTTGTCGCCATACGTTGAGCAGATTACAAGTTACAATAAAATTCAGTTGCTGATGGCAAAAGTAATCCTGGTCTTAGTTTTCATTCTATTCGAAACTCATCTTCATCATCCACCGACATCCCACTTTTGATGTTCACAGCTGTATCCAAACTCAATCCACTCGTTTCAAAAGCCATTGTATTATTCACTAACCTACTGAGTAACAGGTCCGTAGATCAGTAGACTATTACTTAGATAACATTTAACTTGAAGCCATGAAATATTGTTGGAAAATCTTCTACATCTACTTTTACTATGAAATAATAAATAGCAGAGGTAAAAATAGTAAATAATTGTGATTACGTTTTCTAAATCATATTGAAACGTTTAACTTAACCTTTAGAAACCACTCAAGTTACTCACTCACATAATCACCAATTAAAATTGATTAGAAATGAAAAACGACAAGGGCATTACTTCATTAAATAACTTTGAAATGTACTATAAGAAGTTAGTAGTATAATGTTGCAGTAATGTTCAGCATTAGTAATAACCTTTTAAAATTGGTAATTTGATTCATCATTCTTAATTGTTAACCTTCTGCTGTCTTCACATTCATATTCATAATACACACACAAATTTATATTCTTTCTAAATATACTATTTCTTTTCACTTCAAAACTAATTAGGTTTTAATAATTTTCACGTATATAAAATGAAAGTGTCTTGTTCTTCATATTGTTATTTTATCTATTAGTCAAACTATTAAAAGTAAATGTACGTAATTGACCTTAGATATGAAATTGTTATGTCAATGTAGGAAACCATTCTTTTAATTAAGAAAAAAAATATGGTAGAAAAGTTGACGGTTGCTGTATTTACAAGTATACTTAATTAAGCAATGAAAGTCAAAAAGTATGTAATATCGATTAAATATAATAGGTGACAATATTATTATTACATAATATAACTATTTACCGATATTACTAATCCCCCCCCACTCAAGGTTCAGTTTGTAAATTATTCTTCAAGTAAAAAGACTTATTTTAATGTTTGCAGAAAAGGTGCGACTAGTGGGGTTTATATATGTAATCATTATACGGCAAGACTCATGTAATTATTCAATGACATTTACCACTTCATGTGAAATAATAATATAGTTTAAATGCATTACCATGACGTCGGTACATACATGTTATATAAGCATTGTTGCATGTAATATCACTTAGAATACTACTTATATTGCCAGACAAAAATTAATCATGATAACATATTTAATGGCTGTTAATGTACTTAATGGTTAAAATGATAGTAATAGGTCATAATAATAGTAATAATAACTATCTTGTTATTAATGTTAAGCAAATGGATTTACAATTAACAGTTACTTATTCAAAAAGTTCATATAAAAAGTCTATGGAACGAATATCACAGGAAATGTCAAATAAATGTTAATCGGTTGGGCATATTCAGTCGAAAACACTTAGCACTGTACAAGGCAAAAATAAAATCTCTTATCTCACTTATAACTACATTGTTGTCTGGACTTTCAGAAACTAGATAACAGACTTTAACCAACTAGTTCTGATGCGATATGCTGCGTACTGGAAATCAATAGTTTAGTGATGAATTTTCACTTTTATTGAATCTTGAAATAACAATTCACTTCATCTTTTCAACTAATGAATACGGTTATAATGAAACCAAGATGAGGAATTCATATTTCCTGATTACTCATCTGAATGTCGAAAAAGTACAGCCAGAATTAATGCGTATTTATGTCAGATTCTTTGACGTGAATGACTAACAGCATGATAACTAATGTGGTACGCAGTATCACTTATTTGTTGACAGTAGAAATATGTTGAGCAATAAATATGTGAAACTGAAATGAAACTCCTTTTTTATAAATATTTATTATAGGAATTGTGCTCATTATCACATTTGATTGTTAAGTATATTCTGTGCGCGAACTCTCTTCATTTGTTCTGAGGACAAAGGAATATATATATATATATATATATATATATATATATATATATATATATATATACCACTTTGGAAAGACTTCTTGAATTTCACAGAAATTAGATTAGTGAGTAAATGTAAAGGTGTTAGTGGATCTCTGTGTACCTAAGTAGCTGATAAATTTGAAGGTAATTCGTATAATCAACCTAAACGATTTATTATTTACTTGGAACTGATTGGTACCAAACATTCACACCTTAATGTGTTTCCTTCTAATCATAACAGCTTACTTTGTAGTATATCAGTTCCAAACGCACTCTTGGAGATAACGATCCTAAAACTAATTCATAAGAAGGTTGTCGGTAAGTAGTACTGATTAGTTTGAAGCTAAGACGAAGTACTGTCTATGATACTCTATAATTCTTCACTTAATATCAATTTATTATTGGAACACCATTGAAGCGTCCAAAAACGTCTTAATGCAGAAATAAACTGTTAACTTCCGAAAAGTTATCATTTAGCTAATTGGAGTGTAGAAATGAGTCCATAAAAACTTAGTCGTTTATCGAAAACTGAATGAAAATTTAAAAAATCATTTTAAACCAAAATTTTATCTAAAATTTATGATCGAATCAAATTTGGAATGAGGTTAGTCGTTATCCATTACAATCAATTACAGACACATTAATTGAATATAATAAACATGAACTGTCAAAGTATAACTCTATAATGAAAATGTTAAGCGTTCACCACCAACCAAACCTGCTTTAGCAGTTGAACATTAATGAGAAGTAATAGTGATTCAGTGATTTTCAAATAATAATAATGCCCAGACTGTTTAAGTGATTTAATATTGGCTAACATGAACCAAAATGCATACAATATAGATATAAACAGATTATTTTCCTATTGAATAAACATTAACTCTTAAAAATGCTAATCATTTCAAACCTAGTCATTATTTATTACGTATATTCATTATTTACCTAAGCATTAAGAGAGTAAATAAATGCATAACACATTCCTTTCTATTTGTAATAAGTCACGTGCTTAAACAGAAATGTCAATAAACTTTCATATATGATTGAGTAAAACAAATAAACGTAGAGGAATACTATTCTTTACTAAGAAAAGTAGTTTATTTTTTATTTGAATATTAACAATTATAATTAATAATATTTACTTCTAGTATAAAGATGTCCTGGTGAAAATCAACGACATGCACTGATGAAAAGCGTCATACTAGGACAAAACATCTGTCCAGTACTCCCTGGTTTTCAGTGGTACTCAACTAACATCAACTTGTGACGGATATAAACAACTAAAATTAATAATTGAAGTTAATAATATTTACTTTTTGTACAAAGTAGTTTGTTAGAGTTAATTTCAAAGAATGATCAGTTGAATTAATGATATAAATAAATCGTATCATATTACATTGATCGACATATACATGTATTCATATAGTTGAAATTTATATAAAGTTCAAATGTGAAATAACGAAAACAGTTGTCAGAAAACTGTTTGATCGTCAAAATTACCAGAATAAAGTAAACATAATCTTTAATTGTTTCTCATTATGACTATTCATATATGAAAGGTGAATGTGATAAAACTCCACAGAGGGTATTCTGATCATGGATGGGTTGAAGCTAGAAATGTAAGCCAAATCAACATCAGAGTAATATTTTGTTTATCATAAGTCCTTAAGATTACAAGTACTATGTTCAGTAACTGACTAACAATGAATTTTAAACTCTAAAACGAAATATCAACTAGTTTTCACTTGAGTTCTTATAATTGTGTAGTAAGACGATTAAAGGAAGTTAATGGGAAACGTCACCTGACGTAGGTCGACTCAACAAAGCATACCTGTATTGTTAATGGTAGCATTGTTCTTCCTGAGATTTAAAACCCATATCACCTAGTTTCACGATGTGACTAACCTGTAGTTATCACTATCATGGTAGTACATTAAAATAATAGACTATAAATAGAAATATACCATTAATGCTAAATAGTTAGATAAAGATAAATTTTGTCAGTATCTAGATGTTGACTGATATCTTCTTACTAATGTATATAGAATCCCCATTAGGCTAGGAGATGTTATTGTACTGTGAACCGTAAGAAAAAGATAAGTAAACTTGTCTAAAGACCATCCAGATTATGAACCACTCTCTAGATATACGCCAATTATTGCTACTCATCCAAAACTAAATCAGCTGTGACTGAGGCTATCTATGAATTCATCATTTAGAGTACGATAAAATATTTTGCCAGATTCACTGTTAGACGCATAGATGAATAATATCAGTCTGCTATTGACTTATATATATATATATATATATATATATATATATATATATATAAGAGGTTAGTCAGGTCTCAGAAGTTCAAGTGGTAGTATCACAGGTGATGAACCAGTTCCCCCAAGATTTTCGGCATACTTCGGTGATAAGTGACGATAAACATGAAACTTTGGTCTAGAGTCTCTTGATGACAACTTCGCAACACCTACCGTTTATATAATTCATATTTAATCATATTAACTTATGTGTATTTGCACATAATGTGCTTACTTATAATTACAATGTAAAGCTGTAGATTCTTCACAATTCTATGAGTGATAAAATACTCTTAACATTTTCAGTATACATATCATTTGGGTCTTCTGTATCTTCTTTTGTTATATTAAGACTTTACACAGAATAAAGAATTCTTAGATTTGTTTAACTATAGAAATATCATCCCCTAAACAATTGAATGTAACGGTATTTTCTGTTTATACTTGGCACGAGGTAAAGTTAACTCCCCTCCCCCCAATTCATTGACTTGAACATCCTTTTTCTAATTTTCTTAATGAATTAAGAAAGATAGCGACTACAGATTAAAGTGATTTATAATATAAAACATAATATTAACCTTCATTACTGACAGGAAAAAAACATCAAATCTTACCTTCCATCTTCAACCACTAACTAACATTCCTTAAGGTTTACAATTGAATGGTTCTAATGAAGCTTATTATATGTGCATATGTGTGTATGTTTAATAGGAGGGAGATGAGGATCTAGACAAATATTATATAACAAATTATAATTGATTTGTCACAGTCATAATACTCAACTTTTAATTCAGTTCAAATGTGATGTTAGGCATTTTGTTACGGTGTTTTTAAAAAAACTGCTCATCTGACAGTGTAAGATTATAGAGTTGAATTAGCCCAAGGCGACATCTGTTAGTTATTTTTTCTTGATTTTCGTTAGATTCCTGTAAAAGCTAAAATCTAATTTAAACAGTAGCCTGTTAAATAACATAATATTTCAAGCTCGTTTGTATAAAAATATTGCTTATTCATATTTAGAGTTTTTATATCCTAAGTTAAATAGTTTTGTATTAGGTGTAAAATGTAGTAGACAGAAGGCCGTGTGTGTAGCTTTCATGTGTAGCAGTAGATTCATCGAATTGGCCCACTTGTAAATTTCAGTTAACCGGTGCACTGCAAGAAATCAAAGTCAGTTTTACTCAGTCACCACTGTTCTATTCCAAAAATCGGTAGTCTCCTGCAGAACTGTGACAACGTAGAATTGACATAAAAACATGTGATGCTGAATCACGTAGACTAGTGAATATAACTCAGCTTTACAGATAAAATCCCCTTAGCAGTGATGCCCCGATATATATGTCATCGGCCACTACTCACTAATCAAATAATTTGAAAATATCTCAGTCCCAGCGACTGAGCTTAACATATGAGTGGTCCATTGGTAACTCTCATATAACGAAGATGAGTGGCGTGTGTTCGGACACCGGCCCCCTCAAGATTGAAGATCAGGTAGAGTTTATGCAGCACCAAGTCGCTAGTGAACTTGGTGCGAGTCGATCAAGTGAATCCGATCGCAATTAAGGACCAGACACTATGCGATTAGTTCCTACTAATTGACTAAGTAGCATGGTATATTTGTGATCAGTATGTTCAGCATATAAAAAAAATTCATAATTTCTCGTAAAATGTTCTAGGTGTTCCCAGGTGTATAAACAAAGTGAATAGGAAAATTAATCTTACTCTTTCTTGGTTCTGGGCAAAAGACAATAAATTCTGACTAATACTTCTCTCAACCAAACAACATAGCAAATAGTTAACTGTAATGAATAGTAACTACTTTTAATCAACTTGTAAATTTGAGTGTTAGAACAGTCTAAATATTCAGCTGCTAATGAGATTCGGGCAGATTACTGACTTATTCGCTACATTTGAGGCTTTGTAGACCCGTGTTTAGAGACTATTCACACTCTTATATTTCGTTGTTACTATCAGCAAAACATCTCTGATTCATTTATTTGTTAGAACGTAGTAATCTGTAATCTGATAAGTAAATGAATAAGCCAAAAGTAAAAAATTCTGAAGAAAGAATATTTATTGTTTACCTTCATCACAGATTGATCTCATTTGAGTACCACTGAAAACCCGGGGAGTCACTGGACAGCTGTTTCGTTCAAGTATTAAGCTCCAACAATGCACACCATCCACTTCACCAGGACCCTTACTATCTCATTGTGAACTATTAACCACTAACACAACTGGGCCGGCGTTCAGTGGCTAAATTCCTACTTCAGTAAAATTGTGATACAGTGTAATAATCATCCTATGGAACTAATTATAATTATCTCACTCCCTACATGTCTGAACTCGGCTAGTCATGACTACGGACTTGAACTTACAAGGTGTCTTGATGCAAATCACTAATGAGTCCATTATCATTAGCTACGTTGATGTGGTTTTTGATGATTGGTTTATTGTCTATATTTGTCATAAATTTATTTTGATGGGTGAACTTCGTCAGTAACCATGAATCCCATACTAGAACGAAACAGCTGTTCAGTGTTTCCTCATTTTGAATGATCCCCAACAGCGATCAAACTGTGACAA
The DNA here is from genome assembly GCA_034768735.1 of Schistosoma mekongi. Classification (NCBI taxonomy): domain Eukaryota; kingdom Metazoa; phylum Platyhelminthes; class Trematoda; order Strigeidida; family Schistosomatidae; genus Schistosoma; species Schistosoma mekongi. The sequence goes on from CM068306.1 coordinate 52,171,226, forward strand.
ACACAACCAATAAATTACAAATCAACCTTCATAAAACCATTTCAACTTAACAAAATATGAAATTGATTTATTTTTACGTATTTCACACATGCTGATTTCAGCTGAATAAACAATAAAAATCAAAAGTACATTTGCCTCATTATTTCCTGATTAATTTTCAGAAATAGTTATTGAGCTAACTTACATGCCTCAGCACGGTGTGGTTTTCTCTAATTATATGGCTGTATGATATTGAATAATCGTTTATATAGTGGAATACATTTTATTACTATCCATAAGTCACAGGTTAGCTAGGAAAGTTACTACTCTCATACCATCATTCTTTATAGGGGAAAATCAGTAATAATAATCGTTGGCTATTCACATATAGCAAAAAACCACCTTACTTTTGTTTGCATTGGTTTCTATTGTAGTGTTATTTGAATTATACTCTCAGTTTTGCAGGTTTATATTTTCAGGGTATGGTATTCCTAATATGTTTTGTCGAACTGAGCTAAAACACGTTCGTGCCAGGCTCTAAGTTGATTATGATTGACCATCTGATTAAACCAATATTTTGCCAATTCGCTATTCAAACAGCAAGTGTAATGCAAAAAAGAATACAAAATATCACTAATCCCCAGGCCAGCAGATTATTCTTTAACAATAATAAGGATAGAGAAGAAATAAGTCATTAAAATGTCAAATAGAAAAATAAATCAGATTCTGCTTAAGTTTGTCATGAAGATAATGAATTTAGAAATGATTCAGATTAGAGATTACTAGAACGTTAGAATGAAATATGTAATCTCACAGTCTCTTGCTGTAAGTTTTATCGACAGAAAATTACACTGCGTCAACCCTATAATGATGTGCATATACAAGGAGAAACTGATTGATCGCAGTCCTGAACAGCAGCAATGAAATATTATAAATGCCGTAACAACTTAGTAGATAACACGAGTCTCTGATTGAACATCAATAATTGGATGCAGGTACACAGAGCCACTATAAAAATACATTAACATTTAAAAGTGCAACGAGAAAATTTTTTACAGAACGGTAAGTTACTTTCATGATACTTGAAGTTTATGATATCGCAAAATTAAGCTATCAGTCTACTGTTCATTGCCGTCAACTTACAATCATATATTGTCATCAAATTCGGTACATATTATTGGTACATTTGTCATAAAACTTCCATGTCACATGTTTCATGTTTATTTTGCTCTTCGACGAAGTCTTTCTAAGAATAAAGTCATCCTCACTGAGTGGAATTATCTGTACGATGGTCGAAAATTAACAAGCGTTGGATAATCGTTTCTTTGTAGTTTATAACTCTTCTGAATCACTCACCTACGGCTCCATAGGGGCTTGAACCTATGACTATCAGATTGGCTAAGTTATAGCATCAGACAAATATTACAGGAGTTTGATCGATATAGTGAATTTACTGTTTGACCATTGAATATATCTTTGCTTGATTTATTCCGATGTTACAACTAACCTTTTAATCACTATTGTCAATTTAAGATTCCAAATATAAGCAAAATCAAATTAAGATACAAAAATTTCATTAAATTCTGAAGAGTGAAAATGATTATGCAAATTTTCTATTGTTTGTGCTGAAAAACTGAAAACAAACATTCCAAACATTAGTCATAATGTACAAAAGATGAATGATGATGATGATGATGATGATGATGATTGTTGCCCTAAATTGTGCATACATTGTCAATAATTTTGACCTGTAAAAATTGATTGATATAGTTATTTCTTATTCACATTGAAATAAACTATCATGTTAATAATTAATTAGTATGTCCTATACACTTATATAATAGAAATCTATTTGAAGTGTTGATGATGTGATGTTGAAGAACACTAATACATAAGGTCAAATGATCAATTTTCTAATTGATGTGTGTAAATACTAGCTGTTACTTAATTAACTATTCATTGTGCAATCATTATTAATGAGAATTAATGCATATAATGACCTTAATTAATTAAATTAACCTTTCAGTAATCACACATTCATAATCTTAATGACAAGATTATTGTATTTAAAAATGAATCAAACATTGAAAACAAGAAATCATGATAATAGTGTAAGGTATAGTATCTAATTCAATTTGATTATAGGTGTTCAGAGGTAGTCAATATGAATCCCTAGATCTAGATTTTGTCCTAGTTGGCACTTATTAAGGGAATTGTTACTCCTTGTAAAAATTGATTGATATAGTTATTTCTTATTCACATTGAAATAAACTATCATGTTAATAATTAATTAGTATGTCCTATACACTTATATAATAGAAATCTATTTGAAGTGTTGATGATGTGATGTTGAAGAACACTAATACATAAGGTCAAATGATCAATTTTCTAATTGATGTGTGTAAATACTAGCTGTTACTTAATTAACTATTCATTGTGCAATCATTATTAATGAGAATTAATGCATATAATGACCTTAATTAATTAAATTAACCTTTCAGTAATCACACATTCATAATCTTAATGACAAGATTATTGTATTTAAAAATGAATCAAACATTGAAAACAAGAAATCATGATAATAGTGTAAGGTATAGTATCTAATTCAATTTGATTATAGGTGTTCAGAGGTAGTCAATATGAATCCCTAGATCTAGATTTTGTCCTAGTTGGCACTTATTAAGGGAATTGTTACTCCTTGTAAAAATTGAATCATTATCGTTTTGTTACATAGTCCTAGAAAAGCTTCTATGCACTCATGATTTCAAACTAAGATGAGACCTTCCACCATTTGTTCTCAATAACTGATAAGCTATAGCTAATAAAACAGATTAATTCCACTTTATGATAGTTTTCAACATGAATTGGTATCGGCTAGAGAACTATTAATAACAACAGGACAATGAACAGTTGTCTCAACCTAGCTTAGGAATCCTTCTTAGTGATGAAGTTCAGTCATGTCAGGATGGACTGACTAATGTAATAAGTAGGATTTCGATTTGGATGTATGAATGTTAATGTCTATTGGTCCAAAGTTGTATTCCCATGTAAAGTCTTTTGGTGTGCACTTTTGAGAAATCTTAAACAACTAAACTACTGTCATAGGCTCCCTAATTTTCGGTGATTTATCAGCCAACATTAATCATTAACACATACTATTGTTAAAAACAGTCGAATTGGGAAATAAAATAATTTATCATCGATTGTAAGTTATCTTACAATTCTGGAGGAAACCATGATTAATCTACTTTTAATCTCAAGATTTTGTTGTAATACCCAGAAGTGTTACAAAGAACTAGCTGACAGTTGTACCATGAAGTCCAATCACTGTGACAGTCATATTTTCATAAAAATTCACTTGCCGTCCGTCTAGTGTATCTTACTATGTTTACTAACAGTTAATGAGTACCAAGTTTCCTGACTGTATTTTACTTAATAGTTCAATATCTACATGTCCTTTCATTTTAAAATAGATACTTTAGCCTATGAACTGCATCAGTGAGTCATTGTAACCTCTTTTTGAGGTTGGATACAGTTTGGATTCATTCAAAACATGACAAAAATAGTCCATAATCTTTTATAAAAAATGTATTCAGCACATCTTCAGTTTCACTCTCTGTATTCAACAATTTCCACATTGGTTCAATGAAAAGAAGCTACAAAACCAGCGAGAGTTCAGGGGTACTCACTTTAGAAGAAATTACTGACATGAAAAAAGTTGAAACTCCTCTACTTTTTTAAGCAACTGATTACATCATATTAGGAAAACCTATTATTAACAGCTTAACAATTGCGATCATAGCAGGAGAAATTACATTGATAATTCAGCAAAGATTTATTAGCTTAAGGCCATTCAACATATTGACATGTTGTAATCCCTTTCTGTTTCACATTAAACTTATTTGACAAGGTATATGCATATTAGTTTAGCTTAAGAAACGCATACATAATGATAGATTGTCGTCATATATAAAAGTTAAAATCCTGATGAACAGAATCCAACACAATAATATTTAAAATAAATTTGTTCTGATGGATTTATTTTCTGCAAATTTTCGCCTTTGGCATTGACAAGTAAAAAGATATGCTCTTAGTTAATATCGAATGCCACACACATTTACAAAGGTATTCGAGCAACAAAGGCAACACATATTTTTAATTATGTAAGATCATAACTAACAATGAATCGAGAACATGCGTCTAGTTAAATTCGGGACTCGCCAGATGGATATACACCCCCATCCTAGTGTTGTTGTTCATCTTGAAACTCGAATACAGTATCTATCACTCGAAATATCAACTCCTAGTGATGTTTTCGTATTGGGTGAAAAAATTACAGAACCATAAGTGTTTGCCTCAAAGGCTGACGGATCCCATATAAGACAAAACCCTTCTCATGGATTCCACTGCTTGGCACAATCCAGTTATATTTAAGGCATGGTGTTCAGGATTTCAGTAGGGACTGGTCAAATGGTCCTGAAAATAAACAACAGATAAACTCAAACTCTAGCCATGCATAAAGTAACACATTTTAGAATCAAGAATGATGATTCGTCAATTTTTATTTTTGATGACATTATTTCATAACTTAGTTGACAAGTTACTACAAATTAATGTCGTTGTTCAGTCGTGAGCGCTAAACGAAGTCCGTCGACCCTGTTGCAATTCACTTACTAAGTTAAGAGCTTTAATATTGTCATAAACTATGACTGAAGTTAAGCCGATAAAGGCAATTTGCAAGTCCTGATTACCTTTAACTGAGATGATAGGTATCACATTCAAAACTAATCAATAAGATAATTTCTTATGAAATTGCCAATGAATGTAAACTAGCTAGAAAACAAGGTTCATAGTAAATACTCCCCCGTCCCTCCCAATCACTTGACGCAAATTAAGTGCGATCGAAATAGTGGTTATGCATTATTATACAATTATTTTTTAACAACTGTAATGTTTAACAGATGCGATGAACTATGATCCCTTTTAGAATGCAACATATAATCTCTGATACACATGAAAACATTGTCATCTATAAGGGAAATCAAATTTCCATGCATTACATTTCAATATTTCCAAAAAATTTTTACAATTGGAGTGGAGAGTTGTGGAGATAGTTAACTGTCCATTTCTGATATCACGAATTGGTCTGAATCAGATAACTATTGATCACGTGGTAGCATTGGATATCGATACACGACCGGTTTTTTCGAATTGTAAAATATTGTGTTTCAGAGTACACAAATGATTAATATAAAATTAAGCGACATCAATTTTCAGCATCCAATCATTTATTTCGTATAGAAGAATTACTGAGTTCTTACTAGCGAGTTGTAAAGCTGAGAGTAGTTTTTATAAGTACGTGATGTTACTTAATGAACTGTTGTTAGAGAAGTCTTGTGTAATTGTTACACGTTAGATTAGGAGTAGGCAAAAGAACTTTTCAAGGATATTTATTCTAGAGATCCCAAGATATGCATATTTTATCGTAATATTCACACCTAGAAACCGCTGAGTATAACTTAATCTAGCCAGTATGTTATATCATATTCTTCTATGCACATTCCCAAACTATCATCAAAAATTCCTTTATAAAATTCATTCTTAGTACAAAGAGTGGTTTTTTCTACTTAATACGTATGCTTTTCATTCTCTAACCTCAATAAATAAGCTTCTTTGTTAAATGCTTCTTTCTTTTTACTAGAAATCATGCTGGTAGCTCTGTGGTCACTTAAGCGCTACGGTATGAAGTAACATAATTTTCCACTGGTATACTAATATAGATAAATTCTTTCTGAACTTGAGTATAAATGAAAACATTAGGAGAAGGTGTTAATCAAAGTTGACAAATTACAACCAAACATATCTATGGATGTGTCATCGATATTAACACTAATTCTTTCTCGAATGTGATGAGATGTATTAAACTTCTGAGGTATTTTTTGATATGGAAAAAATATCTACTGAGCTCTTACATAGGTTTTGCAATTCTGAGAAGTATTTATTCTCAAATGAAATCATTGACTTTGCACAGTGGTGGTACTGTAACTAATGAGGTTAATCTGAGGTGCAGTTATTGCTAGTTGAAAACTACTCCCAATACCCAGCACCGATGGCGTGAAATATCGTTGTCAGAATCAATGCATGTCGTCATGGGCGAACATTAGTTGCAAACTTTAGATTCTAATAAATTGTATTTACTAATCCAAATTATCTATTCGATTATTGTAATTTAGTCCTAATTATTGATTTAGTCTGAGGTGAATGATCTGTAATTAGAGTGAATCTACACACTTCATTAAGGGAACGACTGTTCACTAATAAATAATACATTATCAATCTATTGAAGCCAAAAATACGAACCAGTGACTAAATATTAGCGCGATAATTATGAAAACTATACGGGTTGGATTTTACGTTTATTTTTTCAAACTATTATTGAAGCATCAGCGTCGTATTACATATAAATTCACATTCAGAAAATTCGTGATTTCTTTAAACGATTTAATATGTCCCCACCTAACTGGAAGCCAACATACCTGAACACTGTGTACAATCAGTTTGTAATACATCATCGGATGTAAATCAAACAGAACATAAGTTCTGACAAAATATGGTGGAAATAATGGCAAATTGATACAGTTATTAGTTTTCATATTGAAAGTAATCCAGAACTTTCAATTAGCACATCACCTTTTTGATCACTGTTTAACCTGTACTAACCTGGGTAGTCGAATATTCACCAACTCTTATATAATCATATGAATTTGTCATGAGTAGGTCCTGTTTACATTTTATAAATGAAAAAATTTCAGTTTATACAGACTACTCACATGAAGTATATGTTGTAACAATTTAAGTTGGTACTCATTTTAACAGTGCATACTTATAAACACAACGACCCTAGGTGGTCGATACGATTATTTCATGCATCAAAACGTGGTATATGCCAAGTACATCATCCTTCCCTGCTGTTCCAATAATTCAATACTTAGATGTTCATCTTGTCACTTTTAAGCAGAACATATGGCATAATCTACTCAATTAATTTACCTACAGCAACATCAAAGCAAGAACAATTAAATCATAATTATTCAATGCAAATATATTTCAGTGCTTAAGCTAAACTCATATTCTTTTATACAATACGATAAACAAACGGGAAAGATTATCTACACAATAATCGAAAAGAAATGTGCATAAAAATGTACAAGTATTTGATATTAACAAAAAGGTATAGGGTAATATACGTAGAACAATCGAAGCCATTAAAGATGAATATATGATATTCTATTTTCAAATGCGAATATAAACTGTAATCTGTTACATAAATGAAAAGTATTATACCCACATTTGGACAAGGATTCCCAAATAAAGAATAGAGAGAGGAATAAGCAAATAATTATTAACTGTTATACAATAATGTTAATAATACTGATAATATATATGTAATCTCTGTTATCTCTTATAGAACACTGAGTGAATCAGAAAAAAGTTAATTAGTAGGAAGCAAAGGAAGAATAATCTATTTAATTCCATGTGTAAATATGTAACGCATGGTGTTTGTAAATTGAATAAATCAAAGTATCACAGAAACAGGAGAGATTCAAAACTGTAATTCACTTGGATGATATTGGTGTTAATTAACGATAAAATACACATCGAAATAGTTAGACAAAAAATGGATCATTTCTTGTATAAACTCTGTTTTTTCTATAACGAAACAAAAATTACAAAATGAAGAAACGAATTTAACGGAAATATTCTATGAACTTAAATGATAATAAATGTAAATCAGAGATATTCTATCTTGAGATGCTTTACGGATGGTGCTTAGTTAATAATCAGCTGTTAAAGAAGATGACCTTTTCAGTTGTTCCTGACGAAGGCATGCCAATATTAGTGGTAGAATTATGATTACTGTTTTGCATACAATTTATGATAATAGTTTGTTCAGATTGTGGTGGCTTAATTTGTTTTTGTTGCTGCAATTCCTCCATTTCAGCAATCGATCCATACACCCAATCAATAAACTGACGGCGACATGACTCAGACGGCATATTTAAATTGATTACGGGACCATTCGAATTGCACAATTGAACTCCATATCGATAATCTAATTTCATGAATGATAATAGAAAAACAGTATTGATGAACACTTGATTAAATTGTTCTGATATATGAATTCATACCACGTAGTATGTATATAATAGATCATTTATCCAGATTAGCAGTGTAATATGCCTGTTCAAATAAACAACTGATAAGCTGAACCTATGAAATATAATAGTGGAGTGGTGGATCATTAACCAAGCTATAAGTTCAAACATTGTATACTTCGGCTTAGACAACCAACTTTGGACCATGATCGAAGAGATTGGAAATATATTCAAATAAACTACTAACTTCTGATTAAATGTCACCGAAACTGAGTCACTTAGTAAGAACTTAATCGGGATCAGTCAACGTAAAAATCAAAATATCAATTGAATACAATAGCTGCATTTCATGACATGTATATTTTTCGTAAGCCCACCACCGAAATACATTTTAGCAACAATGGAAAAAATGCATGGGGTTCTCAGTTAATTTTCACATCAAGACATTTCGTGACTGAATCTTACTTTCTCACCCCTCCCCACACATAAATTGCTTTATATTTACAATTCCTACCCCGCCTACCAATTTGTAGGGCAGTGTTTGTAGTATATTTGTTTGCCCTAAATGATTTTATATCAAATAATATTATTGTAACGAATAATTTTTGAACAATTCTTTGTAGGAACTTAGCAGGGAGTATTTTTACGTGGAGAAACATTGCTTGTGTTATTTAACACTTATATTTGCGTGCATAATCAGCAATTAGATTCATTTCAGTGGGAGTAATACAGATTGCAACTAAACGAGAATATAACAAAAGAAAAACAATAATCCTGTGTAAAGAAGCAAATAAAAAGGTTAAACATGTATATACAAATGCCCATACAATTTATCTTATCAGGCCTATTATATGTGAACTTTTAGGGTGCTTTCTTAAAAGATAATTATTTAAATCAAGAATCACTCTTGGCTCCTAACTATAACTGCCTAGTAAAGATCGTCATGGTTTTGAAGCACTTTAAACATAATTACTCTAATGTCACCTAGATATTGAAGTTAGATTGCACTAATTTATGTTTGACGTTAGAAACAAAATAATTATCCTCTAAAAGCACAATACAATTAATTACCTCGGATTCAGAATGTTGGGCTTGCTAATACAATGATAAGTAAATATTACACGATTTAAGTAATGTTTATCAAATGACCAGACCCAACTTTAATAAAAATTGTTGTTTAGCAATTAGTAAGATACACTTACAATTTGATTCGAAAACCAGCACTCGTAGATCAAAGAATGGATAAACACTTCGAACTTGATAAGTTGTATCCCCAGTAAATGGTTCCGTTGAGCAAAACACCTTCTGCGTTACGTCTTGAGTCAGACTGGAAGAACTATTACTTCTACCATCTCTGGATACTGAGTGCCTCGGTGTGTAATAACGACCAGTACTTTGCTCTCCCAAAGCTGCTGCTGCAGCTGAGTTAATAAGAGAACCTGACCTTAAACGCGTTGTACTTAGTGATTTAACAACCAGTAGTATGTCATTAAATATTAATAAGTAACGCCATCGGGAATTGTTCCTCCCAGGTAATTTTCGAGGAGCGATCTTTTCAATTTCTTGTGCCAGTACCCTGCCGGTGAAACGACGATGACGTTGGACAAAATTATCAGTTTTCAAAGGACCAACTAAAACTGAATCCAAAGCACGAAGTCTATCTGAAGGATCCGGCAATGTTTTGAACTCGGATGCAGCTATACGGTCATAAATGCCTTCAAGTAAATCTGCAGGCACATCATGATCAGAATCTATGCCACGGTTGTTATTGATGAAGCCTTGTTTAGTCATTCGCTTCCCCATTTTTCCAACATTAGGATTGTGAAGATCAGTGTGTAATAAAAGTACTGAATACGCCAAAACTTCTACTGTCTCAGAACTACGAAAAAATTTTCGGACACGATCTGTGTTTTGATTTATGTAGACTTCATGAAATATCTGCATGAGATAAGCAATTTTTTGTGATTCCCCCTAAAAAGTAAAATTTTCCGATCAATATCAACAAAATACACAGAATAGTCAATATAATATCGTTAATATATTAAATAGTACTTAGCTTGGAATCATTCAGTTACTTTTAGGAGAACTTACTGAAGGATGGAAATGACTGATCACTGAACGTAAAGCAACATCAATTTCCATATTTTTCATATTGATTAACATAAGAAATTCCCTGTAAAGGTAAAAAAGTAATGAATATTATGAGAGTGAAATATGAGTCTAGAAATGTTGGAATTCTGTTATTCTAATGACTAAACTTAATCATATTAACAATTATCTTTGTAAAAGTATAAACTTACTTTAAAACTTTCGTTGCCAGTGAATTATCTACCAGACCGAAATATTCTCCAATGGCTTGACGATTTAGATATGGTTCATGGAATAAAAACTGAGCAATTTTCAGAGGATCAGATGCTAAAATCTTATTTCTAATAAGATAAGTGACTCCTTCGACTGGGTTTCTGAAATAGATTTAAGAATAATGTTTCTGTATGAGTTCATATTCGAAGAAAATTAACTCGAATAAGTATAAGACAAATGTGCTTATATGAACCATTTGTATTTGTTAGTTTTAAATAATGAAAGGCGAACTTATCTCCATCCTAAAATATACATTTTCTGATCTAGTTACTGCGACTGGTTAAAGATCTAAGATCATGTCATAGTTTCTCAAATACCATAGGTTAGCTTGGCCTATCGTCTACAGATACTTTTTTTAATAACTTTATATGGCTAAACAATTGTATTGATCAAAATTATCTACTAAGTTACTTACCTATTAAATATAGTGCATCCTGCAAGTAAGTTACGCTTGTTATTCGCTCGCTTCATAGAGTGACGTAATGTAGTTGTCCAATTTGCCGATGACGAAGATCCGACTAAGTTTTTGTTTTCCTTCCAATCATAATTCTGACCTTCCACATCAATAACTTGAAATGTTGTACTTAATTGTGATGAAAGCCCAGAATCCCGATCACTAGATTTATTCATCTCTGATGAAATATTTGTCATTGATGACCGTGTAGTAAGTTTGGCATTCACAGACCCTGCTGTTGCAGGGTCTAGAAATTCAGAAGGGATTGGTGGCCTCTGTCGACGTTTCATATTTGGAGTATAGAAGGTATATAGAAGAGACTTGTTAGACCCATTGCTTTTACTAACTGAATGACTTGTATTTGTGAAATCTGAAACAATTGAACTAATACTTGAATAAGTACTGTTGTTTTGATTTTGAGAACATGGACCGTCGATTCCAGTAGGTGGAACGATAAACCATGGTTCTTCCGTTTCACTCCCAACAAAAGTTTGCTTGGAAACAACATCAGTAACATTGAGTTTTTCAGATTCTACGTTTCTACTTTTAACGAAAATAATTCTTTCATTCGTTTCATTTATAGAATCATGATGTTTAGCGACACTTGCTTGGTTAGTATCACTTGACAGTAAATTCCTGGGGGAAAAGATCTCCTGAGGTTTTGATGTTCTGAAATTTGGAGGGGTAGAGTAAGCATAAATATTCTGCAAAACACCAAAATCTATTGATCAACTAGAAAATCATATAATGAGAATTTAGTGTAAAGATACGAGTAATATTTGGATCACAGTGGATAAAAGGAAATTTTTTTAACAAAGACTCCATATTTTTTCAATATGGATTTCATTCAGTTTATGGGAGAAATCTTTACACCAGCTGCTCAAATATTTGAGTGAGTCATTTTATTTTGGCTTTGTCCGTTAGATCCAGTTCATGTATGTGTGCGCACTTATGTGAGAATTATACACGTGGAAATTTCCTTCCATATATTGTCCCCATATAAAACACATGGTTCTTTCTCTCTATCTAGCGTCCCTATTTTTTATCTAAGCCATCTGACCCTATGATCGGAAAACAGGGTGGTGGTGGTAGTGGTAGAGTGAAGAATATAATCAACGTTGTAAAATACTTAATCTTATACAGAACACCACCCTTCTCGAGAAGATCCTATATACACGTGCAGGCAAAGAAAACATTTTTGTATTATTTCCGTCCGCGAAATCCTCATCTCACTTGGGTAGTTAATTTCAGATCTGAGTTTTATAAGTGATACAATGAAGTTTGAACTCAGACACTAGTCATAAATGAGTCATAATCATGACCTTGAAGGTTTGTACCGAAAAATACGAAGTAAATACCAAAAGTAAAAGAACTGAAAAATACTTTTCACCCAAAAAATTGTAGATCAAAATTGTACGAAATTGTGATTTTAAGGGAATGAAACTGTTTTTGTCATACATAAAACAGGTATGAGATGAAGTATGTTCGGAACTGTTGTTCACTAGATTAATATCTTTAAAAGCCGATTAACAGATTATTATCAGGAAAACTAATTAATTATACAAGAGTTTCATAACAGGATAGATCTAAGTCAAGATGCATTTATATCCTGTATAAAAGCAAGCTAATAGGTGAATACAGAAATCAATAATAATTTGGTCTTAACGATATGTAGTTTTTCCTACATCTGTAAAATTTACAACCGTCGCACATTTTACACAGCTCCTGGCATTCAGAGTGATTTAAAGTTAAAAAAACATTTGATTTTAAACAATCAGATCTAGAAACAGTTTAAGATCTTATTATCTCTAAACACAGACCGCTTATCTAAATAAACTAAATACTTCAACAATAATAAAATATTAACTTACATAACAGGATTATTTGAAATGAATCTATGTCTCAATAAGCTACGACGAGACTTAAACACCTTAGCGTAAGGCGTAATCGTCTGCTGGGCAATATTAGTTTCATCTTGATTACTTAAGGATTCTTGTTGTATTTGCTCAGGAACCGATACTCTTTTAGGCATGTTGGTGAAATTCGGTGGCGTAAACGTAATTGTCGGTGATCTATGCGGTAATGATCTCCGTGGATGTTTAACATTTTTCTCAAACCATCTCGTTAAACTACTTTTACGCTTTGTACAACTGGTTTCGTTTGATTTTTGATTTAAATCAATAGTGTGCGATAAATCTGATAAAATTGTACTAGTCACTTCAACTGGCTGTTCATTATTTGTCTCAAGCAAGACATCAACTGATCGTTCATTTTCATCTGTTCGTAACGGAGATTTATCACGATCATTTAATATAGATTTCCGTATCTTCCATTGATTAAAATCAAACTGGGAATTATTATCACTCTTCTTCTCTGATTTATTCAAGCTATCGGACAGTGAGTGTTCTGTAGGGAGAAAATTCATACTAAATCTCTTTACAAATCGAGTTAACTTTGATGAACTAACATCAGGTTTCGTATCTATATGTGATTTTGTCGGTTGATTTAAACTTGTATGATATATAACAGGATTTATATTTTGACTGATACCTACGTCAAGTTTAGCAGCTAAAACACGGTGCGGTGTTGGATGCATAGATGTTAACCTCAACCGTGATCTTGGTCTATTTGTAGAGATCGGACGTAAAGCATTCAATAATATAGGCGGCGAAGACTCCATTTATTGTTGAAAATGTATGTTTAATTTGAAAATAAACTTGCGTCTAAAAGCATATACAAGTTACTCTGATAAAGAACTTAATCAGTAAAAAAGACCACCTTTTTATAATAAGTTTTTTACGAAGATAGGCCGACCAATCAGATTTCTAGGGATTTTTGATGCAATTAACCAATCAGAATTTAGCAATGTGAAAACTTGTCCACGCGACATTTTAACTCGTGGCAATAATGACAACAATTGGCTAAAGAAATTAAATATGCTTATCTAATTTACTTAACATAAGATCTGAATTTTCAGCTTTAGTTCATGAGCCCTTAAAATATGGTTCAACATTCTACACAGATCAACTTTTTGTATCTTAATAGAGATACAAGGATTTGTGCAATGAGATATCTATTAATAAAAAAAACAGAATGTGGACGGTAATTAGAAACATTGTCAGGAAGTGTCTCTTTATAAGAATTCTGTTTTTAAAACAAAAAGTTTACTAGATTTAGGTTGTGTTTAGGAGTGTGAGCGCACGTTTCGTTCTATTTGGGACTCAACACTGAACATGCTCATAGAATGTACTTAAACCAATATATGTATAAATGACGTTTACATTTGCCTCTAAGTTCTTCACATGAAGCTGTACTCTACATTTAATCAATTAAGGATTTTTAAAAATCAAATAATAAGAATCAGGTTGAAAAAGTAGACGCTTGTGAGAAGTAAACAAATACTGACAATAAGTTTCGAATATTGATTTTCTTTTAAGTAAAAGACAATTTGATAAATTAAAGGCACTGTATTAGAATATTAAACAGTGATGTACGTTTTCCAAGTAACTGCATTATGAAGTAATCCATTAGTGATATTCAAAGAAATGCTAAAATATGTGATAGATGACTTAGGTTGTAAGAAAAGCTAAACTCTTATAGTATGTGGTGGTTTTGACTTTATTAAGCACAGTTGTCGACCGCGAATAAATAGTGGACTATACCATTGTAGCACTCGTTAAACAGTTAATTGTAGGTGGACAACACGGCGACTACTGAATCGTTAGTGAAGGTATATAATGTTGAATATATTCATGAAGATAAAGCTGGTAAAAATTCTGGTTATATTCCATGTTGTTAAATTAACTTTTTTCAGAAAAACTTCTATTCTATTTTTATTTTATCAAAGTTTGCTGACGAAACACCTGATATTTTGTAAATAACATATGTAAATATTTATTGACTTCATGAGTTAGTGTAATATCGTATTAGCGTTTTCTTACATTATACGAAATGTATTCTCATTGATTAATTATTATCTAGTTACCTATATCATGCCTTATAGTCCTTAGTGATCTAATATTACCGATCAAGTTGAAATTTTGTTACTAGTCTAAATGACTTGAAGTGGTTGGAACGAATCTCAAACCGCGAAGCTAGTTGATCTGGGTTTGAATCTTTCAGAGACCACAATCTTTCTCAAGATTGCAGGTTTGAGTATACCGTAAAGATAGTGGGTCACAAATATTTAATACAGACTCTCAGTTTCATATATTTTTGCAGCTAGGTATTGTAGTGTTTGGTATGAGGCAATCGATGATTTATTATTTCCACAGTTTCTGAACAGGTTGATTTCTAACTAAACCTTGCTATAATCATTACAGGATAAAGACCCAAGCAGGATTCAGACCCACGTTACTACACATCAAAATTATATGATGTAGTCATTGTACTACTTTTACTAGTTACCTGAATGTAATTTAGATCATCTACACCATTATCATAACAATTCCATTAGCAACAGACATCAAAATTAAGCACCATTAATTACTTTTATGAATGTAATAAAAAGTAATAATGGAGCGAATCAACATAAACACGTACACCGGATAGCAGAATAATAAATAATATTATTTATGTAATTATTACCAGACCCATTGGTAATAATGAGTAACTTGCAATAAAAATGTCCAATTTCTAGTTTTCTGACATGTTTATGGGCTTTGTTTTCATGAGGTCAATTAATGGATGTAGGTGTGTGTGTATGTTGATAGAGGGTGATGATAGGGAAGTTCACATATGTATTTAAGAACATAAAATGCAGAAACGGGGTCAGTCAATGATAATAATTTAATGTAGACAGAGATGAATGAAATACCTTTCAATGTGAACTGCATTATCACCAACTCCATTACTTTGACAAGCAACTCTATACATCTTTTTGGTTTAATATAACATACACAGGTGAAAATAAAGGATGGAGAACACAATGTTATATCTCATTTTAATTCTTAATTCGATATTAGTTAAATATGAAAATACATTAACTAATTAAGTTAAATTACTCGAAAAAACTGAAGAATGGAAAAATGTGTTTTTGCAGATTTGTACGTGATTAAGAGGTGAAAACAAGTATTAATCAATTTAAAATGAATGCCAGAAGGGCAGAAGTTGTGGAGGTTTTTTCTTCACAAGCTAATATTAACTAGACAACAACTTTTAGTCATGAGGTATCGGGCAGCCATCTGTTAAATGTATGGAACTCCTCGACATTGTACATCCATGACTCCGCCGGTGATCGAAATCAAGACGTTCACTTCTCACAACGAAGGCTTGAGATTCAAACCACTTGGAAAGTACAAAACCGTCTGTATCTTTACATTCATCTACTTATCAATATTATTTGACCATCTTCGAATGTTAATGGCAATATTTGTCTTATACCTGGCATGATTAAAATCCGCTGATCAAGGCTTCTAAATATAATTACAGGAGTTTCCTTAATATCGTACGCTAAATGAATTTAGTATTGTATAACGTAGGGTGAGATCTTGTGTTAAAAGTTGAATGTACATAAAAGGACCTGATTGTCATGATTTTGGCGATTGATGAAATCGTGGATATAAATTGATGTGGAGTCACACACTCAAGCAAACAGTCGTCTGATTTTCCCTGGTCCTAAATGACAGTCTATATTTCGTGACTCTGTGTTGTTACACTTCTAATTAGTATTAATACATGTGTAATTAAACCCAAACCTTAGATTTTGATTATGAAAAAGTAGGAATGATGTGTTTCAAAACATAAACCCCCCATTTTAATAATTTACCAACCATAAATTCATAATATTTACCAAAATTAAGCATAGTTTGCATCAAGAGAAATACATGAAGGGAATTCGTCTAAAGTCAAGTCATTATGAAAAAGCTTATTGGCAGTCAGAGTCACATTCAGTAATAGGACTCCAAGTACAAAATCCAGTCAGTCAGATTAGTACCAATAACGATCATGTGAAGACAACTACACGAATTATTGATTTTTATCAACGGATTCCAGACCTCCTACACACGCTAATTACCTACTTGGTTATATTACATTTGAAACAGTGTTTACTTACTGAAAATGCTGTCAAATCGTATCCGATATTTCCTTGTATTTTGAGTCAAATGGGTGAGACCATTCATCCTACCATCTTTATTTTTAAATTTATTCTTTATGATCTACAAATAAACGTCAAAAAATTGTTGTGAACTTTCCAATCCAATGCGACTAGGTAGCTAAATAATTTCGAAAGTCCGTGTAATGTAGTCATTGTTTATTCGGTGGTGACCAGTGTCTTGTTCGCCTCTCTATGAGTACTGAAAGGATTCCATCTACCAAGTGGGAATGTGATACTTACTGGCTCAACATTGCGAGCACTATAAGTAAGACGGTTAGATATTTTATTTGTTGCAAATAAACCTGCGTTACAGTCTCTTCAACATCACTTTCTTCGGTATTGTAAGCACGTTCCTTTAACGTGCACCAACTAGTTCAAAATGTAAGTCAGGAAGAATTGTCTACAGACTACATATAACCACTATATGTCTCTTAACTAAAAATTAATGTTGCCCAGATATCCTGCTATCAAAAAGCTTGGAAAACAAACTAAAATTTCATTATTTCTATGAATATTCATTGCATCAAACTAAACTATTGTCAAGAGAAACGCAATCAAAATTTGTACATCAAAATGTTATTATGCGTGAACTACGAACTAGGTTATCGTTACTTTTCCCAACTACGTACCTGGATTTAAAAACGAAATATGATGAACTAGTGTGTGGTCATTAAAAAAATCATGATGGATGTTTCATCCAATGTTAAACCCGTCAGCTAAACACATCTACACCATAGTATTGATGCCCACTCTGAAACCCGACTCCAGTACCTTCCACTTCAACGCTTTATCCATCGATCTATTGTGTTTAGATATCTACTAAACTGTTAATAGATATTGAGCCATTAAACGATATTTACGATATCTCGTAGAACTGTACGTAATGTTTGTACGAGACATTAAACTTGGAAATTATTACCTAAATCTTTGTCAATTAATAATATGCTTTAAAGTAGAATGAAACAATAACCGACTTTAATATAATTATCAACAATCTTTTCATTACTAATGACAATTTCATCGTATCCATAAAAACTAACAGCATAAAAAAAAGTAATAAATGTATTATGTCACTGTATTATAAAACATGTCAATACTTTTAATCAATTGCGTATTAATCTTGTCATATTGTAAATACAGTTCATATTATTGTCACAATAATAAAAATAATGCATCAAATTATCTTCAAATCTAAACTGATTAATGTTCAGATAGACTATTCTGTATCCAGTACATATTTGGGAACATATGATTATAAATACTATTCAATGATAGATTCTTCCATTATTATATAATAACTTATTCAATAATGGCACGTATACACTCACATACACTTACATACACTCATGAAACACTAAACATGTGATTATCTATCTATATATCTATATCTATCTTTCTATATATATATATATATATATATATATATATATATATATATATATATATATATATATATATATATATATATATATATATAATTTGGAGAAATGTTTACATGATACACACAGTTCCGGTTGATTCATTTAATAAAATCAATAATCTAAATAAATAGAGATCATTATGCGGGTAAATGTTTTATATGAAGAAAATTAACACGAGAATACAAATTATCTGTATATGTTTGACTAGCATTGGTTGCATAATAGTTAAATGAAATTTTTAATTAACATTTATTTAAATCATATCTTACATATAAAGAAAAAAGAAATCTACATGAGTGATTAGTATTAGTAATGATTAAACTTCACCGATTACAATTTGAGTAGTCATCATAATATGTTATTGTATAGTTTAGTATGCTTTAAATGATTATCAGAATGATGAATAAAGTTCTTAGGTTACAGTTAGATTTGGTGTAGACATTTTTTAGATCATTACTTGTATCCTGTACTAAATAAGTTCACAAGTTTAAGTTTAAACTCCGTTATAATCAATATTGCTGAATGGTGAACATTTCTGTCAATGTAAATAGTAGATAATTCATTTGGAGTGACTTTCGTTGTGTCAGTTACTTGGATAGAAATGTATGTAATAATTGTTCAGTTTGTAATTACACCATAAGAGAGGCGAATTTTTATAGCCTCAAATGAAATTGAACTTGTTACAGCATAGTTGCATGGGAAACATTGATTTTTTTCCATGTGATATCGATCCGTGATAAAAACGCTATCGATCAATTACTAAATATTTATAAACTCACTAATTAGAATACACTTTTTCACTGATTGTTTACAGCATTTAGTCAGCATACATAACAAGAAATGGAAACAAATTGCTCTAACTCCCAAAATTGTTCGTATATTTGATTATATTTCGTTATTCATAATGATAAAATGGAGTATCTGGCAGTAGGTGAATTATAAACAGTAAATTATAAATGACTACCATAATGCTTATTCTAATGAGATTAAGATATCTTGTCATGTAGCAGTATATATATATATATATATATATATATATATATATATATATATATGGGATGTAGATCTATTTAGTTAATTAGTCTCAGATGGGAAGAAGCTCACTTTTTGGAAAGAACTCAGCATTTCACTAAGATTTAAATATTGTGCACATACTATTGTTAATAGGGTTTATGCTAATTCATCACATAAAGTAAAATTATAGACCAGTTGATTCAAACAGTACGAAGTGAAAAAATATTAATTGTACGAAATAAATGAATAATCTCTAGTTTACAGTTCTGTAATAGATTCGACCCCTTAATACTCTGTTTTTTTTTATCGATTTCGTGTTTGATTTACTGCTATGTTGGTATAGTTTTGACTTATGTTAGATGAAGTAAAATCATATCTTCTATTATTTTCATCTTTTAC
This sequence comes from Schistosoma mekongi, assembly GCA_034768735.1. Classification (NCBI taxonomy): domain Eukaryota; kingdom Metazoa; phylum Platyhelminthes; class Trematoda; order Strigeidida; family Schistosomatidae; genus Schistosoma; species Schistosoma mekongi. The sequence continues at coordinate 52,191,107 of CM068306.1, forward strand.
ATAACTTTCCTACTCAGACAGATTGATTAATCTAAATAGGATGGTTTCAATTTACGAACAAATGCTTTTAGTAAATTGGCAATGATATGATTACACAACTAGGTGACAGATGATTGAGACATTATAATACTTTAGCCAGTAATGACATTACGAATGTTAATAAAAGGAACGTGTGATGCAAGACGGATTAAATTTAGAGACTTCTCGAATTCAACATTAATCAATAAAAAACATAGTTGGATCTGTATATTCACGTTATAATATACATCGTGGAATATGTTTAGAGATAATTAAGAGAAAGCTTTGGGTTCCATAGCATATGATATTCATCAGAAACGCATGTCTGCACCTTTGGGGGAATTTATGCCAACAGTAAACTCTTAGTTGGTAACATTAAGCTTCACAGCTTGAGACAATTACCAGGGAACTAGGTCAATCACAACTAGGGTAACTTTGCAGTTACGGATGCAGAATGTTAAGATAACTCAGGTTCGAATTCAGAGGGATTAGTGAATCTACGTGCAAAGTTTCATCTGAATTGGCTCCAACAACTTAATATTACGCCCTTTTTTCATAAGAATGTCAAATTTGATGTAAAACATTCATTAAATCTCTCTGATTTAAGCATCGTTTTTTTCTAGATATGTAGAAATTCAAGTCAGATTACATTTGTCGATTGGACTGCAAAGTTTTTTTCTATGTAGGCCTACGTATATGTCTCAGTGTAATTATGAATATTAATAAGATTTTAAAGTTGCTTAGTACAAAATACACTAACTAGCCAACTAATCAATACATAATTGAGAATGTACACGTATATACGCCAGCATTCTGGCACACAAATATAGATGTGATAACACAATTCCATAGACTTCTAACGCAGATTATTTTGTTTCTAATTATTTCTATTATTACTGTTTGCTTATGTGGTTGTTTGTTTGTTGGTTTAATGATAGCTCTTTTTATTCTATAACATTCTACAATTAGGACATATGACACTATATCATTTTCTAAGTATAATCTACGCATATGTATTACTCCATTGTACGTAGATCAATCTGAGAAAACGTATTCATGTATTGAGAAATATTGTTTGATTTCCTTCCAATATAAAAAATAGTTGAAGCATCAATGAATTCAGAAAATTGCAATTTCATTAATTAATAACTACGAATTTTTCATTAAAAAATTTTTACTTCATATAAAATGTGTGTTTTAGAGTTATGCGAAAAATGAATTCTCTCAGTAATGTGTAGAATTATTTCGGCTATATATATATATATATATATATAATATATATATATATATATATATATATATATATATATATATATATATATATATATATATATATATCGATTTGAAGTGACATTGTGGAAATATGTATTAGGTTTAGTTTTCTGTACTCGTCATAAATCGATGTGGGTTGGATACCACTAGTGAAATCAAAAGTAGGTACTGCTGAGGAGCTTCATACTGGTACGAATCAGCTGTTTAGTATTCCATAGTTTCTAATGGTACCCAACCAATATCAGTCTGTAATAAATAAAAATAATTCAATTGAGATGGTTATTCTTGTAGATATTGGTAATTTAGTTTACCCAATACATTACAGATTGATGTTGGCAAGATATGACTGAAAACCAGGAAACACTAGAAAGTCACCTAAATTACCACTATTCACTAAAATAACCATTTCAATTGAATTGTAATAATGAGCTCACTAGTGGCTAACTTCTGAATATTATCGAAGCTCTAGTGAGAAGTCGTGATTGGTGAAGTGAGGTGAGACAATTATCACCAATGACAATGGATGAATGCCACGCGATATATATATATATATCATGAATTAAGGGAAGTGGAAATTCTAGCATTGGATGACGCCCCAGTGGTTCAGAAGGTTAGGCGCTCGCCGTCAACCTGAAGCCCCTGGCGCGGAATCTGGGGTGCGTGCTGCTGAGGAGTTCCATACTAGAACGAAACGGCTGTCCAGTGCTCCCTGGTTTTCAGTGGTACTCTGCCAACATCAATCTGTGCTATATCAAGTAACCAAAACGTACATATAATATGCTTTCATCTGATTTGGCAGTTTTGATAAGATTATGTGTAATAATATCATCTGTCACCTGCATGTATCAATGTGTATGGCTGTGAAAAATTCCAATCACCTGTTGAATTCTGTCTAATTTCCGAAGCATTTTTTCACCCAGGTACGTAAAATTCAAATTTAGGCGAAGTGATATAATGTACAACAGTTTCCTCAAAATTCTGAGCTACTATTTTTCATAAGGTGCTTTCATCTTCATGAAGTACCATGTTTTAGATATGATTTCGTTTACTAATAATCTCTGCCAACTGATTGTACTTACGCTCTTACATAAAATGTTTACGATCAACCAAAAATCTAATTACTCAAAAATTCATGAATTGCCGCTATAATAGTTTGTACATTTCCATTCTCCTCTGTCCTTTGGAGGAAGGTAAGGCGATTAAGATAAAATGTTGAGTGGTGGAAATTAATGTTATTTAAAAAAGGCTTTTCATATACATTTACTACTGAGTGTGAATGGCAACTATGAACCGTTTTATAACTTTGTGTACGTTTTATGCAAATATTTACTGGTTAAGTAGATATTAGATGAGAATATTGTTCCAACTATGCAAATTTTACTTTGAGAAATCTTTATCGACATAATAGTATGAGAGTGTAACATGATTACTAAGCGTATATACATGAAAAAACCAAACTTTCTAATAAATAAAATTTCTACAAAACCATCAACTTGAATGATGACCATACAAAAAGATAAAATAACAATCTGTTTTTTGAATATAGTACTGTAAACCATAATACCTGATATGCTTTACTTAGCAAATTCAAATCATTGTACTCAGCTTTAAGCCAAACTTTATAAGTGAGGATTGTTGATGTTACCCGCCTTCCAAAATCAAAGTAAATGGAGTGAAACTAGAACAAAGGACCCCGTGAATGGTAGAAAAACAAATAAGCCACCGCTTTATAAATTATGGCTGGTAACCGGCAATTTGTAATTTCATAATCTGATTGAAAATGCCTCCTATATGGATAAAGTTGTAGGTTTTCAATGTTTAGGAGCTCATATATGGGAAGCAACGACAATCCAGTGTGTCATGATTCTTAATACTACTTCAAGTTATGTCACTTCGTGATGAGTATCATCTTAGTAATAAATGTTTAGAGAAATACTGCATCATTCATTCAAAGTTTGCCTTTGTTCATTAATATGTCATTAAAATAAAACTTTTGGTTTTAATCGTGTTAGAATTTTACGGGTAACAGTGATTATAAAACACTTCAATCATTAGAATGAATAATACAAATAAGCGGGTAGTTATAAAATAAGCATAGAAAAATTACTGAAGTATACGTAACTTTTGGCTTTCTTATTAGTAACAAGTTAAAAGGAATTTATCATATGATTCCCCGTCTTCATTGAAAGGAAAATATAAAGGGGAATTATTTTTCACTGTACGCTATTGGTTGGATTCGGAACTCATGGTTCGTCCCATTTTGGACTCATCACTTATATACACCAGCATCCCATTGTTACTACCCCAATCGAGATTCTAGCCTAGTACTTACTTCTTCAGTTATCAGAGAATTATTTACTGAACTACTGAGTTCAAATACACTCCCCTACACACAAGTTTGTTTAATGGACATGAATTCATTTGTTAGGGTGCGCATTTGATGAGCCTCATACGTTTCGTATTCTCCTGTTAGCCAAGATTCAACTATTATAAAAGCTGTGACTAACTGATAATCTAATGGTAATCTTCTGGGAATGTACATGAGCGATAAGACACTATTTGCTGTCCACTGCACTAATAAGAGGAAGTTACGAACCCATTTAAAGATATGAAATATTTAGCAGAAGCGATACAGCCACGTTCACCTAAACAGTGGAAAACAATCGGATCTTATCAGTATATTAAACTTTAAGTTTTACGTATAAGGGAGGTTTTCCAACACTCTATACATACCTAAAAGAACCACAGGTTAATATTATTAAAGTTCGCTTCAATATTCAACAGTTTCGAAATACGCACTTTCAACATTCTCAGTAATTCACAATGTTAACTGTCAACTTGAAGACTGAAGTATTAAAATTCGTGGATCTTGTGTAAATGTGTACACAAGCCACAACACATGCCAAAAAGTAAAGTAAGCATTAAAAAGTAACACAGTAAGTAAATTATTTCATTGTCACATTATACTTGTTCATTATGTTTCAGGATCCAATTTTAATTCATTACAAATCTAGTAATTTTGTAGTCTGAGTTAGGTGGCTTATTCATACCTTTTCTTTGTCGTCATTGACAATCACATTTATGCCTGTAGTTTTTCCTGTCCACTGATATCATACAATGTCTTCTCACTACTTATGTGCCTTCTTTTAAACTTACAGCACAATAAAAAATCAGAATAATGAAATCTGTGAAGACAACATTCAATCATTAAAAAGGGAAGGACCTAATATTTGAAGCAATAAAGTGCTCATTTTTATTCAAAGCAGGCACTGATGTTTCTGTGCAGAATGAAGACGGAAGCTTCAGAATAAAATCATCCATCTAAAAGAATATACCATTGATAAAATTATCGACTTCAATTGAAAATTCCCTCGATAATATAAGTTTTATGTGCTTAAAACCATTAAACCGACCAATCTGCTCTATCGTTATTCATTAAATTGCACTTTAGTTATCTGATTGATATCTCATGAGGGGATATTTTAAATCGTAGTTACTGTAATAAACTCGAGTCATAAACACAGCATCAATAGTTTGATGTGTTTTATTCATAATACAGATAAATATATTTACCAATAAATTCAAGCATTCTGAGCATTATCCAGTTTCATTAAGATCCATACACCTGCTCAACTGCTCCCATAGTTACATTTATCATCAATATGTACTTCACTCTTGTTACCCACATTTTTTATTGCCTATATTTGGATTCAGTTAGCTCTGTTATTTTCTCCCTCTCTTCAAAACAGTCCTGCTTATAATGTTAGCATATACTAAGACACCTTTGTACATGTGCAGAAAAATTACACATAATTCTGACAAACTAAATTGAATCAACTAAAGTACGTAGATGTCAACTCTAATTTAAATAGCTAATAATAATGTACACATCATTAAATATGCTAAGAAGAATCTGGTTTCATCCCAAAATATAAATATATCCATAATTAGTTTTATTGTATATTGAAATTTTCAAAGAGGGATGGGGGGGAAGGTAAGGGAATATTGAGCTAAACGATGTCAGACAATGTACCCTACATACTTCAACAATATAACGAGAAATCATATATAACCCATATGGTTAGGAGGAAATTTACTTCCATTCATTTTGTCACACATGTACCCACCTATATATACAATTCTCTGAGAAACCACATTTACATACAAACATACCTGTTATCTTCATCCCTCTAGCACAATGTATAACCACATACGATTTAGATCCTTATTAATAGATTTAACTCGTAGGTGAAAAATACGGGAACCACGTGTTCATATGTTTATGATAGTAAGCCAATATAAACAAATAAAAAACATATAAATATGAAAAGGGAATTAATGCAACCTACTGATTGTTAAAGTCTTATTTCACTCGTGTTGAAAAGTACAACCAGTATTCTATTTTTCTTTGTTCTCACAGACATCCTATTTATTGTTTGATAAATAGAAGCAAGGAACTCTATGTACTATTCCACTGATACCACCACCAAATACATTATAAGGGAGAATTGAAGTAATTGTCATCTGATGAGTACGATATATTAGAGATGTAATCATAATGGTAGATGATATCTGATAAATTTATTTATTTATTTAATTATTTAGTAGATATAACAACTAAAAAATCTATTTTTATAAAACACGTCAACAACTATTCTATGGATTTGTCAATTTTGACCTCTATTTATCCAATACATTTTGATTTCATACAAATATTAAAAGTACTTACAAAAATACAACCGATTATGTAGCTATACTTATAAATGTGGAGTCATGAAAATAAATTTAGCCTGACTGATATACCAGTAATATCTGTTGTAGTGACACAATGTGTGCATGTCTATGAAATGATAAATATGTTTTAGCTCAAATGAATTTTTTGATAATAAAGAGTTTGCTGAGTTGCACGCTTTAATTGTAAATCTTTCATCTTCTTCCTGAACAATTTCACTAGTGCTCAGTTTACTTTCTCATGATCTCGTTTCTGACCCTTTGTTTTTACGGATTATGAAGTTGGTCCTAATAAAGTTATGTTGAAGGATAATGAAGTACTCTCAGTTTAATCATTCAGTAAGCAACAATGCCAAAATACATGTCTATGAGTTCTAAGTTAGGTAGTTAAAGGAAAATGAGATAATGTCTAAACTTAAGTACTCGATTTTGAGAAACATTAATCATATAAGAACATACAATATTACCCAGCTTCCTAAACCGTAGTAAGTAACGCAAGTGTTCGAACCCATGATCTATCGCTTAATAATAGGATACTTAAGTCACGAATTCACGGGTCTCAGTATATAGTTCGTGTCAGATATAATTACTCAACGAAATGTATCTGTTATCTCGCAGAACTGAAACTCGAGTAGGGTAATATTGTACAATAGTGTCGAGTCACTCAACTTAGTGGCAATACCAGCTGAAAAGATAAAATTAGGTCAATACTAAGTACTGTGCAAAGGTTTATTACTTATTACTTAGGTAAAAATTAGTATCCAGACATAAATTTCCTGATTTCATATCAATCCTTCTACATTACAACATTCTCATGTGATATATAAATGCACTATGGTTTTGCCATTACCGATAATAACACCTGACAATCCTAATAACGTGATAACATGACATTCTCTATCACTAGTGAATTACTATTAACAAAATAAAGTTAGCATATACTATAACCTAGTTCAATGTGGATAATTTTGTCAAAAACTAGGCATCATGTATTTTTGATTTCAAGGGTAGTGAAAATTGGAATAACGTTCTTCTAAATAATTAGATATGATAAGATATCAATCTTGATATATTCATCTCCCAATAATTATTGTACCAATAGAGAAGTCAGTTCATTGCCAGCAAAAACTTCACTTACAATAATGATGTATGCAAGGATTAGAATCTCCCCGTAATTGATATTATAAGCCTCAATAAATGAGCCTCTATAAACACTTTAGGCGGATCGCGTTTATATTACCATTTAGTCAAATTTTTTGTGAAGTGAGATTTTGGTTAACAGTGGAATAAGAGACTCGCGTTTCGTTTAATTTAGGACTCATCGGACACAAACTCCTGCGAAAACACCGAACAAGCTAGTAGTTATCTGAAGTAAATAGTGCTGGGTTCTAATCACAATATTTATATCAGCCTTTAAATTATGTACATCCAGTTGACAAGTTCCAGATATAACAAAATAATTGTCTTGTACTCCATTATTAGTCACAACCCAATCTCACTGACATTTTGATTAATTTCCTATACATCTTTTTCATAAATTATGCAGGACTTCATACGGAACTGTTACATAATACGAGGTTGATTTCACGAAAAGACCTTAACCGACCAATCTTTGAAAACCAGGTACTACAAGGTAGCTATTTCATCCTAGTAAGGGTTTCCCCAGCAGCGCGTATTCACAATCTTACCGAGGAATCGAGCCCTGAACCTTTGGACTTCGTGATGAATGCTTGACTGTCAAGCCACTGTGCCAGCATCCATCAGCTGAAATTTCTAACTTTAGTCATTTGGTAATGTATGTGCTTTATATAGGACATGGTTGAACTTCACTAATTACGCCTTCTCACAAGAACTCTAGGATTTACCTCCTATTTCAGTCCTATATGAAGAGAACCAATAGTAAAAAAATATTTGTCTATATAATTTGGATAATCGTCAGGTTTCACGTAATCACCCAATCACTTGATATAGTTGTGATAATAGCACCAAACGGCAGTTCTGATATTTTGAAAAAACGAATAGGTTAAATATTGACTCATCTGTTTAAAATGTCATTATCTGTTGCACATCATTATGATTAATTTTAAAGTAGTCAATTCAACTCTTAGTATTATATTTAGGCAGTCTAAACAGCTATCATGTAAACTTTATAAAAGTGGGTATATTTACTTTTTGGATGCATTGTTAGGTAGTTGATCTAATCACGTCGTTGATTGATGTTCACCTGATGGTATTATTGAATAGGAGTTCCTGTTTAGTTGGTGATAATGTTAATGGATATTACCACTTATTTCTTTACGAAGTCTCTAATTTTGTTGATTCATCTCTGAACCGATGTCCCGTTTACCTAGTTCATAAGTACTGATCGAACTACAACGAACATACTGTAAATTTTTCAGCTAGTTTAAATGGTTAATTATTGTAATAACTACACCTTGTACGGTGGAAATATGTGATGTACGTTTGAGAAACGGTTCAGATAGTAACGAGTTTTGTAATCTATTTGCAACATTTCGAATTTCAGCCACGTGGTCTAAATTAATCCCTCTAATCACGAAATCACATGATACTAAGCATGATTTCATTTGGAAACGTAAGTATACATAGTCAAAAACCAGAATGAAACGAATCTATTATTTCCTCTCTGATTACGATTTTAACACACTTCATACTATATGATTCATGATCACAATTTAAGGTGCTCGCATTCAATACCTTTCACTTGATCATGCAGTAGTTTGATATATAGCTTTTAACAACTATGTATATTCGATAATTTTGGTTTTCTTACTATCCCCCTGCAGAAGCTCAGATTTGACTAATCATCTAGCGTCTCGAAGTCTTGCGCACACTCGGTGGTTAATTGTTGTGAAATGATTCGTCCACATTTTGATAAAATTTTTAGGAAAATACAGAAAAGAATCAATCCATTATATTTTACTAATCGTGTTGTATCTGGATTGTTCAAATTAATAAAACGATAAAGTTTTATGAAACCTTAGTCGAAACAAGAGGCATGTGAAAACTGTTTGTTGTAAGAAGTGGCATTACCTGAGGAATTACTGAAGACCAGTCTTCTGTATGAGATTTTTAGGTAGTGTGCACCTAAAACTCTTCACGACTTTACGATGTCAGCATCTAAGTCTCTTGATGAATACAACCTCAAATAAGAATGATATTTTCTGTCCAGTGTGTAATGAAACCTAATAGCTATAATACGATATTAATGAAATAAGCAATAAACTAGATATTTCAATATGTATGTATCAGAGGTATATGACTGGCAGCGAAATCTATAATTTTTTATTCATTCAGGTAGTCGAGGTAGCCATTAAATAGTTGAATAAGTAGAGAACAATCCACAAAAGTTTGAATTTCCCTATTTTCTGCTACAAATAACCTGATTAATTGTTATATTGAGACAATCTACTCAGAATGTATTTACGGCAGCTGAAAGCGACTAGTTGTAGCCCAAAACATCAATAGATGCAAATCATAAACCTTTACTGTTATACTAATGAAATAATCTGCATTCTAAATAGTGTATAATTTAGCCATAGTAAGAGAAGGAAGAAAACAGACAACTTGAATGAGAACTTTCACGAGTAAAATTCTTTAAAAAGTGCGGTGAACAACGAACATGATTCTAGATTCATAATTACCTTTTACCACATATACGTTTCCCCATTTCTTCAATAATTTAGAATTCGAATTAAGTGTTTATACATTATTCCAACGGAGTAATCTATGTGTACTGTATATTCTATGTGAGTAGAGATAGGTGCATACTTTTCTGTACACATATATCTATGTAAATAATTTTAACATAACTCTGATCTATTTATGTAACTAACTATTACTGATATACATACGTTTATATATAAATGATTCCATCACACAAATATACCATATGTAAATCAATAAAGCCTATTACGTTTTATGAGTGACTACACATTGGTTGTGTGTAGTACTACTATTACTACTAATTACTATTATTATTAAATTTGATCACAAATAAATTAATTAATTTACCAACATAAAACGTAAAACATGTGTTTTGTATAAAAAAAAAACAATACCGTCTACTAACAAAACTATTTATCAATCGATTTACATCAACATTGTTGTAGATGAAAAGATTATAAAATATTTTAATAATAGTTTTGTAAGTCGATGTGTTGCTAGCTTTGTGGGTATTGATACTAAAGACCTTTATCGATGTTATTATTTTCATCTCACATGTTATAATTATAACAGTTTGTAAGTAAAGTTGTTCAGCGTCAGGATTGAATTTGATCTATTGGGAATACATACATTCTGAATCGATGCCTCAATATTTTAAATCTAGTGGTAGGATCTAAAACTCTGGTATTTTAGGAATCCCACTTAAATACTCGATTTAGATAAATCTATAATCAGTAGATACATTGAAACAAGCCCGATCTATCAACGTCTATGGAAGGAGACAGTCAACCACATATAGATCAACCGAGAAAGCCAAATAACAGAAAAGGAAAGGGAAAGCTATGATTAAAACGAACGGATTTAACACTCGTGGAATGACATTTGTAAAATGGAACAGTGAATCTCTACAATCAAACCGTTCCCAGTGAATACAATAGTAATATACCAGGTGTATTATAATTATTCATCATCATTTTGGCGATCAATATGTTTAACAAATACCCGATAGATTGCTAAAGAAATAGCACTAAGTGAGTCAATATCTGGAAATTCTAACTGCTTCATCAAGATCCGTAAGAATTTAGATGATACATAAATAAGTTGTGTTAGCGATTTAACATTAAGCTCCAAACATTCTATTCAACACGTATATGTTAATTGAAACGGAAAAGTTTAGTAGCAGATTGTCAACTTGCCCGATAGGCTAACACAAATGATCCCATAGTATTATCATGTACGTAAAAAGCATGCATCCTATCCGATACATTTAGTCCATTTAGTTGTCCAATTATGTTTGCATAAAGTGTGTTGCTTCCAAGATAATATTTTTATTTCAGGCCCTTATTTTTATGGTGATTTTGCTTCTTAGCCAACCCATCCTGGTTAATTTTTCAAAATTTCTGATGGGATAACCCCATGAAATAAAAATACCAAAACTGTATCAGTTTAACTTTCATAAAAATGTCTGCCAAGCAAGGTAATTAGTAGTACATACAATTAGTACCTCTGTATACTTTATATGCGAAGTAAATGTTCCAATGTCAAGTGTTTTTTAATGGAAATGTTAGATCACTGTTCAAAATAGATCAGTGTATATGTTTCATCATACCAATTTCTTAACTGGATCGGAAGAAAACTGATTGTTACTTTAGAAGTGTACAATAAACTAAATATTGTAGTGTTTCTATTAATTAACATTTTATTACTGAAAACAATAATTATCAACTACTTATCAACAAGCGTAAAAATTTCAACTAGCTCTGTTCACAGAAAATTTCTCGTACCTTTGGATATATATGCGTAAAAGTATTTCGCTTTAAATGTACGATTCCGCTTGAATTTTATTCTACTAAAGAACAGATAAGAAAACAAATAGTATCCTATGTATTGATGGGCCTTTACTTGAATCCGTCATAAATCGATATAGCGATAGGCTACGAGCTTCCATAACAAAAAGTGAGTGCATAATGAGTTTCTGCGAAAAGTGTTAGCACAATATTTGTATACTTGGAGACTTAAAAGGGCTACCATATTTAGTGGTGAAACATTAAACACGTCTTTCAATGTTCACTGTATTATACTAAGTAATTTTGAACGTTTTCCCACTCATTATTGACTGAAATATGAATATTAGTATGCAATTCACATTGCTGAACTCATTTCAAATAGATGGATTTATCTGCACAAGACAATGTACTAAGCCCTTGAGACCGGATGAAAGACACAAATATGTAGTAAAAATGAGGGCTTCAACTGGTAGCTGTAATTAAAACCACCTAACGATATACAACAACCCCCAACTTTAGAAAGAAGAGAGAAAATGCAGGACAAAATACACTAAATGGATAGCGATAATGTTACTAATGGCTGGTCTGTTGATTGTCTGGTAGCATCCAGAGAATATCATATTAGTTAACAAATAACGTTTATTCTTATGGTGAACTGTACGGCTGAGATATTATGATTATTATCATTATTTAGTAAAGATAGCTTTTGTTTCCAATGATTTGTTTAATCTGATTTCCCTATTCAAATAGAGTTTATCATTTATGAAAGTATGAGGTGTTATTCCTGTTATCATAATAATATAGACAGCGAATATGTAACAGTAATTGTAACAATATTACATAACCAATATTTCTAGAGTTTAGTTTGTGTGCACAAAATGATTAATTTATTCCAAATTATACAGTAAACATATTCTTCTATTCCTTGATCACAATGTACCCAAACATTCTACTTCTGTTTTTTAATTGTTACTTCTTGGCGAAGTATTTAGTACATGTTAATCATAATTATCTAATTCAATAATGTTAATTTAATCATATAAGTAAAGATGTATCGTTTAACTAAATATTGTCATTTTCATCAGCATCCACATAAATGACATGATGAGTCGAGTGACAATGATAATGATGATAAATCGTAATAACAAAAGTTATTGTTTATTTATTATTTAGTTGTTTATCTATTTGTTTATTTATCTTCCTAATTGTAGGTTACAGTTTCTCTGAAAAAAAGAGGCGATAACTGTAAAACTAGTTTTTTTATTAGTGCATATGATTCACTGATTAATATCAGTGTATATACAGAAGAAAACAATAAGATAAGAATGAGTTGTATTTGGAAGGTGAGTAAAATACTTATAAGTAGTAATTATAATCTACTAACTTCTGTGTGTATGTATATTAGTGATAGGTTTATCCTACATTTTAATAAAAATGAATATGATGTATATACTTTTTTCGATCCATTGGTGATTACCCTACATCTGGCTAAGTTAGCGTCATCATCAACGGAATTAAAAGTAAGGTAAATTATGGCCGTTCTTCTTTACTGTACCTCCTTTTCAAATAAACTGAATGATTAACTCAATGAATGTTAAATAATATTGAATACCGTGTGTTTTGTGAAAGCCTAGAAGAATCAAAGAATTGTGTTACTTATGTGTGTGCGCGTGTAGGAGTCATCGGATGTTGAATCATTTTTAGGGCAAGGGTTATCGACAACGTTTTCAATATTGAACGTTGTATCTAATGTTTCTGGTCATTTTCACACCCATGTAATATGATACTGTTGAGTCGTAAAGTGTAATTTTCTTTAGAGATTTCATTTCGATCATCCGAAATTATCTTTAAGGCAACTGGATGTGCCATATAGAAAATAGATAGAGCATAAAATGGAATCTGTAACGAAAATTACAGTCAAATAAGCAAACTGACTAAAAGTATTGAATACGGCATACTTTGTGTCAAAACCTGCCGGTAAGCTAGAAACTGAACAGTATTTTTCTTTCCACTTTGATTAATGCTATTTGGAGTACGATCAAAAGCCCGAAGGCTCTGAACAATAGCTTCGTCAGGGTGTGAAAATTTGAAGCAATGAGCACACACAACTAGATCCGTCAGGTTTTACGCCATGAACTTGACTCTTAGAACCGCTGGTTTTGTATCAAGTCGTACATATTTTTAGTCTAAATTGATTCGTAAAGTAGTACGATCATCATCCGGCACTAATGATGACGATTGTAATATGCCTAATCTTCATTGATCACGAATTTCCACTTTAGCAACTCATATTAAAATAAATATACTTTTAGACAACAGTTCAGTGATTTTAATGCCTGTGTTCACCATTAAACCCGTAAGTTCAGGGTTTTTTTCGTCGTTGAGTCTCGAATCCACACCATAACATTCTCATATTAGGAAGAGAATCCAATCCGTGACGAATATTGCCTACAACTTAAAATAACGTCCGAAAAACTTTTATGAGAAGCAATATTAGTTCATGAAAAAAGTAAACTGATACCCCTCACTCATAACAAGTAGATAAGAGGCTATACGACTGGAACAAGAAGACATTTTATTGAAATCTGAGTTACATCACTGATACGGTAAACTACTACATGTTGAAATATTTCAGTACTATGTACTCAAATAGGTCTTTGTTAAAGTTTACTGTCCTGTTTCTTTATCATCCCCATTGATGAATTCAGACATTTCATTTCTCTTAGTCAAGACAGACGTGCAGAAAATCCTTTTTCTGGCAAATAATTTCCCATCTTTTGACTTGCAAATATGTTTACTTTGATTAAAGTCGAAATGTGACTAACAAGTGGAACCCAGGAAGCGCAATTCGTTTCGTGCGTGACACACCAGCTATATATAATAGCATCCCCGTGCTGATGTTCACTCACTGAACTTAGTAGCTTAGTGGATAACTCGGTAGTATTTGATGTAAATAAACTGAGTTCGAGCTTCAATACACATCCAGGTAACAAATCCAGAAGGATATGAAGCATTAGTCTTGGATTGTACTTGATAGCCATTGTCCAGTAATTATCGAACTTCTGACTAACTGATATATTAAAGCAATCCACTACGGATACAAGTATGACAACTGCCTGGTCGATTACAATCCTGAATGTTAATAGCATAAAAGTACAAACTCTTACGAACTATATATATATATATATATATATATATATATATATATATATATATATATATAAAGCGCTAAATTTTTATTTTGATGAGTTTCTCAGTAACTAATAATTCATTCATTCTAAATCGACCGGAGAATAATGTAATTAGTTGTCGCGAAGTAGGCGATGTTAAAATTTTGAGCAGTCATCTTCTGAATAGATAATGTTACTAATATTCAGTTCTGGTATACACCCAATCAAAAGCTTTCAAAGTATACACGACTGTTTGGTATCAGATAATCTCCATTGAAATGGTACTAGAAATGATATTAGCCAAGTCCATCCCTGCATCATCGCTATGTAAGAACCACTGACACTTTTCATAAAAATAAGGATGACTGATTGTAAAATGTTCCCTACCTTGTTATATTTCACTCATATACCTTAATCGGTATTCTTTCCAAGCCGAATTGTAATATATAAGAGTGTGAAACTGGGTGACAGGGGTTCGAATCTCATAGAGGGAATTATTTCCCTTAAGATTCTAAGTACACCTTACTGAAGGTTCCTAACTAAGGATAAATCCGGGATAGAGGCTTCCTGTCGACTACTTCCACCTATACAATCCCAGTCAACCCGTTTATTGATTCATAAATTATTTCCACTGGTTCATTTTAATAGAATTTTCGGGTTTTTCCACCTTAGATTTTATACGATTATCTTAGCTTCAGTCTTCATTGAAACGCTAACATTGTTGCCAAATTCGAAATAACATCTATAAATCTATTTAATGAAACGCTCTATATAATTAAACAAAACTATTTATCAGAGTAGCCACTTACTTATAGAATTGACTATTGTCCGTCTCTCCGAAACCTTTAATCGACTAAAGATTATAGAGTGAGAATAAAATGACTTCACTTTCGTATTTTTCTTTACATGGGATAATCTACTATCTTATGTTAGGTTATTATAGTTCTTTTATCATTTTTCCATAGCAAATTATAGATATAACTTGAGTACTATAATTGTTCTGCCTTCTCACAAAGTAAAGAAAACAGGTACACTTATTTCCCATTGTACAAATGTCAGTTATCTCTTCGTATATTTCGACTAAATACTGGAATATTCAGAAAATGAGATTGACTTCTCTTAATTTAATTACCCTCATAATTTAATTATTGCATACAATAACTCAGTCATGAGTATATTTACTTCCCATTCTGTTTTTACTAATCATTTAGGAATATATAAGTGACAGACTTTCATGTTAACAGTAAACAGAGTATGTAAATCTTTATTTACATGTTATAATAATTAAAGAAAATCCAACTCATTTTCTCTAGTTTTGTCTAATGAACCTTAACAACTAAATGTCGGAAAGAAAGTAGGAATGAGTGAACTGTACTTTTCAGGTACATGCAGTTTGTTCTGTGTTCTTATACTATGGGTATTTTTCTAACACCGTTTAGCGAAATACGCTACAAGAAAGCTGTTAAATTATTAAGCTCTATGTTAAAAAGTGGTTTTGTTTGTATAATGGGATGTCAAATCAAATGTAGATGATTAGTGATTGTAAGCTTTACATATATACATACTTTTCGTCAAAGTGAAGCATTCATTTGAAATGGAAAACATTTAAGAAGAAATCATACTATCCGTTCAATACACTGGCATAAATAAACTATTCAAATATACTTCAATTTATACTAAAATATGTATTCATTGCCACCTACCCTAGATTATTTAGAATATTATGGTAATTTGTCTATTACTACTAATATGCTTACCATTAGTATTATTTGTTTTCATTTCTCATATTATTATATAAATTCTTTAAAACTGGATTTATAGGAATTATCTATCCGCATTTTACAGAAGCAGTGAGTAGACTTATCGTATATGAGTGGTGAATAACATATCAGCTTGTATAGTTATGGATATTATTGACAATTCTTAAAACAAAGATCATTGTACCTTATTGTCAGGTGGTAGGTACATAACCTTCGAATTGTTGAATATATTAAGTGTACATTATCACAGATTATAAATTCAAAATGGAAAATCAGTATCACTACTCTCTGGTTTTTAAATATTCTGTCGTTAATGTTAGTTTGTGGTAAAAAAAAACTGTATTCAAATTAAATTAATCGCCTCAAAATTATTAAATTAAGATAATCCACTAGTGAAGATAAATTGTTTATTCATCCCAAATTCCTGATAATAGTGTGTATTTAAAATTGTTACAGTGGAAATGTATCAGACAAACAATTCTGCTGACACATGAAACTTAAGACTAACTTTAACTATTGAGCAGTATACAGGATATTTATTGATTCAAATGTTCTAACGTAAAACATAGTCAGATAGTAGATTATTTAAAAACCTGCAAGTAGTTGAATCTTGGATAACAGTCGAATTTAAGATTCCTCTTTTACCCTAATTCGGACTAGTCCAACGAGTGCTAGGAGACTTGAGTTCTGATGTTCAAACTAAGACTCGAACCCAAAATATTGAGCTTCAAGCACGACCGCGTTATTTATTAAAATATGTTCAAATGGTCACTAATTTTCTTAACAGGTTTAACATTTATGTCACAATTAGTATGGTTACATGGTGCTTAGTTTGGGCATAATTGTGAGCATGAATATTTGGATGTAGAAATATCCACTTGACGGGTCTCTGTTTCCACCGCCTGTATAGATCTTTATATACAATAAAATGGTCATATTGACACCATCTCCTAAACATGTATATACACCAATAAGGATTGACTAGAATTCAATCTTGATTATCTACAACGAGATCATTGAAACACATAACAACCATAATATAAACCAAAAGATATATGAATTAAAACTACTGGCTAAATTTATTGAATATCTGGTGAAAGTGACTTGTGAATACTGTTGCAAAATTTCTGCTTACATTATAGATTTACCGTATTTTGTTTTCATTAAGAATGATAAAGTATCCTTGATATGTAACTACTATAAAGGGGAATAAATAATATAATATCATCCATTTCAGTGAATTCCAAGTGAAGCTATTTCAAATTAAAATGGATGGGACAAGTCCAGGATACGAAAAATTCTCTATTTCAATAATAAATGATACAAGCAAATGACTTGATAAACATCACTATCATAACTTATCATTATTTCTTTAACATAAATAATTGCTTATAGGTCATCACATAAATTAAGAACTACAAATTAACCTTAATATAATTTGTAAACAGATGGATTAATTTCATGTAAACATTAAATGGGAAAAGAAATTAAGCTGTTCAAAAAATACCGTGACACGCGGTTATTACATTGTCTCTACTGTGCATTCAAATTACCTTAAAGTCAATACATCACTCCTTTACCGCCCGCCCCCCCCCCTTCATCCCAACAAAAAGTCTAGTTTTCCTTGTTTTATTCCTTAATTTTACTTGTTAATAACATTCTCCTACTATCTTGATCCACCCTGAATAGAAAACTATCGAAATTAATCCCATTTTCTAGGAAATGTTTTTCATTCCCCCACTATATATTAAACAAGTCGGCAAAATGCATGAAGTCACCGGTCGAATGTAACGGAATGATTTTTAGTTCAAACACGAAATCAGGCATATTGATGCAGTTCATGAAGACGATCTAATGTTATTTCACAACGGAAAAATTAAAAATCGGCAAAATATTGTCAATTTTAATGATATAGAACTATAACACGAAATAAACGAAGGTTATTAGAATTTAAACAACAGATGTGCTGCGTAAATTGCAATCAAAATATGCTCACTAATAAACATCATTAATGTTGAAAAAAAAAATACAACAAGCATTACTTAAATAGATAAACATACTACTATAGTGACTTTGACATATGTCATTAATATAAAATCATTCATAACTATCAAAACAAAATTTTATTTGACTCTACCTAAATGAAAATAGCTAAGTGGTTGGTAAACATCTCGTGTGTTACTTTGCTTTAGTTCATGAATACATGGTACATTCCATTCAATGTCTACAATCAGTTGGGATAGTTAATTCATCAATGTTTGAAGAAAAATTCATCATTCTTCGATGTAGATTACTAACAAACAGTTCTACAAGAATATTAAGAAATTGAATAGTATAGTATTAACTTTATACTAATTACCATCCAAGAAGGGAGAATCGAGATTGTAGAGATTTAATTTACTAAATCGTTAGTGTTCATAAATCTATCCCCTATAAAATATTTCCCATTCATAGCAATATGTTTATCTTATCCCCATTTTATTTGTTCAAAATATTACTGAAACCGCTGAAATGTTGTTTATTTCAGTAACTTCATATAGTCCCAGCATCTCCCCTCATTCTAATGAATGTTTCGTATTTCAGAAATATGACAAAATCTACTGGATAAAGAAGAAGTATCTGACGGAACAGATATCTCAGGACAATTACTCCTAAAACTGTGGACTGTCGAGATATATCACAGTTGTAATCTTCAAGGCTATCATTGAAACTCTTTATCGGTATATAAGGAACTATTTCCTTTTCTATGTTATCCCTTGAAACTTAGAATATCACCTATAAGTAGACTTTTTAATACATGTTAATTGGAAAAGTTTGTAAACAACTATGTAGTCCACGTTCATTTATAACTAAAAGATGCTAAATATTAGTATTCTAAATGTTAGAGGTGTTCTGCTCACCATTTCAGTTAGACCACACTAAGGATAACTGAATATTAAGGTAATTCTCATCGTAAAAGTGAATCACAACGAGGCCGAGAGTTGGTGAATTCGATTCCTCAACAAGGTCGTGTATGTGCACCGTTAAAGAATCTCAAATTGGAAAGAAAAATATGTGCACAATTCTTCGTTGATCACTAAACATACAACATAAGTTGAATCCAACTTATCTACGACCTTCACAAAATCGTTTTATTTAACAAAAGTGACCATACGTTTAAATTTTATTAAAACTACCCAAGTTGTTTAATAATATGTCCTATTGTTCTACGTGAGTCCAGATTTGGTTCTATTTTTTGTTCCAGATAGTTCGCACCACGTTAGACTGTGTCAAAGCTGTTTATCAGTATTAGAATACGTGTATACAAATTATAGTTAATGAAAGTGCATGAGGGGCAGTTTTCAACACTTAAATGTAGAAGTTAGCATCTGCTGTGAACCACTAAATATCTCTTATTATTGTTTCAAACGTTTCTGTTTATTCATTAACCATGACAATATATACATAAACATATTTCCACTTCAATGAAATCAGGTTACTTCATTATTTAACCCCGTGAACAAGGGCAAAATATGATGTAACAAAGCAGTAAAATATCTGGTGAAATAATCTGGGTAGAAACCCACTGACAAAATATCATCTCACCAATGATGACGACAATACTATGATTATGGCATGAATACAGCTGCAGTATTAGTATTAGTAGCAGTAGAAGTAGCATTATTATCTAAAAGCAAAATATATAGATACATTGTATAATATAGTGAGAATTTAGTCAAGCATATTATACCATTGGAAAAAATTCTTGTTTATTGACAAAAACACAAATGATTAGTATGTAGCTTTTCTTCAGATTTCAGGTCTGTGAACATGTAGCTATCATTTATAGCCTTTTTTATGGAATGAAAATCAAACAAACGAAATGGATGACTGAAAGAAAACACCATTATTTGAAGATGAAACACTATTTCGTGTTTATTTGATTCACATTCATCAGTAGCAAAGACGACTTGTTTCTTTAACTAATCATGCATAAAATGTGAATTAGCAACACAATTTTGTCTTCATTTATTTAATAGCAAAATAAATTACATGGTTTTCATATATGGATTCATACTGTGATTTGTAAATCATAGAAAGTGTAAAGAATCAAGCATTTGTTAGTCATAGTTACATAAAAAACGACTAAAAGAAAAACTAAGGAGTACTGAACATCATTCTGCTCAAAGGTGTAGAATCCATATTAACGAGAACCTACTATACCATAATTCTGTGTAACCTAAAATTACACGAGAGCTTGATACATTTCGACCACTGCGTTTGAAGTTGAGTAATTAATATTTCCAAATTTATTCGGTTAAAGATGCGGCGTGTTATCTTTCACATTACTAATATATCTGAACTATATAATTCATATATTTCCACTGTAACTTCACGAATGTGTTGCAAAAAATAATCTATCATAAATCATGTTATTGTGGTCTCATTAACCCAGTATACCTTTGTAGTGGTTAGCTTGAATTTAAATCATCACATTCCAGCATTCACATCCTTCACATGGGATAACTCATTTGGGTGCATCCTTTTCCTGAATACATGTATTCTTACTCATAGTCATGCGAATGAACTTGTACTGAGTAGATCACTTGAGCTATAACAACTAAGACTATAACTATTGCAGCTTATTTGCTCAAGATTCAAATGTCTGTCTATGAATTGATTAATTTAAGCGGTTACTTACGTAATAGTAATAGTTCTTAGTCTCTAATATGAGACTGAAATCGGTGAAAGAATTCCTATTTATTTATGACAATATATAATAGTATGTACTAGAGATTTTTATGAAGAAGAACTAGAACTGAAGTTCGGGCAACAAATAGTATTAGGATAAATGTCCGTTTAATTTTCCTTCTGTATGCTTTGCACTATTAACATGAGCGATACTGGCCGTTTTTTGCCCTGATAATTGCATTACTATGTTATTTTGAAAGTGTCCTTAAACTTTATTTAAATGATCACATTTTACTCATATAGGATATTATCTAAAATATGCGTGATTTAGGGTTTGAGCCCTAGTATTAGCATCAATGCAAGGGTGTATGGACATCCAGATGACGAGTGCCAAATAGGATAAAACGCACACCTTGAATTACACAGCTAACCACAAATTGAAAATATACTAAAAAGTAAGATCGTATTCGATTTTACTATAAATCATAATAAATCATCAAATCCGGTAAATGTCTAGCCAGCTGTTAATATTGAAAGGAAGTGGTTCAGTTTTCTACAGCATGTATACCCATTAACTTCTGGAATCGATCGATTCTGTGCATACCAGTAATATTTAGAATAGTGTATCCAAAGCCACGAAGAAGCATTATTCTTTGAAGTGGTCATATATATCTTCAAAGAATCTTAAGTTTGGGTGATAGAGAATCCATGTACTTCTTAATTTGGATCATTCATAAGATATCCTGAATAAAACAACATCGGAAAATACGGATTTTCAGTTACTTCAAAGACAAAATCCCGATTATAAACAAAGAAGAAGTCAATAACAATTAAGAAGAACGGTATATTTGGATGTAAGAAGAGATAAAAGAAACTAGAGGCCCATAAGTTGGTTACTAGGCGGAATCTTAACGCGATATTGTCATAAAAACTTAGTCGAGCACCTTCAGCCAAGGTCAGATGTATTGTTATATGTTTAAATAGCTGTCTGCTTTAGTGAGTTGATAACTACCATAAGTTCGTAAACTGATTTCTAGTTTCCACAACAACTATCTTTAATCGATGTATCAAAGTCATTGGTACGAATCATCAGTCAAACTTATTATTGTTAACTGCATAGTTGGTTATATTCAAGAATATACTAGAGCACAAACTTTTTGTTCACTCTCACATATACTACTTACTTCACTCTATATTAACCTGCAACTAGTAAGCTTGATTACATTAACAATTAAACGAGTATTGTTCAACAGTTCTATTTCGATTCTATAACGGTTATTGGATTGGTAAATTTTACAGATTATATTTATTATCGAGCGTGAAGTTTTTATGTATGAAAGAATTAAAGAAAGTTCGCTGAAGAAAATTTACTAAACCAAACCCATCTTTCAAGAGGGTCAGAAAAACTCCTACTCTTAATTTCAGTTAACAGAAAAACATTTTCCTATTTCAGTTCTCAAGTTGCATTATCCTAATGTGTAAACATGAATCCTAATTAAATAGTTAATGATGTTCTGATTCATCTGCTGTATTTCTACTTCTTGGAGTAAAGTATCAATTATCAGCTCACTTAAATTTCATAAATCAAAAGACTATCTATAATGTTTAATGGCAATCGGTAACCGTGATGCGTCATTTTGGTGTGAATGTATGCAAGTATGTGTGCATGTATGTGTAGTGGGATTAAATTAGAAGTTTCAGTAGGAGACTTCAACAGACCTACCTTTATAACATATTGCGCTTCAACTTAATAGGTGCGATTAAATTCAGCATATATCCATATCAAAGTTACTCAACGCTTATGATTATGATAATGATGATAACTGACTGGTTGGTTATTGAATCCAGATTATTTCTATAGATATAGATTAGTGTGGTACAGAAATAGTTATTTTTAGAGAAAAATTTGTCATAAATAATAATCCTCTTTGTTTATACAAAGATTTGTTCCATTCTGGAAGTGAGAATAGCACCTTTGGGAAAACTTATCACATTATTCAACGACTTAGTCGAGTACTTAAACAACTAAATCATTTAATGCGTTTTTCTTATCACATTAATGAATCTAACAATGTATGATATCTTTACACATTTATCTAAAGACAAAACAGAATTTGAGTAGATGTGGTAATATAGTTATGAAAACCGATAGATAAAATATGTTTAATACCTTATGCATCAGCGCATTGTTTAGTTAATAATTAAGTTTATTGACTTGGATCAGTTAGTGAAAGTTACTAACATAGATTTCAAATTTCTCAGGATTAAGTCGGTCGATGATAGATTACTGTAAATGTAAACGAGGCAAACTAAAATAAAATAATAACTATGCATAAACCCTTGAATTAAAAAGTTTTATCTGTAGATAAAGTAGGTTTCTATTTAAGTTTTGCTATCTTGTTTACAAGACTGTTACATTGATGAACTTTCATGACTAAAATTTACATTGTTAGTACAGTTTAACTTCAGCCGGAATTTCAAAATAACCTTCAGCCTTCTGAAATTAATTTTATCAATCTTCTTGATGATTCACCGATAGTTACCTAGCCTGACTTCGTGCAAAAGCTCCTAATTATCAAAAAGCTCAGCTGCCTTAGAAATGATCTCTTTGAATTTTTATGAATTACATACTGCTGATTATTACCACAACAGATGATGATCAAGTAATATAACTAATTGTTTAGAGTCGGAGATGCAAACTGTTATATTCATTTGAATAAAATATATTTGTAAATAATCTCAGTGAATGATATTGATTTTATTGGATATCTATTGTTGTGGAGTCATATTCTGTGACGAACCGACCATTCAGTGCTCCTTGATTTTCAGTGATTGTCTATCTAAAGTTGATTTTCATTGTCCACTATTCTCAGATTCTATGATTATTCAAAAATCTATATCTCATTACCGAATGTGAAGGAGTATTTTCAAAGGGAGCTTCATTACCTTCCCTTTAACCGTAACATGTTGAAACATTACATGAAGCGTTTTATAAAAGGCAAATAAATGTGAAGTATGTCATTTCGAGAAATACGAAATTGTGTAAAGTAATAATGACCAGTTCTCGTTTTCTGTAAGTTCAACTATATCAGGAAAATATTTTGCTTCAAATTGGCCTCCTCAAAATACTTAACAATGAATTTTGACAACTTCAAAGTATCTATATGGCGAGTCCCTAAGAAATAGTAATAAACATCGTTATCTGGAATTAAGGACACTCAGAAAACAGTTTCATGGGCCCAGTAAATTGAAAAACGTTGCTGAAATTACAAAGTACTAAGTATATGCGACTTCTTATTTTGCGATTCTTAGACAGTATACATTTTCAACAACCACATTATCAAGCTAAGTTAGTGGTCACGCTTGTACCATCGACTTGAAATCTCTTCCTAATATGTAAATAATTTGTCTGTTAACAGTTCGAAGTGTTTACTTTCACCAAATTATGTAAATATTGAAACTGGCTGTAATGCCCTGTGTAAACATAAGTCATTTTATTCTACTAAAAATCTAAATATAGCTAACAGAAGCATGAAAAAAAGTATCATCAATATATTAGTACATTGAAATTGGAAAAATACCAGATAACTTTGTGTCTATCATAAATGACAATAATATAGTTTAATAAACTTTCCACTAACAATATGACTTTGTGTAGTTTTTAAATGGAGGTCAGTTTAAACTTCCATCAGCCCGTCGCTTATACGCATAAATAATGACACTTGATCTGATCAGGGTAGAAATATACTATCTTCATATGTAAGTTGACTTAATCGAATTCTTAAAAAATTCATAATACGATACAATTATGTTGTATAATTTAACATCACACTTAAATGTTTTATCACCTCTTTCTTCACTCAAGACCATTTTAATCCTTTTCATATAGTTACGATGATATAATTGTTATATACTAACTAACTTTAAGATGAAACGGCTTAGCTTGATTAGAATAATTACATGATGTAAAATGAAGGCACGTCTGACACGTGTTTATTCAGTTCAACCTGTGCTATAGTTGACAAGACAGAAAGATATTAGCTATATAAGTTATTATAATTAAACAGTGCTTATACGTACATCTCAGTGTGCTAGTATAGGAACAAGGGAGGAGATGTGATAAATATTAGAAACCACTTTGCTTATGCTAATCACTGCCCTCATGAGACTTGATTTATTAGGAAGATATATATAATAAGACATTTAAAATTCATTACTAATGTGGCAGCATTTTAATTCTGTCTTTCAACATGGCAACATAATTTATTTGTTAGAATTTTGTTGTTGTTGACAAGATGAACCCGCATATGAATAATTCCATTTGGAATGTAAATCAAAGAGTCTTATTTTGCAGGATACTAATAAAAATGCAGGTGGTTGTAGTGATCAATTAGCGTTAACACAAAACTAAAATTAATTTCAAAGATCGAGTTAATTATGTTCATGACACACTAATTGTAAAATTCTCAAAAAAGTGTTATCTGAACGTTCATAGTCTATCAGTTAGCATATCTGCTACTATGACATTAGTTACTACTGAATATAATGATTTGCCTTCTAAATGAGGCCAGTCAAATCCTAAATAATTCAATGGTAACGTCTTGGACTGTGAAACTTGATGACGCAAACTCAAATCCCTGAGGTTGAAGGAGGTGGGCACGAGTTCCCTCAAGTTAGTTAGCATATGTCTCTCTGGTGAGCTTTAACTTTGACAAAATTTAGGTTTGAGGTTTTCTGCTGACCACCTCAATTAAATAACATCTGATAGTATAGTATAAGTACATATAAAAGTACTCGGCTCTTGAGTACTAATGGTACTATTCAATTTCCCCAATTGCAATAAGCTAAGAGTAGTAAGAACAAAAAGCTGAATGTCTTCAGCTCGAACTCGTCCTAATCACCTAGCCTTTTGTTTCAATAAAAATGGATTATCAATGAAAACTAGCTTCAAATTAACGTTTAAATACTTAATCCAATTCCTTAAATGCGCAAATATATATGTGAATTACGAGCAAAGAATATCAATACTTTTCAGTGAAGCAGTTAATTGAACACCCTTGCTGAAATCATAGATTTTATTTAAAGTGAATATTCGATTACAAATCATCACATCTTATCTAACACTACTCTTCATTACAGTCTGAAACATAAGTTCGAATTACTTATCGTACTTCAGTTTTCCATCAAATTTGTTTGTCAACCTTTCTGGAATCTGGCTAGCAGAAAAATTCAAATAGCGCTTTAGAATTCTCGTTACTCGTCATCTGGACCTACCTATATTTCAAAGATGATGTCGCACTGACTCGAACTTAGTGGTTTGTTAACTTCAAACCTCAATGCATTACCTACTGTACAGAGTCTAGATAACTACTGAATTGTATAACGTAGATAATGGTTTAATAAGGGTTTATAATTGCCATTTGTTGATATATAAGACTCTAATTGACCATTCTTTATTGTCATGTATGGATATCGAGAGCTCTTAACACTGGAAAATCAAAAATACAAATCCATATACCCTGATGTTTCCATTCACACGGAACCTTCTCAAAGTAATGGATCCTTGGGTGATGAAAGTGTAATATGACTAGTAGTTTATTGTCAAAGCTCAAAAAACAATTTAATGATCTGATCTTCGGACAAAATCATGAGCCAGACATTCTTGATTTGCATCGAACGGTTGGTTGTGATATTTTGAAATAAATTTTTCATTTTCAGTACATTTCTGATCACAAGCGTTACATACACCTTTCCAAAATATCCAACCATTTAGCTATGAGATAGATAAAACGGTATGTTTACAACATATTCAGAATGAATTTAAAAAGGTGTATAAATAAACTAGGCTATATGTTCTTATTCACTAGACCTTATCTCATCTACTCACTCAACAAAACCATAAATCCTATCATAAGCCACAAAATTAATAACAGTGATTATGGAAAATTTCACAGTATACCCAAAGAGTGTTATAAAACTTCACACACATTTCAGTGTTTAATTTTTAAACAACATTTGGGTACATTTCAGTTTACCAGGTGTGATCCACTCTTAATAATATCTAACTGTTTTTTTATATCTATATAACAAGATGTAAAGACATGCTCTCAACATTACTTGATTCGAACAACTGACCAAAAAGTTTTTAAATCTTATTTGATCACACTTCTGTCGCTTCATCTCATCATGCAAACAATGAGTACATAAATGCACGCATATCCTTGAAATTTTACACTGTAACACATTTTCATATAATTCCATACAAATAAAAACTTCTATGATACTTTCAGTCTTTTACAGATAACTCACTTGGTAGTTACAAAATGAAATTAGCTGATAATGATTTTCCGGTTTTATTTTCCTTACAGTTGAATAGTTTATTTAAAAAAAGATTTTCTTATAAGAACAGATGTTGACTTTAATTAAAATATAAGTGACTGACAACATATTATTACATTGATGGGAGAAACCAAAGAAGAACTTGTGTTTCTTTTTTAGGTACTAAGACCTAATTATTACAATATGATGTATTTAACTAACACAAAGTTTATTACTATGAACTTTTTTTTAAATGGGAATTTGTAAATGAAGACATTTTTGTGTTCATATGCTTATACACCTGTCTTAATTAGTTCATCGTAAGATGCATATAAATGAATGAATATGAAGTTAATCGAAATTCATTTGACATGCGTGACAAGTACACATGCCCAGTATCCATAATATTTATTCCATACACCTTACTTTCAACGTTAGTAATATACCATTTTGAAGGTCTTAACTTATACAAATTAATTAATAAAATGATGGAGACAGTGTTGATAGCTTAATAATAATAATAATAAAGACTGAATAATAGAAGTGAATGTCTTAAGCAGATGTTTAATTTGAATTTATTAACTATTACTGAAGAAAAAGGAATATGAGCATGTAACTATATTGTATTATGGAATTTAACAAAACATAATGATGAATATAATAAACTAGACAACAATTTCTAATCAAAGGAGAATAGATGCTGAAGAATTAATTAATTACTGAACTGTTATTTATATGAATATTGTGAGTGAATGTACAACTGCACTTTAGGCATACAAAAATATATCTATAATCTTAGTATTGCACTCCTCAGTAATGTGAAACAAACGTCACGCTAGATATCGAAGTTAGCAATTCATAAGAAAGGATCTTATCATGTGTTAACTAGTCACAGTTAGTTCGTGATATTAATCACCTTCAGAATTGAACAATCTCTATAAATCTACTCACTCAATTTCTGTTTAACATCTTCATTCGGTCAGTTAAATTTTTCTTGGAAAGCTATGATTCAATATTTCATAAGTTTTTTAACACTAATTTTTAAGGACTACCTAAAAGTCAAAAGAAATGCATCCTCTACCGCCCCACTCCAAATATATTTGAACTAATCCATCAAGTAGCCCTCCAATTATGAGGGGTGCACCCCCCCCCTACATTATTCAGGCCAACATTCAGTCTCAATGAACCAAGTTTTGTCTTAATTTGACAGTTATTAAATTTATTCTAACTTGCTATTGTGTTAACCATCACTACATATCATAGTACATAGTGACTTGATATGCTTAGCGGATGTCTTGTTCACCTCGGTTGATAATTGTTCGCAATCCCATTAGTTACTTTAGTGTACTCACTTAGTACCTTACCTTTGCATTGCTAACTTAGTGGTCTTGTCATATCCAGTCAATATACTGGAGATACCTGGGGGGGGGGCGAATTTATGCACTCTTCATATGTATCTTCCCATCCAAGGTCAAGTGTGATAGCCAAACAATAATGTGGAGTGAGTACCATACAAAATATTTGTACTCTGAAAGATAAACCAAACATTATATTTATGATTGATACTATGCATCGTTATAAACAGTCCCAGAAATTGCTCTAGGTATCTGGCATGTTGTTAAATAACTTAGATATAATTGTTAATCTATGCAAACCAAAATCCAAACATTCGACTCAGTACATTCGAATTGGCTAACAACATGCCGAATAGCCAAAAGCTTCAACAGTTTCTAATGATTGTATTGACGGATTTACTCTTAAAGTGACAAATACAATACCTCAAGTGTAAATCACTACGTAAGATGGAAACCTAATGAAATATCTTACTATACTTACTAGAATTTCAATCAATCAAGATAAATTTTTCTACAACTTTATCCTTTCTCGCACCATTTATTTGTATGACAAAATTGAAAGAAAATATGTCATCTGTAAGTTCACCTGAGAAAACATGGATTCTGGACACGTACACACATGTCTGAGTGTATAAACAAAAACATACTCACACTCCGTTAAAAAAAAACTCTCTGAACACATTATGTATGATAGATTGTAACAAAGATGAATTTGTAATACAATTAATCGAGTGTAATGAATTGGTTGTATTCTCTGCATTCTACTTAATCTTAATCATTATCTCAACCTTATGATCAGCTATTAATACTAGAAAAAATCAAAGAGGGTAAAAGATGAGGGGGGAGCCAAGGTGAAGAATTCAACTATACAAAGAGTGTTTTCCACTTTCATCTTCTTACTAATAAAGGAAATTGTTATTTTAAAGAGTAAAGTGAAACAGTAGCGTAAATTGTTTCGAATCACACAGAAAAGATTGTAACAAGAAATACAAAAGTCAATATAGATATATCATTTCTAGTCAAATCAGTTATTAAGCAGAGATAAAAATGGTAGGTAAAATAAACAAAATGAGGTTTATCCAGTGTCAACGTTAAGTAATGGATTAAAAAGAGGTCATAGGGTAACAGTTAAGATAAATAAATAACCTGATGGGGGCAAAACTGATTCCTTTCACTATTTCATTATTTTTTTTGATAGCTTCTATTGTAGAGAGTTTGATCCCGTGTCAACTATAAAAATATATATTCTAAACTATTTCGGAAAACACAAATAAATAAATAAATAAACTGTTATAAGTTATCTAGTGGATTTCTTGTTATTATGTCATTGTGTTTGAAAACTAAACTTGTTCTTGTTAAAAGTGGAAACACGTGACGGAACATTTATGGGGATTCATTTAATTAAATTCAATGATAAATGATTAGCGATTTTTGTAAATTTCAACTAAGACTTAGGCTTTCATTTAAAAAAGTCAATGAAGAGAATACACCCACTCTCAGGGTGGAGGTCTTTTAGTTGGTTAAAAGATAATTGGTAATGTGAAGTTTTTAACAGGAAGTGCTTTAGTGAATAAAATTATTTAAGTTTCATAACACTTGATCATAAGTTCCAATTCCAAACGGCTAAATTTGGTAATGACGTTTGTAACATCTTGTTGTTGATGTTCAGCTCTACAATAGATCAGTTGCTAATGTGATCACCGTAGTACATTGATATTGCCTATTAGTTATAAGTAGTGAATAACACCATCATTTGGGAATTGATAAATACTGAGTTAAAGTCGCGTTGTAGGTATGTTTACTGGGATACACCTGTATCTAGCCTTAGATACAGTTGTTAGCAATATTTCGAACAAAATGTTTTTGAATCTCCCTTTCACGTCTGACTGAAAAAGTTATTGTTTACTATACTTTACGACATAATAATCATAACTGTGGCTGTTTAAATGACTGTTACCCAACTTCAATATGAACCAACTTTGAAAAATATGATTTTGAGTATACTCCTCTAAATTATTTCATTTATTCATTGACCACTTGGTAGCGATCACTTTGTTGTTTGTCGAATTTTATAGGTCTACTGGTATTGTAATCTCTAGTCCAGGCGACTTGACATCACTGGCTGGAGGGTTGTTGGGAGGTCCAAATAAATCGGTAGTAACTGAAAATAAGTGACTCGGAGCCGAATCCACTGAGAAGCATAAGTTCCCACAAAGATTGCAGGTATGTCTTCCTGACGAGTGCCGAATAGCACGAAATCTGAGTCTGGGGTATCCTACCAACTATCATCACCCCCCCCAAACAACGTTTCAAGTGATTTCATCTCACCTACTTTCGAGGATTTCATCTGGAAGAGTACTTATACAATGGAATAGAATCTTACTGTTACAAAATATTTAAATGTTCATACAGAAATTAAAATATTTGTATATTGTCATTGTTAGTATGATTTCATAATAAGAGGTAACGCGCGATAAATTTTATTGTTTCATCGAGTACTATACGACCACTAAACATATAACTCAATAGTTAAGTAAGGTTATGAGATAAACTTTATGTAAAACGGACGTCTAGCGTGCCTACATCATATACTCTCTAAGTGTAGTGTGTTTTTAAATACATCTCATCATTAATGATACTGGTTAATCAGCGTTTAATATTATGTAGCTGTCATAATCGACAGTCCAATTTACTAAAAATTTTCGTTGATTTATAAGGTGCGGAAAAAGAGGATTCAGAGTATACAGTGATTCCTTAATAATTTTTAGTTTAAATATCTCATATTTTTGACTTTAGTTTCTAATAATGTTATCCAGTTTAGAAAAGACATTTCTTTGTATTCGATAATTACTCAATTAGAGCCAATAGGGTTTCAAACTCTTAGAATAGGGGACACCAAACTAGCTGAAAGAATAACTTAGTAGTTGAAGTACTCAGATCTGGGCAATGTCTTAAATTCCAAGAAGAATTGTTTACTTTATTTCGAACAGTCGAATGATACTATTAGCCCTCAATCAAATAGTAGACTATAAAACTGCATACATAAATATGTACTTGATACGTAGGATGAATAATTAAAAATATAATCTTATTACAATTCATTTTAAATCATTGGTTCCACTTTCAAATGTGGGTTTTCAATGACCAATAGTTATTCATGTACCATAAAAACTATTATTGAAAATATTTTAATGCTTCACTTTTCTGACACTAATAGTTGTTACCTTTAATAATGAATAAGCAATGTGTGGATTGGGGCTGATATGTAATTTTTAACAAAAAATTTACTACCCAAGGGAATTAGCTTACTAGTTTATGAAATCGTTAAATTTGGATGTTTAGTATGGATATGAGAGTTCCATTCATTAACTCGCTAATTAGAGCGGTCAACTGTGAAGTAATGATTTACATATTAAAAGGATGAATTTTAGTTGATTCTACATAATTTATTGTACTTGTGCCTAGATGAAAAATAAATTCAGTAAGAAGCTTTAAAATTATGCTCAAATAGTTCTACTACTTATTTACTAAAGTATAATACAATAAATAAAAAATCAAGGTACATGGTATGAAAAAGAAAGCTAGAAATAGTCATCAAAAGCTTCATAGATTAACTGTAAAATTACTAAAATTAAAGTAAGGAATGCAAGATAATACTGAGTTGACAGATTACTTATAATTGATTATTTTTCAATGGCATTTTAAATATTTCTTTAGTTCAGGATTCAATAGATAAACAAGAGAATCTTAAAAAATTCCTTTAGAAAAGCATGGTCATTAAATGCAGTCAATATGAAAATAATGATAGATACACCACTAATAGCAGCCAATTACGGTGCTTGAAACTGAATGAAGCACAGATTTTAAATGTATGCCTGACGACTAATTTTTCGGTTACAGTTTGTATCTATGTTAAAATTAAGACATTTATTCACTAAACTTTTTGACTTACATCATGTAGGATATAAACAACTTTATACTTTGCATACTTCTTACAATGTTTAATCTGACAAAAGTAAACATGGATATAAATAAGTAGTTTTCATTTTAGATTTGATGTATAAACGTGAATATCAATGAAGCTACCAAACGGAGATAAAGAACATATGTGAATCCCGTTTTATTTCTACATTAAACTCCACCCGAAAAAATTGCTTTAACAATCCTTGCATAATTATTTTATTGTTATTTTAATTGTTTTACTTCTCCTAAGTTTGTTCCCTATGATAATTAAATCATTTATCTTTAAAATCAAAAAGAGAAGAAAACAATCATTAAGTTCACTTTTATCAATGAAAAACTATGATTTAGAGAAATAGTTTTATGACAAGAATTGCATTACTTCGATATGATAGAAAGTGAGATGCAATGGTGACGAGGAAATTAAAAATAAAACATAATACAGAGAATAACAGAGAGAGAGAGGGGTAGTGAAATTAAGATGAAAGAAAAAAAAGGAATTACACACATTAACAATAAACATGAATTGATTTCATTCACGTACTGAAAAATTTTACTTCCGTCAATCTTATTCAATCATAGATGTTATAGCTTACTTTATACTATGAACATATGGTTCATTCTATCATTTAAAACTGGATATACATTCAACTTTCTTTTGTACCATCGTTAATTATGTCAACTGTGTTAAAGACTAAAAGTCTCTTCTACTTATATTCATTGAGCAGATGCGCGACATAACTCAATTCGTTCAGTACAAGGAATAATTTACCCTTGTTAATTATTATAACCATTAATAATAATAACAATAGCAATAGTAATAATAATTCATACTTCTTTAAACTAATAGTAATTTACTACGGACTAAAAGAGTCAATGTAGACTTGCTTATACAGAAAGACGCACACAGATTAAGACGTTGTATGCACATGACTTGTGATGCGTTAATTTAATAATTAAAATGTATCATCAAGCCACCTAATCAGACGGTTTGCAGTGAATATATTTTTGTTAAAAAAAAGTAGAAAAATTCCATTTTGAATGAGTTTGAACGTGTTTGTGCCCTTTTTATTAATGCTCTTAAATGCTGTTTTCATGAGTGAAGTCGATGAATAAGCAAATTCTATAGTAGTACGACAGAAAGTGCTTTTATTTTACTGAATAGGCTGACATTTTAAAGCAAGTAATTGGGTTAGGTTATCTATAGTGTCTTGATGTTTTCTCAGTACTTTATACACTGCATTGTGTTATCCTTCCGTCTATTTAGTGGGTAAGTATCGTATGCTAATGTGTACATTTCATTGAAAAATCAATTTTAAGTATGGTAAAGCTTAGTACTTAACATGAAACCATCACTTAAAGTTACATTACAATACACGATACTTGCCCAGTGAATGAACAGAAAAATGACCGCAGTTTTTCAGTATAACGCAATTACTGAATACTGAAAACATTGAGGGTAACGTTAACTTTTAATTGTACTCCTACTTTTGGGATGACATTTTTAATTTTGGCTCTTTCACCTTCTCACTTTTGAAAACCAAACAAAAGATAGTCACCAACAATATTCAATCATTTGTATAAACGAAACCATTCTTTAAATTGATTTTAGTATGACAACAATCAGGTAACTTTTAAACGAATTCAACTTTTCGCTCATACGGTCTTACATAATAAGCAGTTGTTTTTGTAAGAAATTTGTTTACAAAGTATAATAAGGGATCTCTATGGAACTTGTAAGGAAACTAATTATCCTAACCATAAAACAACGTTTTAGTAAAAAACAAAAACTAGTGATTCAGTATAACGGATTTATACACAGTTTTCCTTTCGTAAAGTAACTTGCAATCACTGTCTACCCAGTTACTCATCGGTTTCAATCGGTAATTCACGATAAAAATGATGTCTTCTTACTCAGAAAAAATTGGAAAACTTTTCAAACTGAAAAATAGTTTTGATGTGTGACGATCAGTGGTACTTATGGAGTAAGTTTCGTCCTATTTGAGGCACGTCAGTTGAATGCACCTGAATCTTAGTGTTAATAGTCACACGAATTTGAACTCAAAACCGTTGGTTAAAAGAGTCTATTGAGACAATTGTACCAGATAACTAATTGACTGCAATCATTAATGCAAGGAGCAACAAACCATATGTCTTTACTAATTTAATCACTCGTATAGTTCAGTAATTATCTGGACTATGTATCTCTGTGGATAATTTGTTGAAGCTTGAATAAATGATATTGGTTTCCAGCTAGTGTAAATATCAACATTTACTGATGGAAAGCAATAGACCTTTATTGTGAGAATATCTTTAGTTTGGCAAAAAGTCATCTTAATTAATACGTAGGTTTCTTATAATGGGCTGCATGAAACTAAAGTGGTCATGTGTTTAAACATACGCCAGGATATCTCAGTAATACGATCTTCACAGCTTCATTAATGGTATACGCAGTCAATAGGTATCGTCAGCAGAATATAAACTCTTTATGAAGCAATACATTATTAATTAAATAGTTATTTATCATATAATATTTCACGCATTATCCACAACGCACTGATGACCTGAAATATATGCTTTCTTTCATTATTATTATTATTATCATTACTTCAAGGTGAAAATTTATAGCTTTTCTTGTCAAACTGCTTTCTAAGGTAATAAGACATTGACTGTCACCAGTAATAAAACAATGAATTTGTGGTCATAAATTTTCACTATAAAAATCATACATGATGTAGACATTATTACCTGACAGGTAATCCATTTATCATAATTTCAGGTTAATAGATGTCAACAGATTTGTGTCCAGAAAGTGATTTCACTCTCTTCTACTGAATGATTTGGCATCCATTTATGATCATTGTCATTCATGGTTAGACGTTAAATTAATATAATAATCATTGAAATAGCAACAAATTTCACCGGCATTCAACAATATACTGACAACAACCACTGTGAATAATGAGTAATTCTATTTAGCTATTTAGTTACATGATGATAAATATGATGTCATCTTTTGAAATGGATGAATCGGTGAACTATTTGCGCATATATCGGGAACAATTAACAGTTGTTATTAAGTGATGGTGTTTATTTCTTTGATTTACGGAAATTTCACTACATTTACCACAACCTAATGTGAATTATAAAATAAATGAATTATGGAGGCCATGGACATATACTGGTGTGTAGTCATCAGGTAAGGCAGAACATTTGCTCAATGTACTCTCGCAAATATTCTTATGAATTAGCCAATTCGGAACGCCAGAGTTGGTAATAATGAGATGGATGCCTTAAGTGATGTTGTGTTCTATGAGCTAGATGCTTTCGTTGTTGTTCTGCATCGTTCAAAACGAAGCCTTTAAGTAATTGCACAATTGTTGAACCAGTACGATCTAACGGACCTATTTGTAACTAGTTACCTTAGAGGATTTTAGCTAAATACATAATGGTGGATTCGTAATTAAACCATCCAACACAAGGAAAGTAATACCATTAACATTAGAAACTAAACTTTAAATTATCCCAGCGATTTGTCGGGTGGTTACAGACTACTGAAACTAGTTAGTAATATAAACATTTCAACAAAAGTAAATCATCTGTAATGAGACTATTAGAATTTAATGAATATACTTGTAGTATTGTTTTCGTATGCTTCGTTAAATTCTTCTTAATTACTATCTTTTTAAGGATGGATTTAAATGCACCTTTGAAGATAGAACTTATGAGTTGATATGCACTTCTTGATAACCAGTATGGTTTTATTTTGACACATTCAATAGATTACGGTAGTTTCCGTCACATATTCAGGATTATCTGGTCTTTATGTCTACCCACCTTGTACTCATGTAAACTGTTTCCACTATTCACCGAGTGTTCTTTTTCTTGTATGATTTTTTCTTCTGAGCTGAATTTAAGTGTTTTACCTTAACACCAAAAGTTCAACAACATTTAAATGATCTTAATTTAGACTAAATAAACTTCAGCATATCTGACTGAAAAAATTTCGCAAGAACGATTCATTTAGAGAAGAGTCCCAATTTAAGATGTACCCTTTGACCAGTGTTTTTGCGATGCAACTTTACCAATAACACTGAACTTGTCTAATAATTATTATTTATTGATTGTGTTCGTTACAGATTGATCTTGGTTGAGTACTATAGAAAACAAGGGAAACACCGACCAGTCGTTTTGTCATAGTATGGCGCTGATGGTTAGGTACTCTCTGCGGGACATGAAAGTCATGAGTTCATTTCCCTAATGGCGTTGCGGTTACACGCTGTTGAACAGCTCCATATTAGAACTGAACAGCTAACTAGTTTTGCCGTGCTTTTCACCGGCACACAGAAATGATCAAGCTGTGGAGAATACAAACAACAAATCAGATACTAAACCCCCAGAAAATTACCCCTCAACTCAACTGTTATTATTATTTAATACTATAGAGTCTCTTCCCTATATTTTTCCACTAATAATATACCTGTGGTTTTCACGATGGATTCATTATGAAGAATATGAATAACCATAGTGTTAATTAAAATGTCATGAAGTCTAAAAACAACATGCTGGTGAATTCGATTATAAGTAGTAATAATAGTAATAATAGTAAGATTGCATGCAATCGTAAACAAGCTTGTGGTTACGTGTGTCATGATAATAATTTCTTTAAAGTCAACATGTAGTTACTTGTGGTGATGAGAATGGACTATTTAAGAAACTATACTGGTCAAGCATAATTACTTGGAACAGATTAACTTATTTAAAAAAAAATGATTAGTAAATCAACGAGACTACAAGTAGTTACTATGAATATAAAGTCACAAACTCGTATATATATATATGTATATGAACAAATATGACGAGGTTATAAGATGCACGCGAAAAGCATGTTGTCAACATGTTCACTTAAAGTAGCATGTTAACGATATAGCTTTCGCGTGCATCTTATAACTTATCATAATCGCTCATTTTTCCAAAGAGAAACATGACCAAAGAGTGAGTGACAGAGAGGAGGATGAAAATACTGCATAAGAAGCAGATGTGGTAGCTGATAAATGAATAAAGGATTTCTTGTCAAGTTGAAATATTATTAATATTACAGATGGGAAGAATCAGTATTCATGATACCATATATACAAAAGATGGGAATATTGTTATATTTTGATTCATATTTCAGAATAGTTCAATGAACGTACTATGTTGCACACAAAAGATGCTGAGAAAATGAATGAAATCAAACAAAATGCGGAGGGAGGGAGCATTGTTAACAATTCAGTTTATTCATTAACACTTTATAAATGAAATCTATTCTGTGGGTCCTCTTCATAATAACATGGTATTAGCTGTAAAACTATGGATATCTGCAAATTTTTAGAAATACATGAACATACTACTCTATACTTAGGAACAAACTCATAATCTTTAGATTTGTTTACAGGTAGTATGATGTGACTTATTCAATAACACCGAATCAATTAGGTTCATAAGTTCATATTCAATCAGTATGTGATATAAATCGAAATTCTTATCTTAAAAATATATTAAAGTCACAACTAAACCATCTACTTTAACAAAACATTTGTATATAAACATTCTTAATAATACTTACATTTATAGGAGGAAATAACAAATTTAAGATATTGTTTGATAGATGCATTTATTTCATCACATTATGAATTGTATACTCTCTTATCATCATTATTACGAAACACAACGAGATAAATATACACAAAAATGGACTGATTAATCAACTAGATGTGGCCTAAGATGAGAAGAATTTGTAGAATAAGTATGGAGCAGTAGACAAGCTGTGTACGTGTACCTAACTAGGGGAGAACTGTAGACTAAATAACAATACCTAAAGCTTAATGAAACTTTCAGCAAGTCCTGTGTATCCTATTAACATACATTAAAAAATGACACGTTAAATAACTCTTCATCAAATTGACTTTAAATAACGTTAAAAAAACTTATGAATATTGACTATAAACTATAAGTTCAAATTTCATAATATTATATTGAAATAATAGACTTTATGTTATAATCTAGCTTTATAAGGAAGGAAAACAATCACCGGATGAAGGTTTTTATGAGTATTCAATAGATAATTATAAATAAATGAAAGTTTACAATAACAGTCTATACATATATACAGAAATCATCTTTTGTATCTCGGAGTATAATGCGCCATAGTGTCAATATTCTTATGCCTTTATCTATTTAATGGAAGACAATAAAACCTTTTAAACTTAGATAAATAAATAAATTCAAGTTGGATTGTGATTTATAGTTAAATCTAAGATACGTATGTAGTCCGATTTGGGAATCATAACCAGGATGTAACTACATCCCAGTGCTAGAATTCACACCATGACTCATGCTCAATTCATTCGCTCCAAACTCTACATTATCCACTGAACTAAAAATCTCAGACAAACATTAGTTGTTGAAACATAAGTAGCAACACTAGAATACGAGTACATCCGGTTGGTAAGTCTCAAATAAGATGAAAGTTCTTCCTGGATTTCCCCTTCTAACGTGATCCAAATTTGATAAAATCTGTAGCATTGGAGCATTTATCTGAGAACGTACATAAGGTAACGGGAATCGGTCGATTGTAGTCCTTAACATTTAAAACTGGAAGATACACATACTCCTAAATTAATGATTAGTTGTTTATGATTTGTTATGAACAAAGCATCACTACAAATTGCGCTATCGCTTAAGCAGTAATGATAACGTATAACATGTGACAATTACCAAAGAAGAATTATAGTAAATGTACTATATTCCTGATGCTACAGATTCAATATTAAGTTATGAAGATTCACTTTTTTAAAGTTCTTCACTTATTCACAGACATCAAGCGACCTTAACCCCTCCCCAAGTATCTACTCAAGTTGCTCTAATTTCAAATAGTTCATCTAGAAGAAATAAACGAAATAAAGGAGAAAACGAGTAAAAAGACATCAATAGTAGTAGTAATACAAGATTGCAACATAGACTAAGATCATGTTTTGGATATGTTAGGCAAAGAAACAGACGAAATAGATAAAAACCACTCCACTGATCTCGTGATCTGCAAAAGCTGAAAGTCCCGATCCTGATTTTCTAAGCATATAGCTCGGTTGATAAATTAATGAAGTTGAAAAAAATCCTTTCAGCAAAGTCAGATTTTTAATTGAAGTATAAAAATATTAAAAAGAATTATGCAAACTTTCGGCCTAGGAACAATGTGTCGTTAGAACGAAATCATCATATTGATTGACCACTGAGCTGTGACCCATGTTATATTTATCTAGTTCTTATTATTTTTGATTGAATTATATCACTGTTGGTTGTAATGGGAGGAATTCAATATCCTAAAACTATAATTATTTAGAAAACAACCATATGACTTTGTATTGATTTGTTTTTATGTTGGATTTGTTAAGTTCTTATCACATTCAGATATTTCAATGTGAATTATATTCATCTAAAGGTTTCTGCAGACTAAATGTTACGACATTTGATTGTACTAATTGAATCAGTGGAATTTTGTATTTAATCTTCTTAATTCATAATTGCGTAATTTAATTGTTATAAAAACAGTTGACCTTAAATAAACTATGATCCATGATCCTCATTACTGACTGCTTAACTTTAATCTCATGCCTTATTTACAGGTCAGCCGTCCAACAAACCATTACAGCAGAGGACATTATATTTGACAGTTCAAGTCTCTCGAATCATCCTACAAAGATATAACAATCAGCAGTGTTCCAATTAATCACTAGTTTAAACGTGTGCTGGTTTTTGATACAAGGGGGGTTTGATGTAGTCGGTAGGTAACCAGGTTTTATACTAAGGACTAAAAAAACATGACATTAATCATTCACTACTTAGTGGCTAATCGATGTAAGTGTCTTAGACCTACGTAAAGTCTATCGCAGCCAAAATAGTTCAGTGGAAATGCCTCAATGCAACCTAGTTAATATTTCATAAGGTGTATCAATTTCCTAAAGACTTTAAATTTCACTTGTTGTCAAGCACCAGCTAATATGAGACCTAAGCTATCGGTTTCTCTAGTCATTTGACATGTATCCTGATGAATAATTATTTAGTTTGAAATTTAATCGTTACAGGGAATTTGTAGATCAAAATGCATCTCAATGCGATTGCTTTAACATTCACTTATTCCCTACTTTCTTTTAGAAAAAAGCAATTTTTATTGAATTATCATTGTTGGTAATATGTACTTTTCGTGTAGGTGCATATTATGAAACATGTTTTAGCGCATACAGAATTTAAAGTATTATTCATCTAATTTTTGACACATTTCCATTTTGTCATACAATCAATTCAACATTTAGAACATTGAATCTTATCACATTTTAAAAGGTACAAATATGTTTTGTTTAAATGAGTCCTTCAGTGAAGAAAAATGTATACGATAGAGAAAAAGCTACTTATTACCGTTTTTACACTCGTTATTACCGTTCTTGTTTCAGCTATAAATCAAATGCATTCATTTGTCTCATCTAGAACAAAAGCTTTCACTAGTAATAACAATCAAATGATATGCATATCCTAAACTATTGGAGTATTTTACATTTACATAATTAAGTCAACGTGTGTCTGTATATTTTTTAGCCAAATACAAATAGATTGTTATTTTAGTGTGAAGTAAATGTAACAGTTTTACATTAGGGAAAAAAATGTGTAGATAAATAAGACTAGATAAAAGAGAATGTGCATTTCATTACACTCCTGAAGGTGAAATTGAGAGCTAATAAATCCTACATGTATCTAAATACATTGTCGACATGAAAAACGATTATCTATTTGGGAATTCAAAATGAAAATAGTTGTCCTGATATGTAGGTTAATGGGGAAATACTTAAATTACTTGATATTTGAAAATCATTAGAGTAAATCTGACAGTGTTATAGATAAAACAATAAGAAGTATTTTAAGCTAAACATCTATGACTGATTTTCGTTAGCGAGCCATTAAAAACCAGAAAGATGTGGTTAGCTGTTTCAACCAAGTATAAGAGTCCTCTGATGTTCACATAGATAACTTCGTCAAGAGCCAAACTTATCACAACTAAGTCACAAAAAGAAAAATTAACCTACAGATCACTGTGTTGACAGCCAGTTGATTATATTCGTAACTTTAATGATTCGTGATAATGCGAACCCAACGTCCATCGTCATCCTAGAATTACCTATCAAAGTTAACCATCAGTATAGTAATGGATATGCACTACTCAAGGATCCCATTCTAAGGTAGAAGAAAGATTAATCAAGCATTACCTGATTCACAATAGCTGTCTAACCACAGGTAGTCGGCGAAGTTACACTTCAAATTCCACAATCATTACAACACCTGGTCCTAACAAGGTATTTATGTTAAGTGGTTTGTGGAGATTAGTTCGTATTGTGAATTGTTGTTGTATCAAATGGACCTCAAATGGGAAAAATACCGTAAGCCTGTCATTACTGGACAACTGTTTGGTTTTAAGTTTGACATTCCAGTAATGTACACTTATATATAACTCAACGGTATGCACTTCCAACCTCATTCATTTTGCAACAGTATATGCTCATCATCCAATGCAAC
Source organism: Schistosoma mekongi (assembly GCA_034768735.1). Taxonomy (NCBI): domain Eukaryota; kingdom Metazoa; phylum Platyhelminthes; class Trematoda; order Strigeidida; family Schistosomatidae; genus Schistosoma; species Schistosoma mekongi. The sequence continues at coordinate 52,233,436 of CM068306.1, forward strand.
TGGTAGAAAAGTGTCCTACTCTTTACATGTTAGAACAATACAGGTTACTGCTCTACACTATAATCTTGGGAATCCACCTATGTAAAAAAATATCCTCACTGATGATTAGCTTTGAGACCGTATTTAGTCACCATTTCGCTTAACTTCTCACTAAACCAAATATTTTGGTTCTTACACTATAGACGGTTATTTCATCCATTTTATCAAATGATCACGGATTACAATAACTAGTTCATTTCTGTTAACTAGATCACATGACTAACAAGATGAGACCACTGCTTCTCTGATAAAACTGATTGTTACAAATTTCTCATTCAAATTGAAAACAACAATTGGTGTTTATTGATGTCACCTCAGTTATACTTACACAATTCAAGCTTATAAGTGAATATAACACATCAATATGTTTGATATTAGTCCCTTAGGGGAAATTAACTACTTATTCAGTTAAAATAGGAAGAATATTGGCAAACGTGAGAAATGTATTTTCATTAAAATTTAATTTCTCTGTGAACTCACACACGCATTACTAGGAGTAAACGCTTACATATTTTCATTTTCTGCTGATGGTTGCATGATTCAGAATATATTAGAGTTACTAAGAAACAAACAATCTATCCTATCGTCAATCTAAACAAGAATATTAAACAATCAAACCTGGTTGACTCATTTGTTTTCCTTTATTTCACATCTATCATATTTGCCTCTTCGATATAGCCTAGTCTAGTTCTGAACTTGTCATCTAAGTTCATTTGTTGCCTTCTATAAAATAAGTTACAATTTCCTATTTATATAGATGAATGATTTTCCATTACTATGCAAAATGTATTCATCATATTTTGTCAGTATATATATATATTTGAAAACTCTAGTCACTAGGTTCAATATAATTTTGTTTGTTTGCCTTATTTTTCCCCGTTTTCTTTGCTTCTTCTACCATTGTTTACGTTTGTATAAAATATGGCTAACTTATAAAAGTGGCGTTGATATTGACAAATGATAATAATACTCTACTTGTTTGACAATATTTATTTTATATTAGCCTCTGTATATTTCTACATTTCTGTATAAATGAAATGATTGTCAAACTGACTTACTAGTTAAGTAAATAGTAGTCATAACGATGGGAAAATGAGCAAACAAGTTTGTTGCTAGGTCAATGAAGCACGTTATATGTACATTTATTTACCGTGATAATTCAGAATAAAATTAATTACTCTATCTCATATTGTGATAATTATCTACTTTACTGATGTTATCATGGTTATTAGTTCTGTTCATGTTGACTAATGAGTGATGATTCGATTTAAACAAAATTATCAGAGGGAAAAAAAGCATGAAATGGGCAATTAACGAATTAAATACATTGTAACTTTTAATAATGTGTACGTGTATTTATTTAATCTTGTGATAGATGTTATATTAACAGTTTAGAGGGAAAAATTAGTGTTTGTTTTAATGCTAATACATGAATTCATGAACTGTTAATTAAGGTAATTAAATAGAAAATGTTGATAATAAATAATTTCACTCAAGTATGTTTATTAGGTGATATGTTTAAACCAACTTTATTCTTTGAATATTTTCATTTACAATCTGATATGCAGTTTGCAAAGTTATGCTAGTAACATTCTAGTTGTACTGTAAATAGGACAATTATCCGATAAACGTAAAGCGTATCCCTCAAATAACTAACATGTACACTTACCCTGTCTTCCCAAATAACAAAAGTCTGCTTTAAAAATAATACACCTGATGTTATCTAACGGGTTTATAACGTCAACAGAAAGTTTTTGGAAGTACTCAGATAAATATCTAAAACTATTCATAAAAAGGTGGTGTGTAATAGGGGTCAAGAAACCGTTTCGGGTTGTAAAATATCACGCACAACCAAGTTTGCTTATAGGTACTCCATGAAGAAATATTCCTCGCCCCACCCATGATATGGGTGACAATAACTCATAGCATTCAAACACAACTTAGAATCATATCACAGTCAAACAAATTCTCTCTAGTATCAAGAAGTCTTCTACTCTTGAACTCCGAAATGAAAACAGAAAACTCAAATTATTGAGCGCGTATTGCTTTTATGGTTAGTTCATACACAGATAACGAAGCCAATTTTAGGATTATTTGTTATTACGAAATAATAGAAGCTTCAGGAAAGCATGATGGAATTGATAGTAAATTCGATCACTGTCCAGTTAGAATAACGAAAATTTTCTAATAAAACTTGGTTTCATGTGGTATTTTAGATAGATTTCTTGTTTTCGAAGCATTTTTTGAGGAATTTTCATCTCTTCTCATTGATACGTAGACGATCCATAATAGTTCAACATTAAATTGCTTTCACTTTATCTTATTTTGAGACAAATTGCAACTTTTCTCAACTGCTTCACCTGTAATATCATGTAGAATCATCAGATGCCTAGAAAATAGTGTTATTTTTGTGATTGACTGGCATTATCTTATTGATGGCAAATTGTTAGTTTACTAAATTTACAATAAACTTCGTGAGGATCTTTTTTCATCGTACTGGATTAGCAGTCATATATGCATAGAACATCATTTAATTTTCTCATTTTGATGTTAATAGATCATGGAGTAGTATGATTGACGACTTATGAAATTAAATGAAGTACTTATCAAATTTTCGTTTATCTTAGATATTTATTATTTATGAGTTTAATCAATGATATAACTCATTTCAATGTATGATAGACGTTCTTTATAACTATCATCTTCAGATTTGTAATAATTCATTCAGGCAACAAATGAATATGCAAATCAACTATTAAGTTATTTTTCAAGTAAGCATAATCTATTAACAATACTAATAAGCACAGTGTGACTTTTTTATAAAAAATTCAGGAAAAGATAAACTACTTAAGATAATTACACTAAGAACCCAGCAAAGTTGCTTTCGACTTTTACTACTGTTTGGTTAATCAAGAAGTCGCTAGCAACTTGATTAAATCAGTGGTAACAATCGATATTGCGAAGCTGTGTGACGTGGGTTTGAATGCCATAGAAAGTGTCACTCCATTCAAGACTTTAAATGTGTCTCTAAGATGAGTTTCAGTTGTCCCGAGACTTAATTTCATGGTCTTTTGTTGGAAAATTCTAAGCATCTGACATAAATGGTGGATTTCAGACAGTTTTAGAGTAAGACGGTTATTATTAATCCAATTCAGTTAAGATGCTCCGTTTAATGAATTGACTGAATTGGAAATCCTGGCACTGGTGACTAGGCCAGAATTGATGATGGTTAGACTTTCGTTGCAGTACCCAAACGTCCTGACTTCTGTCCCTAGAAAGATTGTGAATACACGTTATCACTAAGGAGGCCCACATCGGGGTGAAACACTTGTCTAACACATTCTAGGTCCCAGTGGAACCTCCCCGAGTTCACTTTGTTATCAATACAAACAATAAACTAAAAACAAAGTTGAATCATATGGTTAGTAATGTAAATATATGACTTTCGAAATGTTAAAGTACACACAAACACCTACTCAGGCACTCATGTGCATTAAAAGACCAAATCAGAATCAGTTCATGCGTTAATTTTTGCAAGAGAACAGATTTGTACCATATAAAGGATAATCGAACACAAATGATTTCACTTTAGTTTCAGTATAGCAACTAAAGTTGTGTCTTTACTACTAGTGAATTTTATATGTATATGTATAAATGCTCATTTACTTTCTTCCTACACACGATTTCATTTCACTGATTTAGCCTTAGGTTATCAGCATTACCACTTGCCTATAAGAAATGAGGGGAAAACAAACAATAACTATAAACAAACTGCCAAAATAATGTTTGCTACAAATTAAATCTGAATTAAACTTCTCTGTGGTTAATTATTTGTTTGAAACACCTGTTAACAAAGTTCTAAGTGATATATGGTGTGTATTATTCATTTGCCATACAATGTCGCTTACGAAGACCACATGTTAGGGTTAGTGATTAGAATAGATAACGTTGGCGCACTGTTGTATTTCTTGTATAGGGAAGTCATAGATTCATAATTCACTGGTATCAGTAAGTCACCTCCCAATAAAAGGAATTGCTTATATTACATGAATGGTAAGAAATCGACAGTTAGTTGTCATTTAAGCTTAGTTCGAAAAACTGACATCATATGTCCCATCAGTAGACAAAATGTTTTATGTTAGTCAAACAATTTACTAATACTGAAATATAAGAAAAATAGTATTTTAAGTTTCATATCATGAGCTGACTTCAGTTAGAAAGCTTTCGAAAACCAATAAGCAATAGACGACTGTTTCTTTTTAGTATGTGAATCATAAGTAGTATTTATTGACATGAATCAGTCACTTTTAACAGTGTGATAAATCATTTACTCTGAAGCATACTTAACTACTCCTTTCATTTGAAAGGATTCTTTTGATCATATTGATTGATATATCTATGGACCAAGTAGATTATGATTTGTATAATTAGCTACCATAGATCACACGTTTCCAATGAACTTTCGATAACTTCCTTCGAAGTCAGTAGGAGTTCACTTAACTGATACATTTGGAATTCGCTCAATTTAACAAAATTATAATTTCATCAAAAATCCCCCTGAATGTCAAAATTACAGGTATGTATCATCTACCTGTCGAATGAACTAATAATTGTACACTCTCCTTCATAATTGAAAACACAAGGTAACTCGTAATTATCTTCATTTTACTTTCACCTTAAATTGCATGTTAAACCTTTCCTCTACACCAACCGTAGGTTAACTTACTCGTCGATATACCGTGGTTACAACTTATCTGTTATGCTAAAGTGATAAGCTTACAAAAGTCACCTAGACTAAGTTCAAACTATTCACTTTAAATCAAAACAATTAATGTAGCTGAACCTTATTAACCTGTCAAATATAACAGCCTGAATTTTATAATTAAGTTCATATCTTTCCAGATTCTATGTTAGGTTGATGGTGATATATATAAAATAACTAAGGTAAATTTACAGTGTAAAAAGTTATAATTCAATAATCTCCAAAACACTCAGTAATGACAGTCATTATATGAATAACTTAGTCAGGTAATTACCGGAGTTTTGATGTGATGTGCTAGTGGAATTCATGAATATCATGTGTGAGGCAGTTCCTAACCAATTGTTGGGGTTGTGAAATATTGCCAATTGAGTGAGTTCTTGAGGTCTAAATATCATGCGTTTGATCTCTTCTGGTGCCCGTGGATGTGGACTTCTGAAGAGATTCATGCTAAAATGAAACATCTATTTAGTGATTCCTAGTTTTCAATGATTATCTAAGACTAGTCCTCTATATGAAGACTTGATAAACTTCGGTTTTACTCAAGTCCACTTACTGTACACATAACTTGGTTCCACTGTCTATATCTGTAGGTATTAACAGCTTAATACGTTGCTTTCTTACAAGCTACACAAACACATTACAAATGAGTCTTAGTAATCAGGTAAAGCAGTTTTATTCTAAATGACCATAGTAAAGTTAATGTACAACGTTTTTGAAAAATGATCTGTTAAATGTGTGGAATTCAATACATGAGCAAATTAAATTGTCATAAATCATAGACTTTAAATCATATTATGTTACTGGATTCTAGAAATTGTTGGTCAATCCAATTGACTAGTAGTCGTAGTAGTAGACAATAACATCTAATTTTCGTTGTCAAGTTAAGCACAAGCCTTTTTTGATGTCTACAAATATGAGATCAAGTTATTTATTAATGATAGTATGTTGTAATGAATTACATCTGAATAACAAAAAATTGATTGTAATTATGATCGTAAATATATAATATTTAAGTTGATCCAAAGAAGACACGTGACATCAGATCTAATTATATAAATGCGTATATAAATCATTAACATACTGTGGTTAACATCAAAGTTAATGTTATACTTATCTGGCGTCAAAATTTTCATCTCAGCAACCACTACTATTAAAATATTTTATTCATATTACTGTTGCCAATTTGTTCATGTTTGATTTTGTAGTTTTGAAAAAGGAGATACTATTACACAGTAAAATTAAGTCATCCAAATGAAATAGTAGCCATAGTAGTGTAACAATATACCACTTTTATATTTGATTAGACAGGGGGGGGATGTTAACGAAGTTGACAGATGTTACAGCCCAGTGATAAAATCGAAATGTATGTGCGTATAGTAGAAAAAAAGGTAATGAACTCTGAGATGGAGTGAAATTGGGATATATTACAGTATTTTACTCCATGGTTATATAATGATTTGTTGTAAGACACGAAATTCTTAAGAAACTCGATCCAGTATGAAGTCGTGGTTTGCTGCTATTAACAATCACCTATTAAACGTTCTACAGTTTTTAATCCTTCACCAATTTGTACATCTTTTGATGAAAATTATTGCATAATAAAGACGGAATAAGTTGATGAGAAATTAAATGTATGGTTAGTTAATAGTATAACTTTCCTAAAAGGATATCTAAGAGATTAAACTCAAGAATGTAGAATGTAGAAAGTGTCTTTTCAACACTTAGAATTTTCTGTTTGTTTTTCGATATGCTGGCTATGAACCAACCTTTAAACTTCAAAAACTAATTTACTTTGATATTCATTTAACTATTTTTAATATTGCATTATCAGTATATCATTTTAAAAATACACTATTAGAGTGATAGTAGTACCAGTAGTAGTGGTAGTGGTAGTGGTAGTGTAAGTGGTAGTAGTAGTAGTAGTAGTAGTATTGATAATAATAATAGTGACAATAATGATAATGGCATATCTCCTCACGTTCTTTTTTAATCTTTATTAGAACATTTGGAAACTTTCAAAAACGAACGTTAATCGAGAAGTTGGTTTTACCTACTTTCTCGAACTGAATAAACATCTACCATATTGTTAAAAGTGTATATGACCTACAAATATTTTCTTTGATTTATTATGTGCATAAAATATTATTTACATTATTTATTAGTTATTAGTAGTATCGTACCAGTGTAATATTGAAGCTGGATTAACTTGAATGTAGTAAATATCGTGACCGTTTAAAAGTATTTTGAATAACCTATTTATGTTGACATTATTCTACATCAACAAAATTATGTGAAGTATATTTAAATGTATTTATAAAAAAATCTGTCTTATTTCTACACTGACTGACTACAAAATACTGATAAATGTTAGTACTGATGTGTATAAATTGTCAAGAAGGTTATGTCACGTTATATTTCCTCCTAATTACTTTCACCAACTCAACGTCAAAACATTGTATTCTATGTTTAATCACTTGGATTGATGATCACATTTTAAACTGGTCAGTAGAATTCGATCCAGATAAGCAATAATATGAGTTACTATCGAGTGATCAACCAATATTAATATTGCACATATATAGAAAGTCACTTATGTGTTGGACAGCTCAGCAGTAATATCTCACACAGCAAAACAAGGAAGGGAGATGGACTAAAATTCACAAAAGAAGCATTCGTTTCTTTATCAATGGCGTTACACCTTCTTGACAAGTACTAATTAGTACTAGATTCAGGGTTCCATGCAGAATATCTTCAGCTATTATTCATGTCATCTATTATTAACAAAACTATAATAATAGTTATAATGCTAATGATGATTACTAATAGTGTTGATCAGAATATGTGGGGTAAAAGTAATTATAAAAAATACATTAAATGAAGTGAAATTTTATCTATTCATCTAGAGAACTCATTAAAATTGATTTTCATTTCGTTTCACAATATTGTATACATTATGTTTAAGAGTAAGTAAGCAATAATGATAATGTATATATGAATTAAGTGAAAGTATAACTCCATCTAAATCAACTATCAATTATGCATAAGTGTAAAGTTTCTTTTGTAACTTTGATTATACATTGAATCTACAAACACTGGTAGTAATTAACCATGAATAATGAGGTGTATTAATGAATATCTGTATATGTATATAATCATCTGTTTCTACTTCTTTCATTTTTACTCTTTAGAAATTTTTTTTTTACCCCATTTACAATATCTATGTATTCATTCAACTGTATAATCCTTAATGATTGTTTATTATCTAAGAAAAACGAAATCAATAGAATCTAAAATAGATTCATTGAAGCATATTACATAACTATTACACGTGGTAATACTCAAATTTTCTTATTCATTTATATTATAGTCATTAATTATTTCTCCTGCCCATATTCTTATGAATACACGCAAAATGTAAATAAATACAACATATTTATAACTGAAAGAAAATTTAAATCTCTTTACAAGCTATTTTCAATGGTAACATACATGTATACATGTAAAATAGAAAGAAATGCATTGACTTCATTTCTTATCTGTCTAGTCAGTATATTTTAATATGTCCTTTAAAGATGATTTAAAATATAGTTGAAATGTCTTATGTTTAAATATTATTAATTAAACATCAGTTAGTAAGATGTGATGAAGACGATATTCTATCTATTCAATGTCAGAATCTTCAAGATTGTCTACAGCTGAGTAATGATAATTCATATGGAACCCTTATTTTCAACAATATGCATATAGATTTATATATAATTTTTTTTTTTACTTACATATTACCAGCATATTTAAATGTTATTTGGTGTCGTTTATATAAAGTTTATATATAGTAATTTAGTATGCGGGAAACACAACATGATGTCTGTTTACATTGAGATTTATGTCCATCTTCTTTTTGTAGCTTTAGTAGATATTAAACATTATGACTGTATTTATGGTTTAATAAATGAATTTATATATTGGATAACATGAGGTTACCTATTTAAAAAGTGGTTCTTTTATGAATACAAATTAAAATTTCAAGTTAAATTGAATTGATTGAAGTCTCGATACTACTACTAATGGTGATCTCTATACTACTGATATTACAAGTCCTAAACAATAATAGTAATGATCTTACTTTAATTCAGTAATACATGTTTATTTACCATAAAGAATTGTCAACACAAAATGTCCAAAATTGTAATAAACATTTTTGATTCTATGCAGTTTATCTATAAGTAATCAAAAATTATGTTTAAAAGGTGTTTAAACAGTAGTTATGAAGTATGTTTGTTCATCCACAAATGTTTACGATCAGCCAAGCACCCACGATATCTCAAGTTTCATCAAGTAATAGGAGAAAATTCTACTAACCTATATGGTGGTACTTCTCAAGTCTCACAGTAAATAAATTCGTGAAGGTTTGTAAACAGTTTACGAAAGTGAGTCAGTCGAGATGAATAATGATTCTAGGCAAATTTAAAACAGAAAAACAGGAGCCAATAAAAGCGATCTTGAAAAAATGGTGACTTAGAAGTATGAGCAGTCCTCTACTTCTTCGGTATTCATCACTAGATTCAAAGGTATTTCTCATAATAAAAAATACAAAATGGAAAATCATATACTTTAATTATTGATAAACTGTGAATGTTTATAAACATAATGAATATGTTGACAGCTTGGAATGCTCCTTCTTGTTTTATTCAATAGTGTAACCTAGAAAAGTGTTGAGTTTCTTACTCTCCTCGTAAAACATAGCCATCCCAAGATTATCTCTATACAATTGGTCGTATCTCATGAAAACACTAGATTAATAACCCTAAAGTTGTGCATGATGTACTATTTCATAGGTTTCGATAATGCCTATTTTCAAGGAGTCATTATTATGATAAAGTGAACTATTTGATTACACTATTGATTGCCTCCAGCTTTCTGATATTAAAACAAGATGTGGTGTCAGGAAAAATTGACTAGCAGCCAAATTGCTAAACAAACAGTGACACTAATTACAACTCACAGATCAATTAATGCGCTGGTATATTATTTAGTATGAATAAACAAAGTTAGACAGATATATGAAATTTGACATGACAACCTGACAAATACTTGTCTTACACACAACTTGAATATCTTACACCTAAGTGAAAGTCTTTAAGGATCCTAATCATAAGAAAGCGCCACACTATTTATGGAGACACCCTACTGAACTTCAAATGAAACTACCTAATACTAATGGTTTGTAATTCCATCGATGTCGACACTTAGTTATAAGGTTGATAAAATTTGCATAGTAGTTACTAGTGAAACCTAAGATTAGCTTTCCGCCTTATTTACCACTCATAAGCTCGATGCAACTAGTTTCTAATGTTGATGTTTACAACAAAACTCGTGATTTTCTAAATGTTGATATTAAAGATCTCAGTTGACTAATCTCCATTCAACAATGCGGATACTTGTGACTAATAATAATATCGAGATAATCCACTGAGAATAGATCTATGCTAACACATATTAACCAGTCTCAGTAGTGAATATCATCAATAGGGAATTAAGAATCACTATTAATACATTCAAATTCAATGAACAAGTTAAAAGTAATCTAAACTAAGCAGCTTAATGAAAGATACAATCAACCAATCAGCACATGTTACTACTAGTGGAGCATCATAAGCCGTCAACTAGGATTCTCCAACCAACTTTGTTCAAAGCTCTTCTTTCCAGTTCATCGCAAATGCTAGAGTTTAAGTTGTTTAATACTAAGTTCAACTTCTAGTTTGAACATCAACACTAATATACAGGTGTATTGAGCTGATAAGTCTCAAATAAGTCGTAACTCATCTCCTACTTTTTTCAACTACCCACAATCCAAGTCTCATATTACCATATAAATATTTTTCTACTTGTAGCATAACAACCAAGTTTTGTCAATTAACTTGTAACAGACATTATTGTTTTTATATTTTCACTTTTGGTTCCCTATCTAAGTGATTAAACAAACATATTCAGTCTTATTGCTATGACTATAAAAGTGGGGTGGGTAAAGTACATCAATATTGAAAATATGTAAAAATGATAGAAATGAATATAAGTGATTATAGTAATAAGCAATAATTGATTAGGAGTGAAATAATAAACAATCATATTTATTATATGTTTTCTTAGTCACAGTATAAAATTATCATAGTATTGTAATATGTTATACGTTGTTCAGTGTTTCACTAATGAAAATACAGTAATTCTATTAGACAGGTACATATATTTGTTATAATATTAAATTTGTAAGTGTTTTAATATTAACCGCATAGTGATGAAGATGAAGAATAAACTCCTGTGAAATATTACCACATGTTTAAAATCCACCCCCCCCCGCTTCCCCGAATCTTGTTGTCATGTGATTCATAACACAAAAATAGATGTTACAGACTAGTGTATTGTCATAATTAATTATTTATGTAAAATACTCAGACAAATGTCATGTACAGCTAAAATATCTAAATACACTGATGTATAATTAATAGAAAAAAATAAATAAGGTGTCGAGTATTCACTCTGTTCTTGTCATCCTTACGTTCATGAATACTTATCGACAGCCGATGTTATCTTCAAAGTTTTTCGTGTTTCACGCTTGCAACATGTATTTTCATTTATTCATCCGTTCATTTAACACCGCATATTACAGCATAATTTTCACTAAAGCTTCATTTGGAATTATGACTTTCACTATATTTAAGAATTTTTATGTTTGCGTTCGATATTTTGGGCTTCCCTACACTAATATATTCTCATAAATTAGTTGACAATACCTCCAGACGAGTGAAGAGAAAACTGTAATGTAAATTACACTCCAATATGAAATAATCACTGAATGGATGAAAGAAAGATGAACACTGAGAACACTTGAGGTAATCTTGACCTTATTGTCTATAGTCTTAAAACTGGAGTGTGTACATTTCTCAGTATTCATTACGAAGTTGTGCATTTACCATAAGAATCCCTATCAAAATTTATCAGAAATTCTTCAACGAATAAACTTAAATCATACAAAAATTAATTGTTGAATAGTGACTAAATTATGTTTGTATAGTGCCTAATCTTCACTAAATTCAAGGGACTAGAATTCATTGTGTTGTCATTAGTCTAAGGGACTTAGTAACGCTTCAAACTGACTGATATACATTTGAATTTCACATCGAGCAACTGCTCCTTCAAGATTTTGAGTATGCCATAATAATGAGTGCGAACTTACGTTAACAGCAGGTCTAGGGTCGACTAGCTTCGGCAGCTTAGCACAAAAACCTAGATCTATATTAAGTGGTTACTAATTAGTAACTCTTGTCACACTGTCTAGTGCAGATCAGAATAGATTGATCGAATTGCTATGTGGCTATTAGATTAACAGTTATAACATCACCATGCAATTTGTTTGACACTATATGGCTGGAAGTAGTAGTAACAAAATCTTAGGTCAAGAGTTTTTTAAAATGTTTGAATAATATAAACTACGTAAATGTTTATCAGTAGTGTAATTTTTAAATACGATATTCTTAAGTATGATCGCTATGTTCAAAAACTGAGTACGAGTGGTAGCTCATGTAGACATTTTCCAGATAGATATCTATTAATTACAAGAAAAATATATTTATGTTGGCTGTATTATCTTCATGGTAAAGTTCTAGTCAACCACGTAACGTCACTGTCCTTTATCTGGGTATAAATTTTTCTTAATATTCATGCATTACCTATCTAGTTATTGACAATAATCATTAAATTAACGATAATCTTAATGACAAACAGCTGCTGCCTATAAGAAAAAACTGAAAACCTTAAAATTTCCAGTATATCACTCTATGGGAGATCATGGGTGTGTAATTTCTTTTTATGATTTTGTCATAATCAGATGCGTATAGCGGTAAAAGACTATGAACTCAACGATATATGTCTGATTATAGCCAACAAATGAGACTCATGGATGTTGTTACAGCATATTATGATAATGTGGAAAACAAAACAAGGTTATTTAACACGAAATTTTCAATCTAATGTTTCTAAGTACAAGCTCACACAGATGGGCAGAAGACAGTTTTAAAACATATAGATTACTAATATATAAAATAATTACAAAAAGTTCAGAACACAAGCATTTCGATAAATTACAGGATTATATGAGGATGTTTTAAAGTCCGCGGTTTTAAGTAGCAATACAAGAAAAACCAAATGTAAAAGACCAAGCAGATTAGGCAGTATAATAGTATTGTTCAAAAGAGAAAAATATACGAGCTCGTATGCTTATAATTGAAATACATATGATGTCATGTCATACAAAGTTGCTTGTCTCTGACTTCCATCAGCCTAGAACTGCTAAACGACTCTAAATCTTTTTTTAAATTACGTGATATGCTTTTTGCTAGCAGTGAACTACCTGGTGAATGAGTAAGATATATTTTATAAATTGTGGAAGTCCCATTATTACGCTTGCTCTAATTTCAGTGCAAATCAAGATAAATAGATGACAGCCTGAAAAGTAGAGGGCCCCATTAATTTAAGTAATAAGTTTATTTGAAGTTATTTATCACAGGCCGACCTTATCTAGGCAGATATTAAAAACCAGGAAACACTGAAACATGTTTCACTCCTAAGTAGCCAGTATCAAAGACAACATCAGGAATTGAGCCTCACTGTTAGCGTTAAATATTCAAACCGTTGAGTTAGCGCTTTATGACTTACATTTTCACTCTACATCGATTCTCCATATTGCATCATTCATTACCACTGGTGATACTTTTTGATACCCATTATGGATGAAGTTCACTGATTTCGAATTTTTATTAAAACAGCGGAAACTACATAATAACACCATAAAATAGTAATGCTGTTATATTTAAGTATCCTTGGGTCAGCTAGATGTGATGTTAGGTTTTTGAGAAGAAGTAAATAATATATACGTATTTGATCATGTTTTTTAAAAGTTCAATCCAATAGGAATCTACACTGTTTACGAGACATGTTCGCAGAAAGTTTTGCTAATACTTCTGACTGAATAATATCGATTTTGTTTCGTGGGGTAAACAGTAAAATATTTCTCATGTATCATTTGTAATTCTATTACTTATTAAATCATCGACGATACATAGAATAAAGGTATATTGCATATATGATTTTTATTCCTAGTGTTTAGACTATTAGAAAATATCATTAACTCTATTTTATGGCTTTTGTCGTACGTACAAGATACTGTAATGACCGAAGGTTCATGGTCCGGTCTCTGATGAGGTACTGGCTGTCCCATACTAGGAGGGAATAAGTATCCACTAATTTACAGTCATCATCGACGTGCCAAATGGAAATAATTCTTGATAAATATCACTTATGAATTCATTTTTGCAAATTGAGCCTGAAACGCAACACATAACATGCAGCTACTTGTAAGTAGTTCAGTTTTAAAGACCAAAATATATGCAACAGGATTTCACGATTTCCAGTAGAAAATGTATTTCATTAAAACTAAATAACTATGACGAAAGTTTAAACAATATAGTCATAGTGGCTTACCTCGGCTTCCTCACTGAAATCTGATACAACTGAAATATTACAGTTACATAGTTCGCCTACCTTAAGTTATTGTACACTTTTTATGCATCCTGAACTCACTATTCGCCTCAAAGCCTCTTTAACCTAACATAATACATTATATGTTCTATTCTGATTAGCATTTGTTGCTATATACGTATGTATAATCCGACCAAAGAATCTCCACAACGTTTTTGGTCATAAGTTTTTGTTCAACACACACTTATTTGCTAATTATTCTGGTGCGCAAATTAGAAAATCCTAAAATAACGTACTACTGTCATACGAAAATGCCAATTATTTGTAGTTGTTTCTATTCATCATTTTACTTTCCATTTACTCTGTAAAAATGTGTGGAAACTTAAATGTACAGTGTAAATGGTAATGCAAAACAATCGACCGTAAGACGAATAATAAGTTTTTTTCCAGTCATGAAAATAATTATGCTAAATGATCCATATCTTCATTTGATGAATTATAGTTGAAATAAAACGTTCTAATTGTAGATTTTAATTAATAATTATTGAAGATTGTTAAATTCTGTAAGTTATGATACAGACATACTGTAGCAGTACAGCTACTAGAAACTAGAATACTTCAAACAACTATTTCAACCTAGTAAGGGATTTCTTAGTAGCATACATTCATGACCTTTTCTGAGATTGAATTCGATAGATCCAGGCTCCCTTGTAACCACTTACCCTCTAATTGGTATTTAAAGACTTCCATTTCTAACTTTATTTGTTATATTCACAGCTTGTGTAATATTACTGATTAACTGATTGGTCGCGAAAGAGCATCACTGAGAAGTTTCATACGAGGATGAAATAGTTGCTTAAATCTTCCTAGATTTTAATGGTTATCTCACTACAATCAGTTCATGATATAGACTACAAAATCCCAAAGTCTCACAAAGTCTTGTTTTCAAATAATACTAACGTATTTACCAGTGACTAATTTTAAAAGATGATTCACACAGTCCTAATGAAAAGTAGTGACTAGTAGAGTTCTATTACACGCTGTATGAAATAGTTACCTACCAACTAGAGGCAATCGTCAAAAAAACAACTCAAACTGATTAAAGTCAAAAATCCAAGACCTCAGATACCAACTAAAGGTTAGTGATCACTGTAAAGTCTAAATATACTCAATTCAGTTTCAAACAAGGTTGTGATGGATGTGCACTTCTACGAAATTTCTTACTAAGACAAAAAAGTTGTCTAATGCTATCTGATCTATGATATTCGTTTAGTTGCAATCGATTAGTAACGTAAAATTAAAAAAGTTATTAGGCTTCATCTAACGAAACGAAGAAATTGGAGAGACTAAATGTTAATTCCCGATAATATGAAGTTTATCCAGCAAATATAAGTGCCAAATTAATAAAATGTTTACGATATTTCTTATATCAGCTAAGTATTAAATTTCAGTCACTTATATATTATATATATATATAATGCTTTATCATTGTTACAAATATCCGCCTAATCAAAAATGTACTACATATTAACATAGTAACAATTCATTGAGAATTGAATATATCAGTGCGCGAATTGTATAAATTACATGATTCAATGACCATTCATTGTAAAACGTTGTTTAAATGAAATGATACACCAAATATTACAATTAATTTGTGATGTACGGTTTTTTTTAAATACTGGTTATTTTAAAAGTACATTTAAATCAACATATGAATATGACTTCTTTAACTGTTCATTTAGACTTTAGTCATCCATTTTCTATTATTAATAATACATTGTTTATTAAGAATCAAACAACTGTAATTTGAATTTAGTAATCGCGAAGTGATCTGGGTCAGACTATTGAAAACCAGCATTAGACAACTGTTCGACCCAGTATAGAACTACTTAGCAGCAAGATATAAGTCAATTACCCACTAATGAATATGAATTAGGTCGCACAATATATCACGAATTGAATAAAGTTGGGAATATCAGCCGTTAGACACAGGTTCAGTAGTCTATGGATTAGGTGTTCACCTCGAAACCTGAAGGTCCTGGGGATAATTCCCTGAGCGCAGTCACAAGTGTACACCAACGATAAGCTCCCTACTGGGACGAAGAAAATGTCCGATATCTCTTGATCGGACATTAGTAGTGGCGATAAAAACAATAGTTAGCAACATTTAAACTGATCGGCCACTGAATGGTGATTACTTCCACTACTTATCTGGATCTCAGCGCTGAACAAATTCCATCGGTTAGGTAATTATATGATCACCAGTTTAAGTAACTAAACATCGTCTTGACTACAATTTATTGTTAAGTTCATAAAGGTAGCCAGCAGGAAATCGAATCTGAACATTTCTATTCTTCTAGAGGCCAGTCATCATCTGGATAGCTCAGTAGTAACGTCATATACTGTAAACCTAGGCGACGTGAGAAAAAACAAGCTTCCTGTCAGCCACTTCTATTCATCTTAAACTAGGGACATTTGCTAGTTAGTCAAAATCGTGAATTTCTTTAATGATCACTGTAGTAAAACAATCTAGTAACTTGTCAGCTAATGAATTCAGGCACCTAGTTAATAAGATATAAAACACAATTGTATAAAACCTGGTTAAAATAACTTTATCTCATAAGAAAACCATCGGTGGAATGTAGTGAACTCAGTGATATTTTTGGAAACAATAACTTGTACAGTCATAAAATTAATTAGTTACTCAGTAACTTACTGATAAAATTTGATAATGGTCGGTCACATGATATCATGAATCGTCCGAGGTTGAAATCATGAACTAACAAATTGTAACTGCAGAGTTCTATAGTATTATTTTCACTAAGGAAACCTATAAACCATAAATTCGACTTCATTGAGGATAGTGGATCAGCAATACTGGGAAGTCACAGTCTTAGCTAAACTACTTCATGATGTTTGATTTTCAAAAGATTTTTAGTTGAGTTTAATTCCTAGTGAAAAATGGACTCAAACTATCTTGGTAATTATTATAATTATAACAGTCACCGCCTGTTACCATATTTAATTGAAGTTCCGCGAGTAATGACCTGGAGGATAAGAAATTTGTTAACAAGAGAATATAATAAAGCTAGATGGTGTAAATACACTTCACATCTGGGTAACGATGATCATATAAGCCATATGCATATGTTAACACTCTTCTTATCGTAACTAACTGCACTAATTCTTCTAAGTCATTGTAGACGTAACCTCATTTATAGGTTGCCTTTGGACGATGTTCACAAATCTCTTTAAGCTATGATTTTTTCCTAAAATTGTAGTTAGTGTAATTTTGTTGGCTATTTAGTATATTGTGTTTATTACACTATGGACACTTGTATGCATATATAACTTTCAAGGAGTGGGGGGGGCAAATATGTGGATTTCTTATTGGGAAAATGGGAATTTTGAAAGAAATTTCTGGGGAATTTTCATGGACTTAAAACGGTTGTGGGAATTTTAGACAAATGTAGTAATATTCTTAAGCTTTACAAAATGCTGGTGAGAAGTTCACTTGCTGCTAACTTTTTTGAGAATTTGCGCCGACTTTATGTAGAATTCTGCCCAAGACTGGTTAATTGATATGTATTTAAATTACTAATCAAGGAAATATGAACAAGATAGAATACTGGATCCTATTGTAGACATTTTAAGTATGAGAAAATCAAATTCCTCTTTTGAGGCTTTCAATATTGTCAGGCAACAAATATCCCTTCAGAATGTGTATAACAATATCAACTGAAAGTGGTCAAAGTACATTATTCCTAGTTTTCTACAGTAAAAAGAAATTAGACTGAATATAATCAAATAAGTTTGAAAGAAAATTATAGTAGAAGTAACACTATAGTTAGAGACTTTACGATCAATGCACTGACTGATAGTTAAGGGTAATCATACTAACTAGCACAACTTGGCTTAAATCTTCAGATGGATAGTGTCGTCGTTTAGGTTTTGACTTGCACCATTCAGTTCTGCTGTCAGAGGTTATGCATATCATATACTCAAACCACTGATTGCTGCATAGGAAACAGGGATACTTATATTGAATATACTTTATTGCTATGTTACCATAGTGTTATTGTTATTTTAGTCTTGCTGTTAGTTAGTTAGTTACATCATTTGTGCAACTGCTTACTTAAGCTACATAAGGAACATTGTACCTGGATAACAGTTAATAATACTTCAATCAACTGACTATTAATATTGTAGTGTTACTGAAATAACACAACCTTTCTCATGATTGCTGAAATAAAAATGATCAATAAACGTTACGCCATTTGAAGATTACAGATGAAAGTAAATGCTAGTGATGGCTGAATAATCAGTCTGTACTATCGGACAGGCGCGTGCAGAAGCTTACACTTGTCTATATACCTTTTCTTATCATTAATATCTTAAATATAACCACTGATAAACGTCGTACGTTTGGAAATGTTTTGTTTATATGGTCAGGGTGGACCAGGCTATGGGAGTCATCGGATGATGTAAGTTTCACGTAAAACTAGATAGGTTGAACAGTCATACCACTCAGCTGGACATACGGTAGCAACTAGGTTCTGAAAGGATCAATACAAGTAAGCTAACTCAATTTTTGACCAAGACTATTAATTCGATTCTTATATTATCCATAATTATTTACGATTTTTCCGAATGGTAATATATTAAACACTCTAGCTAACAGAGTATTTATAGTCTTTTCTGTATAGTTGAATATAAAACAAACAAAGTCTCGAGTTGGTTTCTAAATAATGTGAGCATTTTAGAAAGAGAATTACGTAATTTGTGATCAAATGAAATAAGACTGCATCAATAGGTGTTAGTGGAGTCTTAGTAAAATTGAAGATGTTTCTCATCATGAAGTGACAGATCGTTAGCTGTAAAACAAAACGAGATCGGTAGTTACTGAATTTAATGCCCAGTGATAACATTCGATCATGGTGTATTTTGACTGCAAATCGTTTGAGATTGTGGATGCTAGACATTGGAAAGTAAATGAATGTCAAAATTTTTTTTATTTTTATATAAATAACTACTGTTCCCTAAAATAAATTTTGAGAGGGATCATTGTTTGACATCATTGAGGTGTATCAAATAAAGACAAACATGTGTTTAGTTCTCTCTTCTCCTCAACTGCCATCTAGTTAGTGTTAGGTTGTGGCAGTGATCTACCTTGAAATATCATTGTATATCTCATTTAATTCAATGATGAGATTATATTATCTACTCATGAAATGTCACAGGTTTTATTTACAAAATGTATGTATATTAAGTAGAAATATATGCTCAGTAGGATACTGTTCATGTCACTTTAAATATAAATCTCAATAATGGACAATAACGTAATGTTGCATACTACATTTATATATTTATACAATCTACTAGGAACCATATTTCATGTTAGCGTTTAACGAAAGCATTTTTCATCTATTTACCGATTTAATTAATTCATTTATCTTGTTCAATATCTTGTTAGTGAGAAAAAATAGTGTTATTTTCACACCAGGTACTAAATACCTTAAACGTTTACAATGTTAGATGAAATAACAATCTCATACAGTTAACACCGTAATAGATTGTTGGCAATTTATTCACTAGTCAGACATAATAAGTATTCAAATGTTCTACATTTGAAAACAAGGTTGAATGAATATATTTAATTGATTTCATTATATATATATATATATATATATATATATATATATATATATATATATATATATATATCCTAAATCTAGTGATGAAGTCATGAAAAATTTACAATACTACTTGGAATAAAGTCAAATCCTATAAATTCATTTAGTGATATAGTAAAAAATTGGAGAAAATAACGGTAGGATATGATGGAATGATGCGAACCAGAAACCTTTATGTTATCGAATTAATGGTTTAGTAAAATATATCATGCGAGTAAATTACCGATTTGATTTCATTTTCATTTTACGCTTTGAATACTGTATCATCATCAGTCTCCAGACGTGAGAAGTTAAGACAACTTAAACCTTGACTGACAAAGAGTCTGAGGAAAAATCGCATACAGTGGTGGGAAATGAAAACTAAATGGATAGGAAAGGCAGCAGAGATGAACAACACTAAACAGTTCATTGGACTATTATAGGAGACCGGAGTTAAAAGTTAAGTGTTAGTATTACAGTCTCCGAAATGATGGGACTTTTATCTACTCTAGGCCTATAAGTTTAGATTAATGGGCAGAACATTTTAAAGGGCAGTTAGTTGTTCTCCAGGTGATTTATAACTACCCACTATTCTAAAACAGCCTCAGCAGAAGATCGATGTAGGCCCCTTAACTCTCACCAAAGTTGAAAAATCTACACCTAATCTGAAGAGAGGAGGAGCTGAAGGACTGAGTGGGTTAACTCCAGAGGTCATTAAGGATGGTGGTCTAGTTTTAGTAACATAGGTGACTGATATTTTAGCCAAAGTCTAGGTACTGAACGCAATTTAGTCTGACTGATCTTGATCTCTAACCGTCATAGTCTAGTAAACTCATGATCTTAAAACTCGAATAAATCAGGCTAGCTTTAGACTCGGTCGTAGTTATACCGATATTCACCGTTCCCAAAACATAAACATCCTTACCGATGACTAACAATGGTAATATTTTTTGACGTGAAATTAGAACTTGACTCCGTACACCTAGAGGTTTTATGGTAGTGTTTCCTATTGGAAGGGATACCTCAGAAGTATATAAATCTTGTTAAGGCTCTTAACTCAAACTGTGCAGGTCGAGTTATTGCTTACGGTAAACAGTCAGTTACACTTACAACCTCAAGTATTGACAGTTAAGGTTGTCTACTACTCCCATTTTTCTTTGATATCATCTTAGGCTTACTACTGGAAATAACACTTTCGTTGCACTAATTTTCACAAAATAGGTCTCCTACCAAGAAGTCCACTGGTGGATTTAGAGGTTGCAGATGACATACCCCTATTTGTTAAAGATGCTGATATGATGCAGAGTATCTTGGCAACAACGAAAAACATGGTAAGCATATTTTTTGTCCTTTTCTCTCCCTGTACATACAGATAGTCTGTGTTAACGCATGAACTAAAGATAGGGAATATAGAGGTTGAGCGCACTAACCAATTCATTTATCTTGGAAGTCTGATCAGCACAGAATAGTTGGTGTCTGATAAAATCTTAAGACAGACTCAAAAAGCTCGTTTGCCTTTGACCGACTTAAGTCTTCTATAGCGTAGGCGACATATTCATCTATCAATCAAATGACGAGAGTACTAGGCAGCAATCCACTGTGTCTTACTGTATATATCTGAAACGTGACGCTTAGGAGCTGACAATATTCGTAAGTTGTTGGCATTCGATTGTTAGTGTCTTTGAAACATTACTCTCGTTTGCTTGAGTCACTAAGTAAGTGACAATGAGGTTAGATGCTCGGCACTGAGAAAAAAGTGGTAAATCGACTTATGGGTTTGTGAATCTTTAGTCATTGAGGACATGTATTACGTATGACCAAACAACTGTTACCTTGACGTGTAGTTGTGACTGAGGTTAAAGTAGGATGGAAGAAAACTAAGGGTGTTCTAATCAAAACAATACATTAGTTCATGAAGTCATTGACTTTGATCTGAACCGTGCTAAAGAAAGAAAACTGCTTGTTTGGGGTTTGCTCAACTGTTGTAACCAATAGTTGGAAACTGGTTGACACGACTTTGAATTAACCACAATGGCTGAGATGCATTCACGCTTTGTCTTATCTAGGTTCCTGGGCCTAAAAATATCACATATCTTTCACGAAATAATTCTTTTTTTAGAGCCATATTTTCTACCTCAGCTCATTTTTGACTACCACTGGTTTATGCATTACTTCTATTAGTTTAGTACTCATCTTGCCGTGTTAGTGATGTATGGTAACAAGGACTCATGAACATGTCCTACGTTCTACACTGTACATAACTAACTGATATATATATATATATATATATATATATATATATATATATGCACATATATAAAGTTGTTGCAAGTTCGAATATATACCTGTAGTACATTTAGAATTAGTTTTTACGATTTCACTACTCTGTGTAATAGTTAGTTAGTAGTAATCTACTTAATACAATTCATTTCCTACAATGCTTGAAAATTCAGCTTTATGGAAAATTTTATATCCACTTAAGTAACATAAGAGTATATGAAGTATGATGTAATAAACTAATTTTAACTTTGCAACACAACATTTAATCACGAATGTAACAAAAACCATATTTAAAAGGTAATCAACTGGCTATTCATTGGGTAAACAATAACAAAACAAATTGAAAAAAAAGCCCCAACTAATTAATAACTAATAGCAATAATAATAATAATAATAATAATAATAATAATAATAATAATAATAATAATAAATACGACTTTACTAATTCAATCTAAGTAAATTAAAATATTATTTATTACCCTAGATTCTACATTTCAACAACAGTTTTGTACAGATTGAACTTGATAGACAGAGTATATAATCTACATTTTATTATTAATAATAACAATCATTAAGTGCTTATGAATAGATTTCATTAGAAAACAAAAACACTACACCTTTTATTTCTGGTTGTCTTCACAATGAATTATTCAACCAAACCATAATATACACTAGAACTTCAAAGATTTGTTAAATGATTTTATGAAATTAAAACCAATTTTAAGTCAGTTACAGATATAAATGAATGATTAACAATGTACAGCAAAAATTAGTTAGAAAGTAAATACAGTTCTTACATCATCAATAAACTTCAATACTTTCCTGTACTTTGAAATCAGAGAGAATTCTGTAGAGGAATTCATCCATGCACCTTGAAATCATTTAATTGCTGAACCATTTACAGTTTTTCGATAGCCTTGAGATTCTATTCACTACTGAAATCTAATAAACTTGATTGGTATATAGCAACTATAGTTTAGTATACATTACTTCCATTATAACTGCAAGCTCTCTAGTCATCAGTACACATTGTGATGCATAACGGAACATAATCTTTAGTCATAGGAATGTTGATATCGAACTTCTGGTTTTTCACTTTCTAAAATTGTCTTTCAGAAGATTGCTATCCTAATAACCAGCCTGTTAGATAGAAGCTACTACCTACTCCACATTTTCATTTCTTTACTCCATTATATTCCCATCCAAGAGATATTCACTTATAGTACGCTCATTATCTAATTGGAAGATTATAAATTCATAGTGTCTTCCAGAATAATCAGTGCATTAAAATCGTATTTGACGAAGCGGACAGTTATTGAATTAATTAATTTATTTTAAATCTAACTATTTGTAAATTATTATGCAGTAGTCTAGACATTATTGAATTTGAAGTTTTGCATTGCAAGCTGACTCCAATTAAATAACCCTTATAAATTATTAAGCATTAGTCTTTGTTTTACCATACAACGAAACACTTCAACAGTACATATCCACGACCACGTCATGGACAGAACTCAGGGCATTTAGGTGTGTAGGTGAGTGCTTAGACTTTGGGTCACTGAGTTAGTAGCTAGTTGTTTACATATCTAACTTAAGTCAATTCATAATGTTGACCTATAGTTATTTGCACTCGTCAACAAAATGCATAATCCACAGAGTTTCAATATTGTCCTTCAAACTAAAGTGGTCAAAGTTGTTATCACTAGGCTGATTGTGCTGCAAGTGATCGCATACAGGATCAAAATATATGCACTAATCTGTAAATAGACGGGATATGTGACCATCTGTGTGCTGAAAATGATATTTGTTAAGAAAATCATGGAATCTGAGTAAGGATGTGAAACAGTCGTTGGAATATAAGAAAAGAAAATCATTTAACTTGAAAATAGTGGTGATATATATACTGGGATAAGAGATACACCATATTGTGAAAGAATAGTAGTATTCTTGCATTTGGCCAGTGGAATTCACTTGTAGAAATACATTGAAATTCTTTTCACTTTGTTTAACCACTTCAAACGTATAGAGCATGTGTATGCTCGTTCCCGAAATCAGGTGAGATGATTTAGAAAGCATATTAAAGTAAATCTGTGAAACGTTTCATAGAAAATATATGAGATATATTATTACTCTATACTATTCGTGTATGCAAAGTATCACACATTTCAGAGGAGAACCTAACTAGGATGAAATAACACTTCTTTCTACCTGATCTTTACCAGTTCTCTAGTTGATATGAATTCATAATAAAAATCGCTAGCAACAAATAAGGTAAACATATAAATTGACCCTTTTTTTCTAAAAACAAATAGCTAAATACCTATTCAAAAGAACTAAGGGTGTTCAGAATACTTATAAGTTTAGTGACTTTGTGTAAATACAACGAATACAAATTAAGTCAATTACAAAATGTTCTATTTTTGATTATGAAACTTTGAGAAATGTCATTAGAATAAGTAACATAATAAATAAAGTATTGTAATTAGGTTAATCAGTTCATAGGTTTGTAAATGACCTGCAAGATCAGTACTTAACAAACATATTGATTTTTTTGTTAATTGTTTTAGAAATTAGTGTGATATTTTGTTGCACATAACAACTCATAATTGTTGGTCGATTATTCTGTCTTCTTATAACCTTCTATTTGAAATACTATATCAATAAATCTAATTTCTAGGTCGTGGATGCGCACTGCTGAGGAGTCCCATACTAGGACGAAACAGCTGTCCAGTGCTTCCAGGTGATCAATGGTTGTCTGATTCAGATCAATTCGCGATATCAACATTGACAGTTAACTATCTCTAAAAACCCCCTAATTGTAATTATTATCCATGGTTACAATCAGTCTAAATGATCACTAGTCTATTTTACAATAAGTCAAGCAATCAGTCATTTATTTCTAAATCGGTACATTCATATAGTCTTCTCTATCTGTTATTACAGATGTATAATTTCATGAAGTGTCAATTCAAGCTATAAGTTGTCATTGCCAATTCATTATAACATTAAAATTACTTAATAAGAGTAATAACGTCCTATAAACTCTGCAGATATCTCATTTTAAATTGCAATTTCTCAAGTAAATAGATTGTTTCATTTATAATAGATCCAGTCTAATGACTAAGGTTACAATAATTAATCACTTAATAATCGATCATAAATTTTGATATTTGTAAATAGAAGTGAATTATGTCCAATTTATTCGAATGGTTGTTAGGCTTTTTCTAATATGGATGAGATCTATGCGTGCTAGATAGATTGTGTTATTAACAATAGCTGTGTCCGGTCACGACTCACCCTCTACAGGACTGTGACTTATACATTGGTTGATTGCTGTGTAGTGACCAATTTGGTGGTCGTCAAGTTGCTTATATTGCTGATCGAATTCTATCGATTGAGTTGTAATGTAACCACTAACACTATAAACAACTTGACGAACATCAAACTGATCCCTACACTGTGATCAACGAATACTTTAGTGACTGGTGTGGTTCAGACACGTCGGGAGCTAGAAAGTTATCACTAGGGGTTCTAAATGGTTGTCACGCCACATAACAAATTGATTGAAGTGCGAATTCTATTATCATGCGCGGACCAGTGGTGCAGGTGGGTAAGCATTTGTCTCAAGACCTAAAAGTCACAGACCAATTCCATAGAGTAATCGAGAATATTCATTGCCGATGGGCACACGCTAGGACGAAACAGCTGTCCAGTATTCTTGGATTTTTAGTGGTAATCGACTGACACCAATTTGTAATGCCAATAAAATTATGTATGAAATACCTAATACAACTGTATTCGAATAATAAGTCAATAACAACATTTATGGCCTTTAATAATGTGTATATCTGGTACCTTGTACTCACTAACTTTCGTCTATCATATTTGAAACGTGATCAGTAGTTTAAATCATTTACAACATTACTATCCATTTGTATATTTGTTTTGAAGAGTTCAGTTACAGAATCTCGAACGAAGACATTTAGTGATTTAGGTCCGAATCTGTGGACCAGTATTACTTCAACAATTTCACACATAACTTATTAATAAACAACAGTCTCAAAAAAACTTGGATTCAAACATTTCTACCTGCTTTATCTTCAGCCGCCTTACCATATGTATAAATATTACATTGCGCCAACTGAGTAGTTAATAACTCATGTTACTTTTTTGAAAGGTTTTACGAGATCCTTCTTATCATTACCATAGTGATTTAGGATATTATTAGATATGTCATCAGTTTTAATAATCATAATAGCATATTGAAAAAAGTTGGAATTTGCAAATTATACAAAATTATTGAAATGGTGCAAAGGTACACTGGAATTAAGGTTTCATTTACAATGGCCCTGATAATTTAGGTGTTAACTAGTCTATATTTCATGAAAGCTAAAGTTTGGCGGTGTAAATTTACCCCCAAAGCCAATTGTCAACAATTTAACATCCATCTTATAGTTACTGACTACACAAAATCTTCGTAGTCATTATAAGTGAAACTTAGAAAGTAGTGCACTTTTGGAACGTGCAAAAATAATTAACTTACAACTCAGGTCTTGAATAAATAGTTCCCTTAACAAACTTGATTGAATCTGTTGAATTTTGGATTACAATTTTCCCATTCAACTTAGTATGTCTTCGATAATCAGATACAAAAGTATTAAATTTTGTTGATGAATTCAATGAATTTGAATAGATAGACTGATATTTTCTATTCAACTTGGCATTAGTTGAAGTTACATTAACTGATTCTCGTTTATTTTCTATAGGAATTTCATAAATATTTTGAGAATATGATTTCATTCCATCAATGTCATTTTCAAAAGTAGCATATGAAAGTTTGTTACCTAAATTAAAACTAGAAAAATATTTACATTTTAATTTTGTATCCAAAACTTTATTGAAGATTGAATTTTTGGATTTAAGCACCTTCGTTTCAGAATTCATTATAATGTGAATAATATTGAAAAATAGAATACTTTACATTTTGATGTAATTAGTATTTTAATTGTATAAACTGATTTATATTGCATCTTATGAAAAGATATATGTATGCATATATAGAGAGAATTTCATAGATTGTATTGGTAACCACAATGAAAAATTTTGTAACCAAGGTCTCAGTATAACCTTGATCCAAACCAATTAAATTCATCTAGTGTGTTAGTTAATGAATAGTCCAGATTACAATTCGAAATTATGCATTTTAAGCATAGTAGTCATAAAATTAACTTCGAGTTAGTATACACAAATTTTACATTTGTATATAAGATACATTTAAGTAAACATTATAAGATATTCAACAGACTATTTGTCTAAACTAGTTGCATTTATTATGTTCATATACAAGGCTAGTTGATATGCAAATAAGAATGTGAGAATAGAAAGAAATTGTTTCTTTTTTTAAATGAGGTAGTAAACAATAATCAGTCACCATGTTGTTTGTTTCAACGCTTCTCTTATTCGTTTTTTTTACGCGTTATTGATTATGTACCATGTTTATTAAAACAATGACGTTTGAACGAAGAATATTCTTTTCGATAAATGCACCATGTCTCATGTTGTAACAGCTTTTAAATGACGTAGAGAAAGTAAAGTCAAGATATTGTCTGAAGGTACAAGTTTAAATTTCTGACAAAAGGAAAACAAACTTCAAAAAATTTTTCTGTTAGGATAAAAATTGTGAAATAAACCTCATTTTCTATATAAATTAAACTATTCAACCGGAGATAAAAGAAAGAATGAATAATCTTCTGACTGTAAAATTATCATCGGTTGAATTCTGATAAAGTAATTTCCAATTCATCCTTTAATGATTCAATTAGAAATATTTGTTTCTATTTATCTAAGAGAATTATAGATACAATAATAAATTATCAATGAATACCTTTCAGTGGTAATCGATTATCCTGTGAGACTACATTGGCATAATTTATGATCAATGAATGCCATTTACCTGACATCAAACATAGGCCGAATTTTTAGCATTTTCCAACCAACTCCGCCCTAAACTCTCCCTTTCCAGTCCTTCCCAAGTGATATTCCCACTTTTCATGTCTGCTTCCAATCACCGGTGAAATGTGTTTCTTGGTCTTAATCTTCCCCTTTGGATTTGTGGATTCCAAGTTAATGCCTGTCTAGTGATGCAGTTTGATGACTTCTTCAATGTGTGTCCCATCCACCTCAAGCATTCTTTCCTAACCTCTTCCTTAACTGGGAGTTGTTTTGTTCTCGACCATAGTAGATTATTGCCGATAGTGTCTGACCAAAGCATCCAGAGTATCTTAAGTAAACACCTGCTTATGAATATTCCCATCTTTCAAATGATGCTTATCATAATTCTCCAATATTCAGCTACATACAGTAGAACTGTCTTGAAGTTTGTATCGAAAATTCTGACTTTAGTGTTGGTCGACAGTTGTTTTGAGTTTTAGATGTTCTTCAATTGTAGAAATGCTACCCTCGCTCTGCATCCTCATAGGGTTACTGCCTGTCCCAAGCACGGCTAAAGAAGATGGTGTTAACAATCCCATCAAGCAGAAAACCTTGCTAAAGAACGCTAGCTAGAAAAAATCATAATTCATGATGACAATGCTGTATCATAAATCCACTAAAGTTCGGAGTATGCTGCAAAATTTGAAGGTCATAAGCTCGATCCCGTGTTATATCATAAGTGAGTACTAAAACAACATGAGACTGCTCATTGGTGCCCCACATTTTTCGCTGGTTCACCAACTGGTGTCATTTTGTGCCAGAGTATGCCCAACCGCCGCCTAATGTGCGTCAATTGTTGAAGTAACAATTATGAATCACATGTAACAAAAATAATTCATGTATCCGTCCCAATTGAGCCTCTTATTCAGGAAATAGATGAAATAGCATAAGCCTTATATCTTAGTGGAGTAGTCAGGTTATTAACTTTGAAAAGGACATATCTAAATGTCTACCTTTAGACTAATAACATGTATATGACCATGAATTAAGCGTAGATCAATTTAGTTGGGTAATAGGGTTTCTAATTTTAACTTTATCAGCCTTTTCATTTTGCAGTGGTTTGGATCAGTTAGGAAGCTTTTGTGTACACCCTACTGAATCGGATATTGCAGAAGTCAACAGTTGAGAAAACTTGTGTCATCAGTTCAGAAAATTATTGACCGTTGGTTCAAGCTATATTGGCAGATGTAGAATACCTGGTGATGGGGAGTCCTCGTTGTAATACAAATCATTTGTCGAAGAACCTGAGTGACATTGCGTAGATGAGCATTTTATCTTGCTTTGAACTTTGAGCTTCATCGATGCATGATACACACCCTTTCATTAAATCTTCTAGAAACATATTTTCAATATTTGGTAATCCTTATTATTATTATTATATTATTATTTCGACTGATTTGTAATTATTTCTTAATTGCATCTCATAGTTTTCATGTGATACCACTACTTGGTTTAACGTGCATTTGTGACTAGCTGTGATTCGATTCCGACTTCTAAAAATCTATATAGAAGAAACGTATCCATAAAGCTCACCTTGATTATATATTCAAGTGAGAACTGCTAAGACCTTGGACTGAAGTATCGTATAGGAACGAGTAAGAGCTACTCTCAATTTTTCAGACAACAAAACACCACCCCATATCGACTTTAAGTGAAAAAGAATATCAAAAATAATCTTTTTGCTGCTTGGCTTAAATTATGGATCTCATTAAGAAAGAAAAATATAACAGGGGAAAACTGTAGAAAAAGAAGGTGCAAATAATGGCACTTCCTTATCCTGTTGCATGCGTTCGGTATATTAGATAGGACCAACTTCAAATATCACATGCAGAAAGCAAAAGACCTAACAAACGAACGCTGGTGTCAATACTACAGAAAATATTTCAACCAGCGTTAACAACGTACACTGATGTTTAGGGTTCATACAATTGCCTTTCACATTTGGGCTACAGTCATTTTGTTGGAGTACATATGAGGTATTTTGAGAAGCTAGGATGTCCACCGATAATTCCAAACAGTCTCATGATCCAAACAGCCTTCAATCCAATTGATGCACTTACAATTATTGCATATCATTATGTAAGCCCGCATACGTGTAAGTGTGTGGGTGATTGTCGTTAACTCTCATTACGTTGTTCTAAGGCAGTTAGCTCATGTTACAGGTCCTTTCTATCCTTACTTCGCAGGTCTATCTATATTTAAGACATTAATATTTAAAGATATATTCATTCCTGAGTTGTATGTGGGACTAAAATGTAATACATTACAATTACTACCAGCACTGTTTTCGTTGTCACTTAGTGACTGCGAATCCACAATACTAAGGCCCAATAATACTACGAGGTCCACCGACAAGTGTCCATACTAACAACACCGAGGAGTTCTGGAGACGCTTAAGACTAGGGGTTGTCAGCTATTTAGACACATGAACATATTTCCATGTAACCTATTCTTTATCTAAAGATAGAAACTCCACTATGAAACTGTATTTATTAACTTTGCGAAGCTTCTATATTCACCTCAACATTAATGTTTTCTGATAAACGATGCGCTTGAAACTAGTCTTCTGATTAGTTAAAAGTATATGATTGGCTCGTTCTTATGCCTGCACGATAAGCCTACAAAAACAATTAGGTATTTATTATTAAACAATGTCTACTTTAAAATATCCGGTTCTTAAGTATTCTTTATTTTTCTAGGAACAAATTTAATTCTTCATTACTAAGCGAAGCGACCTTATTGAGAAATTGACACAAGCCATCTTTCATATTAATGAGTTCATTATCTGCCTCTTTTACAGAAATGTTTGCAAGGTTCTTTAAGTATGTTTTACCTGACACTTTCAATTATTTCTAGTATAAAAATGCTAAATACCGGTTCTACTATCACCGAGGATTCCTTCTCTAGCTCTAACTCGCCCCGTATGTTTTTCATGCAGTATATCGGGTAACGCTGCACTAGATAACCGGAAGCATCAAGCCAAACCAACTTGGCGAACACTGAAAATGTTATATATGACCTCACTTCGTCTAGTTACCTAGTATATCCTGTCGTCAGTCATCCATTCTAGTGTAGTAGGGTTTACGAAATTCCTGTTACACATTAGCCATTAAAAAGTAGATTTCGCGGAAACTCTCTTAAGAACATAATTGGTCTATTCTAGCTTAAATTCCTTTTCGAAATATAACTGATCTTGTTTTCTGGAAAAAAGCTGGTAAATATTCGATTAGTAGCGTAAGCATATATTTAACCAGTAGGAGGGACGTTCTGTTTGTCTGAAACACTACTGGTACAAAAAGAATACAAAGTAATTCAATATTTCTGGATTACGAAAGTATGATTTAAACGACCAATCGACAATTATCTGAACTAAACTCGTTTCCATTTGTACTAAAAAGGAGGGACTACGAGTTGACTACAAATGAAATTCATTATTAAGCTCCAATATTTATCTATTTCACTCAGTAAATGTATCGATACCTTCAAATAACAACTAAAAATAGTTGTATAGTTTAAATGAGTAAGCAATTATAAATTGTCTGTTAAAGCACAAATATCAAAATCCAACTTTAAATCTAGATACATCGATGGTATCCGGTTAAACTTAGTGGAAAATGAGAATTAATAATATAAAAGAATCAATGTATATGTCAACAAGTATTTTTTTTTTAGAGAAAATAGGACTATAAAAATTGCCACCTGATTAGTTTTCAAAAAAACTGCACACGTTGTAAAACGTTTAAAAGTACCTACTAAGCTGATGAAAAGTTTTTGTTAAACTTATGAATACACTGATAGTACATTCATTGCTTTATGTTATTAACGACTCTGTACTTCGCTGATCAGAAACTCTAAGCTAACCAGGGAATATATATATGAGGACTAACAATTAATGGATACATATTGACGTAGGCTTATTATACAAACTAGGGAGAGCATATCCTATTCTAGCAGCCAAAATAAATGCATCTCAACATAGATTAAGGACGTTTAGAAAGTAATAAGCCATCGAAACGAGAAAACTGTTACTTACACCGAAATTTTATGATATTTTTTGACAGGAATGTCCATAATAACCGCTTAGATTCTTCCATTAGTTAAAACAGGTAAAAAGAAACAGTATCGAAACAGGATCCTACAAAACTGTATTAATGAAAAATGGAAACACAAAACATTCGAACACCGTTATACAAAGAAAGGAAATGAAGATAATGTAAATTACACAACTAGTTATATAAAATCAACAGTAGGTAACAAATAACTGGAAATAACATGAAATGTCAAAAACACTTTATTTGTTTCAGTACATGATTGAAGAAATGGAAAGTAAGCAAAAATTGATTAAAAACGCAATCGTCGGAAAACAAATGTCTTTGGAAAGGAAAAACAAGTAAAATCATTTGTATAAATTCAGCATCTCCGGGATTAGATTCTCGTAAATTTTGTAGTCAATGTCCATGAATATACAAAAGATAACACGTTGAATCTGAAATAGTAAAAGGTAATACGTCATGATATCCACTAGAACATTATATTAATATAGACAAAAGATGGAAACATTCGTATACAACATGAAAACATCTTTACAAATAAAAAGCCATAAAACAAAATTAAATTTCAAAGTGACCGGACTTTCTATCTTTTAAGACCTAACATTGTGACCCGTGGCCCAATTTACCTAACATCCAAGTCCACAGTTTCAATACTTTCCTAGTTCAATACTTCGCTTCGGGAAGTTTGAGTATCTCAGTAGTTGTGTGAGTGCTGATGACGGTGAAACAATCTGAACGACCAGTGAATGAACTTTTTTAGGTATACTGTTATTTTAGCCACCATTTCTACTGACTCACTCAATACTCTAACATCTTCCTCGTTACAGGTTTAGAACCAATAGTTGTAATTTGTTAGGTCATTCACGATCACACACAGTTACAAAGCAATAAAATCTATACACTGATCACGTCGATGAAAATATTTTTAGAACTACAATTCTTTTTAGGTATTGTTGTTTCTGCCTGACGATTGCCACTACTTTGACGTGATGGTCGGGCTTGCCTATCATGATAAACCACTCGAGCTATACGGGCAAAAATAATCGTTCCTTAAAGTCCTAATATGCCAAACAGCTCGGTTGAAGAGCGGCATGACTAAAAGTAGCAAATCTAGGTTCAGAGAGGAAAGTCACACTGCCAACTGCACAGAGGTATGACGACAACTAGCATGACGGTGGTCCTGTATCCTCACAAAAGAGTGAGGTTAGAAAGGTCGATCCTAAAAAGCGCAAACTTACGCCACAGATTTCCGTCTCCTTTAGTAAGGCTTACACAAGTATGGAGTAGACGCATCAAAAGCCATTTGTAAAAAAATCATGTGCCACCAGACTTAAGTAGTTAACCCTAGAACACTGCAGTCAAGTCTCGGATCGTCAAGGCCTCTTGTAATCAACTTTTTTTAAGGTACTTCAAAAGCCATTGGATGATATAGAAAACCTGAAAGTAATGACCGACCTCATACTTCTAATAACACTCGAGATCATCTTGTTCACAAGCAAACTCGTTTTCCTCCTCATGTCTTTACTACTTTACCCTCCCATCCACAACTTTCTCCTACCACCTTTTCAATGCGTGCCACTAGTACTAGCTATCCGAGTTTGCAAAATGCTATTCCAGGTTTCATGAAACTGCGCTCCAAACTTCATGCTGCGGCCTTTAATGTGCGGACATCGGGTCATATCGGTTAGCAAGCCTCGTTAACTCAAACCCTAGAATTTCATGAGACTAGTGTATGCTGTCTCCAAAACACACACACAAGACCCCAGTGCAGTTATTCACATGACTTCAATTAGTGAATACGGAGAAACTGCACGATTTACTCGTCGTTTATCTGGAGACCCGACAGCACGTCCTCATGGCTTTGCTAGTGTCGGCATGGCACCAAGATCGCACGCAAAACAGGCAACTTTCGAGTGGATTCCTCTTGACAGTCACTGAACAATACTCATGTTAGACATCTAGTACTACGAAACATTGGCAAGTCAGTTGATGAAGTTGTGGATCTGCATCAACTGAGGTGGTTGGGACATATGTTATGTATGCTCAACTACCGCCTACCCCCATCGAAGAATGCTGGCTGACGAAGAAGGATGGAAAAAGGCTAGGGGCAGCCAGATTAAAACATAACATTGGTCCATGGAGTCTTTGACTAATGGTCTGAGATGTGTTGGTAGATGCAGATTATCTAGTTGAAGTCAGCGAGGTAACCCCAATCAGTGGTAAGAGACACTGGGTGTCGTGGGTCAGAACCGGTCATAGTGATACAAGCGTATTTACTTTTTATCTTTATCTAAATCTTAAGTTCCACTATTCTTTCATACACACCCTAACTTTATTCTTCCCTACTGAATTCGCGTTACTCTTGTAAATTTGATTACGTTGTGGTGTAGCATGGTAACTCGAACCTATGCGATATACCAGGCTTTACGTTGTTAATGA
Source organism: Schistosoma mekongi (assembly GCA_034768735.1). Lineage (NCBI taxonomy): Eukaryota > Metazoa > Platyhelminthes > Trematoda > Strigeidida > Schistosomatidae > Schistosoma > Schistosoma mekongi. The sequence goes on from CM068306.1 coordinate 52,268,205, forward strand.
CCGATTGAGTTCTGTTTCTGCACAAGAGACCAAAATTAATGTGGTTTACATCGAACAAGTTGGATGCACTAAACTAGGTCATTCAATTAACTTGAATTATAAAGTCATCTTAAAATATACAATTTATCAAAAAATATTATAATTAATCAGCTGACGATAAGATTTTCACAATTATATCGTATAATATTCTATCTGACAGAAACCGTAACGATGTAACCATTCCTTGAGATTCACTGTGGTGAAATAGCAGAGAAGATATTATCCCAAATATGCGAAAACCAAGTAAATGAGAATGCCATTCTAGGCTAACTATAGAAGTACACTTCTATATGCGTTTAGCTGAAAACAAGATAGTTTTTAAGCCGACAAGCACCTAAGGATCACGTGCATAGAATCATAGGAAAATGATGAATAAAAAATATCAGTCATTAGTCATAATTAACTGTATACTGTGAATGTACAGACAAGAAATTATAAACGATTACTGAAATATCGTATTTACTGAAAACACATTGCAACATCTTTAAAGTAGTTACTCATGCACAATAACGATTAATATTTGAAGAAATAAAAACTTTGTCGAATACACATAACAAAGAAACAAACCTCAGGATGAGACTGAATATAGGACAGCACTGTATTAACTGCAACCTTGGCAGCAGCTTCATTAGGAAAACCTTGGTTTTAAACAATGGAATGCATTACTGACATTAACTAGGGCTTAAGAAACTGTAAAATAATTTAACAGGTGATAACGTAAAGTGGTAATCAAGAAATTGTAAGTCAAAACGAAGAATATTTTTTTTCTATAAGTTCTCTTCAGGTTCCACAATTATGAATCCAATATTAATGAACATAACAAAAATAGCCTATTTCAAGGCAAATACAAAATTTGCATATGAAGGGTTATTGCACGTAAATTTCCGAGTGTCTCTAGAATGCGACTATTAGTGTTGAATTAATAGTTACAATAATCACGTAGTGATTAGAATATACAAGTTCATACAACAATCAAGATAACATTATCAGTCAAATATATTTGTCTATAGGTAAAATCAAGTGACGAAATTACAATCAGATAAAGTATTTGATCAGGGGAGGGGGCATTATTGAATGCTCACATACAGGAACAAATAGTTGCTCAGTGCCCAGTGGTCAAACCGAGATTGTGTGACGAATGCAAACAAAATTAAATACCAGTCTTCATAAAAAAGTACCTCAAATCAGAGGAATCAAGTGTTTGATCAGAGACCGAGTAAAACATAAAATGATAGCAAATAAACAAGAATTTGTAAAAATGAAGTGAATGATAGTCAAATCTAGCACCACACTTCTCATCATTTCGAATGCAAATAAAATTGCTCATCTATAACTCTGCCTACTCATAAGTAGCATAAACGAATATTACAATGCTTTAAATTCAGATACTGAGAGCCAACATACGTGACAAATTTGGCTAACTATTGCCTTATTTTTACAAACTCTTGTTTATCTGGTATCATATCATGCTTTTCTCAGTCTCTGACCAAACAACTGATCTCTTTGACTCGAGGTGTTTTTATTGTGGACACTGGCATTTAACTTTGTTGTTTGTATTCGTCACACAATGATCTCGGTCGGATACCATTGGAAACCACTGAGCACTGGATACCTTCCTCGTCCTTGTGTGGAACTCAGCAGTACGCACACTCGACTCTGCCAGGACCCCCAGGTTTCGTGGTGAGCGCTCTACAACCAAAACCACTGAACCGGCGTCCAGTAATAGAATTCTCACTTCTATTAATTTGAGATATAGCGTCAAGAGCAACCAACTTCACTGATGATGTTTCAGAGTCAACAACTCTGAACCCTACTAGTTATGACATTTCACGAGGACCCCGGGGCATCTTGAACGTAGTCACTAGTGAACTGATTATTATAATTGATTTGAGGTGGCTCATTCGTGTAAATTGGCATTTAATTTTGTAGTTTGTATTCGTCACATAATGATCTTGGTTAGATACCACTGAAAACCAACGAGCACTGGACAACTGCTTGTCCTTGAATGTGAGCACTTAGGAGTGCGTATACTCAATTGCGTCTTTGGCTAGGCACTTAATTTGATTGTAATTTTGTCACCTCATGTCACCTGCATACATGTTTTGACTAATAGTCTTATTATTTCAATTGTCTTGTAAATATATACAAGTTGAACATTACTTGATTATTATTACTATTACTTCATCATTAACAGTAGTAATTTAAAACAACCATAAATTCGTATGCAGTAATCTAAATGATATATTTACCTCGAAAATGGCTACTTTGTTGTTATTAATTGTATTGCGTTTATAATTGTAGAACCTGAGGACTTGACAAAAAGACATTCTTCGTTCAAGCATCTTAGCTTAGTTAAACATGGAAACTGTAAAGCAAATTTAAAGTTATTCCAGCACATGTTAATAAGTTGTAGCGTGAATGTAAAGACTAGGTTTCTATCCTGATAGGTTCTAGAAAATTAGTACATCTACGAATACCAAACCTACTGATCTAGTCTTCATAATGCACTATTAAGAACTTAGTACCTGAATATTGGTAGTATTATCAGAGTTTATGTGGGACTCTTATATGAAGAACTCCGCCTGGAGCCCCACAGGGTTTCTGCCGGTCCCAAGCCCGGATAAAGGAGGAGGGTTGGGCATGGGGTTAGCAACCCCATCCCGTAAAACAACTACCATGCTAAAAAACAGTTTACGAATAAAAATCTTTATAACCATTCTAACTCTGCCCTGGAAGTTGGAAGGACTAATATGACGCTTCATGGTGAAAGCCGAGTTCCTTCGGAAGCCATGAGGCCGATGCCCCCCCTTCCGACAACCGGAGCAACAATTGATGTACTCGACCGACCTCAAACAGCTGTCCCCTGGACACTACGGTCACACTCTCAGGTCATCACGACCTCTTCTAATCCTCTTTCTCTTTCAGGTTCCTCACTAATGACCCTTCCACGGTGTGGGCAACCGAGAAGTGATAACCGCCCTCATACCTCCAATAGCACTCGAGTTCACCTTGTTCATGATCAAACACGTTCTCCCTCTTATATGAAGTGGTTATGGGTTGTGTGGGTTAGTGTTGAGACTCAATCTACCCATGTTGGTAAGGATATATTTCGGAAAGTAACACCATTTACTTTTACTATCTTACGCAGATGAACTTATCGAACAGGAAAGATAGGACTCTGCAGATGATCGCCCTCTCATAATAAATTTCGGACATTGCGAAAAATTACAATGTTTACGATTTATTTTTTACCGGTTAAGCACAAAATGGTAGCAAAAAACATTAAGTATAATCATTACACTTGTCGCAAACTGAGAATGAAGTGCATTTACTAGATAGTTTATCAAATCATGCAATGCTACGTCCGTGTGTAAATAAACACAACAAAGGTTTATTGCTTAACTACTCAAAACATAAAAAAACTGCTTCAAAATACTTTGAAGGATTTCTAAATTAGGTTTGTAGTTACATTTATAAGAAACAACAGCCATACATGAATAATAAATGTAACTCGATAGGAAGCTATATAAAGAGGTTATTGACATGGTAAAAAACAGCATGAATTACAGACTAATAAGTACTGACCATATACACCGGTAGATATGCAGGGAAATGCAATGGACTGAATACTGTGTTCAGAGCATAATTCCAATGCTTTTCTGTATGTGGATTCCAACGCTGCATCATCCCGTCCAATCGGTCCGACACAATGAATCACATCTATGAGTTGGAAAGGCAAAACATAAAAGGTAATAATAGTAACCTTAAAATAACTAATCTCAAGGAGGAAAACAAAACTTGTTGTAATAAACGACTTGGCTAACAGATTCACACTGCCATTTAATAATAATAATATAATAATAATAATAATAATAATAATAATAATAATAATAATAATAATAATAATAATAGTAATAATAATAATAGTAATAGTAATAATAATAATAATAATAATAATAATAATAATAATAATAATGTACAAAACATGAGTAAAGCCGAACTTTTAAATGAAATTTTACAAATAATCTTACATTTGGAAGGCAAATTGAAACCTGGAGTAAGTTTTGCATCACCAGTTGGACAGCCACCAAGCTTTTTACATGCTGCCAGCAGTTGTGGACCAGCTGCTCTGTGTATCGCACCATCTACTCCTCCACCACCCTTTAGCTGACGATTTGCAGCATTTGCAATAGCATCAATTTGAAGACGTGTTATGTCTCCACACCATAAGCTGATACGAGATCCCAAATTCGACGCCAAATTGCTTGTTTCTATTAATAAACCAATTATTAAAAGCAGTTAGGCATTTCAGAAGGGCAGTATTAGCGGAAATTGATATGCAGTTCTTCTATATTCAGTTACAATTATACACGACAAAAAAGAAAGTTTGAACTGAGATCCCGGGGTAGATTGAACACGTTTAAAAGGCTCGTAACACTGACTGCTATCCCAATACCATTTTTCCACGTTAAAATATCATTACAAGCCAGATTTCTGGCAAAAATGCCGACGATACCTTAACGAATGTTTTGGAGAGATCTAGAAGGGTTAGACTCAGATGAAAGTTTCGCTCCATTAAGAAAATTTAACTATTTCACATAGTCGATGAGTTAGTATTACAGTATGTACTCAGAAAAAAACATGCCGAGATTGACAGAACGGAATTTTTACGGAAATGGTTACGATATGATTCTTAAGTGACTTCTTTCACGAACTTCGCTACTACCGAGCAACGCAAACGGTCGGTAGTTTACACTTTACTACTCGTTTTGTGTACGGGTGAAACCTCACACTTTCTTACACTAAGTGAGTAGTCTAAACTTAATCTTATCCCTAACCCTTCTTTTCATTTAGTAGATTTTCTCATGTAAAATAAACAAACGGACGTTTTGTTTTCAGCAACTTAATTTGGTATACATGCTGAAAGCCTGAGTGTTAATGGTTAACTCTGCTGTGTAATATAGATAAGCATTTCGGAATTGTAATTATCCAGCTACAGTAGGTCTGGTGACCTGTATTAATCTTTTCAGGGGTTTTTCACGTGCAGATCTGGCTTCTCTTTGAAAGTTCACCGATTACACTAGTGCACACTTACTGCAATTAATTTCTAACCCACCCAACTTTAAGACCATCGAGACGATTCGTTTAAGTCAGATTGAAGATCGATCTGGCCAGTATCGCTGAATACTGTTTTCCAAATATTTACGTTGTCAGCAAATAAAGGTATCGATTATTTCAGCTGACGTGACAATTCATTGACGTAAATCAGGAGCAAGAAAGGGCCCAAGATGATGCCTTGGGGAACTCTGCTTAGTACAGGCTTCCATTCAGAGAGTGTTCCGTTAACTTGAACTTTCTGTCTCCACCCGTATAGGAAGTTCTTTATCCAACTTTGAATTAGCCCTATTATTCCAAAATTTGGTAGTTTCTTCATAAGGCCGACATGGGACACTTTATCAAATGCCTTGCTGAAGTCAATGAATATTACATCGATAGACAGTCCTTCATTAATGGCTTCTGCCCGGCCCTCCTCGCAGTTAACAAGTTGGTAAGACAAGAAAGACATACGAAGCCCATGCCGCTTTGAAGTTAACAAGTTTCGTATTTTATCACGGATTATCTCAAAGATTTCAGCTATTATACAAGTCAAACTGATGGGTCTATAGTTAGATGCCAGTTGTCTATTTCCACCCTGATTATTGAATTTTCCCGATCGCTTGGAAGTTGCTCGTGCAAAAGAAATACCCTGAACAACTCTAAGAGTAGCTCTGAAATGATGACCGAGGGTGAGGATAACAGTCTAGGGTGAATACCATCAAGACCCTAAGGTTACCTGGTTTCAGGTGGCCAAGCCAATAGAAAACCTTACCCATATTAATAGGACTGATCCTATTGCAACTATTTCAGCACGCATCGACATTAGTATCCACAGAGGAAATTACATCGAAATATATTGATAATTTTTCAGCCTTGCTCAAATCTAAGTCAACAAACGCACTTGCGCTATCGTGTGTCAATAGTGACGGGATCCCATCATTTTTGATACTTCGTCTCTTAATATAGGAAAACAACTGTTTAGGACAGGTGAGGCTATCAAGTGCGAGCTGCTTACGTAGGTTGTAAGAGATCTATCAAGTTACTTTATAAAGATTTATAACCTTACGGTACTCTTGCCTAAATGTATCACAACTCGTACTAATGTACAAGTTCCAAAGATGTTTTCTAAGTCGTAGTAGTTCTCGAGCGTGTTTGTCAATCCATGGAGGAAGTGACAACTTACGCGAAAGTGACCATGAGATGAATGGGGCAGTTACTTCTTGAAATGTTTCTTTAAGCTTACACCACGATTCTCCAATTGGGTGGCTTCCGGTAACTGACCATTCCTCTGAAGCAGCTCGGTCCCGAATTGATGGGAAGTTCACACACCATTTATTTGGACGGGATGGAACAGATTCATATTCAATATCTCGTCTTAAACCCATAGGACAGGACGTGATTGATACTAACAAGTGGGAACAGTAGCTTAAGATCTGTAACATTATCAGAATTATGTGGGAATACAAGGTCTAGGAGTGATGGTTCGTGGTCAAAATCGAAACGTGTCGGTTTAGTGACACTGTATTAAGGCACACTGAAGACTAGTTAACGAGTTTCTATCGAAGCCTATATCTGCAGATGTGACCACTATCCAGTTGATATGAGGTGCATTCAAGTTCCTAACAATATGGCACCTACTAACTTTACTCCACTTACAAATGTGGCCCAGAGTAAAAAAAGGTAAAAGCGACCACTTGATAAGTGTGTGACAACCCAAATCTAGGCAGTTGAATCGTCAAGACTTCGCACATGGCAGCTTCACGCAAAGCTGTCTGGATAATAGTCCTTAGTGGAAATAAGGTTTGCTTCGAGTATCTCTTGATAAGCTAGTGTAAATCAATTTACCTAACTCGGAAAACAATTTAAGTAGAAAATGTCCACCAAAACGCTTGTATGCTGAAAGCCATAGCTAGAACTAACCTTTAGCGACGGAAATCCAAGTCGGAATATCCGAAAGTGACTTTTGCATTACTGTAAGCTGGGCTGAATTGGTGTTATTTCTATATATTCAGTCAGAAGCGATCTTGAGATCTGAGGTAAACAATCTACAAGGTAAAAAAGTTAAAACAACTATGAACAAAAGATAGTAAGACCATCTAGCATCATTCAGGTGAAAAATCTAAATCGGTGTTCGAGTGCGTCGTGCAAGTCACATATTACGAGGAATTGATGCTAAAGACAGTCAGACAGACAGTTACAACGTATAACTTGGTGCATGCGTACATTAGTTCAAGTTACTATACCCAAATTAGCAGATAGAGATTAATTTTTCGGATCAAATCCCAGAGTAGGGAGGGGGGGGTAGTAACAGAGTTAGTATTAACGGAAAGGAATGGAAGTCAGAGACAAGATTTAAGAAAATATGACTTAGTAAGAAGAAAATTATGATAAGTTCAGAGACTTGGAATTTGGAGGAAGATGAGGCTCCTAAGATAAGTGAAGCGGTCAGCACATTCAACTGCCTCTCCCTATCACTAACTTCGGTGCTGAATCAAGCCAATCCTGAAGTAACATTTTGCATTTGGGTGGAGAAAATCGCATCCTAAACATCCTTGTTAAATGTAGTCAAAAGATTCTGCATTTTATCAGCATCTTCAACTAAGATAACTATATCATCTGCTTATTCTAAGTCAGCCAACCTTGAGTGCACGTGTTAAGGCCAATACTGTCCAATATTTCATGTGTGTAACTTGAGGAGCTGAAGGCCAGGGAAACATGCTAGCCGTGTATTACAAAGCTTTCATAGGCTTTTGATCACCTCTCAAATAAGTCAACTGAAAACATTACACCACTTACTCCAACAGTAGGTATTATGAGTCAATTAATTGAAGCGAAAACCAGTATGCTATCTTGAATTTTGAACCTTCTGAGATGTCTTGGCTTTGTTAGCAGAAAAAGTGAACAGATCAGAGCTGAATCCGCTTCCTAGTGTTCTGTACACTATAACTAAATCACTTCATTTTTCCATAAGGCAAAGTGTAGAGGTCTAACTTCTTAAGCCATATATCATATGGTATGCCAAGCAACCTTAGAATTGAACTGGCAGTCACCTCATTCCAGAAGATCAGAGACGTCTTTTAAACAGAGGCTTCCTGCCGTACTCGGTGTTCTTGATTAGACCTCACGAGGGCCACGTGAACCACGTAGAAAATATTAGACCTCATCTAGTAAGATTCTTACTCAAACCCCAAACTGTTCTGAACAAGCTGGCTGCAGTGCGGCGACGGCGAGATGTAGTCTTAAAGTTGTGAATTATCGTTTCCCCGAGATAACTGTGTGTTGCTACAGACGGCAGGCAGCATCGTTCATAGTAGTATCTGTTGTTACTTTCGAAGTCAATGTACATGGTGACACATTAAACCAAGTTGATTGAAATAAATCACAACTTAGACAAGCGTACTAATGCATCGAGGTTGGCTCTGAGTTCACGTAAAGCACTGTCAATTTTTACTGCAAGCTATATATTAATGTCACCTTCTTAATGTATCAATAAAATACTCTATGGTCAGTGTAAGGTCATTGATGCATAAAATAAAAATTAAGAGACAGTCTGAAGCCTTGAGATACCTGTGGTGGTAAATAAATCCCCAAAAAATAGTTACATAGGCTCTCGACATTGATACTGACCATGCTCGTTTTAACAGACACGACTAGCTGAAGGCGCTCGGTCATGCATCACCAGATCACGTCACGCCGCACCATGGGAAGCATCTCTCTCTCTAGTTTGCCAGCCTAGACGTTGCTATCCCATTGACGCTCTATTCACGATCAAATATAACTTCTCTTCCATCCTTAATTGCCTTCTGATTTATTCTCATTCGTAAGAGTGGGTTTAATTGTTGGAAGTTGCTCTAGTAATACCGCAATGTAACTTAATCATATACCGGGTGCATTACAGACCTATCCGATGAACAGAAAATACATGGTTTAGATACGGGATTTACACATGTCATCATATCTTTAATGTCATGTCACTTGTACAATAGCATAAGCTCTACAAATAAAATTCATTGCCATCCCACTTATGATTTAGTTAGATTCAGCAAGTGTGTTAGAAATCGATTTAGTATTCTTCTTGAAAGTTCAGTAACTGGAAACTGTTACGCCGGGCGATTAAAGAAAAGTAACGAACTTTCAGAACTGTATTTTGGAGGACTATTCTCGTTATTTTATTCATGAGTGATGCAACCATTTTATTTCTATGACTGTTACGTTCCCCTTGCCCGGTTCTCTCATTTAATATATTGATTCTTTGTGTATTGTTTATTATTACGAACTACGTCTACTTTATTGTGTACAAGTTCTCCTCATTCACTACCACTATTTCTTTTGTTCTGTATCAATGTTGGATTTATGATTGGTTTACTGTGTGGTCTGATTTTATGTGTATATAAAGGCACGATTAAAATATAATACGTTCTCGGTTCCCAGTTCTCTCTCTCGATTCTCTCAGTTCTGGTTGTCCTATTGTCAGCCTAGGGGGATGAATGGGCTTAGGTCAATCGTACATTTTCAACTAGGCACGCATCTTATTGGTGTTCGCATCCACTAACCAAAATCATCCATCTCCTCCTTCCTTTCACCGCGTCATAACAGAAACCCCTCAAGGTATGCTTATCTGTACTGAAATTTATTGCTTTATTCTCCTTAATCCTTTCAGCTGTTAATTATGTTGATCTTTAGAATGTAACCGAGGTAGTTTCTACTTATTTTTACTGCAATTGTGTTTTTTTCTTACATTTATACTAAGTTTCCATGTTTCTTATGAGCTATGTCTACTCTGATGTTTTGATTTTGGCGGCTGCCATATTAGTTTGTTCCCCTTTTTGATTGTGTTGCGCAGATTGGGTAGATTTGTGCATTTTCTAGTTGTGAGTTGAAGAATATTTACTGAAACTAAAACACTATGTTGTAACAAGTAACTATTAATGCTTAGATATTGATATTTCTATAGATTTAAACATTACCTTTTGATCAAACAATACGTGATCTGTCTCCATAAGATAAAATGTTTCTGTTTATTTATTGGAACTGATTTAGTTATACGAATTTTAGGAACGAATTTAAGCTAAATAGTTGAGTGTTGTTAATTTTTAAGCAACAACGCACATTTACATACATAGCTTTATATAGATCAGTTCCCCATCCAACCATCTTGTCCTGGATTTTGGCTGGGCTGGAGCGCGTGTATCCAAACTAACATGGACAGTTATTTTTCATTCCAAACTGCCTTATTTTTGAAATACTGATCATAACTACCCACTGTTAAAAATCATTTTCTATTACGATGTAATCTAAAAACATTTGGTTGGTGTAGTGCTGCAAGTAAGCGGCTCAAATCTCAGGAAACTAGTGACTGTTATTTCTGAAAGTAAACTTGCACGGACTGGTTTCTGGGAATTTGGTAAACCCATCATTTTATCTCTTTAACTCACAAGACCTGAGACTGCCTCACAACCAAACTCCAACGGAAATACCGTTATCACCAGAATTTTTAAATAGTGAAGTCTGTATGGTTGGTATGACACTATTTAGATGAAACGGGAGAAATATTAAGAGAACTGGAATAGTAATATACATCAGTCATCAACAACATTACCACTCTTTAAGAGATTTTTCAGAGTTCATCTGATGCTTCTTTGGAGCGATGATATTAAAATGCATGATTGGAGAAATATACCGCCCTCTTACTAGCTACTTTAAGAGTAGAGAATATACTAACCAGGCACTGTTGATGCTTAATAGGTGATCATTGCCGGAAACGTCAAGTCTCCATAACCAGGTAGACTACTAAAGAGTTGGTTCGATAGACAGTTTGCCAATGTCATAAATAGAGGGAGGTAGCTTATTTGGGTACATAGGGGGGGTGGTACGAGAAAGGCGGACACCGACCGAATGCTGTCAAAACTAGACTAACTTTTATCGAACGACCTACCATCACTTGAAACATTCAAGCGCAAGTTCTTCAAGGAAACGTGGCCATGTGGTAAGCACTTTCGACTTTGTCAACTCAAAGTTGCTATATGGATAGAGACTCCTCACCGTACCTGTTGAAAGAAGGTTACCTAAGCAACCATAAGGGATCAGTCAAAACACGACCCGGTGTCACATGAATGTGAAATTTGACTATAGATGAATACTTAGAAGTCAGTGAAGAGATAGTTCTGAAGGCAATATGGAGCAGCCACTTCAGAAAAAGAAGAGGATGTCACACCGGGAAAATATCTCATACAGAATTAGACCAATGTCCTTGCTCGACACAACGGAACAGACGCGGTTCCAAGGAAAGAGACTAAAGGAGGTTATACCAAGCCGGACTAACTGAGAAAATATAAAAACACCCACAGCATTTGCATCCTTACCAACCCTGAGATGACACTGATTTTCACACCGTGCTTTGCAAATGAATCAAGATCACTGTTAGATGCCTCAAGGAGCTGCCTCAGCAACTGATGCAACACTAAGCCGAATCCACTTTATTCCGAGGACGGCCCGATGGAAAATGAAGATAATCAGCTCATGTAAGTTCTCATGCTGTGACAGCATTAGGATATTGTATTAAACTAACATACAGTGGTAATGTTTCACCAGTCCGTAACCCTTTTAGCATTCCCCAGACTGCGGACAATTGCCGAGTGAAAGAAAAAAACCATGTCACAAATCCTCCCCGACAGGATTTTCAACCTTCTTCATCTATCATTAACTTAGTCCTAACCGATCACTATGGTGTTAGTCAAACCAAATATCCCCGTAGGATTAAGCTTGGTAGTCTATACTAGTATCTTAACAAAATTACTTGCCTAGATAGTTTTCTCCATCTTATTTCCATTACATGAATAGTTCGATGATGCAAATATTTAACTTACACAATGTCCCGGATTAGTAACACCATTTAAGACTACTCTAGCCGGTCTCATTTTGACTATGTAATCTATGCTTCTGACTAATATAAAACTTGCTAATGGTTAGGCTGTTTCTAAGTTGACAGTCAAATTGAAAGGTATAGGATGGTTCAAGTCCACTGTCTCATGCTCTGTTCCATTATACAGATTAATTATTCCTCCATCGCCCTAATCGCGTTTTCATGTCATCTTTAAGCAATGTGACATTTATTGATCATTTAAGATGTTGGCTAATAGATGCTGTAGGGTTGGATATCTCGCTGACTCTACAGAGTCACTTCGTGAGTTATACAATTGAGTGACCAAACAATTAATACTCTGGACTGTCTGCAAGAAAAAATGTACTTTCATGGGTTATTTATGACAATATCCATGCGACTATAAGCCGATCGACCTCACGATAATTTCAATTAAAAGTCAGTAAATAACTTTTAAGGAGTTTATCGTAGCCCTTCTTGAAGTCTACAGACTTCTAATCGGTGCGCAAAATGAGTTTATGAACGGTCTCGAATGTATCACAATCTTCTACAGACAAGACAAAGCTAGCCAGAGAAATTTGACAACAAGGAGTCAGTGAACCTGGTCAACGTAAACTTCCGATAAAATCTAATAAGATCTCGCACAAACAGACTATTACTGGGGCTATAAAGTATAGAAATGTCTGCAAATCTGCTAAGGTGAATTAAAAACCTGGCCAACCGCAGACGCAGCGTACGAGTTAATTCTAATGCTTCCTTTGGGAAACCAGTTTCGAGTTGGGTATGAATTGCACCCGGTATATGATTAAGTTACATTTGCGGTATTACTAGAGCAACTTCCAACAATTAAACCCACTCTTACGAATGAGAATAAATCAGAAGGCAATTAAGGATGGAAGAGAAGTTATATTTGATCGTGAATAGAGCGTCAATGGGATAGCAACGTCTAGGCTGGCAAACTAGAGAGAGAGATGCTTCCCATGGTGCGGCGTGACGTGATCTGGTGATGCATGACCGAGCGCCTTCAGCTAGTCGTGTCTGTTAAAACGAGCATGGTCAGTATCAATGTCGAGAGCCTATGTAACTATTTATTTTGGGGATTATTTACTGTTACAGGTCTCTGCTGTCAGGTAGATTGTTGATGTGGTCCTTGTTGTCGTGTAAAGTAGTTCAAAATTTGACCTTGTCCTAGAAGCGGCCACTCCAGGGATTCCTCAATATCACTGTTTCTGTAAAATTACACCCTATTAGGTTTGTTGAGTCTAACAGGTACCAGGTTTCGAACATTGCTACAAATCTATCTAAATGGACTTTGCCATTAGAGGTAACATAGTTGCTGGTGAGTCAGTATACATAGATACTGGCATGATTACAATGATTTCCGATGTTTCTGGGGCAAATTACTCATTTCCTGTATGATTGGTGCATGTTTGGGTTTTGTGGCTCCCTTACACCGTTTACCACAAGTGTCGAGTGGTAGTGTGCCCCATTGTATGACCGATCTGAACAATGTACCAACTCTGCATTCTCGACATATGTACCAGGACCAAGAGCATGGACGTTCAGTCACAAACTCTAGATATGGCTTAGGTACTTAGTTCTGTTTACTATAAACATCAGGTAAATTTTAATCTTTCAAAGAAACATATTTACAAACAACATCCGCACCTGTGTTTTCTTTAGACATGAAGAAAAGTCGGTTTTTCAGCGAAATATTCTCTTCCACCCAGCATTCTTATCTTTACGTTCTCTTCTTTCAATAATGGAGTTGGTGGAATCGTGCTCAGAACGATTACAACGATGATGTCAGAAGAGAACAATATAATTAGTCTATGAGTTGTAGCCTGGACACCACTTTGAGCAAACTCAGTTAATGAGGGAAGGAAGGTATTTGGATATCTCATTGTTTGGAATAATCTTCAATGATTTTCATTTACCTAGGGCGCTTCGTAACGTTTTTCATGATATGAATTCAACATTTTGCTAGTACATAAACCAGTCGAAACATTTTCGACAAACCAATCTGGACTTGAATCATATTTAGTAGTAAATTATGATTCAAATTTCACACATTGGTATGCATCGTGGTTATTCCTTAACGCAGCCTAGGTGAATCGCTAATACCAATCATTAAGGGTGAATAAATAATTGACGCTACATCTGTATGATTCCATAGGCGTTCTTATCTTCTGAATTTTTATCTCGACTAGGTTTGACTGTATTATATGTTACATGGCTAACTGGAGGAGGGACATAGTTGAGCTACACCTCTTGTCTCATAAGTCACTACTAGTGCAGTTTGTCTTCCATGACCCTTTAATGGAAGCGTCAGCTTCTTACTTTCCGGGTTTATAAGTCCTTACTGCAAACGTTTCCCCTCCCCCCTCCAACAACTCTTTAACGTTGCTTCTTACTAAGTTGTAATATACCAACAAGCCTACATAACGAATGATTCACAGCCTGACCAGTTCGATCTGAAATATCTTGATGTTTGAATCCACCACATAATGGTCTCGGTCGGATACCACTGAAAACCACTGAGCACTGGGCAGTTGTCTCGTCTTTGTGTGAGACTCAGCAGTGCGCACACTCGTCCCTGTCAGGGAGTCAGACCCAGGACACCCAGGTTCCGTGGCTAGCGCTCTGCAACCAAAACCACTGAACCAGCTTCCAGTAGTAGAATTCTCACTTCTATTAATATGTTATATAGCGCCAAGGCCAACCAACATCACTGATGATAAATGCTTCACACTTAAGAAATCCGGACCCAACCAGTTATGAGTTCGCACGAGGACCTCGGGAACATTTTGAACTTAGTCACTAGTGAGTTGATTATTATAGTTGATTTAAGGTGGTTCTTTGATGTAAATTGGCACTTAATCTTATTGTTATCTGAGAGTAATTTCGGTAGGTGAGCACTGTTCAGGAGTTCCATACACTGATGAATCAGCTGTCTAGTGCTTACTGGCTTTCAGTGGTACCCAGCAGAGGTCGATCTGTGCCGAATACGAGCAAAAAATTTAATTTAAGTGCCAATTTTTACGAGACTCACAAATTAACTCAAATATATTTTAATGTCCGCTGTCTTTGTTTACACTCTCAATTGTTGCGCTCAGTTTTGCTCATTTTCTATGAATACCAACAGATGAACGACTGGTTGTTGCTTCAGTTACGGACACTGATCTTAATTTATGAAACACATTCAAATGAATCAGAATATTTCCCTAAATCAACAGACTATCGAGGAAGCTGATGAGTTCCGTAGAATCACCCTCAATTAGGTAGCCACTGCTTTTTACTGATTTAATCACCGCCGTCGACCAAAGATGGTCTCCTAAACCTTTTTCTAAGGATCTGTTTGGCCTCGCAGCCCAATGAAAGCAGACGTCGAGATATGATTTAAGCCAGTTTAATAGGTAAAGTCTTACACCTGTCTGTTTGTGCTTGTTGATGGGGGGGGGAGGCAAGCATGAATGACTTGGTGGAAAATTTTGAGAAGGTTGGACATACTACGTAGACTATACAGTTGTAATCATAGATGGTATTCCAGTTGTCCTCCAAAAACAACAACTTTGTGATGCACGAGTTTCCTTTCTTATAATTACGCTGCTGGAGTGGGAAAAATAGTGGAGACCAAGTCACCTAAGGCACTACAGATTATAGGTTTCACTTAACTCAGACTGTATCATGGGGAGGGTTATTAGCCAGTAGTTTTTATCGGCCTTCCTTAAAGATTTGAGTTATATACGCTAGGTTCCATGTGTCATAAACCACACCTAGGCTTGTGGAATGTGCAACAGTCCTCTGTGAGGGGATTTTCCAGGAACCACGGTACTTCCCCCTTAGGATATAGGGAGGAACCTTGTCTGACAGGTGAAATATATCTATTTGACCGCCTCAGTTTTTGGAACACCAGCCCAACAATCGAATCAACTTTGACGATCCCAGCTTCCTTTTAATTGAAACCCTCGAGGTTGTGACTTGTAAACGTAGGTTTAAACGATAGTTATTAGTGTTAGGCCAAATCCTCAACAACTGCGACTTTACCTTCGGTTGGTCTGATGGTAATTAACAGTTACAAGACTCCAGCCTTGGTGTGTCGGGAAGAAATCACGTGATTAAATAAGCCTTTTGAGTTGAGGGGAAACATGATGATTGATTCGTTTTGATACTGATGCTTGTCTCCAATCCGAACCTTTGTCTGGATGTTTGTAGATCATTTATAGTCCTCGTAAGTAATACCACGGTTTATCTTTTGTACTCAAATAAATGACATTCTTTCAACCAACCATCGAGTAACCAACTGACTTGCATGAAAAATATAAAAGGCATCGGCTGATGCGATAACGTATTTCAGTGAACCAAGCGGGAAAACCTTCATTGTCTTCATTACATTGTAATGCACACACCATGATACGAATGTACGCTAAGTAAAATATTATGCCTAGGGTTATCAGCTGCTGTACATTGGTCCATGACACTCCCTCCACCGTTTCCAATTAGCACTAAATCTTTGTGTAACTGAAATAATCAGACGCAAACACAACACAATTTTGACGATCAAACGTAAAAATATGACTTTGAAGTCAAGTAGTCAATCATACTAGGGCAGACAGTAGTGGCCGATTTTCACATAAAGACAAATTAGATTGTAAAATATATTGTACCTTCATGACACTTGTAAACTGTAAGTACCAATAGAGAGGCAGAGATCACTGCATCATGACGTACACCCGGAATAAGAACCTAATCCCAAACAACTCTCAACGTGTTTTTAACTGTTATTCCTAATCTACTCCTTAGCCTCCAACGTAAATTAATTCAAACCATAGTGTATATCCCACTCTTATGATCTAATGCATTGCCAGAAAGACTAAACCTCGATGTGTTAACTTGAAATGCAAATCAGTGACTCCGTTTTCATAGATTTCTTATTCTAACAAAATTTTAGATGAACTATCACATCGTCTCCAGATTTTCAGTATTTTTAAACATCTACTTAAGCATTATTGTAAACTAATGTAGAAAATTGTCTGCGGATTAATCGCAGCCTGCAAAAATCAGCAAATATGGAAACAGGAAATAAGGGGTTTAGTATCCCAAGGGTGAGGAAAAACCTGTGTTCACATGACTTGGCTTCAAAAGCAACACGATTATTGAAAAGAGAGAACGTACATTGAAAGTGGAAAAGAAAGGACCCGTAGTGCCTAACTTTATCAAATTTCGAGGTATGATGCACTTACAGAATAAATAGTTGACTAATACTTACTTTAGGTTACCTCAAGCTGTATTTACCAGCTACAGCAAATGTCTAGAGGAACAAGTCAGTTAGTTTCCCCTCATTCAGAGAAATCTGAATTTTGAAATTACTTGATTTATGGTTAAGCTTAGTAGATTTGCTGCATGTGAAATACCTCATTATGTGAAGAACCCAAATTAATTTTTTTAAAGCACATAATAGTCACTTAAGTCACCTAAGCTATAGAAAGAAACTTAGGCGGTACGCGGACTTATTCATGATTTTTCGTCGCTTGTTTAAGTCGATGAGTGGTCAATAATTGCGGGCTAGCATATTTTTCCCCTAAGTACTTTTTGACTGCTGAAGATGTTGCCATCAGCCAAAGGTAAGTGCATACACTGTCGTTTGAGAAGTGTTTTTCGTGTGACTAATGTGATATTACCTTCATTTTAGCTCGAGAATGGCAGCAACTTCAGTCGAAAAAGTTTTCAGAAAAGCGCAAGTTTGGTTTCGTTGAAACTCAGAAAGATGAGATGCCACCTGAACACGTCCGTAAAATCATCAGAGATCATGGTGATATGACGAACAGAAAGTTTAGGCATGACAAGCGTGTTTATCTCGGAGCGCTAAAATACATGCCCCATGCGGTACTTAAGCTGCTAGAAAACATGCCTATGCCCTGGGAACAAATTCGGGATGTCAAAGTGTTATACCATATCACCGGTGCTATTACGTTTGTGAACGAAATACCATGGGTTGTCGAACCAATCTACTCCGCTCAGTGGGGTAGTATGTGGATAATGATGCGTCGTGAAAAGAGGGATCGTCGCCACTTCAAACGCATGCGATTTCCACCATTTGATGACGAGGAGCCTCCACTCGACTACGCTGATAATATACTCGACGTAGAGCCTCTTGAGCCTATACAGTTAGAATTGGATCCAGAAGAAGATACTTCCATAATTGAGTGGTTTTACGAAAGGAATCCTCTAGTAGAATCAAAGTATGTTCTGCACCTTTGTATTATGCGTATTTTGAGTGCTTTTGTATATGCGCACTCCATTTATCACATCCAACTGTAACCCATCAATACATCATGTAATACTCTTCCTGGTCAACCCAGGCGGAAACCTTGGGTTACGTGTACCGTGTTTGCTGTCAGCCAACACTCAGCCTTAACTAGGTATCCGTTCACTTAAACTGTTACATAAGACCCTATGAAAGTAAATTTTCTTAGGGACATTGGCTTGCACGATTATTGTCATCTAAAAGCATAAATCTTCATTATAAATGCCTACCGAAATGTGTGCGCCATGCAATTAGACAAATTATTCGTAAATATAATTCATGGCTGTACGTCGCCTGTGATGCCGCCCAAAAGCCCATATCGAAGTGGTTAACCTGTGCAGTATCGATAATCACATCTACAAGCCATTTTCATGAGCTATAAGCTTCACCAATGTATGTAGTCACAAGACGCTTATTAGAATGGCAAAGTTAGGTATACACGTAAGCTTTTGTCCATTTTGTAGCATACTGACGTGTTGCAATAGGTTATATTCCCAATCGACTGACCTTCAATAAAAAAATCACCGCATAGCTAGCCTATATATGCGTTACAATTTGTCTATAATTCACAGTTTCCATTTCTGGGCACTAGGAATTTGTTCACTTAGTTGTTCTAATTAATACTGTAACTTTGAAACCGTGTCGTTAGTGGTAAGTCATTGTTAAATGCACTTAAATATTTCGTTATAGTGGTCGACTCAAGGCTCTTACACGACAATTTTCTGAACATACAATCGCAAATCCCAGCTCAAAAGCGAGTTAATCATTAACAACATAGGTCCTGGCTTGTCCCACAGGTTCAAGTTGCTGTACCACATCACAATGGAGTCAAATTTACATGAGTAACAATAACAGAATTCAGTAGGGAAGAATAAAGTAAGAGTGTGTGTATGAAAGGATAATAGAGCTTATGATCTAGATAAAGATGAATGAACACACTTGTGTCACTATGACGGGTCCTGATGCGTGTCACCCTGTGTCTCTTACCACTGATTGAGGCTACCGCGCTGATCCCAACCGAATAATCTGCATCTACCGGCAGGACTATAGAACAGTGACGACCTTGATACTGGCTAGGAGAAAACTGACCAATAAAAAAGCGGCTTAGGATGGAATGATATTATTATTAGAAGTCTTCCAAAATGAAGTACTACTCAAATGTGTACAATAATTTCACATGATCACTTGATGCTTCGAGATTATCTAACTATTGTAAATATTTAAATCGAAGTAACTTCTATGTAAGTACTCGTTCACGTGGCTATAGAGCATTTTCTCTACAGGTTTCTTTATATTTGTGGAGATAACTTCTTCAATCCAGATCACATTGCTTCTATGTTATTCGTATGAGTTCCTGTCAAGAGATCTGCTGTGAACGACGATCTGATGACTGTGTCTAAGTCTTGATAGGCACTTGTATGATTTTAGATCATTAGTGTAAATTGCTGTCCTTCGTCCGACATACTTAATAATCGGAATTAAGGTCGATTTCTTCCGATCAGAAACCCTTTCAAAGTGTCCTTTTCCTAAATGTTGGTCCCAAATACCAAATATCTAATGTAGGTTTCAATATAAAAACTACCTACCCACACTGTGTATGCTGCGTCCCCGATTATGTTTGCGCTTTCTGGGAACCTTTCTCTTGCAAATAGTTGACGGTAACTTCCTCTAAATTAGCGAGCATGTGGTAAGTCGTCGATATCGTCAGCCAAGCTGTTTGCAATGACCTTGAGATCAAAAATCGCCACATTGGTTCGTCCCTGTTCTATAGTCCTGCCTATCTACCAACATGGTTAGACCATTGGTTAAGGCCTCTATGGACTGATGTGTTTTGATCTGGACGCTACTGGTCCTTTTCTATCCTACTTCATTAGCCAGCATCCCTCGATGGGGTAGGCGGTGGTTGGTGTACGTAATGTATGTCTCACCCACGGAAGTTGGTGCAGATTCACAACCTCGCCAGCTGATTTTACGATTTGGCCTACCGACTCCCTGTTATAATTACTATGACTGAGCGCTTAGCTTTCTAAAGGAGTCTTAAGAACTTCATCTAGAATTCATTGTTTACTCCATCCGAGCTGTAGTCGTTGCAGACAGGAAAAAACAACAATAAAACATCTGCATGTACTCCCATATTTTTAAGTTTGTACTGCACCATTTAGACGGACATTAACGACTATCAACAAGTATCCATTCGAAAAGTACCTGTTTTGCTAGCAATCTTAGTGCTATGCCTACACCAGCAAAGCTGTCGGGTCCCAAGATAAAAGAAGAGTAGATCGTACAGTTTCTCCATATTGACTAGTTGAAGTCATGTGAATAACCGCACTGGGGTCTTATGTGTGTGTTTTGGAGACAGCATACACTAGTCTCATAAGATTCTAGGGTTTGAGCTAACGAGGCTTGCTAGCTAATATGACCCGATGTCCGCACATTAAAGGCCGCAGCATGAAGTTTGGAGTGCAGTTTCATGAAACCTGGAATAGCATTTTGCAAACTCGGATAGCTAGTACTAGTGGCACGTATTGAAAAGGTGGTGGGAAGATGTAGATGGGAGGGGAAGTAGTTGAGATATGAGGAGGAGAACGAGTTTTCTCGTAAATTGAGTTATCTTGACTGTTGTTAGATGTATGAAGACGGTTATCACTTTCCGGCTGACTACTCTGCTAAAGCAAGTGAATATGGATACCAAGAATCATACTGGATTAATAACATCTTCATATACTACTAGTTTTTCCATTATCTTGGGACTCCGGTCTACTTTTTCTGGTAGACCTTTCTTTGTTGATTTAGCATAATCCAACAATTATTTCCGATTTCTCACTTCTGTAGGAAACTACCACGTAAAATCAGTAAGTCATGGTCTGATAAAAGCTGGAAACGCTCATTCGTGTGAGAGTACTTCAGAAAAATGTCATCTATCCACCACTATATCAAAGGTCACTTAGAAAGACTGGATTGATTACCATATGATTGTAATATTTGTAGACACTATAAAGAGGAATTCACGTGTTGCATCTTTCTTGTAGGTACGTCAATGGCATCACATACCGGCGTTGGAATCTGCCTCTAAACATAATGTCCAACCTCTATCGTTTGGCTAATTCTCTATTGACTGACCTAGTGGATGACAATTACTTCTACTTATTCGACCTTAAGTCCTTCTTCACGGCTAAAGCCCTCAACGTTGCTCTCCCTGGTGGTCCGAAGTTTGAACCACTAGTCAAAGACAAGACCTTAGAGTAATGCTTTTTTTTAAAATTAATGTTTTAATTTGTAGGGATGAAGATTGGAACGAATTTAATGATATTAACAAGATCATTATTCGCCAGCCTATTCGTACTGAATACCGGATAGCATTCCCTTATCTCTATAATAGTTATCCATTTCAAGTGCACTTGTCTTGGTATCATACCCCTAACGTACTTTTTATTAAAACAGAAGACCCCGACCTTCCTGCTTTTTACTTCGACCCTTTAATAAACCCTATATCCCAAAGACAAGGTGTAAAGGTAGATTTCCTGTCCATGTTAGATTTCTCCTTTATAGGCTCCAGAGTTGCAACCAGATGACGATGAGACGTATGAACTACCTGAAGGATTTCAACCGTTTCTTACTGAAACTCCTCTTTACACTGATAACACAGCAAATGGTATTGCACTTTTGTGGGCTCCAAGACCATTTTGCTTAAGATCAGGGTCCACACGACGTGCTATTGATGTTCCTTTAGTCAAAGCTTGGTACAGAGAACATTGCCCTTCCGGTATGCCTGTAAAAGTAAGCTTACTTTACTTCGCTACTTATTCCACTAGGTCCGTGTTTCTTACCAAAAGTTGTTGAAATACTTTGTTCTTAATGCTCTTCATCATCGTCGACCGAAACCTCAGAAAAAACGCTATTTATTCCGTTCTTTCAAAGCAACTAAATTCTTCCAAATCACTAGTTTGGATTGGGTTGAAGTTGGATTACAAGTGTGTCGTCAGGGATACAACATGCTTAACCTTCTTATTCATCGAAAAAATCTTAATTATTTGCATTTGGATTATAACTTTAACTTAAAACCAGTGAAAACCCTTACAACCAAAGAAAGGAAGAAATCACGGTTTGGTAATGCTTTTCATCTTTGTAGAGAAATACTTCGTTTAACAAAGCTCATCGTAGATAGCCATGTTCAGTATCGTTTGGGAAATGTTGATGCATTCCAGGTAATTTTCTACCATGTTTCGTTAATTAATATTGGGGCTTTTGTAAGTGTCGTATTTGCTGAGTATTATCGCTTTTGTGATGAAAACGCAGGGGTCCGGAATGTGGTCATAATGTGGATCACATAGTACATGAATCTTTGGCTGTGGCTTTCAGCATTGGTTTATGTGCTAGGATATTGCGGAACCTGATATAATAATTTTTAGTAATAACAGTACTTTTTGCTTTCAGTTAGCAGATGGCCTCCAGTACATTTTCTCACACGTCGGACAGTTAACGGGAATGTACCGTTATAAATACAAACTTATGCGTCAGATTAGAATGTGCAAGGATCTGAAGCACGTAATTTACTACCGTTTCAACACTGGACCAGTGGGAAAAGGTCCAGGTGTTGGGTTTTGGGCACCCGGATGGAGAGTGTGGTTATTTTTCATGCGCGGCATA
This sequence comes from Schistosoma mekongi, assembly GCA_034768735.1. Lineage (NCBI taxonomy): Eukaryota > Metazoa > Platyhelminthes > Trematoda > Strigeidida > Schistosomatidae > Schistosoma > Schistosoma mekongi. Next base: position 52,291,175 of record CM068306.1, read on the forward strand.
ACGCCATTACTGGAGCGTTGGTTAGGAAATCTTTTATCACGCCAGTTTGAAGGAAGACATTCTAAAGGCGTTGCTAAAACTGTTACCAAACAACGAGTTGAGTCTCATTACGATTTGGAACTGCGTGCTGCTGTCATGCATGATATACTGGATATGATGCCCGAAGGTATTAAACAAAATAAAGCAAGAACTATTTTACAGCATCTGGGGGAAGCATGGCGTTGTTGGAAAGCCAATATTCCTTGGAAAGTAAGTAATTATTGCTTTCGTGTATCCCATAATTGTCGAATTTCTTATTTTCCGCTTAAGTCTCCTGTCTATCGCTAAACATTTTGTGCCCGCTTCTACCTCGACATATTTGTGAGGGGAATTGTTGGTTTACTGACTAACATAAACGTTCCAGCTAGAATGTCATAAGTTTAGAGTATTACTGAGCTGTACTGGTCACTTTATGCGACATATTCCCATCCCAACCTAAGGACTTACAAGATTCGTGAGTTGTTTGTTTCTTTACTCTAATTATGATATGCAATTACATTTATTGCTGTCATCCAATTAGGTATTAAAAATTGATAGTTTTATGGTAATACACTTTAAATCTACTGCGTGCCTTCCATTTGGCAGAACAAATAGCTTAACACGGAATCTTTCAGTATAACGGATAACCACTTTTACGGACATGTATTGCGTATGCCCAACTACCACCTGCTTTATCACACCATGTTGCTTCGTCGAGAAGTAGGGTAAAGAAAGCTAGGGGTAGCCAAACTGAAACCTGACATTAGTCCACGAAGTCTTTGATTGTTGGTCTAAACTATTCCTGTAGATGCAGTCTGTTTAGCTGAGATCCACGTCGTAGTTGCGACTAATCGTTAGGAACACTAGGTGATCATAGTTGAGCAAGTGCATTCACTCTTTATCTTTATCATAAGTCCCATTATTCCGATACACGTATCTTTACTTCCTGCTTTGTTAATCTTGCCCAGTGGTTCTCGTCGTACTAATCTGGTGTAGCAACTAAGACCTTGACGCATATGTGCAATGCCCTACGTTGTCCATGACTGATTGACTTTTAAGGAACCAAATATTATTCGCTTTATTTCCGTTGAAGGCAACTTCGATGTTTTTCAATCTCATAAATAATCAACTAACTGTCATGTTTTGTCTGTTTTTCCTATATTCTTAGGTCCCGAATATGCCAATTCCTATTGAAAATATGATTCTACGTTACGTTAAAGCTAAGGCTGACTGGTGGACCAATACAGCTCATTATAATCGTGAACGCATTCGGCGAGGTGCAACTGTTGATAAGACTGTTTGTAAGAAGAACCTGGGTCGGCTAACTCGACTCTATCTCAAAGCAGAACAGGAACGACAACATAATTATCTGAAGGTATGTTTCACCTTTATTTAGCCCGTATGAATTACTTAAACAACAAAGTCTAAAGCTTTTTCATAACACTAAACTATAGTTCGTGTAATGAATGAATAAGAGTCGTTCGGTCGCTTACTGAAAACTGATACATTGTTCATACCTAAATTTTGAAATGTAGGTAGTTTTTTTAAAATTCCGTTTTCTCATCCATATGTTCTTGAATATGCCTAATGTTACGGTATATTTGTCCTTTTTCAGGATGGTCCTTATGTAACCGCAGAGGAGGCTGTAGCTATTTACACAACAACCGTACATTGGTTGGAAAGTAGGCGCTTTTCTCCAATTCCTTTTCCACCATTAAGTTACAAGCATGATACCAAGTTGCTGATTCTTGCCCTCGAACGTCTCCGAGAATCTTACAGTGTCAAAAATAGACTAAATCAATCTCAACGCGAGGAACTGGGTTTGATTGAACAAGCTTATGATAATCCACATGAAGCCCTTAGTCGTATCAAGCGACACTTACTTACTCAAAGAGCATTTAAAGAAGTTGGAATCGAATTCATGGATCTTTACAGTCATTTAGTACCTGTTTATGATGTTGAGCCTCTAGAGAAAATAACTGATGCCTATTTGGATCAATATTTGTGGTACGAAGCTGATAAACGTCGTCTTTTCCCTCCATGGATCAAACCAGCCGACTTGGAACCTCCACCTTTACTGGTATACAAGTGGTGCCAAGGTATTAACAACTTGAAGGTAGGTTAGAAATCTCCCTGAATTGTTACTTCTCTTACAACAATCACTTATAACAACGTTTGTCTTTATTCTTTGACCTAATAACTTGAAATAATATGGCTAGTGCAAAAATGGCATTTTCAATGGATTGTTATCTATTTTGATAGTCAACAAAGTTACGCTTAGATGTTTTCACAATCAGTCGCAGCTTTCACTGTTCAATTTTTTAAATGTAGACCACTTTTGTGGCATTTTAATTTCACATGGTCGGTTTCCTACATTTTCCTAATGTTTCTTCCCATGATTAAATTTCAATATAATTGTTTCCTTTGATTTTCAGGATGTTTGGGAAACTGTTGAAGGTGAATGTAATGTGTTATTGGAAACGAAGTTTGAAAAAGTGTACGAAAAAATTGACCTTACATTGCTCAATCGTCTCTTAAGACTTATCGTTGATCACAATATTGCAGACTATATGACTGCAAAAAATAACGTTGTAATAAATTACAAGGATATGAATCATACGAACAGTTACGGGATTATTCGTGGTCTTCAGTTTTCATCCTTTATTACTCAGTATTACGGTCTTGTATTGGACTTGTTGGTTTTAGGTCTGGAAAGAGCAGCGGAAATGTGCGGTCCTCCTCAGATGCCGAATGACTTCCTTCAATTTCAGGTAGGATAACGCCATTGATGTTCACATACATTTGTTGAAAGCGTGTGAAAGCAATACACATATGAAAGCTTTTTCTTTATGTTACAGGATACCGCGACAGAAATCTCTCATCCCATTCGGCTATACTGTCGTTATGTAGATCGCTTCTGGATGTTTTTCCGTTTCTCAGCGGAGGACGCTCGCGACCTTATTCAGCGCTATTTGACGGAGCACCCTGATCCAAATAATGAGAATATCGTGGGTTACAACAATAAAAAGTGTTGGCCACGTGATAGTAGAATGCGCTTAATGAAACATGATGTCAATCTTGGTCGTGCTGTTTTTTGGGATATCAAAAATCGTCTACCAAGATCTGTCACAACGATAGATTGGGATAGCAGTTTCGTCTCCGTTTATAGCAAAGATAACCCAAATTTGTTGTTCGCAATGTGTGGATTTGAATGTCGTATCCTCCCATCTTGTCGTTCACCTGGCCAAGCTGCAGATGCTAATCTTCCAAGTGGTGTGTGGCACCTACAGAACGAGGTATTCCTTTTTATTGGTCCAAAGTTGATTATTCGTACTCTTGAATTGTTCGCTAGCTCGTTGATTATCTTATAACTTGAAATCTCTATGTTTGCTTTTTTAGGTGACCAAAGAGCGTACTGCACAGTGTTTCCTTCGAGTCGATGACGAATCAATGCAACGGTTCCATAACAGAGTCAGGCAAATTTTAATGGCCTCTGGATCTACAACTTTCACAAAAATAGTGAATAAATGGAATACTGCTTTAATTGGCTTAATGACTTATTATCGTGAGGCAGCAGTAAGTACCGTTGCATTGTTGGATCTGTTAGTAAAGTGTGAGAACAAAATACAAACACGTATCAAAATTGGATTAAACTCGAAAATGCCTGCTCGTTTCCCTCCAGTAGTTTTTTATACACCAAAAGTGAGTTTGTAAAAAGATTTCCGCGTTTATTATTTTGGACACAAGCTATAAATATGTTAGTAATAAAATACTTCATCCACCTCAGTAAAAGTACATTTTCTATTTTATTAGGAACTTGGTGGTTTAGGCATGCTCAGCATGGGGCACGTTCTTATCCCACAGTCTGATTTACGCTGGTCAAAGCAAACCGATGTCGGTATCACTCATTTCCGTTCCGGTATGAGTCATGATGAGGACCAGGTCATCCCAAACTTGTTCTCTTACATCTTATCTTGGGAGACAGAGTTTCGCGATTCCCAGAGCGTTTGGGCTGAATATGCATTGAAACGACAAGAAGCAAATGCTCAAAATAGGTAGGTACTTGAAATCTAAATGAACTCTGAAAAAGTTTTGGTAATTTAACACAATAGATACTTATTTGATTACATTCTCAAGCTTGTCGAAACAGCTATGCTCTAATTCGTAAGTTAAACTTACATTCGAAATGTTCAGCTTCAAGGATATAATTTTGGATAAGGTAAGCGGGCTTGCTAATATGTTGTGTACTAGGCATTTAAATCCTGAGTATATTCATAAACAATTATCTTTGCTATCTGCAGATCTTGCATCATCAAAACGTTGAGAAAAAAGCCTTTCATACCATCCTCTTCCCTGATTAGAAATAAAGTATATCCAGATATGTGTATAAATAAAAAATTATTAATCTGAATATGTTTTCAAAAGGGTTTATATAGCTCCACAAACCATCTTTCAAAAATACAGCTTATTTATACCGCTTCAGTGAACATTTAGAATACTAATAAATAGCAAACAGTCCTGCTTACTCAAATTGATTGTTGATTTTGCGGAATTCCCAGGTTTCCTATATCCCTTTGTATAACTCGTTTCTGATTACTCTTTTTCAGACGTCTTACATTGGAGGATCTTGAGGATAGTTGGGATCGTGGTATTCCCCGAATTAATACTCTTTTCCAAAAAGACAGACACACACTGGCTTACGATAAGGGATGGCGTGTGCGCACTGAGTTTAAACAGTATCAAGTTCTTAAGCAAAATCCTTTCTGGTGGACACATCAAAGGCATGATGGAAAGTTATGGAATTTGAACAACTACCGTACTGATATGATCCAGGCTCTGGGAGGTGTCGAAGGCATCCTGGAACATACATTGTTTAAAGGCACATATTTCCCCACGTGGGAAGGTCTTTTCTGGTAAGCTTCTCCAATATTTAGTTTACTTCTCATATTTAACCTGTTTTGATTTCACATTACTATTTGTCTTCATATTTAGAGGGTAAGTTTCACTTAAATCCAATAAGTTATCGATGGAATTATAGCTTAAGATGGTCTTTACTAATCAATACAGTAATCTTTTGTAGTGCTTAAATTTATGACTTCTGTATAATTACAGGGAGAAAGCTAGCGGTTTTGAAGAATCAATGAAGTACAAGAAGTTGACTAATGCTCAACGATCAGGTTTGAATCAAATACCTAATCGACGCTTTACATTGTGGTGGTCTCCAACTATCAATCGAGCTAATGTAAGTTTTCATTAACTAACTGAAACATCTATTAATTTTAAAATAACTCGCCTCGTTTTATGAATACTGGCGGTATACATCTACATATAAAAGTTGAACCGGTTATTTTAGCTTAAATGCATTAATAAATCATTTTTTAAAGTCTGATTACATTTTTAGAGTCATACAATTTATCTGCTGATCAATTTATATTTGACTACAGGATAGATATCTGCATTGTGTATTGCGTTTAGATATTGATGTGCAACCTACAGTTATTGTAATCTTTATTAATATAAGTGTATCTAACTTAAAAGTTCAAATTGGTTTTGTTATGACTCACCTACTCTACATTATTTTTAATAGTTTTGTTAGTTCTCTGCATGCCTTGACTTATCATCTTTACTTTAGGTCTATGTCGGTTTCCAAGTACAACTCGATCTAACTGGTATTTTCATGCACGGTAAAATTCCAACTCTGAAAATCTCACTCATTCAGATATTCCGAGCTCACTTGTGGCAAAAAATTCATGAATCCGTAGTTATGGATATATGTCAAGTGTTTGATCAGGAGCTTGATGCTTTGGAAATTGAAACTGTCCAAAAGGAAACTATCCATCCTCGAAAGTCGTATAAAATGAATTCTAGCTGCGCAGATATTCTCTTATTTGCCTCCTACAAATGGCCTGTATCCCGACCAAGTCTTTTAGCTGACTCGAAGTAAGCTGATGTTTTATACGTGTTCACTAGTACTATTCCTCGGTATATGTAATTCATATCTGTACATAATCATAGATTGATTCAGTCGGTTGGCCGTTAGTTTTTTTGATAACTTATTGTATGCAGCAAACTCATTAATATTAAAGAGAATAAAAGGTTAAAACCAATAAAACTTACCCATTTACTGAGTCATATGCATGTTACCTCACCCCCTTAACATTTGACACTGAAAGGAATTATACAGAATCCTATTATCACGCTTATGTATCATACACGGGAAAGAATAAAACATCCTCACTACGTTACGGATGTTTGAGTTCATATTGAAGGGATTGGTAAAAATTGGATGCAAAATATTTAATTTTACTCCAAGGTTGCTGATATTTTCACGAATAACTTAGTCTTCATATTGAAAAATTCTGCATGCCGAAGCACCATGTAAGTGTCTCCTTTGCCTACCTTTACAGAGATCTTATGGATGGGACTACAACCCAAAAGTTCTGGATTGACATTCAACTGAGATGGGGTGATTATGATTCTCACGATATTGAGCGTTACGCTAGGGCGAAGTTTCTGGATTATACAACTGATAACATGTCTATTTACCCTTCTCCAACCGGTGTCATGATTGCGATTGATCTTGCTTACAATTTGCACAGGTAAATGTTCATTAGCTTAACATTTGACTACTTATGTCCTATTGTTTATTAACGTCACTTAGTACTTGGATATGAATCTCATTGTTATTGGTTCTTTTAATTGGTGTTTTCATACCTTTTCCTAGAGATAGATCTTCAAAATTTACAACGTCTTCATAAGTCAGCGTTTAGTTAGTAATTTAGTTTTTATTTAAATCCTACGCTTATCAGCCGTGATCGCAATTGTGTCTTGTGTACATTAGCTACAAAATTAAATTGGTTATGGACATCGAAGTGTCTATTACATCTTTCATTTTCCTAAACGTTCCAACTATGTATCACTTTAATGCTTCTCTTAATGTTTGTATTTATCACATGGTACTTATTACTATCTAAATTCCTACTACGTTAACTGATCAAGTTCTAATAATTTAGTTAGGGCAACTATTCAGCATTCCATAAATTTAGTGAGTCTAAATTTCGTATTTTTTGTTTGTAGATACAATAGGTTTTCAGGAGAATATAAATTGTCTTCTCAAATAAATAAAGCGTTATTCCCTAGGCTAATTACTTGTATTTAAACTTCCTTCTTGGCTTTAACTACTTTTTAGTGCTTATGGAAACTGGTTTCCTGGCTGTAAACCACTCATACAGCAGGCAATGGTCAAAATAATGAAAGCAAATCCTGCTTTATACGTGTTACGTGAACGTATTCGTAAAGCATTACAGTTGTACTCCAGCGAACCTACCGAGCCTTATTTGAGTTCACAAAACTACAATGAGTTGTTTTCCAACCAAATTATATGGTTTGTTGATGATACAAATGTATATCGTGTTACTATACATAAGGTAAGTCGTCGTAGAAGTGTACTATTTTCCACATGTATAGTTTTCATCATCCTAATTAGTCGTAATAGCTAACTTGGAGATAATTTGTTTAATGGATACGTTCAAAACACATAATTACGTATTTTTTTTAGCATGTAGTGTCTTATAATCAGTTGGTAAAAGTTTTGGGATCGCGTATGTAATTTTTATTCTGTTCGATGTAATCTTTTTCAGGCACTCTACTTTCCTGATGATAGCAGTAGTGGACAAATTGGGTGTGAGTGCGGTTCATCCTTTATCATTAGATTTGCACTCACCAACGCTTAAAGGTCTATTTGTAATCTTTGGCTCACGTACTTAACAAGTTTCAATTTGTGAACTGTTGTTAGGGTATCTTTGTTTCTTATTTATTTTTACGTATTTTGTAGACTTTTGAAGGCAATCTTACTACAAAACCCATCAATGGTGCAATCTTCATTTTCAATCCACGCACTGGGCAATTGTTTTTAAAAATAATCCATACATCTGTTTGGGCAGGACAAAAACGTTTAGGTCAATTGGCCAAATGGAAAACAGCAGAAGAGGTTGCCGCACTTATCCGCTCACTACCAGTTGAAGAACAACCAAAACAAATCATTGTCACTCGCAAAGGAATGCTGGATCCACTGGAAGTACATCTTCTCGATTTCCCCAATATTGTTATAAAGGTATTGTTTGTGTACACTGAAACTTCCTAATATTGTGAACCCTTGAAATAGAATTGCTATAATATGTGTATGGCGTATCTTATTATCATTATATTATCATTTGACTTGTTATTCATATTCTAACATTCATTCGCTCGAAGTATATCTCCATGTTGCTTATTAGTAAATATCCCTGTAAAGTGATACTTTATCCTCTTAAGATTTTTACCAAGAATTTGAGCATTTTGCATGAGTATTCTTGACTTTATTTCTAGTAGCTACTTTTCAATGAGGAAAGTTGTTAAGGATATAACAGTCTGCATGTCTACTTTTTACTCCATATTTGCCTAGTTTAATTCATAAACGCTGTCGGACTGTTCACTAATAAATACTTGCCATCTGTTCTGAGACATGTACAAATGCATATATTTGAACTCGCATCTCCGTTTGGAACTTAGTTATTTCCAGCACTTTACCGTCATCTAAAAATGTTGGGTGATTTTCCATCGGAATATGTCTTCTGTAATCTCCCATTTTCGGTATATTGCATATTTAGTACTTGGTATATCGTTACTCAGGAACGTAGAGTTTTGTGGATCGTTTACGGTCATTTTGAAAGGTGCTATATATTTAGTTTGTTCCCTTTATAAATGACGTGATTTTTTTATTCTAGGGTTCTGAACTCCAACTACCTTTCCAAGCCTGTTTAAAAGTTGAGAAGTTTGGAGATCTCATACTGAAAGCATCAGAACCACAAATGGTCTTATTCAATTTATACGATGATTGGCTGAAATCCATTAGCTCCTACACAGCATTTTCTCGTCTAATTTTAATTTTACGAGCTTTACATGTCAATAATGATAAGGCTAAAATTGTACTTAAACCGGACAAAACCACAGTCACTGAACTTCATCATATTTGGCCAACCCTTAATTCAGATGATTGGATCAAAGTCGAATACCAACTAAAGGATCTCATTTTAGCTGACTATGGGAAGAAAAATAAGTAAGTTTTTTTATTTCTAATTATTATTGGTCATATATCTGCCCATCATGTAGATCGTAAAACTTGACACTTGTATCCAAGCTAATATACCCAGTTAGCACAGCAAGATGAATGTCATAGTAGTAGCAAAACCAGTCGTTTTAAAAACGATTGGACATAGAGAACACAATTCAAGAAATAATGATTGTTATACAGGACTATATATATATGTAATGATAAGGTTCAGGATTTAAGGGATTACACCTGCGTAAATGCTAAAGATTCTGAACTATGCTAGACAGACAGACAGTTACAACGTAGAACTTGGTACATTCGTACGTCAGTTCAAGTTGCTATCCCTCAATTAGCAAATAGAGATTAAATTATCGGATCAAATCCCACAGTAGTGGTGGTAGTGACATAGTTAGTATTAATGGAAGGGAATGGAGATCGGAGATAAGATTTAAGAAAATATGATTCAGTAAAGAGAAAATTATGATAAGTTCAGAAACTTAGAATTTGGAGGAAGACAAGGAGTGGATGCACCTGCGCCATTGCCAACGATTTTGAGCTATATCACCTAGGGTCTCTAGCTATTTATTACGAGCGTCACGCGGACCCCAACCTGGTAGTCTGCACCTATTAACATGGCTCAGCCCAACTGTCAATGACTTCATGGACTGGTGCCATGTTTTAGTTTGGACACCATATTCTTTAAGCTGATTCCACGGTAATTGTCACAGGAGGACTTCTGTCCTTTCTTATAGATTGGAACGATAAGTGTTTGAGACCAGTCAGATGGGATTACGCCCAATTCCCAGATTCTAGATAGGGTCCCGGTTAATCTCGCTGCCAAAATTGGACCACCATCCCTAAATATCTCAGGGGTCAACCCATCGGGTCCTGCTGCTCTACCTCGCTTTAGGTTCCCTATAGCCTTCTCAACCTCACTTAGACTTGGGGGACCAATATTAATTTGCCATTCAGATTGCTTGGGAATGGTGGGCAACTGGGATAAAGCTGAGGGCCAATTGAACTGTTTCCTAAAGTGTTCTGCCCATCGGTCCAACCTTCTGGATTGACAGTGAATAATGGTCCCATCTTTTTCTGATATAGTTTCACTTACAGTTGGGTTTCTGATACCCGTTTCCTTGATAAGTCTGAACAGTTGCCTATTGTTACCTATTGCAGCTGCCTTTTCTATCTCTTTAGCTTTCGCCACCCACCACTGCTCACGATCATTCCGTAAGCTTTTAACCAATTTGTGTTTAATTTGCCTTCGCTCCTCAACTAGACGGGATGTGTTGCCGAGCATCTATCAGTTCAGTAGACGCAGCTGAAATCCACTGAGTTTTCCTAACTTTTTGGTTTAGTTTACTAGTAGATATTACTGCTGTTTCGACAGCTTTTTGGATATCATTCCAAGCTGACTCGGTGTGGGTATCGTTTATACAGTTGACTAATTGGTTTTTAAGTTGTTCCTGAAATATATTCTTGACTTTTTCATCATTAGGTTGAACTCGTATGGGGATTTTTGCTGTGGGTCTTTTACGTCCAGTGAGACGCAGACTAATACGCGCTCGTACTAAAGCGTGGTCTGAGTCTAAACATGTGCTCCAAAATGAGCGGCAGTCTTCTATAGAACCTCTCAAACAGTGGCTAATAGCAATGTGGTCTATTTGAGTCCAACGTTGAGTTGACTGTGGGGGCCGCCATGTCATCTTGTGTCTTTCCTTATGTTTAAAGCTAGTGCTTGCGAGAAATAGACGATTATGTGAGCACAGTTGTAATAAACGGTCGCCATTATCTGTTCGTTGGGCCTCGACACCATAGGATCCACCTCGGTGCCTTTCGGTTTCGTCTAATCTACTTACTTGGGCATTAAAGTCACCAGCCATAATCACTACATCAGTACGCTTAGCTTTTCGAAGGAAGTCTGAAAGCTTTCTGTAAAATTCATCTTTTACTTCATCTGAGCTGCAATCAGTAGGAGCATAGGCAGAGACAACAAAGAGGCAACAGCGCATGTCCCTATCTTTCCGATTTCTTACTGTCCCGTTTAGACGGATAGCGCATAAGCGACTGTCTATGGGAATCTAGCCAAGGAGAGCCCTTTCAGCTTTTGAACTTAGTGCTATACCTACACCAGCAAGGCCACGAGTGGTGGCAGTGGGGTCTCCGGAAACACGAAGGGTGAACCGGACCGGTTCTTTATCTTCACAAGGTGAGGCCAAGCGAATGATTGTACTTGGATCCTGTATACGCGTTTCGGAGACGTAGCAGACATCGATGGAACGAGAATCTAGGGTCATGACTAGGGAGGCTTGTTGTCCTATTTGGCTTAAGGTTCGAACGTTAAAAGCTCCAATATGTAGTTTAGTGCGAGGTTTCAGGATGCCAGGAATAACGTTTCGTGAACTTAAACCATTAGCATTAGAGGCGTGAAGTGATAAAGTTAGGCTAGACGGGTTAATCGTGGGAATAGTGGAGTTATTGAGAGTTGAGGGTGGGATTTGACCTCGAGCAAAATGATCTCTTGCGCTGTTAGAGGTATGAGGACGGTTTTCACTTCCTGGCTGCCCACACCATGGAAGGATATTACTTCCTGAGGTACCTGAAAAGGAAATTGGATTAGTATTGGTCATAGTGACCTGAAAGCGCGATCGCAGAGCCCAGAGGGCAACTGCTTGAGGCCGACCACGCACAACCTTGTAATCGGATGTTTTCGAGGTGTTAGCTCCGTTCTCTAGAAGGCCTTACTGCCGGAGACGGAAATCCGTGAAGTAAGGTGAGGTGTGACATTTTTAGCTTCGACCTTTTCTAACCCCTTCCTTCCTTTGTGAGAAGGCAGCATCGCTGCAAATGCTGGTTATCCGAGGGAAACACCTTACTGCTGTCACACCCCGCTGCAGCCAGCAGTACGACTTCGCCCTCAGATCTTAGGTTGCTGCCTTTAGTCTTATCGCTCTCCAACAGACCTGCTTGGCATGGTAGGACCTAGAGGAACAAGCGTTCCAGCCAATATAGCTCAGTTGGGTCATCACGATAGGCAAGCCCGTCCACCACGTCAAGGTAGCAGCTACATACCCCTTACCAGATAGTCTACGTCCACCAACGTGGCACAATCCAGCGGTCAGAGGTGGTGCTCCATTGGCATCTGGACCTACATAAAGTGAAATTTCATAATGAGAATACTTGATTTTGTTTTTCAGTGTTAATGTGGCTTCCTTAACTCAATCGGAAATTCGAGATATTATCTTGGGTATGGAGATTTCCGCCCCATCGCAACAACGTCAGCAAATAGCCGAGATTGAAAAACAAGCTAAAGAACAGTCTCAGCTTACTGCAACCACAACAAGGACAGTAAACAAACATGGTGATGAAATTATTTCTACTACAACATCAAATTATGAAACTCTTCATTTCAGTAGTAAAACAGAATGGCGTGTTCGTGCAATTTCAGCAACTAACTTGTACCTTCGGACAAATAATATATATGTCAGTTCTGACGATATTAAAGAGAATGGATACACGTATATTCTACCCAAAAATATTCTAAAGAAATTTATAACTATATCAGATCTACGTACTCAGGTAGATTTCCTGTTTTTGGGGAATTTTAGTAAAACAGTATTATTATGCGTTAAAATCCATTCATGCTGACTTAAAGAAATTTTAATTTAGATTGCAGGATACATGTATGGTATTTCGCCTGCAGATAATTCACAAATAAAAGAAATTCGATGTATTGTTATGCCTCCACAATGGGGTACTCACCAAACAGTTCATCTGCCTAATGGTCTACCACAAGATGAGTATCTAAAAGAAATGGAACCACTAGGATGGATTCACACTCAACCAAATGAATTGCCACAGTTATCACCCCAAGTAAGCTTACTTTAACTGTCGAATATTAATTAAGAATAATTCTCAAGCTTATTGTGCTCAAATATATGTTTATATATATACAGTTCTTATGTGCATATTGTCTGAGTTAGCCTCTTATACAATACCAAATTCTTACAGCTTTCGTAATTACTGTTTTTCCTGCTTAGGATATTACTACCCATGCCAAGATCTTCTCTGATCAAGATGGAGAGAAGACCATTATTATAACATGTAGTTTCACACCAGGTTCAGTCTCACTTTGTGCTCATAAACTTACTCCTGGTGGCTATGAATGGGGCAGACAAAATACTGATAAAGGCAATAATCCGAAGGGTTATATGCCGAGTCATTATGAACGAGTGCAAATGTTACTGTCGGACAGATTCTTGGGATTCTTTATGGTGCCACCACAAACATCATGGAACTACAATTTCATGGGTAGGTTATTAGTAAACTGTCTTCATGTTATGTTTCATTTTTATCTGTACGTTTGATTCACTGATATTCTTGCCATAAATTTAAATTGTCATATTAGCCTCATCACTAATAATATTTCGTTATCTGTTTACTTAACAGGTGTGCGTCACGATCCTAATATGAAATATGAACTGCAACCGCTCAAACCGAAAAAATTTTATCATCGTATTCATAGACCTTCTCATTTCTTGAACTTCACATCTATTGAAGAGAATGAACTAACTTCAACTGATCGAGACAATCCCTTAGCATGAGTTCAAACCTCTTCATCATAATTCCAGACTATTTTCCTATTTTGTACATTGTCCATTACAATTTCTCTTCCCTTTTTCACACTGTATTTCTACATAAATTTTACGAGCAAAAGTTTTTATTCTGTTGTAAATAGGTAGATTGAGTAGCCGGACGCGATGCTCTTACGAAACCAAAACGATCAAGATGAAGAACAAGTTAATAGTGCAATGAACACAGTTAAATAATGAATCCTTCATCATAGTTTTATTCAGTTTTTAGTTGCCTTACTGCAAAGTTCAGACTCAGGTTTTACTTTTCGATATACTTCATCATAAAGGTTGTTGCTTTCCACGGGTCGAGCTGGTTATCACAGGGCTTCATAGTTCTGCGATTATGTCCTTTTTTCTCACTATTTCGTTATCGATCATATTAAATTTTGTGACTTCTCGTAACGCGTAGTAATCTCAGCCACCTCGACAAAAAATGGACGAATCATATTCTCCTTACCAGCTTACAACGTGTGGTTATGCATCAGATGTAATTTAACGTTTTGTAAATTAAATTTTAGTCAACAACCAAGCTGGAGTTAGTGTACTGGGGTTTGGATCGTATGATTATCCAATGTACCGCTTAAGTCATGTTAATTCCAGTCGTAGTTAGATCGTTGCTAGTTAAATGTACTTTATTAAGAGGTGCTTAGTGGTTACATTTACCAGTGTATTGAAGAGAGTATGCTAAGTTCAACCCATTTGGCAGAGATTTGATGTGGATTTACTTATTACGGCAAAAAGGAAAGATGTGTAAATAGCTTAAACGATATATGGGTCAACATTTAATTGTAAATATGACATCTGGGCTACTGGTTTCTACATTTTCGAGAATCTAGTCTAAAAGGTTATGCATCAACAAGATTGGGATCAAACTCTCAATTATTCAGAAATTGTAGGATCCTTGGTAGTTTAATGATTGTAAATTATGATCGTAATAAATAAACATTAGCATTCAGACATGAAATTACAATTAAATCAGTAGATAAAAAACAATATTCGGGAGAAAATAATCGTTAGTAAATATGGTAGCTACATATTACTGCTGGCCAACAATCTAGTCGAACAGTACCGACAACCTTCCTGATTGACCAACATTTGATGAAAATTTCTCATTCCTAGCTATTGTTTATAGCGAAATGATAGTATATGGAACATAATTTTCGAACTGAAAGTGTGGCGTTTATACCAAGTCTGTAATTCGTGCGTATGCCAAGTCATGTAACCACCGATATTGATGTGAACAGAGTCTGACCATGACTTTTAAAATGCATAACTGATCAATTCCAAGGGGTTATCCTCTTCATTGTACCCTTACTAAACATTATTGCTGGTTGTCTTTGATTTGGCGAATGCATGCCGCATATCAGTACAGTCTTAAATAAACATCTAATTTTGAGTGCCTTATCTTAAGTTAATTTAAATGTTTATAAAGTAGAGTAATTTGCACATAAATCAACATAAATAAGTGACTGTTTCCTATCAAGTCTCAACATTTTGTATAACCACCGATGACAATTGTTTTGACTTACTTCTAAAGATTCATAAGTAGTATAAAACTTGAAGGCAAAATTTAATTGCTTTATAAAATTAACTCCGTTAATGATTAATTCATCTCTGATATTACTACTCTTCGTTGTAAAAACTACTTCAGAGGATTCTGGATCTGTGTGGGTATGGTTCTTTATTGCTTCTAATGAGTAATTTTCAGGTTTTACTGTCTAGAATATACCTTCTACATAAACTGTTAATAGTAACCATCTCAATCATATACTAGTCATCGTCTAAATGAAACTTTCACTACTGATAATCCTTCCATTAAATGACTTATTCAATTAACTACATTTACTATGCTATTAGTTTGGAATACAGTTGACACTGACCAGTTTTTACTCCTAACTCTGGTTCATTCGTGATATTACGAAACAATCATCCGTTCTATCCATTTCATTTTAGTTTGGCTCTACCAATTTGTCCATAGTGATGATCCCACATGGATTTGAACCTTGAACTCTCATGCAGTTTATTGAATACAACATGATCCAACTATTTAGTAGGACCATATCAAACGTTGGTCAATTTCCTATTGATTGAAACTTAATTACGTTTGGTGATATGCGGGACATTAGGTGGCGGGTTAATATGCAGAACACAGGTATAGCAAATCTGAATTCTTTTAATATAAATCCGAATGTTACAAATTCTTCCCGAAGGTGTACATAAATACAAGTGCAATTACTGGCCTTCAATAATGGGGCTTCCTACCCAGGAATTCACCCCAACACAAGCATTCTATAAACCGCAATCGAAGCAAACTAAACTTGGAGAAATAAGTACCAGAGTATGAGCTGCATGAAGTCAAGGCACAAATGACTAAACAACCATAATTAAATATTAGGACTGTTTAGATCATTCGAATGAAGTGGTAGGTAATTAGTCATAAATAAACCAAGTATGTCAATAAGTAGATTTGGTATAATATCAATGAATCCTGAAGATAGGTTGATATGTCAATTACAAGCAGGAACAGGATAAATGACAGATGAGAGAGAAGATAAGACTTGTGAGATGCACCACATATACATAGAATTAGATAAATAAATGACTAACAATGACCATTCGTCAAAACCACTGAATAGTTGCCATTTGGCAGCAGAACTTCATTAGCTTTTATACATAGGGAGATTGTGGAAATTATTGAATTTTGTAACTTTACAATTTAGATTGTCTATCGTTAGATAATTATTGGAAATCGGAAAGCACTTAGTGTCTTTTTTCTTTTATAATAGGACTCACCAACAGTGCCCATCCAGGACTCTGCATAATATGTATCCTAACCGCAAGATTCACACTGAACTAATGTCATCCAGCGTGGGGACCATACTGTACTTGATTCATGAAAATATAACCAAGTTACAATCTGATCAAGAGGTAAATAATGGTCTAATTGTATACTGTTTCTCCGAGTTACACTCTTAGGTTATCCTCAACGTATCCACTTGTTACTTGATGTGTTATAATTAGTACTTCCAGCCATTTACTATTCGTCTAGTGAGTACTGCTTAGTACAATGTAATCTTTATTAAATGTCTTTTATTAACTTTTACTATTTGTTTTTCATCTGGCATGTAGGGTTCGGCTACATCGGATAACTGAGGATAACTCGGGCAGCTTGAAATAAAATCTTTAATATTCAGACACACCTATAAAATGACCGAAAGTTCTGTACATAAAACACATAGTGAACATTGAAAAAAGTTAATGATAACCTTAGACTAATTAGGTAATATGATGGTTTGATTTTCACATGATTGAACCAAAGCATAATAAATTAGAAATTTCGTTCGATTTTCATGTACAGTTGAGCTCGTTTCTTGACGTTTAATTTGATCTACTTCTTATCCACTGAGGTTAGTTATTTCTTTTGCATATTCTATATCCCTGTTAATCTTATTAAATAAATACTATTGTGTTCTCCTTTGCACAATACACCTGATTATCATCTTAGTTACCTTGGTAATGTGAATTACTTATATTATAAATTAATTGAGCATATTATGGAGCTAAAATTTAAGCAATTTAGTCAGATATACTACCTACCCCCCTTCTTCATATAAACACTATGAATAATTTAGTGTGTACACACCATAGATATCAAAAATTCAGTAAATAAACAATTAATTTCCACAAACAATAATTCACCTCAGTTAGTTTCTGCTGACATATGCACGTGACTTCGTTTTAAAAGATACATCCATGTTTGAAATTAAATAAATTAAGTGTATTATACAGTTGACATTCGTATACCGATGTGTCCCGCATATACATGCATATACACTTACATGAATAGAAAACTGCCTAAGGTGATTTGTTATCATAATACTATTTCAACTGATGTCCTATTTAGGACTAGGAAAGTGTGAATAAACATGATTATATTTTATTGTTTGAGAGATAGATCACTTATTAGCACAAAAATCGACTGGTTACATAATATCTGTAACTAAAGTCAAAGTGATTTATAGTCTGTATTCAGTATTTCTATTATCCTGATTTTATTACATAAAATATTGTCTACTTATTTCGAATAGTATGTATTATCCACCGTCTTCATTTGATCATATACTAGTAACCATAATTCAGAATCGTAATAACAACAAAGGCCAAATTTAAATAAGTCATGTAAACACTGTCAATCTAGTGTTTAGGAGAGGTAATTAAATTTCAACTTCAAAGAATTGCATTCACCCTCTCGAATCTAGTTTAGGGTCAGCGTAAATACACTAAACTTTAAAGAAGTCTCATCGTACATATCACTGGACGTTGAATGAATTATTCCAACCGATCAAGGCCAACGCTGTGCACGCCCAGAATCGAGATTCGAAGTGGATGAGGCTTTTGATGAGGAGTGATTGTAGATCATTTATCTAATTTTCATTCTATCTTTTCAAGTATATTCTTGTCTGGTAAGTTTGCCTCTTACATAGCAAGTATTGAAGGGACAGAAAAGCATGAAAACTGTTGTTATGGTGGGCCAGTAAAGTAATTTTACTGTTATCAGGAATAGTAACGATACAATTCACACCCGAACAATAACCGAGGGAGTTGTTTGAGGTTGGCAGTATGAAAATGTATTTTATATTGATCACCCAATCACACTTAAAGTGTACAATTAATAAGATTTGTATTCAACACAGCCAGGCCACAGGGTAGTGGTGTGGCTTTAGCGTAACTCCACACAACTGAATGATATAGAGCTGAGCTAATGGTCGACGTTAGTTCACCTCACTACTCTAGTTACTATTTTATTCAATAATTTGGTCGTGAACTGAAACAATGATCTGCTCAAATATCCGAGTCAACATATTTTAGAAGTCGATTTATTGCCACAAGATTTGTTAACTATAGATTTATTTTAATGACCCAATTACGTCCATCAACCATATCCAAGTACTTACTTTCATAAAATGTTTACATTTGTTATGGATGGAATTACTGACAAAGTGAAATAGTATCACTATGGCGCTTCAAACATTTTTCCCCTTCCCTATTCTTTAAAGAAACAAGAGGCGATTACTATCCATCGAATGTATTTAGTAATATAAAGAGATGTAATTGGAGCTAAAATTATCGTAAACATTCAAGGATGAAAATGCATAACAAGTAATTACTGTTATATATATATATATATGTATATATATATATAACAGATATTCACAATCATATAACAGAAATTTTGTTGGGAGTTCGTATATTTAATGCAGGGAATACTTTAATGCGATTAAATGGTAATAGATAAAGCAAACAACGTATTTTTTGTCTACATTACGAATTCTGCTACTGTATTCATAACCCTATTGATAGATGACAATTCCCACGTTCCAAATCACTAACTATTACATCATAAAGCCAGAAAAGTGATCGCGAGCAATTATGTAATCAATATACAAAGTCACGAATGAATACAATTCCGAAAAATTTCAACAAGTACATACCTATTCAAATTTTTTTTCTGGTCAATTAATGGTAATTTACAAACGATAAAGCATATAGTTATGACTAGTAAATTGCAGGATTGTTTACACCTAGGAATACATGGTAACTTTTATTTGATAGCGACTTGTTGAAAATATCCAATTAATTAACCAGAGACTAAATATCCTTATCTCAACATATATGAATATAATCGGATGTTGTGAAGACTGTTGAATTTGATGTAGTGGAGTGACCTGAATTTGATAGCCACTGAAACTACAATGCACTAATCAATTGTTTCGTTCCAGTATGAATCCCATTTCCCCACTTTAGGGGTCAAATTTTAATTTGATAATTTCTACACCTGCAAATGATAGTTAGTATGAACGTATTAGTGACTAGCTTCAGGAGGTAATTCCGGAGCTCTAGTGAGAAGGCAAGATCAGTAGAGTTCAATCATTTCAAGTATGTGGCAGTTTCTTACCAACTGAAATGGATGAGGTCACGAAATATATTACTCAGTAGTTATTAATTACTAACATGTTGTAGTAGCACAAATATACTAATTAAAAATTCACATTTTATTATTTACATTATGTGAATTCTGAATGTAATTTTATGTTGGCCAATAATATTAATGAACTACATTATAAATTCGACTATCAAATTAAATTCATAGGGGTTTGTGTTTTCCCGATGTTCGATCATTTTCTCCAGGTAGAGAGGCTCCTTCAGTGGATGATTTAGTATTCACTTATTACTAGTTTTTCATTTATGGCTAATACAGCTAAAAATAAAATTAGCATTTCGTCCTGTTAGAGATCTGTCAGCTGGATATGCCTAAATTCCTGTATTGATATATACGCTAAGACTCGAACATACTATAGATTGCTTTGGATATCAGCTGTTACTTGGGCTATAGGGCAATATCGAGGCACGCACCAAAAGAGCGTTTTTTTAAGTTTTAGTTTTAAATATCAACAGCCCGAAAACAGTCATCTTTATAAGCAATAATAATCATACCATTTGAACAAATTACTGAATTTTCGGGATCAGAATCGTTAGCTGAAATTTCCCAATCTCAGTAAGAACACGTGTCACTATGATGGTATGTGTAGTATTTCTTATAATTTCGAATAGTAATTAGCTGAACAGATCAGGTAATAATCAAGAAGACACAGAACACACGTGAAAGTAAAATGTACTTTGGAATTCAATAAGCGCAGGCACAATTGTACAATACAACTACTGCTTCATACAAGCACCACAGTATATCTCGATGATAAGTCCCGAATATGACAAAATCCAGTATTTGAGTAGGGTCTAGCCACTATCAAATTTATATTATTTATTCTACCTGAAATTTAAATAGGTTCTTAACAGTGAACATTATTTATATTACTGTGTAAATTCTTTGGAAACTCCTTTGGATATTACAATTAAAACAGAAATCCATTAGCATAAAAAGTACAGAATATATGATGCATCTTCATGCGAATAAAGAACTTTAATGTAGTCGTAAATTTCAACCTTACATCCTAAGTGTATTACTTTGCTTCTTTTTGACCAATTACCTTTATAACATTTCAGATATTTAACACAGTATTAGTTATTATACCCTTTAGCACTGTCAGTAAATTCTAGTTACTATGACTTGCTTGTCTTTATTATTTAATTATAAAAGAAATAAATAATTGTCGTCTTACAACCAAATAAAATGTCATACTGACAATATAACAAAGTGTTCTTTTGAAGATAAAGAGAATTCATACTGTGAGATTTTATGCCCGTGTGTTAGTTAAAACATAATGTGTATAGAAAGATCACTTTCTGTCTCTCTTTCTATTCTACTTCTATCCACCCACTCGAATACAAAAGGTAACAATAAGATATTTAATCTATGAATGTTATATAATAGTAACGATTAAAGGACTATTTTGAATTTATTTGAAAGCCCTTGAAATTTCACTTTGTAAATGTTGAGAACTTCAATTGATCGGTCTTTATTGGTATATGTACTTCCTGAGCTGATTTTCTGTATATTATGAATGAATTACAAGTTAACAGTCAAAAAATAAGAAATAAATCTAAAACCCACACTTTTTTTCCTGTTTTGGACTTGTCATCTGAATGTACCTCCATCTTGGAGTTGACGTTTGCATTAAGACTCAAACTTGGTACCTTCCACTTAAAATTCCAACACGTTATCTATTGAACTATCAGATCACAATGCGTAAATCTGGTCTAATGGACTCTAAGTATTATTTATACATGAATTGGATAAACAGTGAAAGAATAGTTTTACGGAATTGTAGATTAAGAAGGGTAATCTCTGGCTACTTATACTATGTTCAGCAGTATATCCTACTCATTGATAATATATATATCAGTTACTTAAACTTGTAATGTCGAATGAACTGTTTCCTACAGGAAATCTCATAGCTATTTGACTAGAGAGTTAGTTATCAGTAAAAACGTAAACGTCAAATATTCAATAGGCAAATTATATGTAATTCAACGTAATAAGTTCTTATAAAAATCTGTAGTTCAGTAATAACCAAGTATTCATTAGTGTCATATAGTAATATTATTTATCTGTTTAATCCCAAACAAAATTACTAATCATCACATCTGAATGCAGGCTGGGTCACTGATGAAGCTCTCAAGTTGAAGAAGGTTATTTATGTAAGAAGCAATTGTTTCAAACTTTCGTCTAATAGTCCAATCCACAAGGCAGTGGAGTAGCGTCAAAAGATGCGATCCCACTGTGACCGTTGGACTGAGTAGGTTGATACGCCCTTCATACCTTAAGAACCCTGGAGCCAGCGTACGCCATTTGTTTGGAATCGGTTTTTCCCATCTCCCGGTAGTTTAAGTGGGTGACGTTTCCTCTCGTCCTTTCATTTTGTCAACAACACAGTTGTGAGAAGATAGTGAATAGGATACCATGTGATAGCATCCCGAGAGCATTCTAAATAGGACATTTGAGATATGGCTAAGTGATTTTCTTCTTTGACTGACGTACTAAGCGTTCATTATATTTTCAGATATAATTTTCCTAATTTAATCATCCGGTGAAATCACTCAAAGACAAATTATTTGTGAAAACCGACGGATAATCATCTGGATATTGATTTTACTTTCGTTGATTGAGATCAGCGAGTTATATATCATGCAAGACTGTAGTTCAGAAATTAAAAGTGACATCTAAGTTAACCATAAACAGAACTTAATGCTCAACATGATCGATTGTCAGTTACCTTGATGACTGCATTTTGAGACCAACTAGCAGATTTCAGTCAACAATGAATAAAGTGATAATATTTACTATAGCATATTGTTACGAATAAATGTACAAACTTGTCCAAACTCATGCATATCAAACTCATTTCACAAATGTTTCCAACATATGAAAATATTTACCATGTCTTTCATGTTAAACTTACAATTCTGAAGTTACTTTTATACATTGTTCTACCTAACTTGATTGTATAACACCTATGTTAGATTATGCAAAATTAGATATGTAACTGATATGGACTGATGAGCCTTTAAAAGTTAACGAATTCATCTACCGATATACATATATGGCTTACAATCTAAGCGTAACTATAATAATCTACATCAAAGTTTGGGATATCAAATATGTTACAAAGCCATTTAAATATAATTGCAATTCGTTCGAACAATTTATTCACTCTTAACCTAATGTAATTAAAAAGCTTGACCAACATGCATGGTATCCGAAGCAGCACATCAAACGTGAACTTAGTTCCATTAAATTTATATGTGTATATATAGGAACTTTAGAATGAAAACAGGGTTGAAAACGTATGCCTTATTACTTATTCAAGTTTCATGTATAATGCTTCAGATAGCCGGTATGTTGTTAAGCCATATGAAAGTGTCTAAATACTAGGTCAAGTGAATTTCAATATGATTAAATGTCATTTGACAACATCCAGATATGCAGTCTTAATTTTTCATCATTTAGTTGGATCACGTCCAACACCATAACAAAACAGTAGTCAATACAACATTACTTGAGTTGTTAATGTAATTGAAGTAAAAAAGACTTACATGTAAAACTGACTAATATCACCACAAAACCCAGTGACAGATAAGTTTTTGACACATAATTTAACTGAACAGTAGGTAAATAAGTACTTTCAAACTAGTTACTAGTGCAACTCAGTAATTAGACATCACGCAGATTGTAAATAAAAATGCAAATCGTGATGTTGTTTCTAACTCAAACAAGCCCTTTAATTTTTAGTCAGAACATTAATGATACTCAGCTATATGGACCATTATATCTGAAATATATAACTGTGTTCATGTTATGACTTGGATTATAATTCCGTTGATTAATGGTAGTTATTTAATGTATAGTAAGTTATTAGCCATAGGAATCAAGTTTACTTGTAAACTGAGTGATATTCTATCGTATTTTAAAAGTTCGTATACGTGTGTTTGTACTGTAATTTGGGTCTGAAGTTTCTATTTTATCCACTTTACACTTGTAGGCAAGATTGTCTATTTATTTATTTGGTGGCAAAATATCTAGAACCCAGAGTGAAAAGCATGCATCAAAATCATTAAAACAATACAATTTATCAAATACTTCACTTTCTAATTCATTCGTTACTTTGAATTTCTTCATTAGAAAGACATGAAAGTCAAAGACTTAATAGTCAGTCTCACATTAATTTACCCGATAAATAAACTAATAATGTCACTTGAACGCACTTTATATTGTGATTAGTATCAAAATGAAGGGCTAGCGCTCAGTCGTATTCGAGACTCGAATAGTGTTACCTGATAAATAAGTTGGTAGTTATACATAATCAATAGCTTTGAAGATAACATGTTAGAGTTTATAGATAAACATTACGTTTGAATCTCATCGTGAAGATACGTCAAGTTGACGAGTTCAAAATAATACGAGACGCGCTTCCTGGATTTCACTGTATTAGCCACTATCAACAATACACTAAAACTTTTAATTAACTACCGATTAATGGAATCGGATCAATGTTAAGTTTTCGTTTGCACCTATTTCCCTTATAGCACATTGAGTAACTTTTCGATTATGTTCCCGTATTCGCAGTGGTTGTGTAAAGTAGATTGTCTGAGGTTGGAATCTCGTTCATTTTTCTTAAGGCAACATGAATGGACTTCTTTAATTACTTAGTATCATTCAACAATGCCGACCCAATAGATTTCTCAAACAGTATGCTATTACTAAACTAATACCAGTGTATAATTGCCCTAAATTTATTTTCTTTGTGGGGTAAGCATTAACTAACTTGTCGATCTTGTTAGATTAAAATTATAATATTTTATATAAAACGAAAGGATATTTGAATATGAAATGATACCTTCAAATTATGATAGCTATTCTCCAATATAGTGCTGTTTTAGTAATAAATAACCTTGTAATGACTTATCTTTTACTTAATGTCGTAAGGAATACTGTAGCATGATTGGTGAACTCCATTTAGTCACATCAAACACGCTAGTTAGTATAAGCTTTAGGAATCTTAAAGCTTAAACTAACCACCTATATAAAATCTTAGGAAATAACGTACAGTAGGCTTTACTCTAAAACGCCTATATATATATATATATATATATATATATATATATATATATATATATATATATATATATATATATATATTGCTAGTTATTCAAACAATCCAAGCAACTGACCGACTAAATGGTCTGTATAGAATAAATTAATGTGACAATATTATGATTTGTCTAAGAAGCTAAAACTATTACAGTTGTATTATCACTTCTTAAATTTCAACGATTACCTTCAAATTCTAGCTGTTGTCAAAGTGCTTATAAACCGCCTCACCAAGAACACACGTTTGTGTATCTGGTTTCAGTTCAAGCTCGTTGTGTACAGGCCACCAACCGGCTGCCCTAAACGAAGCAAGCAAAGCACAAATTGAACCTATGACTCAGTGTTTAAGAGTTGAGCTCGTTAGTCATCAAACAATTGATTCTCAATATAAATGAATTAGAAACATAATGAGCAACGACTAATCAAATGATTTTATAATTTATACAGACAGAAAATTGTAAAAGAAATACCATTTACGTTTGAATATTGGAACATTTCATATGAGTCTATCATAGATATTGTCAGTTCATTACAAGATTATTGCATTGACTACTTGCATACAGTTCGCGTGAATATTAAAATGTTGTACTGTAGATCTTTCAGTTACGTTGTGTAATTTTTCCTCTTATTTAAGATTATAAGTGAATGATTTAATTTTGTATTAAATTAACACGGTTGCTATAGAATTAAAGACGTTTACGCTATGTTCTGACTAACTATTAATTTTTATTACTTACTTACTTATGCCCGTTACTCCTCGCTGAGGAGCATAGGCCGCTCACCAGTGTTCTCCATTTAACTCTGTCCTGAGCAATCCTTTCCAGTTGTTTCCAGTTGCTGCTCATCCTTTTAATGTCTGCTTCCAATTCTCGACGCAGCGTGTTCTTCGGCCTTCCTCTTTTCCGTTTCCCAACAGGATTCCATGTTAATGCTTGTCTTGTGATGCAGTCTGATGGTTTGCGTAGTGTATGTCCTATCCATTTCCACCGTCTTTTCCTAATTTCCTCTTCGGCTGGAAGTTGGTTTGTCCTCTCCCATAGTAAGTTGTTGCTGATGGTTTCCGGCCAACGGACATTCAGTATTTTTCGTAGGCAGTTGTTTATAAATACCTGTATCCGTCTGAGGATGTTTGCAGTAATTCTCCAGGTTTCAGCTCCATACAGCAGGACTGTCTTCACGTTCGAATTGAAGAGTCTGACTTTGAGGTTAGTTGATATTTGTTTTGAGTTCCAGATGTTTTTCAACTGCAGGAATGCTGCCCTTGCCTTGCCAATCCTTGTATTTACATCTGCATCAGACCCTCCTTTTTCATCGATGATGCTCCCCAGATATGTGAAGGTATCCACCTCTTCCAGAGTTTCCCCATCCAGTTGAATTGGGTTGGTGCTCCCTGTGTTGTATTTGAGAATCTTGCTCTTACCCTTATGTATGTTCAAGCCTACTGATGCTGAAGTTGTTGCTACACTGATTGTCTTCGCTTGCATTTGTTGGTGTGCATGTGCTAAAAGAGCTAGATCATCTGCGAAGTCCAAATCATCGAGTTGCATCCTACTTGTCCATTGAATCCCGTACATTCCCTCAGATGTGGAGGTCTTCATGATCCAGTCGACCACTAGGAGGAAGAGAAAAGGTGACAGCAAGCAACCTTGTCTGACTCCGGTCCTCACTGAAAATGCATTTGTCAGGTGTCCTCCATGCACAATTTTGCACTGTGTTCCGTCGTAAGAGTTCCGGATGATATTAACGAGTTTCTCTGGTACACCGTAGTGTCGAAGAAGTTTCCATAGTGTTCTCCTATCTACACTATCAAACGCCTTCTCATAATCAATGAAGTTGATGTACAGGGGCGAGTTCCATTCAATTGATTGTTCAACGATGATCCGTAGTGTTGCGATTTGGTCCGTGCACGACCGATCCTTACGAAAACCAGCTTGTTGATCTCGAAGTTGAGTCTCCACTGAATCTTTCATTCTGTTCAACAATACTCTGTTAAAGACTTTCCCTGGTATCGACAGTAGCGTGATCCCTCTGTAGTTGTCACATTTGCTCAAATCTCCTTTCTTTGGTATCTTGATAAGATAACCTTCTTTCCAGTCTGCAGCCGGCACTTGTTCTTCTTCCCAGATCTTTTTGAATAAAACGTGGAATATCTTTGCTGTTAGGTCGATATCTGACTTGAGTGCTTCAGCTGGTATATTGTCAGGTCCTGCTGCTTTCCCACTTTTGATTTGCCTGATGGCCATCTTGATTTCTTCCATCGTTGGTGGAGTGACATCTATCGGGAGATCTGTAGGTGCTGCTTCAATGTCCGGTGGGTTCGGTGGACCTGGCCTATTTAGAAGTTCCTCAAAGTGTTCTACCCACCTATTCTTTTGTTCTTCAATCTCAGTGAGTGTCTTGCCTTCTTTGTTCTTGATCGGTCGCTCTGGTTTACCATGTTTATCTGCCAGTTTCTTCGTTGTGTCGTATAGCTGTTTCATATTTCCTTCTCTTGCAGCCTTCTCCGCTGTCGTTGCAAGGCTTTCGATGTATTTCCGTTTGTCAGCTCTAATGCTCTTCTTTACTTGCTTATTTGCTTCTGAGTATTCGGCTTGAGCCTTGATTTTTTCTGCTCTTGTTCGGCTGTTGTTGATTTCTATCTTCTTGTTCCTCCTTTGCTGAATTTTGCTCAATGTCTCAGTGGAGATCCATTCCTTATAATGGTGCTTCTTGCGGCCTAGAACCTCCTGACATGTTGACGTTAGTGCTTCTTTGATTCCTTTCCAGTTGTCCTCCATAGTGGTTTCTTCTTTCGGCAGATCTTGTAAGACTTGGAACCTGTTGTTGAGAGATATTTTGAATTCGTTGAGTTTGTCAGTGTCTCGGAGAAAGCCTGTATTGAACCGTTGTACTGCTGCCACTCCAGTTGTCCACTGCTTCTTTAGCTTCAGTTTCATTTTAGAAACCACCAGGTGGTGGTCTGAAGCTATGTCAGCTCCTCTCCTGGTTCTTACATCTTCCATTGATCTTCTAAATTTTTTATTGATACATATATGATCGATTTGATTCTCAGTAGTATGATCCGGTGAGACCCATGTAACCTTGTGTATGCGTTTGTGGGCGAATATTGTGCCACCTATAACCAATTTGTTGAAGGCACATAGGTTTGCAAGTCTTTCACCATTGTCGTTTCTGTCTCCCAGTCCTTGTCGTCCCATGATTTCTTCATATCCAGTGTTGTACATTCCGACTTTGGCGTTGAGGTCTCCCATCAGTATTGTCAGATCCTTTCCTCGACACTTTGCTATAATTGATTGCAGTCTATCGTAAAACTGATCTTTGTTTTCGTCGTTGCCGTCGTTGGTTGGTGCATAGCATTGGATAATGTTCATTGTAATCCCTTTCTTCATTGTTTTGAAAGATGCTTTGATGATCCTGGGTCCATGTGGTTCCCATCCCACAAGTGCATTACGTGCCTCCTTGGACAGCATCAGAGCAACTCCTTGAGTGTGGGGAGCATTTTCCTCTTCGTGGCCGGAGTATAGTAGCGTCTCTCCCGAAGCTAATGTTTTCTGTCCAGCTTGAGTCCAATGAGTTTCGCTGATTCCGAGTATTGTCAAGTTGTATCTCTTCATTTCTGCAGCTATTTGATTTGTCTTCCCGCTCTCCCACATTGTTCGAACATTCCATCTACCTATAAAAATATTTGCTCTGGTTGTTAGAAGGGGGGGGCATCGGCCTCATGACTTCCGAAGAATTTCGGCTTTCATCATGAGGCGTCATATATCCTTCCACTCCCAGGGCAGAGTTTAAATGGTTTAAATGGTTTATCTTGTTTAATCTGGTTTGCGTTTTTTTAGCAAGTTTGGGTTTTATTATAAGTTATTATAAGTTACTAATTTTGAAATGTATTCTCCAAAGTTCTAGTAATTGACAGTAAGATAGTAACTAAGATTAATACTTGATGAGAATCACATTATTATATAAATTGACTTCAGTTGGATTTCGAATTGTTAATTAATTGATATCAAGTGACAATAAACTGTCTTGTTTACAGTGGGATGTGTTCATCGCTAACAGGACTTACTAATTAGTCTGAGACAACTATACAGTATAAATCTAGTTTTCAATTCGTGTTACAAAAAATCACTGAACTTAATGAATTCATTCAATCCCATACTAGATTATCGTATATTATCTTAATTTAAGGAGATTTTATTTATGTTTCATACATTGAAATAAATATACATCTACTTCTCTTTTACATATCCTATATACACTTTACTGAAGATATATTCACACTGATATTCATCTAACTATTAGATAATATTTATCATCAAATCTATTTTGATGAATAGTTCTAATTCTACATAATATATCATCATTGGTTAATACAACTGTTTATTTTGTCTAGCATTATTCTACTTACAAAAAAATTTCAGAGTTTGTCGTATTATTTTAAACACTACGAAATTTAACAATTTCATTTATTTACTCTTTAAAGAGATATTTCTTCATGTAAATTTGAATGTTTTGTATAAACAAATAAATAATTTATTATCTAACCATCTGGTTGTATGTATCTTTACATAATGCATTAAGCGATTTGACACAAGTTGATTAACAAATAAATATACTATTCATATAATGAATTTAACATATACATGTATGATTCTTCCATAATATTCCAAGTATTATTTGTATAACCATAATGAATATGATATTACGGTTGGAAATAATAGATATTCGATTCGAGTTACAGTGTTACACAATGATATTAAGATGAAAGTACATCCAATTGATAAATCTCAAATGGAATGAAACACTCAACTTGAATCCAATTGTTAATCTAAATGAAATTTTACAAAATGCTTTCAGTGATGCTCTGAGTAATAAATATAAACTGAATAGGTCGGTTTCACTAATTGACAATACATGAAACTAGATAACTTAGACTTTACAGATGACCTAACTCTTCTATCCCACACAGCAGCAAATGTATGTGGAGACGGACAGTGTAGCAACAGCCCCGGTAGCAGTAGGCCTCAATATACACAAAAAGAAAAACAAGATTCATTGATAAAAAACAACGAATACTAAGCCAATATCACTTGACGAAGAAATTCTGGAAGATTTAAAAACCTTCACACATTTGGGCAGCATCTTCGACAAACAAGAAGGGTCTAAATCAGATGTGAAGGTGCGAATTGGCGAGGCAAGGGAGGCATTTCTACAACTGAAAAACATCTGGAATTCAAACCAACTGTCAGTCAATATTAAAGTAGAAGATTTTCACTACAAATGTGAAGACAGTTCTGTTGTAAGGAGCTGAAACTTGCATGGAGAACTATGAAAAACGTCCTTCAAAAGAAACATGTATTTGTAAACAATTGTCTCCGTAAGATACTTCGGATCCGTCGGCCACATACTATCAACAACAATCTTCTGTGGTCTAGAACAAACCAACCAAAATCCAGCTGAGGAAGAAATTAGGAAAAGTTGCTGGAGGTGGATAGGACACACATTGAGGAAATCATCAAACTGTGTCACAAGATATGCACTAACATGGAATCCTGAAGACCAAAGGAATAGAGGAAGACCCAAGGACATATTGCGTTGGGAATTGGAGACAGACATGATGAAAATGAACAGCACTTGGGAATAGCTGGATAGGAAAGCCCAGGACAGAGTTGGTTGGAGAATGCTGGTCGGTAGCCTATGCTCCACGTGGGGTAACAGGCATTGATTGATTGATAGACTAATTGACAATAATTCTCAGTGACACCAGCTCTTTCATATAAGCACTAATTTTCAAAAATACAACCAAACACTTGCCATTTGCTGTTTAAGCTGAAATGACAAGTTTAAATTGTAAACTGATGAAAGACAAGGTTTTCCATGTTGACACACAAACGTCAGGTAATATGTTAAATATTCATTACAGAAAGTTTTATAGATAGGAAATGGGACATTTAAATATGAATTTATTATGAGTAGAAATTATTCACTGAACTGAATTGTATGTTGAAAATCTGGCAAACACGATGAGACTTATTGATTACCACTGATCTCCAGTGAAGTTGTTCGGTTGATGTGAAGGACACACCAAATGGTGATCTATCATATCTGTTATGTGCATACGTTGGTAGCTACCACAAGGTTTAACTATGCCAACGTTATTTTGTTATACGTAATCACGGACTTGTTATCAGTTTAACAAATCTCAAATCTAAGCAGATGTTTTCTAATGCACATCAATATGTACGGTACAATGACTCAATTAAATACTTCCTGTTTATAAAAGACCATGGCGACGTACTACACACACAATTAAGTATTGGGGAACCTTAGGCATAAAATTATGCATCACGAATGAATGTGGAAAGGTGGGAGGGGGGTAGACGTGGTAGCTTACATTTATAGACTGCGTAGATTGCGTAATAATATTCTGTGGATTGAATGGCTAACTGCCACCTGGAGCAAATGATAACGTCTTATTGTAAAGGGAATAATATATGTGACACGAAAAATATGTGGCTGAGTACAACACGCTCAGTGAACATTGCAAGGCCTGCGTATAATCACTGGCCAGTAAATGAAATAAATCTGGTTCCTCTATGGATTAATACAAATTCACTGATGAATGAGATATCTGGCTTGCGTTCATATACTCCAACTAGGTACATTATTTAAACACAGTCTAACATACTTCAGGTGCCCTATTATACTTATGTGATTTACAACACCCTTCTAGTTTTCTAGTTCATTAAGGGTAACAATTCCACTTTTCCCGCCGTAAATTTGCATACTTTCGATGATAATTTTGATAAGCAACGCAATCAAACTAAACAGACTTCTGATCTCAAACACTCGTCGATAAAAAAGGATGTGTGTGGACTTAATCTGGTCCCCAAGTCAACACCTATTAACGAAACTCGAAATTCCCGTGAAAGCTAGCAGACCAATTTGATTTGAACACTGAACTAAAATTCCTCAGATCTACAATAAAGTAGGGAATATTTTGATAGCATTGTTAAGAAATCCGTTATCCAGATTTATAGATCTAAAAGATACACATGAAACTTCATATTTAGCCTAACAATCTCCCGTACTTCCGAGTTGAAAATTGTCAGTAGTAATAGCCAGACAAGTTGGTACTACAAAGTAGTTAACTAGGATATGAATGACGTCGATGAAAGTAACACACCATTATTAACAAATCCCTACCCACATTGTACATCCCAGTCTTCGATAACAAGAGTTATCGATGCATTCATAGTCAATTGCTCAAGAACGCCAAACCATCGTACACCTGTAGTACTCTACTTTGAGAGGAATTTTCAATTCGCCAACCACTCATAGTAAAATCACTTTCAAAATCTGTTGAAAATCCACAAAACTCCCAAGTAAACTTAGAAATTGATTTAAGGTTCTGCAATTCGCATACCAAAGTGACTGTATCTAATCAACCATGCGATTTCAAAAAATACTGTCGTTTCATCACAATACTCTACAGAAGTGCATAAGAATGGCCGTGACAGAGGTCAAACCAAGATTTCCAGACGTGAGCACCGAAATAACTATTAATTGAATAAGGAAATTTGGAGCATTCTTGTTTTAATTACGAAAACAATATTAGCCTATTTCAAAAAACCAAGGATACAATAATAATCTCTATGCGTCACTCAAAATAGTAAAATTAACTGAAATGAAAGTAATATTTTGTACTGTTATTAAAAAGGGAAACAGGGAAGAAAGCGATGAATTTGATTGTAATTAGACTGAATGTTTGTAATCTATATTCATTGAAAATGGTGCATATGATGATGATGACGACGGTAGGGGAATGATGGGAGAGTTCATACTCACCTCTTCTGTCATTGATGAGATATGTGGTGTTGAATACATATAATCATTGTTCCGTACATAATTATCATAGCTTTTTACATAAGAATCATCTGAATAAAAAGGAATGGTCGTTGCTCTATGTCGATCGTTTAAGTGTGTACGTAAATGTGTTTTACAATGATCAGATCGGCTAAATGTTTTTGTGCACAAATGACACCTAAACGGACGTAAATTTAAGTGTTTTCTCAAATGTCTTGTTAATTCATCTGAACGTGCAAATGTTTCACCACATATTGGTATAGTTAATGAATCACGTGGAATTTCTCCGATCATACTGCGTGGGTAAGGAAATACACAAACCAATGGGCGTTCACCTAGAGAAAAAGCAAAATAAAGAAATAATATGTTGAGGAAGTTTTGTAGGGATCGGTTTTAATTTGTTATTTGCATTTATCACAGACTGACTACAGTTGTGTACAGTTTAGAACTAGGAGGCAAAAATACTGGAAGGTCGCAGGTTCGACCCCCCCCCGTGGGATTGTTAGTACATATTCCTCAGCACGCAACATTCGAATTTTGGTTTCTAGTGGATACCTAACCAAAATAATCATCAGTTTATTTGAGTTAGATTGCTCTATTTTAAGTTAGTTTTGATTCAAAATTGACTTAGCTTAAAGAACTATCAAGAACCAAAGATAATTGGCCAGTTAGTTTGTCTTAATTTAGGACTCCTCAGGAATGTACATCCATAACCCATCTAGTTTCCCAGTCCAGGAACCTCAAAAGTGTTCAGCACTAAGGAGTTCTAAACAGCGACGAGTACCACTATTGATTTAATCTTAATTTTCAATGGTAATTCAGGTAAAACTAATTCATAATAATCACTAACTTTATACACAAGTAAACAGAAAGTACATGTTACTAGTTGATTTTTCCTTTGTGTTACCTACAATAATGGTTTGAATTTGCAAGTGTTATCTCTTACAATGCAATAACATAACTACTTCTAATAAATAGTGCATCTTATAAATAAGACATCCCAAAAAATGGATTTGCCAGTAACATATTAGATTACGGAACCATCATAGTAAGCTAAGTCTCCAGATGTCAAGACTACTCATATTCTACGAACTGTGCTCCATGCATATTTTGACTTGTGGCCAACGTCTTCTTACATATTTCGACATTCTCACAAAACCACCCGTTGGTAACTCCAGATATTTGAAACATAATCTTGAATGTAGATTACACTCTAATGTGTAGTACCCACTAACTGAATGGACGAAAAACGACTAAAAATGCTGGATACAACATATAGTAAACATTGGAGATGACTTCAGTGAAAAAATAATCAAACGTCAATTTATGTGTGGCGCCTAAATTGTTTTCTTATAAGAGAGAAGTAAATTACTTATTATGATAATCATATTCTACTAGTTACTAGACCTCATTTTTCAAACCTATATTCTTATTTACGCCTAGAAAACTACAGAATCTTGTGAACAATTCTTATAAAGCAAGACTGCTTCCTATAATCGTTGGGTCTAATAAATGGAATACATGATAATATACTTTCCCTGTAAAGATGTAACACTGATTACATTAACGTAGTAGTCACTTGGTCCGTCGATGAAGTTATAGTGTGGGTACAACCTCGAGAAACTTCGAGTCATTTTTACTATGCCACAAATCGGATGAATTACATATCATGTGTAAATTATACTTCACACTCTTCAGTTTTCATTGTGACTGTACAACAGAATCTTTATTTTACAAAACTTTCTCAGGACTAGATTTTTGCAAGGATTTGTTACTTTTATTTGTGACTGGCTTGTTCCTCTGTATAACTTCACTGACTAAATTAGTATCACGTCTATTTGGATTAATTACGGATAAGTGACCAATGGAAAATCGTGATGCCTTTACGTGATCCGTAAGTGGAAACAATGTAGTATGCAAACATCTGTCAGAAACCCTAATAATTTAATAGACAATTAAGTAGATAAACGTATCATTTGTGAAATTTTCTCTTACCGGTATGAATTCTATAATGAGCCTTTAAATGACTTGACTTCAGATATCTTTTTTCACAGCCTGAAAAAGGCATAAAGAAGCAAATGTCAATTTGAATATCATACTTGAAATAAAAGTGTGTATCAAATACTGGCCTTTGGATACTTAGTATGTTGCCAAACAGTTAGAATTTACTTGAATTGGAATTCAGATACTGTCGGCTTGATGTATTTGAATCTCTTAGCAACATGGTAATTACCTATAGCTACTAACGCTACTAAGTGTGGTATTAATCAGAACCTGATAAAATACACATCTGGGAAAATTATAGGTGGCCTGAAGGGCATGTACTCATGCTATATAATTAAAGATAATTGTCACAATGGTATTTACTGAAGCCATTCATACAAATAATAGTGAAGAGCATCTAATATCTTATAGATCCACACATATTTAAAGTAGTTACTTAGTGACTACACTGATGCGGATCCTAATGCCAAAAATTGTATGTAAGAGTGACTGCATATAGTTAAAAATCACTAAATAGGTCATTACTAGCAACTTAACACGAGCATTAAGACTTCAAACGACTCAGTAAATAGCACTATAAATTATAACTAGTAGGGTGCCACAGAACTAGATGAAACACATGTGTCAACTCAATCTGCCTGCAAAAAAAGAATAGTACTTTTTAAATATTATTTATAAAGTACTACACGGCCTCAACAACCTATGATACAGTCAGTAGGGTCAGTAACTATTTTAAAGTTTAATCATATTCATAGACACACTCCAAGACAGTCTGAAAGCCGGTTTTAGTAACTGATTGTTGCTAAGATGGGTAGCCAAAAAACAAGTAACATTGACCAGACGTTTCATTTTAAGTACGGACTTCTCATTCGTTCACACTTACTACTGGCACTTAGTACGAAATCACTTAATTATTTACGCATATTATTAAACGCAACTTTAGAGACCATTATGCAATAAATAGGTCTCAGAAGTCTTCTGATTAAGTCAAGGTTATCAAGTGTCCCTAATGATCACTAAACCCAGTACCTTATGTGATTTTTTGTTCATTTAGTAGATGAATACTCCACACTCAATAGTATTTCTAAATAAAGGTTTCATTTCAAGCTCAAATGTCTCGTCCGACAGGTTAGGTTGCACTACACTGGACATGTCCACATCCGGTAGTAAATCTAACCTTTGCCAACTGGAATGCAGTATTTAATGAAAATTTCATCAACATTTAGTAGTACCTAATTAACTAAACGGGAGTACTCAGTGAGTCAAACCGAGAATGGACTATGGTTTGTTTTACATTAATACGGTTCACTTTATGAAAACACCATGTACAGGTTATTGGTTAACTAATTTTACAGCTACGTATTTTCTCTCAATTTCTGATAGTCACAAAGTAATCAGACTGACACATTTACTAGCGGTATATTTTACTATCATCATTACAGGTATAAAACCCTTGCAAAAAATAAATAGGATCTTACATTGATCAATATGATAACGCTATCTCTGATGGGAGCACTAAAATGAACTGAAAGCAAGTGGAACATTTGTGCTGGATAATTTAGGAGACAAGTTATCAGTAATCAGTTAGATAGACATTTTCGGAATCATAAACATTGTCATGAATGAACGAAGACATGATTGAAGATTGTGAACTGATCTTTGCAAATCAAATTTATAACGAGTACTGCAAAAGTGGTAAGACTCAATACTAAAAGGATGAAACACACCTAAATTTACTGCTTGTTAGGTTTTTCATGCATTCAGTCTCTTTGCAAATGACTCCACATTAAATGATTCGCTAATGGCTATTACTCTTAAGGAAGCAGAAGTGTTACATCAGGCTTCAATATGCAGGAATATTTCTATAAAGATGAAAAATACTAAACCAATCAAGACTATATGTAAGACAATAGTAACTGCCAATTAGACTACTCAACTAATCACAAGTAAAAAGTACTTCTTGGCAAAATAACAGATGGGCTAGTGCTAGATACACACTAAGTCTACATATGATTGTTTAGCCATAACATCTTGCTACCGTTAAAGAAGAATACACCTGGTAACAGCTTACAAAGCTGCTTGTTCCAATGGAAATAAACAACACCAAGAGCAATAACCTCAGAAATATTGACAAATAATAAAAATGATTCTCTCATGTAAGATAACAACAGTAAATGATATACTGCCGTTTACCTGGAAATGTACACCTATACTTTCTATCCAACGGTTCATCTTTTATTGCCTGGGCTCCCTTCTTATTACCAACGTCTGTTATCTCATCTTCGTCTGGGGAGTATCTTTGATTCGCGGTCGGTAAATACGGTGAACCATGGTCGTGTATCTGACGATAGTTGAGAGGATGTTGGATATTTCCACTTAAATATCCAGATGAATAGCTGTGTCCAAACAAATAAGTATTAGGCGGGATGTAAGGGTAGCTTGGCGTCATGTTACTCTGATAACAACATGTGCAGCCTGACAACTGACAAGTGGAATAACCACTTTTCACGGGATAGTGTAAAACATTATCTGAATATGAAGTGATGTTTGTTGAAGTGATATTGTATTCATAACTTTGTACAGAGTAATCAGTTCGTACATTTGACTCTATTGTATTGATTTCTTTCATAGGAATCCTTTCCATTTCTTCAGGAAAACATGGTTCAGTTTTGATACAGTCATGTGAATTAGTTATCATTTGATTTGAACATATTCCTAAATTATTAGAATATGGTAATCTGGTATTCCAAATGTGCGACATCCCATTACACTCCATCTTACTAACTAATGTGAAGACCAGTAAAAAGGATCATTTGAAAGGAAAATTCAGCATAATTAATTAGCGCTTGATGGAAAATCAACCAATCATAACTCCGCATATAGGGAAGACTTATTGCAAAACCGAATTTTGAGCGAATGAAATATATCGTATTTTCTACTCTCTAACATAGATAGGTTGATTGAATCGGATTCCCATTGGATATTATAACTTTTATTTTGCTGTCAGATGAAATACATTCCGCAGTTTAATATGATATTTTTTTCATTAGGTATTTCACGTATATTGAATGCATCGATGTCTTGGTAACTGCCTAATATTAGAGTATGAAGTGGATAAATACAAACATCAATCGAGAGAAGAGTCACATAATAATCTTAGTAAAAATATTGTGTAACGGACAATAGGAATTGAAATTGGTTTCATTTATAACAAAAGGTTGATATATTATTAGGTAATTAGAAGCATATTTGAATATACCCAATACCCTAACCTTGTGTGATTAACTAAGTTTATAGTGTCTAATCGAAGTAACCTATTTTTAAAACACATTTGTTAAGACATATCATGTATGTATTCCAAAGTCATAAATTTCAGGTAGTATGCGTCGTTTCTGTTTGTATATTTTATTAGTTATCATATCTGTTAAAGACATCTGACTTAGATAAACATCCTATTAATGAAATGTTTGGCAAATCACCGTTTAATATAAATCTTGTCTCAATGGCATTAATTTTTTGACAATATCGGAATCCAGCCGCCGATAATTCCAACGATTCACAGTATTCAGCTGTTAAGAATTAACTTCCATTGAATGGGATAATTAACATAATCTGTGATGTTGTAACCTATGTGTTAAGAGTAGGCGTTATTGTTAATTTAAACTCGAAACAGGTATAAGTGTTTACAAGTCAACCAATCACTGAAAAACATAAAATAGGTGATATATACTAGTAAAAGTTGGATGGGAGTTTATGTGGCTGCCTCAGTATTACAATTTCTAATTAAACGAACTTCCACTGGACTTGTTTGATTTATTTAACAGAGTAAGACCACCTGATTTATCAAACATGTGAATTTGGTGACATTACCAATACACATAACTACGTCAGATTACATTCATACATGTTTTTGACACAATTACCTATGTATATTTTAAACTAAAGTAAATTGCTACAGAATTTCTAATTACTGATTGAATGTCAAATAACTCACATATTACAATCTAAAATTCTCAAAGCTGGTACCAAGTTGGGATATATGTGTAGATAGATACGTCGGAAACGAATACTAATCAACTGTTCATTCCAACTAGAAAACACATACTTTCCATCATCTAAGTAAACACTAAAATATATTTTAATTAAACTCGTCCATATCATTTATAATGATCTG
Organism: Schistosoma mekongi; assembly: GCA_034768735.1. Lineage (NCBI taxonomy): Eukaryota > Metazoa > Platyhelminthes > Trematoda > Strigeidida > Schistosomatidae > Schistosoma > Schistosoma mekongi. The sequence continues at coordinate 52,330,069 of CM068306.1, forward strand.
CAAGTGTATTGTGTTAATACAGTATATAAGTGTGTAATTATGAATTAACAATTCATTTCAAACCCTAATTTTCACTATATTTGTTTTATTAATCCAACTGATCTACACTGACATACTCATTATATACAGTTATCCGAAGTATGAACTGGAATATTTATTGAAAATAAGGTATACATTTCTAGGCACTACTTGCCCTATAAATGAATAGAAAATATTGGATACAATATACACAGAGAATATTGGAAATGTTGTGAATACCTACAGTCATGATTATGATGATTAGATAGTTGAATTTCACACGAAGTCTAGCATTCTGATCATTTCTATAAAAGTACATTTCTAAAAAAAAAAGTTGTTTTATAAATGATACATAACACATTAAGTGGTATATTTAATAGTCGCACTCTCACTCTCTCTCTCTCTCACTGTTTATCTACAAAACATATTTACCCAGATATTTTTTTCAATTGACATGTGACATATTACTTAATGTATATACTTACATAATATCTATTTAGATTGACCTACATTCATAAAATGTATTACTCTTTATTGTATGTATTCAGAATAAGGAATTAAGTAATACAATACAATAAAATATCAAGGAATCTATTCATGCATAATATAGATATGATTTGATTTATTTCTATTATCAAATAAACTAGGATTGTTCTTCTTCATGTTTTTCGTATTTGTTAATCATATACAAATAAGAGAAGTTAACAAATTATTATTAGTTATAATATTTTGTTTGTTTAATGTTCCGCATCAATTAGTTTTGTATTGAGGGTATCAGTCGTAAATTTACAATGTATTTTGCATTATACCAAGAACTTCCAAAACGGAACATTGAATTTTATAGGACAATTTAGAATATTTTATTAATATGCTTTTAAAACCTTACCAATTACGTAAATAAACCACTTTATTGTTCTCACTCTTGAGAAAGACGCATTAAGTAGACTTCGTCTTTATTCATGTAGATCCTTTAGAATATCTCCCTTCTAAAGTAAACCCGTTTTGAGCACTATGAGACCTGATTGTTCGGATTTTGATCTCTTGTTTCTTCATAAGTGTACACTCCAGTAAATTCCTAAACTTATATAATTTTTAGGCTTTTAAAAAGTTAAAGCTTCTATACATTTGTAGGCAACCTGATGAGATCAAATAAGTTTAAAGACAAGGTCTGGACCTTTATCGAAATTATTACCGATTATCTAATTAAATGATTTTTCTACTTTATGTTCTTTCAGATGAATAAGGGTAAAATGGGAATAAAATTTTAATCGAACCATGTTTTGTATACTTTAAAGATAGTTACATATATACTCCGTTATAAATTCCATGGTTATTTTTTGTATAATTATACTCTAAGAGATCATCAGTTATGTAGTATCACTTATAATTGATTGTCTTCAACTATTTCACCACCTCGCTTTAAGCAATCTGACAATTTTAGTTTGTCATATTTGATTGAACTCAGTTGGATAATGATTGGAAACCAAAGCAATGCCTATTATTACCTCATAATGGACCTGACCAACCGTTACTGCGATTCACAGTAAATTTGATATCTTTAAACTACTAAGTAATAATCTAATGGTTCATTCTATACAACTTGAATCATTTCACTTTTACTTATTTCTAAAAATATGAACCTCTTCTTCACTAGTAAGCTCAGATAAAAATCGGTTTGAATCAAACACATGGAAAACTAATTACAGATTAGCCAAACTACGATAATCGTCTGGTGAACAAATTCATTTTATCATTGCTATTACTAAGTGCTTTAAAGATTGCTGAATTTAAAGTTTCGCATTACAGATTGATCTTAATAAGACAACTTTTGGAAATCAGGAAATACCAGTCCACTGTTTCGTTCTAGTGTGGAACTCGTCAACTACCTGCATTTACGATCCCAAATAGCCAATTGGTTAGGGCCGTGGAGTTGAATTTGGCAGGAATGGCATGAGCCACCCCAAAGCAAACGAAGAGGATTACATAAAAAATATTGCCATTTAACTTCTCCCGGAACCCTTCAGAAGTTACTGCTGATCCCAAGTCCGGATAAAGGAGGAGGGTGGGGAAACCCTATCCTCTAAAAACAACAACCCTGCTAAAAATTGCAGATCAGAAAAAACATTTAAATCCTTCTAACTCCGCCCCAGGAGTTGGAAAATCTTTACTTCGAAGAGTTATGAAGCCTCATGATGAAAGCCAGGCTCCTTCGGAAATCACCAGGCCGATGCCCCATCTGACAACCAGAGAAACAATTGATATAGGTGACCGACCACAAACAGTTGTCCCCTGGACATTGTGGTCACAGTCTAGGGTCATCGAGACCTCTTCTAATCCATTTTCTTTTCCGGGTACTTCAAGAAGAACCTTTCCATGGTATGGGCAACCGGGAAGTGATAACCGCCCTTATACCCATTGTTGGAGATCAAACAAGTTCTTCTTCTTTGGTTTCTACTATTCGCACTTCACTTAGTACATCTTCCATGCGTGCCACTTGCATTGGTTGCTCGAGTTCCAGAAATGCCATAACAGTTACGTGCGCTGTGTCAAATCGGTCAACAAGCTGCCCTAGCTAAAACATTAGAATCTCTTGCTATCGGTGTATGCTGTGTCTCCGAAACACGCATACAGGATCCCAGTATTATCATCCGTTTGACCTCACCTAATCAGTCCAGCGGAACAGCACAATTCACTCTTCGTTTATCTGGAGACCCTACAGAAGGTTCACGTGGCCATGCTGGTGTAGGCATAGCACTAAGCTTACAGGCAGAACAGGCACTTCTCGAGTAGATTCCTGTAAACAATCGTTTATGTGCTGTTCGTCTAAATGGCAGATAGAGGGAAAGACGAGTTCTATATGAAGTTCTCTAGCCTCTTTCAGAAAGTTAGGCAATCAGACATAGTAATTACAGCAGGGAATTATTATGCCTAAGTCTGTAGGCTAAATCAGGCTGAAAAACACAGGTTGGTTAATCGGTATCCCAGCCCAGCAAACGAACAACGGAGATCGTCCGATGCAATTATATTTAGACTACCGTTTATTTTTAGCTAGTACAAACTTTAAGCATAAACAGAGACATTGTTTAATCTGGCGACCTCCAACATCTACACGACGACGGACGCCAAAAGACCACATCGGCATCAGCTACCGTTGGAGAGGCTGTATAGAGGATTGCTGCTCTTTCTGGGGCATGTGTTTGGATTCTGACCATGCTCTAGTGAGAGCACGTATCTCTATGCGTTTTGATGGTCGCAGAAAAGTCACATCAGGCTAACCCTTTAGATATCACTTCGAGACTGAAAATGCTAAGATTGCATTTAGGAATGGTTTGGCTAAGCATTTAGTCTCCCACAACCAACAGATTCACTCCAGAACAGCTTGGAACGATTTTAAAGCAGGTGTAAACGCAGCAGCGTTATCTGCATCTAACCTCAGTCCAAAGGTTATGAAAGACCATTGGATCTCTAGAACTTCTAGTGAACTGATGGAGGCTCGAAAACTCATTCCAGCAGGCTCGGAGAATGATGGAGATCGACGACAATTGAAATGTAGACTGACAAAGAGTCTGTGCAAGGATCGTGAACAGTGGTGTGCAACAAAAGCCAATGCGGCAGCAGACAATAGTAGACAACTGTTCCGACTTATCAAGGACACTGGTAATATGAAATCGGCGGTTAGTGAAATTATCTCTGGAAAAGATGGGTCTGTGATTCACTCTCAGTCTAGAAGATTAGAACGATCGGCGGAACACTTTCAGGAACGGTTCAACTAGACGCTAGCTACTCGTAGCTTACCCACTATCCCCAAGCTACCTGGAAGGAAAACTGACAAATGTCCCCCCCCCCCCAAACTCTTAGTGAGGTAGAAAAGGCTATAAGTAACTTGGAGAGAGGGAAAGCGGCAAGCCCTGATAGGTTGTCTACCGATATATCTTTAAGGACGGTGTTCCAGTTTTAGTTGGCAGGTTGACTGATATATTAGCCAGAGTCTGGGAACTGAACATCATCCCATGTGAGTGGTCTCGTTCGCTGATTTTTCCAATTTACAAAAAGGGACAGAGATCCTCTTGTGATAACCACAGAGGAATCAGTTTGACTAACATAGTATCTAAAATACTATCCTCTATAATCATTCGGCATTTATCCAACACTAGAGAACAAAAGACTCGAGAAAATCAGGCTGGTTTCAGACCTGGACGTGGTTGCATTGATCAAATATTTACCCTGCGCTAGATTTTTGAACATAGACATATGTACCAACGTCCGACTATAATTATATTTCTTGACTTGAAAGCAGCTTTCGACTCCATAAAAAGTGAAGTCTTGTGGCGGTGTCTGTCATTAAAAGGCGTACCTCAAAAGTACATTAACCTTATGAAGGTTGTCTACTCGGTCATCACCGGTCGAGTCACAGCATATGGCGAATTGTCACGAAGAATTTCATCCTCAAGTGGGGTTCGTCAGGATTGCCCTTTATCCCCTTTTTTATTTAATTTTGTCATAGATGTACTCTTAGAAGTTTCACTCACTCTTCAGGAATTAATCTCCTTCCAGGAGGTCCTCACATCGACTTAGAATACGCAGACGATATAGTCCCATCATGTGAAGACGATAACAATATGTAGAGTCTCCTAAACACCCTGAGTAAAAATGCAGGCATAATTGGGATACTCTTCTTCCATTATAAACGTAGATGTTACTCCAGGACTGGTCTACCTCTTCACCTAGATTAGTTATATGGAATGAAGTTATTGAATACTTTGATCTCTTCACTTATCTCAGAAGTCACATCACCCCTGGTGGGTCGGTGTCTGACGAAATCTCAGCACGGCTTGGAGTTTGCCAATTTACGCCACTTGTGGCGCCTGCAAGATATCCCTTTCTAAACGAAAAGCCGGGTGTACTGCGCAGCAGTCCGCGCCGTTTTAACGTATGGCTACGAAACGTGGGCCATGAAAACTCAAGATATGCGTCGACTTCAAGTATCTGAGCATATAAATCTTAGTAGCACCGCTCATATATCATGGAACAGTCGAATAATTAATATAGAGGTTAGACAAAAGATCCTTGGGAAATGTGGTAAATCAGTCGAAGAGGTCATTAACCTTCATCGACTGAGATGGCTGGGACATGTGTTTTTCTCATGCCAGACTACCGTCTGCCACGTCGAGCGGTGTTGGCTAGGGTTAAATTAGGATGAAAGAAGATTACGGGTAGCTAAACCAAAACATGGCATTAGTCCATGAAGTCCTTGACTATTGGTCTAAGCCATGTAGGTAGATGTAGATCACCTGGTTGGGGTCCACGTGATAGTCACAATAAATGGTTGGAGACACTTGGAGACATGACTCAGAATCGGTCACAGTGGCGAAAGTGAATTCACTCTTTAACTTCATCTAGATCTTGAGTTCTATTATTGTTTTCTGCACACTTTTACTTTACTCTCCCCCCTTGTATTCTGTTATTATGTTACCTCTGTTATCTCGTAGTTCTAATGTGGTATGGCAACTTGAACCTTTGGGCATATGTGTCCGGTTCTATGTTGGTGAAGAAGATGATGATGAGAGATAGAACCCAGGACCTTCTGGCTTGTAATGACTGCATAATGATTAGACTATTGAGCTAATTTATCTTTCTAATGCCAGTCAATTCACAATATACTGAGCGATCATCAACCTGTATCGTCGATTGGTGCCTCCTTTGCATCCAAAATACTCGAAGTTCATTAATCGAGTATTCTCTATTGAACACTTCAATTGCCTTATGTAGATTGTACATGATGTTAATATTTGCATACCAGTTTCTTACTCCTTAAATTGCTGAGAAATAAACAGTTTCTTATCTATTAAGACAAGATGAATTATTGTAAATGGCCTTACATTCAATCCTTCTAAATCTCTACCTGCTAGCTTTAATGTGAAACAGAAAAATACTCCAAATAATTTGGAATGACATGACGTTTATTTAATTAGAGATTTTACAATAAAGACTAGTCGTGATGTAACATTTGCTTCTAATCTATCATACGCTTCACATAATTTGTTAATATAGATTGTTTTCCATTTAATTCATTGTATAAGGCTACTACTATCAGAATTACTAAACAACATTACAATTCATAAATCCCTCTATACCATTTAACAAACTATACTGTTTTCCATTATTTTTCTATCATTTTTGAAAAAGGCTGTTTTCGGATCCCATAGTTAACCATTCGACATTATCATAAAATGCGTTTGTGGACAAGCATTTAAAATGATGAAAACAATTACCAAGTATTATTTTGTTAGATATAACCTATTTACTTTATTCACGATTTTCATCTTGTATATATTTTGGCAGAATTGGACATAGAATCTATGCATTCCACGAAAAGTATAGAAGTTTTGCAATTCCGTATGTAACACACATACTGTACGCTGAAAAGTGTTAAGCTGACCAGAAATCTGTACTAATGAAAATGCTAACTATTAACTACTGTAAATATTCTTATTTCTTATATAATTTCAGTCTGAATTTATGTAAATATATAGACTTATTTGGAGACCAACAGTAGCTTGTTTAAATACCTCACGTTGAAAATGTCATACTGCACTAAATATATCAAAGTAAATAAAGCACCTATAATAGGATTAATAATAATAGTTACTATTATTATTATTATTATTATTATTATTATTATTATTATTATTATTATTATTATAGGTATTATAGGTATTATTATTAGTAAGCACATTATTATTATTATTATTATTATTATTATTATTATTATTATTATTAATCAACAGTAGAAACTTGTAAATTTTCAGTTTATTTTGAACAATTAATTTCAGTAATCACCAATGCAACTAAAAGTGAAAAGTTTTCCATTTTCCCAATGAATTAGTGTTTTTTCAACTTTTCTAAAATTATCGAATAGTTTAGCCTATCTATAATAATTCTATTCTTAAGAAACATTAGTTTCTGTTTGAAAAGAAGATAATAGTAACATGTTGTATACCCACATGTTCAAATGTTTATTTAAATACATTTATACGCCAAATGAATTGGATAACATTATACTAATTTGATTATGTCGCATATTTAATTTGCGGGTATTTGTGAATCACAACCAACACACAATCGATTGGCAGAAATTACAAACTCATTTTAATCCCATTGTTATTCAACTTCCCAATACGGATTTCTTATCAACTTTACTGATTCTAACAAAAAGTTATTGAGAACTTAATAAACTCAATTCATGTATAATTATTTGATGTGTTTTATATGTGACTTTTTCTTAATAAAAGGTATGTTATAGTCATGTGTCTTGTTACTGTTATAGTCATCTAGTAGAATTAAAAATTTGTGGTTGTCAAGGTTATTATGTAAGATATCGCGGAGATTGCCAAATAATACATATGTGAAAATCGTAGTTAGTGAATTATGAAGTTTCATATTACGAAGTGACTTTGGTTAGTCAACCAAAGAATCCAGAGTGCATTGGTCAGTTATTTCACTGTAGTATGAGACCCCTCCTTCACAACAGTCAGACCTAGGCATCATAGTGAGCACTTAACCCTCAGACTATTGAATTACCAACTTTTTGTTCACAATTCGAACTTAAATCAGTTAGTGAAACCTCATAAACGTTATCTAATGCCATTAGTGATATTTGTTTTAACTTCACTGGATATTCTATCTCACTAGAACTTATGGATAGTGGATTATGATAACATTTTTAAAGTACTAATAAAAACTCATTAATGCTATAACAACGAACGCAGAGGTTGGAATCTTGAGGAACCATATTGAATGACTTACCGAAAACAAGTAGATATGATGCTACTATTAGACTAATACACTAATACTTTCATTGTTCTTGCTTTACTCAAACTTATAAATTGAATAAACACTAGTTTATATTCCATAATTCGAGCCTTTTTGCATTGATAAAGGTAAATTATTCAAATGCCTCTCAAATAGAACTTCAACTATATGCATTAGATAAGACAAATATCTAGTTTTCAGTCTTAGCAACGTACATTATTCTATTACCGAAATGAGTAGCAAAAAAATTACAATTTAAATTTCATATCCTGGCTTTTGTTAATAACAGTAGTCTCCAGTCTGTAAAAAGAACTAAAAGAACATTGAGAATTTAAAAATCGTTGTTTTTAATTGCCATGCTTCTCATGATACTGTGACTAGGCGAAATAATAAAGAAGGAATTGAACTGCTTCTACAATGAAATATGCAGAAAATAACTCATTTAGAATCCTATATATCGACTGAAGTAACAACATAAGAACATTATGTTAGGTGATCGGAACGGAAGGAGCGGAAACCTTGAAGTTAAGACCCTTGCTACTTATCACTCATCAGCTTAGTATATCCGCAGTTTTGAAAAAAATGCAGGCTTTTTCAACCACCTAATATCAAAACGGTGTTAGCCCACGTAGATTAGTGGCCATGTTGCATCTTGATCAATAGAATTCGGTCAGCGTTACAGGACTAGATAAGTACTTCACTGTTCACTAGTTAGTGACTAATTATTGCAAATGTCTCATTCGTACAGGAGGTCAATCACAGTGAGAGCAATCAATAGTAACACCTGAGACTTCGAAACTATGCAGAGATAGTTTATACTCTGATCTCACAGAAAACGTAATTTCTCTCATATTTTCAATTACGTTTTAGGTAATGAGTGACAATTAACATGATTCTAAGGTTAGAGGCTCTCCTCCTCACCAATCAAACATCGAAGTAGGGTGCTCGCCACATTGATTAGCAACTCGTGTGCAATAACCTGACGAATAATTTTTGCATTTTCCCAGCTAGTATCTATAGCATCTGATACATGAATTAAGATTAACTTATTCCCTACTGGTTTGTTGGGACTTTAGGAATATTATGGAATATTTCCTTCGAAATTTTATACATATACATTATCTGACTGTTTATAATCAAAATAGCTTTTAGTTATTTGTATTTGTTAGAGAATGACCTCGGTTGGATACTAATGGAAGCCGGGGAACATTGAACAAGTGGTTCGATCTGCTATGGACATCCTCTGTAGTGACCCCATTTGACCACATTAGGATATTGAACTCAGGACCATTATGTTACACGAAGACCTCTTAACCACCAGTACCACTAGGTTAATAAATATCCAAACATTATTGTTACGATTATAGTTCATGTATTTTTCTATTATTAATAGTTTCGTAAACAAATTATTAGTGAAGTTATGTCTCGCCTTCTCTTACTATTCCTTATTGAATTTATTTATTCATAATATCCAAATAGTTTAGTAATGTGTCCACTGATGAGGGACCACGGCGAGGGACGAAATAACACTAAAGTAAGTTTTTCAACTGATACTAATCTCAGATGATTGTTTCCAAATTTAATATAAAGATAGATTGTCTATCATTTTCCTTGGATATGTTTTTTTATTCGTCTTCATAAGTAAAATATGTTAAAATAAAAGTATGTTCTGATCAAAAATCGTAAAGAATGAATACCGATGAACTGGATATTGTGGTCACATAGACATACCTACACCTGCCAGTGCCCAAAAGTTAGGTGAAATAAGAGAAGAGTTTATTATTAAGTGGACACTTATGTCAGAGAAATTTTCTGTCTTATTATGGTTTGTACATGTGCTCTGCTTGTTTAATGCAGACGGCAAAAAGGAGATGCTACCTTGTCAACTATGTTTCTAACCTAATCTTGTACAAAAATGTTTTATAGTTGAGTTGGGAATAGGAGGGGTGCATCTTAAATAACAAGATATTTAGTCAATCAGTTTATTTTCACTGAAGGTAATCATTCATTCATCACTTATACAAATCGATATATATATATCATACATTTGTTCACTTGTGTAGTGAATGTTATCTTTCTCCTCTTCTTCCAACCCTCTCCTTACAACATACCAAATTAGTGATTAAGAAATATGATTCAAACAAACCTATGATTATTATTTTTCAACATAAAAACATTATTTTACAACTAAATACGTATTGGATACAAGATGAAGAAATGAAATGTTATGAAATCATATTTTATAATACTAAAGATAATTATTATTCATTCTTTAGTAAATACATGTAAAATGATAAAAACGAGTTCTTGTTATTGTTGTTGTCAAGTTAAATTAACTATAAAACTAACTTTTCTGAGACGAGAACACAAAAGTCATATATTATACATCTGTTTTAATGCAGTGCATAACATACCGAAAGTTATTTTAACTAATAACAGCATTCCATTATCACTATGTGATAATGACGAATCAATCTTTAGTATTAAGTAATAAAGATGGTTAGTAGTTGGTTGATTTGGGTTAATCATTCTGTGAAAGTTAAGACTTCCTATTAAAATGTTCACCGATTAGACTAATACCACTTCTTCTGGTAAGATGTTTCGATCGTTGAACACTCGGTGATGAAGAATGCAATCACATCATGAATTTAATTGGTCGAGGATGTTAAACCATTTTGTGATGACCCTAGAGGTATTACGAAAAAACGAAAAAGGATAAAAACAAATAGAAATTTAAGTTACAGAATGTTAATAAAATCACCATGTGTTCTATTATATGGTAAGATGATTTATTTTTCTTAGTCACTCATAGTAAGAAAGAATATGAAAACCTGACACCAACTCCGTATCCGTTCATTAACACGTTCAATTGTGCCAGAATCCCTAAACAAATAAGAACTAGCTATTTTGAATGTAATATTCTAAGTAAAATGTCACTTACATAGTGTTTAAAATTCAAACATATCTTCCTCACAGCATTTGAGGGATCAGCGAAAGACATCAAGTATAGTAGCTGCTATATTTAAATGAAAACCTACTTTCAATTCATGACTTGGTAATTTGTAAAAAGTTACTAAATGAACAGTATTTATAATGAAAAGTACGATTTATGATCAAATTTACTCTGTGCTTGGCTTATTCCATTAAGAAATCATTAACTTTATTCCGTGGCAAATTAGTGATTAAGAAATATGATTCAAACAAACCTATGATTATTATTTTTCAACATAAAAACATTATTTTACAACTAAATACGTATTGGATACAAGATGAAGAAATGAAATGTTATGAAATCATATTTTATAATACTAAAGATAATTATTATTCATTCTTTAGTAAATACATGTAAAATGATAAAAACGAGTTCTTGTTATTGTTGTTGTCAAGTTAAATTAACTATAAAACTAACTTTTCTGAGACGAGAACACAAAAGTCATATATTATACATCTGTTTTAATGCAGTGCATAACATACCGAAAGTTATTTTAACTAATAACAGCATTCCATTATCACTATGTGATAATGACGAATCAATCTTTAGTATTAAGTAATAAAGATGGTTAGTAGTTGGTTGATTTGGGTTAATCATTCTGTGAAAGTTAAGACTTCCTATTAAAATGTTCACCGATTAGACTAATACCACTTCTTCTGGTAAGATGTTTCGATCGTTGAACACTCGGTGATGAAGAATGCAATCACATCATGAATTTAATTGGTCGAGGATGTTAAACCATTTTGTGATGACCCTAGAGGTATTACGAAAAAACGAAAAAGGATAAAAACAAATAGAAATTTAAGTTACAGAATGTTAATAAAATCACCATGTGTTCTATTATATGGTAAGATGATTTATTTTTCTTAGTCACTCATAGTAAGAAAGAATATGAAAACCTGACACCAACTCCGTATCCGTTCATTAACACGTTCAATTGTGCCAGAATCCCTAAACAAATAAGAACTAGCTATTTTGAATGTAATATTCTAAGTAAAATGTCACTTACATAGTGTTTAAAATTCAAACATATCTTCCTCACAGCATTTGAGGGATCAGCGAAAGACATCAAGTATAGTAGCTGCTATATTTAAATGAAAACCTACTTTCAATTCATGACTTGGTAATTTGTAAAAAGTTACTAAATGAACAGTATTTATAATGAAAAGTACGATTTATGATCAAATTTACTCTGTGCTTGGCTTATTCCATTAAGAAATCATTAACTTTATTCCGTGGCAAATTAGTGAAAACCAAAGTGAATAGTAGGTTCTGAAAAATGACTTAAAAAATGTCCCGAATAGTCTATAGTCCTTCAGAAAGAAGTTCCAAACCTGACCACAATTATGTTGTTTATTTTATGTTAAAATTACCTTCTTTATTAAATACGGTAGGTTTTAAGTTATGGCAGTTTTTGGAGGCAGGTATTAAGTTTCGTTAGTTGTATTCGTCATATATTGATGCTATTAGTGGTATAAAACCGACATCAAACTATGACGAATACAACCAACAGTAGATTTCAATTTAATTCTTTGCCTTTATCAGAAATTGGCATCACTTACAAAATCAGTGTAATCTATCCGTAATCCTGATTTGCAATGATTTTGTAGCTAATGCCATTTCGTGATGAAATCTGGTATCTAAATATATAAATCTCTCCAAAAATGTACCATAGTTGGTGACAGATGTATGCCTATTAAGAAACCAGCTTCAAGTGGATTGTTCTGATCTTTTTTAGAAAGTTACCATCTGTGGAGTCAATCTAGTAGGTGATGAGAAAAAAAATCACTAATAGCACACAGTGAAAATAGTACTGTATCAAGAAATTGACTAAAGTATAGAATTTAAATTATCAGATGGCAACTGATTAAGTAACTTGTTGCCGCATGAAATGAAGATTTTTGGATATAATCCTTCTTATGGTTCCTGTTTGCTTTCTGTTGAGGAAACTCAAGCAAGGGAGAAAGTCCTAGTTTTCAATGTTTTCTGTCTGATATAGTTTTGCAATGAATACTATCTTCATATTTTGTCTTTTAGTTTTGGAAATTTCTTTTGATTAAATAACTGCCTAGTTTCAAGTTTTATTCAACTAGATCATAATTCAATTGGGATGGTTATTTTTGTGAATATTGATAGTTTTACTTGATTGAATATACCACAGATTGATGTTGACAAGGTACCATTGAAAACCAGGAAACACTGGACAGCTGTTCCGTCCTAGTTCGAAACTCCTCAGCAGTTACGCACCCCAGATTCTGCACCAGGGGCTTCAGGTTGACGACCAGTGCCTAACCCTCTGAACCACTGGGTCAGCATTCAATGGTATGATAACCACTCCCATCAATTCATATATATCATGAATTGATGGGAGTAGGAATTACACCATTGGATGCTGACCTAATGGTGCAGAGGGTTAGGCACTGGTCGTCAACCTGAAGCTCCTGGTGCAGAATCTGGGGTGCGTAACTGCTGAGGAGTTTCGAACTAGGACGAAACAGCTGTCCAGTGTTTCCTGGTTTTCAATGGTACTCTGTCAACATCAATCTGTGGTATATTCAATCAAGTAAAAATAGATCCTATTTATTAAAATGATTTCGGTATTCATTTATAAAATATAGTATAATTACAAACCAAATGAATCATTATCATGATAATGACTCAATATCTCGAACTTTTGATATATATTCCTATTTCATTTTGTATGTAGGAATGCGTCAACAAAAAACCATGGGAATAGATAAGTACAAAACAAACTTACAGTACGGCTAAGTGAATTGCTGACTGATGTACATTTTCTAATTGAAGGACATAATTTTAACCGACATAGAACGAAGCAGCTGATTTGGCATGGACTTCAGATGAGCGCCAAATTGCCAAGCTCTTCGAATGTACTAGGTTGAGAAAGTTTTAATTCTAGTTTGATTGATTTTCAAGTTATATTTCGATAACTAAGGGCGAAACTAGGTATTTAAAGTCGTTTTATGTATCCAACACGTTGCTAAGTCGATGAACTTTTATTTAAAAAGTACTAAACCAATATTTCTAAATTAATATTTAATACTCGAAGATTTATGGGATTCCACCATAATAACATACAAAGCACATCCTTGGGAGGTAGAAAATTGGAGGCCAAATAACTGCTCACGCCTACACACTTCAGTAGAATCTAGGTTGATTTTGATTAGTAAACAGACTGGCTTACCACTTTCACATTTTAATTAATCTAATGTAAAGCTATTCTATATGATTAGTCAGACACAATAACATACTAGTAACTAATCGATAAATAGGAAGTTACTATTATTAATAAGGACCACACAAGATGAAATTTTTGTAGCTTTGGTTCACTAGCATTCAAAGCAGTGGATAATTCTAAGCTATAGTCACATCAAGACAGCAATATCGTTATTACTAAGCTACCATAACAGTAACTGTAGTATACTGCTTATATGATCAATTCTATTCGTGACGAAGTAATGAATGGAACAATTAAGTTATTCAAGATTTGATAAGAGTGAAGCTAAAACAACAGAGGTTGAAATCTCCTACTCCTTTGTATCAGTCTTAATTACAGCTACTTTCAGTCTTCCAGGCATTTTATTCATGAAAATTCTTAGTTAAATATCAAATCAATGGTATGTCAATTTTTGGCGTAAACATATAGAAAATGATTTTTGTTCTTATACAGCTCATCACCTTTTGAGGGCTTTGATTATCCAATATATTGCCAAGTAATCTAAGCATAACTGAAATTGAGTAGATCTAAGAATCCAAACACTTTCGACTCAACACATTCGAATGAATCAGCAACATACCAGATAACCGGAGCCATCTTAATTGTATGACTGGTCTGAATAACCGTCAAATTATGATTACAAAAGTCTGGTCTAGTAGTACCTATATAATATTAGTAGCGATAACAAACGTCATTCAAATTGTAGTTATCCACACGTTTAACAACCACTATCTGTTACTTTTCCGATTCACTGTTATATCTTCTAGAGCTAATTTTCGTCCACAGCATATACGATGCACGAATTACAATGTATTTGTCTTTTGTTTTAAAGGATAGATAAAGAAGACAATGTGCCAACGACTGAAATTGTTCCGCAGAGAAGCTTCCTCGTATTTAACACAGCAACATTTTGTAACAAGTTAATGACATACTTAGCTACCATTCATAAGTATTCAATTCAAATAAGTCTAAAACCGGAAGTTCAGTCTGTAGTTTTTGTGAAATTAGAAACAGATAGCTAAGAGATTTGAGATCAACGAAATATTGACTGATAGTGAAATCTAGAATATTCACGTCTCATTTTATTCCGGACTCGTCACCTGAATTTACCTACTGTAAAATAATACCTATAACTTTAAACATCAACTCGTTATCTTTCCTACTCTGCTGGGTTAAGACAACCACTACTGTATTCAACAGGTATGCAGGTATAAGAGCTTGATTGCGATTGGAAGAAAATAACACTTAAGTGGATACAACAACACTTGTCAAAATGCAAGCATATTTAGTTGGTGATGATTTAACTCCTAACCAAACAGAACATAGAATGTAGGCTATAGCTATATCAAATTATCCATTTACATATAAATTAAATATTGAAATCCATATTTTTCGAACTGCCTATAAGTATCAAATCCAATGATATTATACTGAGTTGAATGCAAATGGCGTGGAGATGTACAAATTGTCCCAAAATTATGGACATATTTCACAACAAAATTTTCCTTGTGACTGGTTTTCAATTTTTGTTCCTAATATAAAATGTCTATTGACAATGTTTACCCTCAGTATTTATTGTTATTTTAGTGAAACGTTTCATTTACATACTACATAGTAAAATATATGAGTAGTAATATTATGCAGAAATGGCGTTGATGTCTTTGAATCTGGGTCAAGGGGTTCACAACCTCTCTAATGTGCTTAAAATGTCAAAATATTTCATTAAAAAATTACATAAATAAAAGCCAATCCGTTGAAATGTGACAAAAAATCGAGACACTGTATGATTGAACTATGTGGATTATGAGGTTATGTACAAGTGATTGATGTAATCAAACGGTAGGAGGGAGGAGGAGGGGAAAGTGGTTATCTGTAACTTTTTTAGCATTTATTGTGTTGCACTCAACACAATCAGTGGCTTTTCCGTTCATTTAATAAATGAATATTACATATTAGAGCGTAGTTTTCATTGAAGATATTAACGTTTATTATGTGTGCTTTTCTGTCGACATTAGCATCTGCGATACACCAGCTGTATTCATTGCAGGTAGATGCTAATAATTTTAGCCATCTTATACTAGTATCTTCTAGTAGATGATAAAGCTTTCTTTCAGTGAAAGATAATATACCATTGTGATCATTAGTCATTGAGTTTTCGCCGTGAAGTGACCAAGGAGGCTTCCAAGAATTCCTTTTTCCGGTTATCATATGGAATAATAAATTGTTGAAAAAGCTATTATTTTGGGTAGGTTAATATTAGCTAAACATGGAGTATTTTAGTAAATACAGATCTTGAATTTCATACAGTTTCCTGTATTATTCCACAGGAGGTAGATAATTTAATGGAACTTGCTATTTCATGGACGGTCAGAGTGCATTTGTAATTAATCATGGATGGATTATTGATCCTCTCTTGTTTTTTGTTTCTATCTATCATGTTCATAAGCAGGGTTTGTTAGCAAAAAACTAAATTCTACCGGCTGGATGATCAATTTAGCGAATACTGAGACAATAAAGTGATAAGAAGATAGCGAAACCAAAATATATTCTTATGAATTTGACTTGAATAGTGTTCATGTTAGTTCATAATAAGGTCTCTCGTCTGAAGAAGCATATAGTACGATGATAAGTGTTTCTTACGTTCATATCATTCGTATGCACGCACATTATATCTATTCGAAAAATTTATAAATTCAGTTACTAATGTTCTTCATAGTTTTCTCAAATAAAATAACTTCCAGTTCCTAATTTCTATTTTAAGCCCTTCTATTAGTGTATCCTTATAGTTTAATGTAGAGTACTATTGGCAAATTCGTGCAATTGGTAAAGTGAACATATTTCATACTACTATTCATTAAAAAATATTTGTTTTCATGATATGGCATAAACTGAACACTTTTAAACAATATATACCCATCCTAATAGACGTTTAATAAAGGATATACCCTAAAATAGCTTACTGTTGCTACAATATACGTTTGATATATACTATCCAGTAGATAATGTGAAAAACTTTTGCTTTATGATAGTACGGGAAGAAGTGTTGTCATAATTCAAGGATATCAATTCTATTGAAATCTTCATCAATAATGTCATTTAACTTGGAAAGGAATATACACAAATAAAGTATGCACCAGGTTTTAGGGTAGAAGTACAACACCGTAGGAATATAATTAATTATTTGTTAAAAGAGAAATCACGATATCTGTTACGATTATAAGGAGTGATTAATAAGTATAGGTTTAAAAATGATTAACAACGCTAAAAGTAACATAATATAGTAAAAAACGGATACGAATAAGGAGGGAATGAAGCCGATTGCATTCGGGATTTGTTGAGACTGGTGCGCTTTATAAATTAATGACCAGGTTGGTTTTATCACATCTCCTCATAGTTCTAGTGTCAATAAGCTTTATTATACAATAATAATGTGATGGCAACATGATGCTGAAAATTAGTGCATATTTAGTCAGAAACCCTTTTTTCCAATGACCAAGGACATTAATAATAATTTCCATAAAACGGATTATGTAATTGATTTCAGTGAGAATGAAGTTAACTAATAACTTAGAGATACTTTGGCTGCTTTGTAAGGCAACCTCTGTGCTTAGAAGGATATTTCCTACCTTAATTTATATAAACCGCTCACACAAACAAAATATAACATTGATTCTCTAAATGGAAAATATATATTGCTATGGCGACAGGTGTAACGGAGGTATATAATGCACATCAAAACAACTGGACTACTACACAACTTTTCAGTAGGCAAAATATTTTTACAACAATTGTATACATTTTCAAACGTAATGCATTGCTTTTTTGCCTGGCTTAAGAACTATAAGTGTCATTTTAGTACATTCAGTACTTAAAGGAACAGTAGCTCTATAGAAAGTTAGTATATATCCATGTTATGCAGATTTACCCACCGATCGTTCCATACGCATTATTTTCACTGTCTCCGTTTTTATCTTGTTAATGAACACTAATGAAGTGTCACAATAACCAGAGACTAACTGTAAAGTAGTATCTTTTAGTTCGATCCCTACTAAAAGTTTCTGAACAATATGAGGATATTTCATAAAATCCTTACTAGCCCTAACAGAAACTATTAAGTGAAATAGACACAACCTGATTTGACTAATTTATTTGTTAATATATTTTTAAATTTGTGAAATTACTATTGCGAAATAATTATTTATACATGACCTAACAAAGAAAAGAGGAGGACGCCAGTTAAATTCATAAGAACAAGTAATAATATATAATTTATGCTTAAAAAAACGAAATGAATATAAAACAAAGTCGATCAAATCAAGTTGGTGAGGTCTGAGTTAATTCTAGAAGTGAAAATTGAAACGTAAGTAATTAGATGACATGTAGTTAATGGGCGAAATTATTCTAGACAATTTGGTCCAGTTAGTAATAGTGCGTAAACCTAGGTTTTGCGTTGTTTAGCAGTTATTAACAAGGTGTACCAGGAATACTGACGAAACTAATACTCTCTGTAGAATTTGGATCCAGGTCCAGTTTCACAGTTTTATAGAGATTACTACTGAACTATTAATGAGCGTTCAACGCAAAACCTGGTGGTCATGAATACGATTTCGTTATTGAGGTAATACGTGTTTACTGATGAAGAATCTTTTACTTGGATAAAATAACTGTCTAATGTTTCCTGGTTTTCAATGGTCGTTTAACTTATATCATTTTTTTATATCATGTTCAAAATTTGGTAATTAAATCTTATTAAAGAAGTTTCTTAAAGTCTATTAATTTTAAAAACAAATTACGTTACCTACTGTTTGTAGATGAAAATCGGGAAGTTTTGACTATATGTTGACTTGTGAATAACTATAGGTTGAAGGGGGGGGAAAGATTCTTTGATTTCAGGTGAGAATTCACGTAGAACTTAAAACAAGTATTATAGATAGCAATTGATGATCATGAAGTATGAATTCCTAACTAAAAAATAACTAGACTATTTTCATACTACTCAAATATTTCACTTTCTTATTACTGTATGTTTTAAACATTTTGAAATGAGATACTGTTAACCAAAGTAACTCTCATTTTTATATTCAACATAATTTAATACTTCATGAGTTTTTTTGACACGTATCTGACAGTGAACTGATTACGTAATTAACTGTTCTCCCTGAAGTCACTGCAAAACATTTGCAATTATTTGTTATTTTGGTGAATTGAATAGTTCATTTTGATATTTTGAATTGTAATTTATTAATTAGGACTTTTTAAAATACACATAGTGCAGAGAGAAGAACAAAGTATCTATAGGCTAATTAACATATGAACTAGTAACGTAAAATTCCTCAGTAAAATTACTAAATTAATACATTGGAACAAAGGAATTTTAGGATGTTGGGGTGTTGTAATTGCATTGTAATTAATTAAAGGTGGCAACTTTTATCACTAAGTGGTTAGTTAAAATCAGGACGTCCCAAAAATCTAACTCATCCTGGGTTGAGATATTACAGTCAAACATAACTATTTAAATGAACAAATCTTCATAAAAAATAACTTTACTATGTAATAATCATTTAGATTTCCTGTTCTAGTAAAGTACTGTGACTTGTGTTGTCAGTTAATTCGGGAGTGAAACAGTAACTTGTCGTAACATCGTTAAAAGTAGTCAACAGGAAATTTTAGAACTATATTTTGTACTAGTTTGTTATCAAGGCCTACTTGTAATTTTGAAGGAACGGATATTCTTTATAAGATAAGAACTTGCGATGTTGGTACTGAGCTGTTAGGACCACTTTTAAGCTTACACAGAACTAAGTGTTGATTAAAACATGATCAAGTTATAGTGTAGCTACTGAGCGTTGACTTGAGTTCCTAGCTCACTGTTTCCGACCATCTAACATCTAAAAATAATACATGAGTTGTAGAGTAATTTAGCATAGTGGTTACATTAAAACATCACAGATAGAGTTTGATCAGTGACATGAACTAGACGAATATGACATCAGTAATTAATCAGTAGTGAATTAATGTACAATGATATGGTAATCTCAGTGAATGATAATCTTAATGAAATTAAAAAATATGCACCACTGGAATACTAAACTGTCTTTTGTTTGATCACATTTAAAATGGTGATTGTTCACTATTGTATTCTACGTCTTATGTTAATCGAAGATGGAATTAATGTTCAGTGGATAACATTCTTCACAAAGTCTAATCAGGCAAAGAGTGAAATTTGTTCGACCATTCCATTTGATAAACTGTTTGGTAATTTTTTTCATTCCATACTCCGACTGATTTGTCCGTAATCATTTTTAATAAATTTTGCACATGCTTTATTACGAAGTGGTTATTATGGTTGTTTAACTGTACAAAATAAATAAACATACACCGATTGATCAATGAATAATGATCAATTTGATATTTATCTAATCCTTTATATTTGTCATCGAATTCTTCCAATCAGGTTACAATGTGGTTATTATCGCGTACAGTATGCTATTAATGTTAGTCTGGTTGGAGGAAGTCAGTAGGGAACCCTGTTTGTAGCTAAGTTTAATGACATTTAGCAACTACCAGTGAGGTATATATGATCCATAGGGGATTCAACCATGGGCCACCCAGTTTAACGATTTGTAACTATTACTACTGAACTGGTAAGTTTGTAACTGACCTTTAGAAGAACTGAGATCAGGATTAAACAAATTCTTCAATAGTCAGAGATCAACCAATATAAATATATCAGTCCCGATTAACTAAACGATAACTGTCGTAGACTATGAATGACCTAAAATAAAATCCTCTTGGAAGTCTTAATTCCTTTAAAACTACCAGTACTTGTTTTCGACAAGTGTCAAATAGAACTAAGCATAAATCAAGCAGGGTTTTCTACCGACTGCTTCCAACCAACAAGATATTAAGAGGATAAACTCGAATAGCGTATCGTCATAAAATGTTACATATATATATATATATATATATATTTTTTCCTGAACAATAGGTTCCGTTTTCGCATAGACTGTTAGTGAATCCTTTCATACAGGGTAACGCAATCATTCTGTTAAATGCATGATGAATAATAGCTATTAGATTGAGTGTGATATTCTATTCCAGATTATTTATATCTGTTTAAATTGTATCCAATGTCATCGTAGATGGTTGTACTTTTGTGAGATTATAATACGTTTGGGTATAATTGTATTTGTATATTTTGTGCTTGTAGTACTAATGGTAAACCCGAATGCATTATAGAATGATCATAAAATAATAAATAAATGTCAATGTAGTTTTGAATGCTAGACTTTCATTTAAATGACACCAACTGTTATTTTAAGTGTGTTAAGCCTAGCTGTTATAAAATGTAAGGGGTTAATTTTCGGTGGATTATAAGTTGAGAAAAAGAGATAATACTCTGAAATTTATATGTTAAATAAATCCTAAACTAATATTTGAAGTAATCAGTATGAAAAAAACGAGAATTTTTGACTTGGTAGTCTGTGAATATGTTTGGTACACGTAACTACATTACAGACTGACTGTACCTATACAACTACTGTAAACCAAGAACCAATGGACAGCTATTTTGTCCTAGTATGTGACAGTTCAGTAGTGCACAAATTTGATCCACAAGAGACCATATTGAAGCCCCCAGGCATCAAAGCGTTACACGTGACATAGAGACAATCGAGTTCAAACTCCGGTTATCTTTTAATGTTATTTGAATGTCATCTACTGCCACTAATAGGTAACTGTTTTACTCGCAAAATTGTTGAAATCTACAGGGTGCGTCACTGTAGAACTTGTAGGATAGGCTCTATAATTTTCTTACTAGTTAGAACACTTGTTGTAGAGGATGATCAACAGTTAGATAATGTTATATCCATGTGGTAAGTATTTGGAAGTCCCATATATTGATCCAGTATCCCAAATGAACGGGTGTCATAGAAGAAAATAATTTGCTAAGAAAAATGAGTCATTTTACGTAGAAAAATTGTATACTTATGTAGGAACCATTTTGCGCAACAAAGATACATGATCGAAATATTTTTGTCTTTAAAAATTTGTTGGGATCCAAATTTTCAGGTCATTTATTAACTTATGAAAATAAAGTCCATTAGACATGCTTGTAGACTAATGTGCCAGAATGATTGTCATCAATATAGGTGGGTTGTATAGATGTGAGCACTTGATTTGCTACATACTCACCTCACCAATTTACTCCAGACAGCCATAGTACTTACCTTCAGTTCTAAACGCATCGCTTATTATCTAATAGGGTTGAACTACAGTAGTCGGTAGATTCAAGTAACATCCTTTAAATAGATGTGATCACTTTCAGGTTAAAGAATTGTAACTGAAATTTTCATTGAAGAATTTCCTTAGAATACAACTTAAAGTGTTGTAGTTCGGTGTTTACAACTAAAAAAAATCAATTTTCATCACCTCTTCGGAGAACACATAAATGCTAAAATGAATAAACTTGAAGACAAACAATTTTCCTTAAGATGTGAATAGACGGGTTCCTAACACATCACAACCTAGTATGAGAAATTTTCCGGTACTTATGTTGGTATTTAATGAGATAAATTTATTCCTTGTATTATGGATCGAAAATATATCTGGACGACATCTTAAAGTTTCCATAATAGCAATAGGTCTTTATTAATAATCAATGTAAAGGCTGTAGTACGACTGACTAGTTTTGCATAAATGCATCACTGATACAAGATAATGAAATCATATGGTTATATATGTCGGATTTACTTCAAATTCCTTTTTCTATA
This sequence comes from Schistosoma mekongi, assembly GCA_034768735.1. Lineage (NCBI taxonomy): Eukaryota > Metazoa > Platyhelminthes > Trematoda > Strigeidida > Schistosomatidae > Schistosoma > Schistosoma mekongi. Next base: position 52,352,897 of record CM068306.1, read on the forward strand.
GATTATTAATAGACATATTTTCCATAGAAATCAGTTTTAGAGAACATTCATGTTTAAAAACCCGGAAATTACATAAGAAGAACGGTAACTGGCTTTCAGTACTTACTATGTTGTTTAATTATTCCGTGAGGTTTAATCAAACTATAAATTAAAGCACTTTTAAATAAATTTTAAATAAGTACTTTTGAGTTTTATAAGCTGGTTAGTAAAATCGTGATGTATTCTTCGTTGTTCTGGACAGTGTTTATTTCGGGTAGAAGTATTGTTCAGAAAATTTGTTTAACATTCACTCATCTGAATGAATTTTCTTTCAATAGTTAATAAGTGTGAATCATCCACCAACATTAACTAATATGTTAGTGCTTACTAATAATTAAGTAGTATAGTAAATCTTAGTAAAATACTTGAAATCTATTAGAATAAAATGTAAATACCACTTAATCAAACAAATTAAATATACTTTACGCCATTTATTTAATTGATAAGTCATGAATACAGTATTTATTTGTTCATATAAGTGTACATACTACTACTACTACTACTCGCTATTATAATATCAGTAATATAATAATAATGTTATAGTCAAGTTATAATTCAGTTTAAACAAGAGTATAAATGATTGAAATGAAGCTGATTAAGGGCATTTAATTACTTGAACTTGAGTAAAAAATGTGGAATATTTAAAATTACATCACGTCAATTCATAACATGCAATCAAAATGATTCATCCCAATTAATGTTCTTCAGATTTTTTTTTCAGTAGTTATTAGTAATCTATATTCAATGAAATGAAATTATAAAAATCACCAATGCGAAAAAAATACTCATTAATTATTTTCATGCTAATCAACAATGAAAACTTAATGGAGCTGATAAAATGTTTTGTTTTAATATGTGATCAATTAGAATTTATTCCGGCTGGAATTATTAAAAACAGTTTCTTTGTATTCAAATGGAATAAATATTGTCATGAATTCCCTATATTTGAGTATTACTCAGTTTTAACAGTCATCTCTGTGGCCGTGGTCTTCTCAGTATTTATAAATTGGCGAATACATCACATACTGTTCAACAACTAACAGGTATCCTTGAAAGTTTTAATACTTTGATTAGTTTATTATCTTTGAATCTGGTGTTTACTGGTAGTCATTGCTTATTAGTATTCGCACTTCAGATTCCATATACTTTGACTGTATAATGCACTTTTCATAATTCAGTGCAGTAGCATTCTGGCTATTCCAATGACGTTTATACTCTAGAGAAAATTGTAATAGTGCTCTAGTCAAATGAGTCTTCAAACCAATGATTTATTGGAAATGTTTTGATATCTGTTACATTTGGGCTAGTTTGATATAGCTTTATTAGGCTGACATTTCATTATTTGCAACCAGAAAATAGTCAGCCAATATATATATATATATATATATATGTATATATATATTCCTTTTACTGAGTGGTAAATAATATGACTTTATAATCGCATTTTGGTTTACTCTGTTTGTCTAGGTTCTTTAGTCCTGGTCATATATTGCCAACTGAATTACAGTGAGCCATGTGAGAGCATCATTTTCCTTCAAATAACAGGTATTCCTTGATGATAAGTGTCGACGATTTTCATGTGTACCGTGAACTACTTACTAGGTCACTTCGTAAATCTGTTATAAAAGTAATCTGTTGATACCAGCTATTATGACTATCATTTATTTTAGAAAATATAATCATTTTATTCGCGTTTTACTGTATTGTCGATATTTACATGATTCAAATAACTGTACACTGATTTCACCTTTATGATTAAAATTTTGTATACTCTTTACTTCTAGTAAATCACATTTGTCTAGAATGCTAGTAGTTAATAGTTGTCGTGATGGTTTCTAAACAAAAGTTTATTTTAATTTCACTTTCAGCATTGAATTTCAATAATTTCACCTTAACAGTTATATACAAAGTAATGTTTATGGTAATCTATCCTTTCGATGATTACATAATGTCGTGTTATTTTAACATAGTAAATAAATTATGTTATTTTTAATGACTAGTTAACTTCTTTCATTGTAGTTGGACTTTTTCTCACAATACAACTGTAAAATGACCAGAATTATATAATTTCTAGTTCGTTAAATGTCAAATCGAATGAATCATTTCTAATGTTTTCAAGAAATCAGATTATATATATATATATAGGTATTATGTAATATATTGCATTCCCAGTCTGAATTGTAGTTCATTAAAATATAAACGACGAAAATGATGAAAAATTGGAAATTGTATAACTTTAAGCTCTTACATAGTGAAAAATAGGAATTTAAGGATGATATTTCACTAAAGTAGCGTTTTACTAAAGTAGACTGTTCAAAATGTTATTTTACATTTGAATCAACAAAGATCAACTAAAATTTAAAAATTATTCCGAACAAAATATTCGGATTGATCGACTGAACTATCGAGTCACAGTTGTATATTGTAGTATTTTGAAATAAGGTAAAAAATCTGTTGAGTGAAATAGAGAAGATTATGATGTGATGTATATTGAAAACAACTAACTAGGATAAATTTAAATGTATAGGACAATAAATAATGGGTGAAAATACATAATGCAGATAGTTTTGTCACCAGGTGACATAAGCCTCTTTTGTTTAATATGCAACATTTTAACAATAGGCATTAATTACTCGACAAGAGATGTAAGCTAAAAGATTGAGGCTTCATAGCTTTCTTAGTACTAATTAAATACTAATGCGAATATCATAGTATATACTTTGGATTTCGACCTAATTGTAATATAATATAATTTTAATCAAATATATTCAATCGGGTAATATCTTGACACCATTTGGCCGATTTTCAATTGAGTTCCAAGTGACGCATCAGGGAATTTACCATTATTAGACCTATAAATATTATTAGATTTAGATATTCATAAGAAAATACCCACTGCAAACGATTGTCACTTAGAGTTGCTGATGAGCAATACGTAGAAGCCATAAGCAAGCATAAAATGGTTTCTCGGAGTTATCTATCTTTTAACAGTATAATAGATGTCACCAGTTCATAATAAAAATGTCCTCTAAGCTTAAATATATTTCAACTAACCTTTGTTTAAACAAATACGAATTGAGTAGCACAAAACTAGTGTCAGATATAATGGCTCTGATAAGTGCATTTTAAGTCATTAGTTAGTAAAGTTGTTTTCTTTGATGTTGTTGATTCTATAATGTCAAAGTTTTGTAATTTTAGTAGGTTGTACAATGTAGTTACAAACAACCAATTATAAAGTTCGTGTTCCATTTAATGATCATTACTATATGTTGGAAAGTAGTGTAAGGGTGTTCGTCAGAAAACCCTGTTCAACCTAGGTTTCGTATCATTTAAACTCGTTCAGAAGGTGTACATGTAGTGTAAAGTAAAATGATACTCGTCGGAGAGTCCAATTCTGAGTCACCCAGTTTCACAGTTGGTAACTGTTACTACTGTGCTATTTCAGGTACGACTCATTGAATATGGATTCAATACCATAATGAAGTAGTTTTCCAGTTGTCACTAGCTCTTTAAGTACGTCTTTCTTGAAGAATATTAAAGTGTATCCCGTTACTCAACTAAAATTTAAGTGTATGTACCGCTCAATCGTGATCAACTGATTTATTTAGAAACCATTAATTGCTGTCAAATTCTGAGCTTCAGTCTTAAAATACAGTCGCGAAACAATAGAATGTGTTATAAACAAAAACAGTAGTAAATGGAAAATCAGCATCACTATAAAGTATCCATTAGCTTAAGATTTTAAAATTATCTGTTTATCTGTGTCTATCTATGTATCTATCTACCTATTTATCCTTTGACATATTTATGTATCTTGAACTACATTTCTGAACTGATTATTTTGGTAATAATACTGAAAATATCATGTTTAACTTTTTATTTTAAAATTGGAAATAATAACTAAATCACCTGTCCAATATCTAATTCCTATGCTTATTTATATATTTCCAAATAGGATTCATTTATATATCAGAATATTAGGCACATTTTAGTCAAACTATTTTGTATAAAAGAAATGTACAAAATAAGAAAGATTAAAAAGTAGATAGAAAACAAATCAAGTATTATTTGTTGGCAAAATACAATTTTTTTATTGTCCCCCCCCCGCTATTATTATTATTATTATTGTTACAGGTTTCATTTTTGTTCTTTCCTTTTTCTTTTAATTTAAATGTACAATAGTTATATTAAATTGACAAAACAAAATATGACAAACCAATATAAACACAATGTTTTTACATGTTTTGTAGGTGTAATATAAAGAGAATAACAAAATTTTGAAAGGGATTCAATTCATTAATGTATCAGTTAGTTGTATATTGTTTAAATAAGTTTAATTAGAAATGAATTATTATGACAAGATGATATTAAATCTTTAATTTATTTGTTATAAATTATAAAAAAAAAAAAAAAAACTAAAATCAAATTAGTAAATTTAAATGACATATTGCATATATCAGATTATTTCTGTTGAATGAAGGTTATTTCATAGATTCTTTTTCTTTTTATTTTAAATAAAAAAACAACAATTAAATGTTATCAATGATGAGTATACAGTGTAAAATTTTATTCATTTATTAAATTGTCAAAATAAAAAAAGTAGTATTTAAGTTGGATTGTGACTGACAAGTGGAATCCAGGATGCGCGTTTCGTCCTATTTGGAATTCATCGGATGGATGTACCTGCTTCCCAATGTCGATGTACACACTAGGATTCGAATTCAGTTCGCTTCGTGCTAAACGTCACCGCGTTCACCACTAGGCTACTGTGTTCAAACATATGACAACAGAGGCTGACCAGTTTCAGTTCATTACAAATTAACGAGAAGATACAAGCTTATGCTAAAAAATGTAGCTTGTATCATACATTTTAAATATTTAATGTAAAATTTAAAATAAATTTAAACAAATTAGATGACAAAATTCAAATTTATGAACTTATATATCATTTACGGTTGAATAGTAAGTAAATATGATGAACTCGATTTATGCAATGGAAGCTGTAAGAAGTCAATCACTTACCGATAGCTATTCTAATTGGTGGTAAACATTCCTTATTAATTATTAATTGTATAACTATTTTACAAGTGATTATCAAGCTAAAAAGTTCAACTGAAATCGGCACCTATTTCGATAACCTAGGAATATGTATTTTTCTTATGAACCATTTGGGCGCAGCCTGATCTAGGTTTGAATCCTTTACGACTGAAGTTGCTAACGAGTACTAACCTCCAACCATTTAAGGTTACAATATATTGCAGGTGACGTCAACTAACTCAGAAATATATTCCTACTGCAACTAGATTGCCAGAATTTTGTCATTGATAAGCACAAGACAAACACGTATTGATTACCATTCAATAATCTGTTATAATCAACTAGTGGTTCTAACTGTGATATTAAACAACATAGGTTTTAATCTTAGTTACAGTTACATCTTGCTACTGAGCATAAAACAAATTTTCAAGACGTTCTGTGAATCATTCCGTATTGCACGTTACCAGTAAATGAAAAAGCATCCCGTTAGATTGAAGTTTACTGGTTAAATGGTGTCATACTTATCATAAGATAGACTGCCTGGTTGATGACACTTAATGTGTTTTACACCGTCAAATATAATGACCAATTTAACATATCGAAATATAGCAAACCCGAAACAATCAATATATATTAATTTCTAAGAACCTAGTGATAGAAGTTAAACATACAAAATAAAAACACAGGTTAACATCATCTTGAAATATATCGTATGATTTCTAAGGCCAAATTTGTTCTTATGATTGATGTTAAGTTCACCAGAGGCATTAAATGATCGTTATACTATGTTACAAATTCACTAAAGTTGAGCTCTAACTTCGTGGCTTTAATGATTAAATGATTTCAAAGGTTTTTGATTTCATACCTGACATGTCTAGGGTCATCATCGCAGCTGTCCAACAGTCTCTGATCCAAGTAGTACCTCAACAGAAACCATTTCTGTGACAAGTACAAATTACCAATCTTAACTGGGTAACTGAAGGCTTCACGAGATTTAGTCTATTAATAAGTTAGAACAGTCCTTCCTATGGTTGCTTACTATTAATGCACTAGTACGGAGGTAAAACGTAAGTCCTCCTTCTAAATATAAATTGAATCAGAAAATATATGTACTAAACTGAAAACTAGTAAATAAAGGTAAACTTCATAAGTTTATGAAGAAAATACTGAAATTGAATTTGTAACGTGGTCACAAGTTTACGATGATTGTCACTAGAGATAGGTCTTTCATAGAAAGTAATGGGAGAAAGGAATGATTAATCAAGGTAAAATAACAAAATGTCCATAACTAATTCAATGGAATAACAGCTTACGATAAGGCATAAGTGATTACCATTTTAGAAATATTTTGGCAGTTCACTCATGTAGTGGTAGGTCGTATGGAGGCTTTCATTTCAATTCTTCAGTATATTTGGATTTTCCTGCTGGGTATTATGTGAAGTGATTTCATTGTTATCACAGAAAAGTCGTACTCAGATAACTATAATCAGTCCGATTAGTTATATCTGTCTATACAACAGAACTAACAGCATTGTTAATTAAAGGACTCATTAATATTGTTTGACATTTAAACTGCTTCTTTACTTTGACTGTTGTTCAGCTGAGAAAAGTTTGACTGAGTTGAATGATTAAGTAATCTTCTTTGAATACTCTAAAAGTAGTTTGTTTGATACAGGCAATCGAATGATTTCAATTCTTCGAGTATGTAACAATAAGGCACTTTTACGTTAGTCTTTTAAAGAGTTTACTAGTGTGATGTTCTCAGTTGACTTTCAAGGAAAACTGACCGCATCTTTCGTGAAACACACATCATTTAGTGTAATGAAAAACTCACTAATCACAGCCTCTCATGAAATCCTTATAAGTGATGTTTGAAGCTATATGTTTATCAAGATATGCAGGAAATTAACTAACCATATACCTCAAAGATGAAACACCATTATAAATTACAAATTATGTACATGATCGAACTTTGTAAAATGAATTTTCAGTATAAACGGTCGTACAGAATGTTTAATACTCCTAAAATTAGATGGTTTGTGGAGATAGTTAATTGTCAATTTTGATATTACGAGTTGATCTGAGTCAAACAACCATTGATCACCTGGAAGCATTGGACGGCTGTTTTGTCCTAGTATGGGACTCCTCAGTAGTGAGCATACACGACCAAATCGGGTATCAAATCCATGACCCTCTGGCTTCGCGGCGAATGCTTTACCATTGGACCGCTGAGTCGGCTCCTAAGGGTTGATATTTCCAACCCAGTAAATTCGCGATACGTTGCGCGACCTCATCCATGCCGTCGGTGGGTAAATGTCTCACACCTGACAAGGTTGAACTCCAACGGCCACGTTTTTACAGTAGAACTCCAGGAATTACATCAAGGAGCTAGTCACTAGTGAGCTGACATTAGTTACAATTAGTTTTACATCTTGGCTATGATTTGAATGAAGTTAGAAATGTTAGCTATTCTACACCAATTCACTAGTTTGAAGATGAAACGCCTGATACGAAGTCTGAACTTCCTATTTTTTATCCCACGTGAGTTGTGGATGGGCACTGGTGAGAAGTTATATGCTGATACGAAGCATCTATTCATTCCTTCCTGGTTTTAAGTAGTTGTCAAACGAAAATGGGGAATGAAGTTACTCACTGATATGGAGTTATACATATTGGGAAGTAAATGAGTTATATAACCAGTTTGCGGTGTTATAAATTTACTGAAGTAATTGATTACTTATTATTATAGATCCGATTTATTCGATTATGTTATTTATAAGTCTTCTGTAAAAGTAGTATTGATAATGATGTTGTTTGATGCAGTAAGATCTACCCATGTTAGCAATCTAGATCCATTAGTAATGACTGCAGTTACTATTTTCAGATAATACTGCCGAGTATATTTAAAAAGAACAAGTAAATATTCCAATGTTGTATTGAAGATGATAGTTCAACTAAGAATTTTTCACCTAAATTTAAAGTTAAATTTACAGACTACTTAATTTATAAATTAAGTTTGAATGTAGATGGCAAGTAGATGTAATCCAAGTGGTACGTTATATCACGTCTGGGACTCGTCATCTGGACATACCGTCACCCCGATGTTGATGTTCACATAGGGACTCAAACTCAGTTTACTTCGTGTCAAAAGGTATATAATTTAAAAGTATTTGTATCTTTCCATTGATTTATTATGGACTGAAGCCAACCAGCTACTGTTGCAATATGTGCATCCTGAGCTGATTGCCTGAATACAGTGGTAGTCTACAAGTATGAATTAGGTTGAATTATGGATGGCAAGTAGATAGAACCCAGGAAACTCGTTTCATTCATAACGAATCAACAGGAAGATATACATATTGCCAAATTACTTGTTCTACGTTAACGCATCAAAGCACTGTTATATACATAAACAGGATAACTAAAAATTTCATCGTAAATGATAACTATGCCAACTTTTGTAAATTCCTGAATACTAATTATTTGGTGAATGAAACTGATAAAGCGGATTTTGAGATAATAAACTTATTAAGTGATTTTTTCTATTCGTGATGGTTTACAATATTCCGTTGTCCATAATTTTGGTCGAATTCTGATTAGTATATGTTAACAAATGTACCCCCTAAGCACATAGTTTTGGTATAGCACTTTTGCTCACTTTTTAGCACATTTAAATCGAGTATGTATATCAAAATAATCCCATCAAGATATATACATATATATATATATATTCCAAAAAAAGATTTGTTAATATGTTGTTTTAGCTATCAACAACAGAATATCATAGACCCTTCTCTATTGATAACATCATACCTCAAGAACACATTGGTGGCAGTCTGAACTCAGTAGCTCCTTGGATAACTTCTTGGGATTTAAAAAGATAAGTATTGCGTTCAAATCGATACTATCGTAGGTACATCTGAATGATGAGTTCAAAGTGATACAAAACACACTTCCTAAATCCTGTTTTTAGATATAATCTTAACTAGCTTCATATCACTGAATATCAATGGAGTTTATATGTTTATTTGAATTTAAGAATACGCAGGGTGTTTTCAGAATTTAAAGTTGTAATGTGTTGGTGATAATTACGAAGTTTATGACTTAGATTATGGAGATTATGGTATTATTAATGGAACCATAGTCATGTCACACATTTATTACTTGTAACTTATCACTTTTACACTAGTCTATGTTACTAAAAGAAATCAGACTGAAATGTATTACTTACACGTAAAAAGAGGTTAATTCAATGCAACATTCTCTCATCCGCTTGTTCTAATCATTTCTGTAGTCAAATGAATACCTTGTTAACATATCTATCAGTTATTTTGTATAAAAATGACTCTGTTTTTTTGTATTTCATCGAAAACATTAACACTATGAGATTTTCAGACTATTTAACAGTCACAAGAGAAAACTATTGCTTTAAAGTCCAACTAGTAAAATACAATTTCTAGAAAACCTATTTTTAGACTTTACAAATATAAATTAGTGCATGTACAAAGATAAAAAACACTACCTCGTGAATCTGATTGTCTAACAAACCCGTGTGGTCATTTACTTATCAACATCAAAGTGTGTATTTGCAACATGTATAAATATTTTTTAGATTGTATTGTTTGTGGATCATACTACTTAAAAGACATACTTATTTAATACTATCATAACGTAAATACCTAAATTTACAAGTACATGAAAATTGTATGGTGTAGGTAGTAACATGTTGATATGCGTAATGATGTATAAAGGTAAAAGGTGAGAATATCACTCTACATTGTAAATCATATCCTTTTAAAAATATGTCGACTTAAGCGAACTTTGATAATTCCACATATTAATCAAGGCTGTCTTCTATTGGTTTGCTTATTCCCAAAAATTATTATATCAACGTTCTAAGAAAAAGGTTTCACTTATAGTAACCACTTATTAATTCATTTATCAAATATAAGATGCATTAAAGCTAAAAATATCTATCTGTTGGAAAAGACTACTTATTTTAAGTATACATATCGAAACCACTTGCACACATCAACATATATGTCCACTACACTTAAAGGTTAATTGAAGTTTCTGGTTAAGTAACGATATTCTAGTGTAGGGATTAACAAACGTAAATGATTATCCTTTGTAAGTATCTCAGTAATTCAAGAAGTCATCCAACACCTGAATAGCTGATTGGCAATGTTGTGAAACTGGATGACGTGGGTTGTAATCAACCAAGGAGAGTCGGTTTCCTCAAGCTTCAATATTAACACAATCTAAAACCTTCCACAGACTACCTCAAACGACCTAGGAACTAGACATAGTTAAATTGGCATCGCGACACTTTCTGGTATTACGGATACAGAGGTACACTGCTGAATATAGGACCTTTCATAAATGACTGTTAGCTTAAACACTTACACTGTTTCGCTAAGAATACAGGGTCATCAGATAGACGATCTACTTGGACACGATAACCATTACTCATTAATATACTTATCAGGTGAAATGCAATACTTATCAGTTTGGCATTATCTGTTTAATAGCATAGGTGCTTCATCACATCAAATTTTCACTATGATGAACACAGTAAAGTATTAATTAATTACTTTGTAAACTGTCATCTCAATCAACCAATCAATGTCTGTTACCCCATGTGGAGCATAGGCTACCGACCAACATTCTCCAACGAACTCTGCCCTGGGATTTCCGTTCCAGATCTTCTCAAGTGCTGTCCATTCTTTTCATGCCATTCTCCGATTCCTGACGCAATATGTTCGTGGATCTTCCTCTTTTCCTTTGGTCTTCAGGATTCTAAGTTAGTGCTTGTCTTGTGATGCAATTTGATGATTTCCTCAATATGTACCAATCCACCTCCAGCACGTTTTCCTAATTTCTTCCTCAGCTGGATTTTGGTTGATTTGTTCTCGACTACAGAATGATTTTATTGATGGTATCTTGCAGACAAATCCAAATTATCATACGCAGACAGATATTTATAAATACTTGTATCTTTTGGATGATGCTTCTTGTGGTTCTTTTTGCAAGTTTCATCTCCATACAACAGATATGTCTTAACATTTGTAGTGAAAAGCTTTTACGTTAATGTTGTCTGACAATTTGTTTGAGTTCCGGATGTTTTCCAGGTGTAGAAATGCTGCCCTTGTCTTTCCAATCCGCGTCTTCACATCTGATTCAGACCCTCCTTGTTTGTTGATGACGCTACCAAGTATGTAAAGGTTTCTACATCTTCCAGAACTGTATTCATGTCCATTATTATTTACATTTACCAGATTCATAGCTTATTGTCAGATTAATCTGAGTGGATAATCTGGAAATAAGTAATACTTCAAGATCTCTAGTGTTTAACGATCATATATTCAAACAGTTCGTTAGCTTTCAGAACCCAGAAATCTATTCTGTTGTAACTCAAGGATCAGTCACTTGATGAAGATTATCATTTTGGTAACCTCATTAGGACAATTATAACAGCTTTCCGTATGCAACAAAGAAAAAGCATAGTTGTAAATACTTGTCTATACTGTAACTGCATAGTACATCGATTTTTAGTGAACCATTTTGTTTTGATATTATGAATCAAGGCAACTCTATTTGATAATATATTTATCGTTAGTACCATATGTCGTCTTCAACATGTAGTAAACTAAAAGTAAGAATATACTGACAACTCCAATTTTCTTTTTTTTTAAGTATGACGTTACTCTCTAGGGAACTTTTGTTCTGGTAGAAATCAGATATGTTCATGGATGTTTTATACATGAAAAATTATTAAACATTATTAGCTTTTTATTACGACACAATTCTATGAATGCTAACCAAAGTTTTGCATCATGGACTGTATCTGGACGCCCATTAAGTACCAAGAAGCGCTAACTGGCATTTTGTCTTAGTATGGTACTACTCAGTAGTGCGCAATTACAAACACCACTTAAAATTTAATCCAGGACCTGAAAGTTTGGAAGTGAATGATTAACATTTGCTTTAGCAGATGGCATCAGTCAGTCCACATTCCCAACTTCAGTCTGTTTTCATTTTAAGCAACAATCATTGAATATCATGAGTGGGTAACAGTTTTGCACTAATGATGGTCTAACTCTTCCGGTTTCAGCATCTAACTAGGGTTCCGGTAATTGCTCATCAAAGGTAGTTACGAGTAAGCCTATTAAAAATCCCTTCATAAGGACATTGAAAATTGACATATTACAGTGTGTTGGTAAATTCATTTTCATTACGGAAGGTAGTTATATTAGGTAACATATCGTTATTCTTGAAATGAATAATTCTGCCTATTATATACATTTATTTTATATAAAAAATGTGTATATGTATTTATTGGTTTCATAAAATGTGATAGAATGAAGTGTGTGTACGAGTCTAACATTTAATAAATGTTCACATATTAGTAAAGAATGTAGACGATTAAATAATATTCTTCCACGAAGTTAATCAGTAAACGCGTGTACTGTTCATCTAGAAGTAAAACGTCGGGATATAGTGAGCAAAACCATGTAAGTAGACAAGGTAATTCAATGCGTTAAGTAACTAAAAGTAATTCGTATATAATAAAGTTAAATATACTGTCACATGAGAAATTACTCTGACGACAAGCATCATGAAGATGAATACAGCTGATGTGTTAAACTATGAGTCTTAGTGTACTGGTTGAATTCTGTCATGTGTTGATGTACTGTGTATTAAGTAATGAAATTTTCATAATTTCGTATAATATAAATAATTCATAGTATAAAATAATCACTGTTTAGGACTAGCTTATCATCTGGAAGTTATTGGAAAACAGAAAATAAACTTGGCTTTTAATGTATGTCAAGGAATCGCTAGCTGAGATTCAGAAATTACTTCTTTTGTGTGAACTAATTTCTTGTCAGTAATAAAGAATATCAATTGTTTACAAGGTTGTAATTAAATTTACTGTTGGGAAAATGGTATTAATTGCCGCTTTACAAACGTTTAGTGTAAGCCTCTTAAGTATATGCATAGTTAGTGGTTGGTCAATTAACTCAGTAGTAATGTACCTGAGCGTGATACTCAGTAACATGGGTTCTGATATCATGTGGAAAATTCATTCTGTTGAGATTGTAAGTAATCTATGCGTGAAAACTAAAACTAAGCCCAGGTATTGATGTCGTTCACCACTAAACATTTAAAAATCAATCCATATGAGAAAAAATATCGTTGATGTAAACAAAAGTAATAGATCCAGTTGTCTTATTAAACGAGCAAGTAAATTTGATAGTAACTTAAAACCTTTGAGAATTACGAATGAATTAATGATTAATCATTGGATTGCAGCTTCTCTACAATGCACACTGGTAACCTCCTCACAAACAAACATAAGTAAATTGCTTGGATACTGCGATGCTAACAAGCTAGTTGTTTGGAATTCATTAATTTACATTTTTAACTTTAGTTAGTAATGAATATAAGTGCAAAATATCAGCAAACATCATGAGAATTGGGTTGCATCTACAATGAAATTCTAGTTGCACACCTTGTCCTATTTGTAACTTATCATTTAGATGTAGCTGATTATGAATATGAGTAATTACATTAAGACTCCAGTCTAGTATCTACCGTTTCAAATAAAAAATTGATTTACCCATAATGCTAGTGAGTTCAGAAATCGACTAATCTATTCATCGGATGTGATAACTATAATACTCATTAAAGTGTATATCTAGTCAATCGGTACAAAATACACCTAGTTCAATCAAGACTAATTAACTGTATTTCTCAATATTATCAACCTGACAAATATACAAAAGTTTAGTTAAAATAAATCATAAAACAAAAGTAAACTACAAAAAAATATCTAACAAAGTCAATTACTAGTTATAAATACTAACAGAAAATGATTTCAAGAATTAATGTTTTACAGTATGTTATAAACACTTTCATGAATGTTTATATAAACCAACATTATGTATGATCTTGGCATGATTTAAATAAATTGACCTGATTAAATGATACATATAAACATAAATGTATTTTGCTTGTTGATTTGATCATATCTATCTTTATTAAGAGTTAGTTAGTGTAAGTAAATCTTAACGATTGATTGTAATTCTAATTTATGATCATTTCTATAATTTACTACTTTATAAGTTAAAAAAAATGGCATGATGTATAGAAACAACACATTCTTTTCTGTGTAACTATGTAAGTGTACAATTGATAATATCAGTAAGTTAAAATGGATACAGGTAGGTAATGTAATGAAATAGAAGTTGAAGTTTTCGTAGTTGTTTGTAATTAGCAGTATTTACAATCAATCACCTTTTGTCATTATTTAGTAATATAACAAATGTCAATGTGGATGAGCTAGCTGTCTATAATGGATTATTTTTTAATCAAAGTTTACTTATACAAACAAAACTTTTCAAAGGAATGCTAATGACTTACTTCGGGATAACAAGATAAAGTAGTTATGTTTTACACCGATGATAAGGCATGTTTTGTCATAATGTTATGCTATATGATCATTATAATTGAACAAGCATATGATGGACAAAAGTTAATAATAATCGAAATACAAGAGGTCCAAATGTAAATTTTAATGAAAAGCGAACTCTAAAATACAGCAATTACCCAATAGATGGACAGAAAAATGGAAGGAAGTTTTAGGTACTGCACACTTTGTGGATAACGTGAATGTTGTGGATAACATTAGCTTAAGTGGTTAAGCTTATGTACTTCTACCAAAATGAACCAAATGAATACTTATCTATTTGAATTGTTCTACTCATCCTAGTTTGCATCACATCGCTTTGGTGCTGTATTAAATTACAACGAAATTTATATTATGTACTTAGAACCAATAGTAAGTTCAAAGTTGGAGTGTAGCCGACAAGTTCTATTTGTGACTCTATAGATATAATTAATTGTTGACTGAGCGCTTACCACTTATACTGAAGGTCCTAAGTCCGATTCAGGTGAGGTCTTGGAAGTACGTAGCTGCGTTGCAAACTTCGGTGAAATAACTGTTACGTTCTTCCTGGTTTCCAATGATTGTCGAATATTAGTAATATTGCTTTATAAAACTTTAAATTCAACAAAATTTACAACACCCAGTATTAGTTATCTATAATTAACAGTAACTTATCAATCAATAGTTGATAAATGGATATGCTTGTTTACTGAATATGTGACTGACAAACAAAACAGAGTAGATGAATCTATGCAAAATGCCATTAGAAATTATATTTCCTCTACGACATTGCCAAATGAACTACAATTTTTTTAAAAATTCATATTAACTCTATTCGTCTAAAAATATTCTAGGGTCGATGCAGGATGTTGAGTTACAATGTTTCTAGATGAAATTGAATATATTTATAATAGTTAATTCAAAAAAATTGAGTATTTTGGCAAAAATTTTTTTAAATAAATTAGCCGTCTGACAATGTAGATGCAGATTCTAAATTAATGTACTACAATTGACAGAATAATGTATACATAAACAAAGTGCCAGTGAATTAATCAACTGTGATGTTTATTCCTGCTCATATAAGCTATCACTCATGTGAATAATTTACAAGGTAAAAATATCACATGATAAACAACGGTGTCATTTCATTGGATTATCTCATTATTACTTATTTATACTTACCCATTCATATTACCATCATTTAAACGTAAATCGACGACAACATGTCTACTCATCTAACCATTCATTATACAAATCTTGCATAACATATTCAATGTGGGTATTACTACAACACATTGACATTCATAATGTCATTTATTGGAGAACTCATTGACTTGCTCACCTCAATTCACCACTATTCACAATCAACTACAGTTCCTATTACCATGTGGACTTGTTTCATTACAATTCAAATACACATCCACATATCATAATCCAATTACAAGTATCAGTTATTATGATTGTTGTTGTTGTTGTTGTTGTTATTGACGATGGTGATGATGATGTGGTGTATTTCTAATCCAAATTCGAGTGATTATTCCTATTAGATCTTTATTAATTTGGATATTCCAATTGAATGTATTATATTTGTGGATTGTTTGTTCGAATGTCGAGATAATTATTATTACTACTTCTGACAGTAGGATTGCAATACTACAGAAACTGTTTTATTACTATAATAGTTGAATGGTGACTGTTAAAGTAGTTACCTTACACTGAGATTACATCTTAAATGTATCCAAGACGTTTCATTTGTAAGCTTCAGTGGGAATTTAAGAAAAGGGAAAGTTGTTTGCAAGATTACAGCGAATATATCAAAGAATATAGCTGTTATATTTTATTGACGACAATGTTGTCTCGAGTTGAAACAATAATGTCATATGAATATAACATATAATATGAAAAAATTAAGTTAAAGAACAAGATCAACAAGTCTTGTATTCCATAGTTTTAAATAGTAATTACACAATAATGTTGCAGACTTTTGAGTGACATAATGTGTTCATCACAGTTGTAGTTGAAAAGCATCAGTTTATTTATTACTCTAAGTCATAGCTTTAGAGGAATTCATCAAGTGCTTAATCATTCCTATCTGGCTAATGACTACTCGTCGTATTAACTAATCAGAATCACATCCTAAACATTCACATTGAGTTAATTTATTGTTATAAATTTATGGATTCTAGCAGGTTGAACAACATTAAGATAGAATAGGAAGCATGTAGAGATTATCGATTTTGTGGTAAGGTCGTCATAATGGACAGATGTCTGTCGACGGAATCGTTGAGATTTCATGGACACGGAATATCTATTTCTTGTCTGGATGGAAAAAACTTTTAAAAGTAAACACTAACATCCACCTACATGGATTCGAATATACAACCGTCGTATCGTGTAGTAGTACACTGATTCAAAACTGCTTGGTTAATACACTCAGTAGTCATGATCTTTATCGTTATCATCAGTAAAGTCTTATTTGTTCCCATAGATCAGCGTTAGAAAGTTAAGACCACTGGAGAACTTGGGTAAATTAAATTCAGTGTTGGGTATAGTATTATATTCAAAAAAATTGAGTATTTTGGCAAAAATTTTTTTAAATAAATTAGCCGTCTGACAATGTAGATGCAGATTCTAAATTAATGTACTACAATTGACAGAATAATGTATACATAAACAAAGTGCCAGTGAATTAATCAACTGTGATGTTTATTCCTGCTCATATAAGCTATCACTCATGTGAATAATTTACAAGGTAAAAATATCACATGATAAACAACGGTGTCATTTCATTGGATTATCTCATTATTACTTATTTATACTTACCCATTCATATTACCATCATTTAAACGTAAATCGACGACAACATGTCTACTCATCTAACCATTCATTATACAAATCTTGCATAACATATTCAATGTGGGTATTACTACAACACATTGACATTCATAATGTCATTTATTGGAGAACTCATTGACTTGCTCACCTCAATTCACCACTATTCACAATCAACTACAGTTCCTATTACCATGTGGACTTGTTTCATTACAATTCAAATACACATCCACATATCATAATCCAATTACAAGTATCAGTTATTATGATTGTTGTTGTTGTTATTGACGATGGTGATGATGATGTGGTGTATTTCTAATCCAAATTCGAGTGATTATTCCTATTAGATCTTTATTAATTTGGATATTCCAATTGAATGTATTATATTTGTGGATTGTTTGTTCGAATGTCGAGATAATTATTATTACTACTTCTGACAGTAGGATTGCAATACTACAGAAACTGTTTTATTACTATAATAGTTAATTCAAAAAAATTGAGTATTTTGGCAAAAATTTTTTTAAATAAATTAGCCGTCTGACAATGTAGATGCAGATTCTAAATTAATGTACTACAATTGACAGAATAATGTATACATAAACAAAGTGCCAGTGAATTAATCAACTGTGATGTTTATTCCTGCTCATATAAGCTATCACTCATGTGAATAATTTACAAGGTAAAAATATCACATGATAAACAACGGTGTCATTTCATTGGATTATCTCATTATTACTTATTTATACTTACCCATTCATATTACCATCATTTAAACGTAAATCGACGACAACATGTCTACTCATCTAACCATTCATTATACAAATCTTGCATAACATATTCAATGTGGGTATTACTACAACACATTGACATTCATAATGTCATTTATTGGAGAACTCATTGACTTGCTCACCTCAATTCACCACTATTCACAATCAACTACAGTTCCTATTACCATGTGGACTTGTTTCATTACAATTCAAATACACATCCACATATCATAATCCAATTACAAGTATCAGTTATTATGATTGTTGTTGTTGTTGTTGTTGTTATTGACGATGGTGATGATGATGTGGTGTATTTCTAATCCAAATTCGAGTGATTATTCCTATTAGATCTTTATTAATTTGGATATTCCAATTGAATGTATTATATTTGTGGATTGTTTGTTCGAATGTCGAGATAATTATTATTACTACTTCTGACAGTAGGATTGCAATACTACAGAAACTGTTTTATTACTATAATAGTTGAATGGTGACTGTTAAAGTAGTTACCTTACACTGAGATTACATCTTAAATGTATCCAAGACGTTTCATTTGTAAGCTTCAGTGGGAATTTAAGAAAAGGGAAAGTTGTTTGCAAGATTACAGCGAATATATCAAAGAATATAGCTGTTATATTTTATTGACGACAATGTTGTCTCGAGTTGAAACAATAATGTCATATGAATATAACATATAATATGAAAAAATTAAGTTAAAGAACAAGATCAACAAGTCTTGTATTCCATAGTTTTAAATAGTAATTACACAATAATGTTGCAGACTTTTGAGTGACATAATGTGTTCATCACAGTTGTAGTTGAAAAGCATCAGTTTATTTATTACTCTAAGTCATAGCTTTAGAGGAATTCATCAAGTGCTTAATCATTCCTATCTGGCTAATGACTACTCGTCGTATTAACTAATCAGAATCACATCCTAAACATTCACATTGAGTTAATTTATTTGTTATAAAATTTATGGATTCTAGCAGTTGAACAACATTAAGATAGAATAGGAAGCATGTAGAGATTATCGATTTTGTGGTAAGTCGTCATAATGGACAGATGTCTGTCGACGAATCGTTGAGATTTCATGGACACGGAATATCTATTTCTTTCTGGATGGAAACTTTTAAAAAGTAAACACTAACATCCACCTACATGGATTCGAATATAAAACCGTCGTATCTTGTAGTATACACTGATTCAAAACTGCTTGGTTAATACACTCAGTAGTATGATCTTTATCGATTATCATCAGTAAAGTCTTATTTTGTTCCCAAATCGATCAACGTTAGAAACTTTAAGACCACTGGAGAACTTGGGTAAATTTAATTCAGTGTTGGGTATTAGTAAATATTATTCAAAAAAATTTAGTTTATAGCATGAACTGATAGTATCCTTGAGAAACTAAGTAGAAAAATGAAAGAAGTTTTTGTTTCACATTGTCTCCTAATAAATATTTAATTAAGAAACAGGATGAATAGGTGAATAAAATGATATGGTGATTTGATGATATTACTTAAATTCAACTGTATAAATAATAAAGTTCTTCCAGCAATAGTAACAGCACAACTATTCAGTTCTAAAAATAAATCAACCCTAGACATAAAGAGAAAGTAAACATTAATGAAAAATTATGATCAGGAGCAGTATCTCAATATACTAGTTTACTCAATAACCTGTTAAATGAAGACAATTTACAGATATTGTACAATTTATTATTATATCAACTAACGAATATAACTGACCAATTGAATTAAATACCAGTTCTCATTTGGATTAATTGTATTCTAGTGATTCCCATATTTTGTCTAAATGTACCACAGAATAATAGATTTATAATGTCTCCCTTCGTGTTCACAGTTGTGAAGTAATTTTATCTTACATCTTAGCTGAACACTACTCATTTTAGTCTTATAATCAACTTAATTTTGTTGTTGCATTACTTAATCTTGTAATATCAGTCTTCCTTTCAGTGATCTACCTCCAGGTATTTTAAAACACTTTTCCTGGTATCTTTATACTATGTAACATGTAACCATTCAACCTTACGGATATTTCTTATAATTCTCTCTTAATTATTGCTATATTTAATGACCTTCGTCGATGGGAACTGCTTTTATATAAAGCACAACTGTTTGATTTGAGTAACCCAGGATTAGCAGATTCAAAAGAATTCATTGTGTTTTACACCTTTTAAGCAGTTACGAACGGCCTAAAGTTACAATTAACGTGACTGAGAATGTAATAAACAACGTTTCACAACCTTTATATAGTCACTAACATTGAGAAGAAAATCACAAATACAGGTTGCCAATATACTTAATGCATTAGTAAAGACTCAAAAGTAATTATATATTCAAAATGCAATCAAATAGACAGCGGGTGATATAATAAACTAATAATGACCAATACTATTAATCCTAGATTGTAAAACAGCCGATGAGAAATCACGAATCCTATCAACTCATACAATACAGCTACGCCTGTTATTCTTACTATTTTAAGGTTTATAAATAAGAAAATCTACATAAATATCATCGGCTTACTGGATAATAGGTACCCCTGTGCTATACTAATAGTTACATATCTACTCACATATTTGGTTCCCTCATCATTTTCATGAAACGATATTCTTTCAATCTATTGATAATTTTACATAAAATCAAGTAGTTGTATGAAATCAATGAAAAACAATTCTGAACAAACCTTAGAGAGAAATGGATATAGACTCTAATGAATGAGTTAGTGGAGTGAATGAATTTCAGTTTCAAGATTTATTAAGCGAATACACTTTATTAAAACTTTATAAACCCTGTGAATATATTGCAGGTTTCCATTTCAAACGTATTTTTAGTAGAATTTCAAGATCATTCCGAGAGTTCCCTCCAAGTATCTTTGGAATATTTTTCTTGATGATATAATACAACTTGTTAACTGAAAAATTAGGCTTGGGCATTTAAAATTATGTTACACAACACACTTTCGTTGTTTAAGCACGCAAATTTATTGATTATCAGTTTGATGTCAACACTATTATGGTGATACATATGAGGAGAACATTTCAATTTCAAGCTTTGTTTTATGACTAGAAGGATTTTTCCTATCTAGTTTCTACTTGTAGACAAATAAATCCTATTTATTTTGTAGGTAACTTACAGATTTTGTATTGTTCTATAAGCAGAGTGATAAAACATGACTACATGTACAATCAAATGAATTACTTGTTGGGTTTGATGCAGATCTTGGTTATACAAATCACTTTCTTGCATACTTAAATACTCTCATGGTTTTTTTTCTGCTTTCCAGTAAATCAAATCCGAACTCCTAGAATCCTTAGTTTCGATTGTATTTTATTGATCAAATTAACAAAATGATAAATAAGCTAAACAGTTGGATATTGAACAAAATCTAGTAACTCAAGTCTATATTCAGTTATGTTTAACGGAGAGTTAGTATTACACTGAATAGTTTTCTTGAAGTCATATATATTTTGCTCATTAACAACAATCGGAAGATTTAAGTAAAATAAGGGAGATTTTAATAAATAATCTTAGTACTTTCATTATTTTCTAACTACATTCAGTATTCTAGCTTATAGTTAATTATTTATCAAGCACTTTAATATATTTTTAAAACTGCCATATTCATTTAAGTATACTTTTGTAGAGACTAAGAATTGTACTATAGTTTTAAGATATGCTATACTATGCTTAATATAGGTGCCATTGCATGATGAACATATATAAGTATACTCCTGACTAGTTATTGTTTCTTTATTAGAAAACTAATTAACAAAACATTTTTTATTCATTGAAAGTTGAGTATCTTAGTTTCCAATGTACATAATTTATTATAAGCAACGGCTAGTTAAAAACGTTTTGCTGAAGTTAAGAAAATTATTTAACAAAGTAAAATATTTAGATTATAGTTGGATAGGTTGCTATAAGGTTTTTAATGTATTACACTGTTTAATATGATGAAGCAAATTCTTTTGACTGTACAATCCAGGTGTTGTGAGAATTAAGACAGAAGGTTCTATGAATCACAAAGTATATGTTAGCAATATGACGTATTATAGATGGAATAATGCTAGAATGCCATTTTAAACTATAGACAACTCGACATCTACCTCACTGTAGTATAGGTCTCAAACTAGATATAGTATAATTCAGTATTTGAATAATAGTATAAATATACATACTTTTGGTCACTTCGAGTTACAATAAGGATATCATAAACTTAATAATAATATCTTGAAAACCAATGAACTCAACCAAATTATTAATGGAACAGACTTTCATTGATGATATTGTTTTGATATTATTTTACATGAAACATTGTAGTTTGAAAATATAGATAAATCAGTTTTGCTTCGATTGACTATCCTATATCATGATAAATTCATGACAATACCGTCTTAGTTAAGTTATATGAAATTATAGGTATCACCTTCTGAAAAGTCCTAATCTAGCGCGGAAGCCTAATGACTCTTATCTTTCACTCGTTTTCTGGACGTTGAATCTTTATTATGGAAGGTGCAGCAAATTTACTCCAGAACCAAATATTTGAATAATCTTCTTCATGCAAAATGCATTTTAGTACATTATCCTCATTTATCCACCTCATGTTAAAGTAAAATAAAAATATATTCGAATATAGGCATTTTTATATAGTAGCAGCAAAAAATAGCTACAGGAGCTTAAATGGCGTAAAATGCATCTCCACCCTGAAAATAGGTGGTGTATACTGAGGGCCACAATTTATCTGCATCATGAGAGGGAATAATCTGAACAGTGACTCGGCAGGAAATGAGAATTCCTCAATGTAACATAATTTATAGTATTGAACAATATTATCACTAAACAAATCTCAATAAATATGTTTAGAAAATTCAAAAAATCTTTTAATCCTCTTAATTATCATTTTCATTTTCAGAACAACAATAATTACACTATACCAATTATCAATCAATCGATAACTCAATAAGTCAGTCGATCAATAAATCAGGAAATCAATTACTCTAGAAACCACTCTATCCCCCCCATCTATATATCTATCTAACCTAGATCCATCTATCTATTTACTGATCAATCTACTGATTTAAACAAAAACTTATTATTATTATTATTAACTGTATAGTTAACTCTTAACCAAGTTCGTAATGTTCAATTTTATTTGACCTTATAAAGCATAAATTGCTTAGATTTTTAATTCATTTAACTATAATCATATCAGTTTACTATTTGGTCTAAATTTATTTTACAAGAATAATCCAAATTAATTCTACGGTTCATTTCATTTCTACATGTTATTTACAGTTACTAAGCAACAGTGTCAAATAAATCATCATTTGGAACAATAATTTCATTATTATTATTATCATGAATGTTTTATATTTTTTCTATACAAGTTGAATTAAGTCATTCTAATTATGATATTTCATTAGTTAAATTTTTTTAAAAAAAATAGTGAACTGTATAAATGGAAGAAAACATGGTGGTTTTCACAAAGAGTAACTTATTTTCCGAACTGCTTTTCAAAAGGCTATTTCAATTATTTTGAGTATATGTAAATCGATTATTTTATTTCTATTATTGTCATGTTTCCATCGTACTAACCTCCCATTAAACTCATAAACTGTTGTCATATCACTCGTGATTCAGGAGCTATGATTAATAAATCATGTACCTGTATACTTAGTCCTTAGTCATTATTGTCTACGTTTTAAATACATGTTTTACTCCTTATTGGTATGCTGTGTGGTCTGATTAAGTTTATATAAAAGGGATTATTTGAAATATAATATAATTCTGTCTGGTAAGTTCAACAATCTTGTATTCTTTCATTTCCGGATTGGAGACCAAGTGAGCATCGAACAGACGTGGGGTGACTAACTCATTACTATTTCTTTCTGCGCACAAGGTTGCTTCATCCACTTGGTCATACGAATCGAGAATAGTTTTAGTTGTTAACAGCTGAATGATTTACTTATTACAATTTGGAGTTAATTAACGTGATTAGTCAACATTCACCCTACAACAGCTTTACCTGGAAATGATTTTTAGTGATGAATTTACAAAACAAAGTAATAATTTACTATTCCTTGTCATCAATAATGGAGAGTTATTTAATCACATACAACTTGGTGAAGTCTATTGATTAGCGTTTTTGATGTTCTTAAGTGAAGTTAATCCGAATTAACGGAAGTACTAAAGCTTTAGTAACAGTCACCATTCAACTATTATAGTAATAAAACAGTTTCTGTAGTATTGCAATCCTACTGTCAGAAGTAGTAATAATAATTATCTCGACATTCGAACAAACAATCCACAAATATAATACATTCAATTGGAATATCCAAATTAATAAAGATCTAATAGGAATAATCACTCGAATTTGGATTAGAAATACACCACATCATCATCACCATCGTCAATAACAACAACAACAACAACAACAATCATAATAACTGATACTTGTAATTGGATTATGATATGTGGATGTGTATTTGAATTGTAATGAAACAAGTCCACATGGTAATAGGAACTGTAGTTGATTGTGAATAGTGGTGAATTGAGGTGAGCAAGTCAATGAGTTCTCCAATAAATGACATTATGAATGTCAATGTGTTGTAGTAATACCCACATTGAATATGTTATGCAAGATTTGTATAATGAATGGTTAGATGAGTAGACATGTTGTCGTCGATTTACGTTTAAATGATGGTAATATGAATGGGTAAGTATAAATAAGTAATAATGAGATAATCCAATGAAATGACACCGTTGTTTGTCATGTGATATTTTTACCTTGTAAATTATTCACATGAGTGAAAGCTTATTTTAGCAAGATAATTCATCAGAGTATATCTCTTTGAAACTGTTGAAACAGCAGTCTGTAACCATTCATTTATTACTTAAGAATTTTATACGTTGATTTTCATAATTTGATGATATTACCTGAATAATGTGGATTTGAGTCTAAAGCCATCTTCATACAACAATTCCACAGATTGCACACAACTGTAACATTAAATAAGTAAAATCGGAACGTAAATTGATATACACTTATTCTCAATAAATGGGTGGAATGTGGTGTGTCTTCTCTATTCAACTTTATGAAAATCTGATTATCATCATTTTACACTATGTACATTCGGTATGTGGTTACCATTAAAATTCAGCAAGTACGTTTTATTCGTTATGGTGCTTGTCGGCTGTATATATCTGTCTCATAATGTTGGCATTCACAGTCTATTTTTCATTATAGGTAACATCACTGTGTTACCTAGTGAACAACTGATTTCAATTAGTTATTAACTTCCTTAAAAGAGCATAATAGTCTTGCAATAAAAGTAATTCGGATATGTAGTCTCTTACTCTAAGATTTATGGAACTACTCATGGCCAGTTTTAAACTTTTTCAACAACGGCAGCACGTTTGTTGGTCTTGAAAAAAACATATTAGACCATTAGGCTGATATAATGATGCCAGTTATTTATACACTATCTTTATAACATAAAACATACATGGCATTTTCAAGTGTCTTTAAACCAAACATTATTTTTAGCGAATACAATGAAGTGTGGTTAAGAAATCTATTAGGTGGTTGAGGAGGAAAACAACGATCAAATTTTAATTTCAATGACATGCCGTCTACTACATTTGTTTGAGTATATTTTCAGTTACTTATACTTATTACATTGTACACTAACTGTTCAAAAGTCTAAGCTCTTTAAAGGGTAATTTCTGCAACTGTTCAAGTTTCAACATACTAACTAATCACTTTGTTATTGTTTCTTTACTTTTATCACATACTTGTTAAGTAAAGACTCGTCAGTCCTATGATTGTCATCTGAAATAATTTTGCTTTGCTATGTTTTCACCAACTTTTGAATAACTACACAAACCGATTATATGTGGAATTTCTAAACAGTTTGTTGACGATGCAGAGTTTTATAAAGAGGCTATATATCACAGGTTAACCGTAGTAAAGTGACCATTGAAAACCAGGAAACATTTAAAAATTGTTTTACCCCAGTATGAGATTCCTCATTATTGCACCTCCGAAACCGCATAACAAATTAAACTAGGGATATCCAGATCTCAGTACGATAGTTTAATCTTCAGAAAGCTGGGTTGATATTCATTTGTTTACATAGCGTAGTTCATTTAATTCTTGATATAAATCGATGAACATACGTAGTTGCCGACGATGCCTGTTTCAAGCGTAGCATAATTGAAAGCTACTGGTTACAAGTTCTCTCTAGAACTCCAGAAACAATTTTTCCATGTAGGTCACCAGTAAGCATATAATGATGGTTATTGCAAGATATTGAAAGGAATGATTAATTTGAAATTTCAGATTAAAAACTTATTGACTACTACATAAGTTAAAGAATTTCAGCATATCAGGCTACTGAGAGGGAAAACTCTGATCTACTGTTATTGCAACAAAATCCTTAAACAGTATAATTGCTGTTTGTATACTTGTATTTAATAAATCGTGAATATAATAATGAGGCATTAATTCAGTGACACAAATCTAGATGTCAGAATATAACAAAATGTGAAAACCGTTCCGATTTAATCAGGGCATTTTCAATTTCTTTTTGAGAACCTGGAAATCCATCTATGCATTCAAATGTATAACTAAGTTACACAGTGTGAAATCAATATTACTGAGCTATCTGGGTTGCGATTGTCCTACAGAACTGTAATGCATAAGCTGATTAGTTAGTGACCTGGTAGTGACTAAGTACTGACCGAGAACATGTTTGTCTAGTCCTTTATAGTGTTGATAAAATTACTTCTATCAAGTTGCGATTAGATGACTGGTATTAATGACCAGATATCACGTTCTTTATTCTGTTGGTGTTAAGTTGGTTAAAGAAGTCAGCAATAAACTTTCCTGTTTCCCTTGGAACTGCGTATGCACCTTGTTGATGAGTGCTAGATAGTGTGAATTCTAGGTACCTTGACGACTACTTATAAACAATCTTTTGCCTGAATCTCTTAGATTAGTGGCCACAATGCTACTTGGTCGATGGAATTCGTCCAGTACTATACAGAACTAGACAAACATCACATTGTTTTTCTACTCACTAATAATTCATTGCATACTTCTAAGAAGTCACATACTAAGACGAAACAGTTATTCAGTATTTCATTTGGGATGGTTATTTTTGTGGAGATTGGTTGTTTCATTTTATTGAATATATCACAGATTGATGTTGGCAGGATACCATTGAAAGCCAGGGAGCACTGGACGGCTGTTTCGTTCTAGTGTGGAACTCCTCGGCAGTGCGCACCCCAGATTCCGCACCAGGGGCTTCAGGTTGACGCTAACGCCTAACCATCTGTGACATTCAGTATTTACTGTTTTTCACTGGTACCTAACTGAGATCAATCTATGACGAATATAAACAATAAATTAAACACTAATCATCATGACATCATCACAACTCTATTAAATATTTAATCAAAATTAAATTAATTTTCTTATTTGTTTAAAATAGAAAAAGAACCTTAACTGCTACAAATAAACATTTTGTAAACTCTAATTTCAATGATGACAATTTTTGTTTATTTACATAAAGATAATTAGAACGAAAACAATTAAAAACAGAATGAATAATTGTAGGTTACTATGAATCAAACTGATTTTCACTATGTTGTTCATCATTTCATAGTCATCTTATGTAATTCTACTTACAAAGATAAATACCTCTCGTCCCTCCTCCACCCTGTCTCCACCATCAATGTAAACTACCTCTAAGCAGAGTACATTGAAATACATTTGTACATTAGTGCAATTTATCAAATATAAATATTTTAAAGAAACAAAACAAAAAAATCACGGGTGGTATAAAGTAGATACAATGTATTTATTTGATTTGTTTATATAAGAGATTAGAGTTTCATCATCAAGAAGGAAACTAGTACTAAAAGTGTTATTATATAATTAATTAGGTCATAGAATAATTATCGTTTTGAAGTGACATATAACACAATGAATAGTGAACTAGAGAATGACATATGGTACTTCTATGGTTTTATTTAGTTAAATTAAGTAAACAATAGAGAAAATGATATTAATAACATTAGTATTCTATCACAGTATAACAAACTGATTGTTTTCTATGTGATAAACAATAAGATTGAGAAAAGAAGAACCAAGAAGTAAAGAGAAAGATGTGTTTTTAGAAAAGGAAATTTAAAAATTTGTCAAAATAAACTATTTCAATATTTACACTGACGCCATATTCAGTGATATGTTGGTAATTATTTGACAGATTAACTGAATTATTGTTTTGTAACATAAACTGTTTACTGATTAACAGAGATACATTTACACTTTTGAAAATTCATTGAAACAAAATAAAGTTGGCATTTTGTCACAAATTTAGTTGTATTAAGTAGTATCAAAGATAGAAGTGATTTTAAATGCGAAAAAACCCATCTTTCATTAGTGGCTACTATTAATTTAAAAGATGATTTTACATTTAAAAGACCAAAACTATATGCTGTTTCGGTGGAGTTTTCCAGGTTGGATGGGAAAATACTTAGGTTATTGATAGAAATGAGAACATGATGAACAGTTTTTTCAGGAACGACGTAGTCTGAGTTAACATTCCTATGTGTTTCATAAACGTTCAAATGATGCACTGAATTTCTGAGGTTATAGATTTCATGTCCATCAGAATTTATCGTTAACGAAGTTATTTTAGTTAATTCAATTTCACTTTGTAATGGTAACCTTTCACTAGTGATCAAAATAAATATATTTCTTGCATAAAAGGACAATAGTTTTAGTTGTGTAAAGCTTCACTTAACGTCTAACCAAAGTCATTCCATGATGTGGAACTTCAAATTTAACAAACTCCGCTACATTTTATAATAAAAGTTATCATACACCTTATAATGACTTATTCCTGGAGATCTACCGATCAACAAGGTTTAAGTATGTTGGGAGTGGAGGAGTTGACAATCATTTGCGTGGTAGTTAACAAAATATTGTAAAACTAATTGAAATTAGAAATAAAAGTAATCGGAAATCAACGTAATAGTTTGAACCATTAGTTGTTACTGAGAAGCGAATATCTTCTTAATTAGGTCTTTGGTTGTGTTAACTGAATGTTCAATGCTGTAAAGTTTCATATTAGCACAATTTAAACTAGTTTTCTAGCTTCAGTCTCCATAAAACCCTCCAATATTTAGGTTGGTTTCCATGTGTAGTTTATATTTATTTGTCTAATTCTTGCTTTACTGACAATAAACAAGTAAATGACGCAGCTGTTTACCATACCATCGCATAAGTATGAGTATTTAAAAGGATTAAACCAATCAGGTTATGGTTATATAGGCCTGTTACCGTTTTTGTAGATACCCTAAAACAAACTCTATATAATGTAATATCAGAAGTAGTTCACTTTAAGCTAAAGCTAATAAGCATTTACTGAAATATGGAACTTAGTGAAACGGATAGTAAAATTAATTCCGTTAAAAGAAATTGCTTATCATGATGATATTTTTTAAATTTTTCTTTGAGTAGATACAATAGGCAAACGATAAAATGCATCAAGTGTGTATCGTATCCAGTTAATTATTACAAATATTCCTAGATAGAAACATATATATATCAATGAATTATACCATTAAATTATATGGATACTTGAAATAAAATTAGTTATTCTGAAAGGGGGTGGATACATGTGGCATGCAACATGGATTGTCAGCCATTATTCCAGTATACAAATAAAAACGAAGTTGATCGATAGAATTAAATTAGAAATAAGGAATAGACTGACATTAATCACGATTCTGTGTCAGATCAATGTAAACAACTCAATCTATAAACCCCAATGGTAACATCTCATGCTATGAAATGGGCATAAATCCCTTAATACTGAAGGAATGCAGTACAGTGGAGGGCAAAATTATTCAATACAAATCCTAGGTTTGGAGTTCCCTGTCAACTATATCCAACCTCATAATGCATATATACTCTATCATTTACACTAACTAATCAGAAGTTTTGGATAAAATAAACGAATATTTTCTAGTTTCCTGATCACTGAGAAAATCATTTGTTGACATTAGGTAATCATTAATTTTGTTGAAATATGAATATACATTTTTAATTTTTCAAAAATAACATGATCATCAAAATACTTATAACTTTTATAATCTCGTTTGGAAATACGCAAAAACATAAGTAATACCACAGATAAACATGTACTGTCTAGTAATTGACTATTTTTAGAGGAATTTCATAAAGATACTTAGTATTTAAAAAATATTCTTAGAACCAATTAATTTCCTAAAAGATCAAATACGTTTTCATGTAAATGAAAAACATTACCATTTTTTTGCAAACAACTGAGTTTCACTTATCATTGATAATAAAACTAAGTTCATTTTCATATAGATTAAGAATGTTCTTGTTAGTGTTCTACATTTAGGGGTGGTGGGGGTGGGGTGGGATGTAATAATATTTACAATATCATAATTACACTTCTTTGAAGAACGGGATATTATTGTTTATGTTACGTTTTTATTTGTCATGTCAGTATTATAACTAAACCTAATAGAAATAGTTAAAAAGGAGGGGAATGAAAGAAAATATCAACAGTTGTGATGTTTATCATTAGAATGTTGATCGTGTTCAATACAGAAAAAGTATTTCATAAATCATTTACGGTTAGCAACACTAATTATCATGAATGAAACATAATATAAAAGTTTTATAAATGAATAATTTAGTCTATTGAAATATACGATGAGGAATTAATGAACCATAAATTCAGTGTTGTTTTGATCGTTTATAAATTTTGATTTGTATGTATTGCGATAAGATTAAAAGGATTTTGATAAATTAAGATCATTTTCTCAGATGTAATATTCATAAAATTCACTAAATATTCACGATTGTTGAGTAATTACGATTTGTGATACACTGATTTTTATTGGATACCATTGAAAACTATTTAATAATGAGTAGTTTTCTCGTTGGAATATAAGGTTCCTCTGATATACACACCTTTGATCCCACTAGCAAAAAATAGACTCACTACCTGCATCTGTCTCAACGAATTTTCAATCATCAACACCAATAGAATCGCTTTGATTGAGTTGTGATATAGTGAGATGACTTGACACTAGACCTTTATCAATTTTTTGAAGTTAATCACTAATTGGTTATTTATCATCAATCAATTAGAGAAGTTTTGCGGTGATTAGTATTCATTTGTTTTTTTTTCTGGTTTTATTGACTATTTATTAGAAAAAAAACGTGGATACAATTGAATCTAGACAACATTGAATGCAGAGAATTAATTCAGTTATAATAAACTTAAGTTTTTTTGTTTCACTCAAAAGTTATCATTTGATTTGTTTTGAGTTTCTAACATTTTTCATTTCATAAACACTACATATAGGTATGTAACATATTTTTTTGTAAGAGTAACAAGATTTTTTCAAAACATTAAATAATAAACTAACAACAGGGGGGATCTGATAGTCACTTAGTTCAAAATAAAATTTTATTTTTTTTATTAAAAGTGACAGATTTATTTCGGAAAACTGTACAATTTAACTGTGTATGCATACAAAGGAGAATAATGTAATAATTGCAGGTTACTTATAGTAATGTTTAGTTATATAGTTTTAGCCTCTATGTTTAGTGATTGCTTCATTCAAATACTTAGTATTGCTAAAACGAGAACAATGAATTTATCAATCAATTTTCTCATAATATTTAAGAGTCAAGACTCTATTATGGAGTGGAAATTCAATGAATTTTGTCTGCGTCCATACATATAACGAAACTAGTAGAGTAGCGTAGTCTTGTAGTCTTAATGCCAATGGCAGATATAATTAGTCTGTTTTAAGCGTAGATTTTAAAATAAAGTTCTTAAGTAGTCAAGGTACCAACTATTTCCATCCGTTAGCCGGTAAAACTAGCACGGTTAAATGAATCCTATTTGATATATCTTAAAAAACTATGTAGTGATGTTTAACACTGATGGTTTACTACAGAAATTGACTATATATGCTACAGATACCAGAAGAGAGAGAACAATATTTACATGCTTACACACTCTATTACAATGACATTCCTGAATATAGTAAAAAGACGTAGTCGTCTAAACATTACGTGCATGGTGATTATAAATTGTTTGCTAGTGTAAAATATTACAACTTATATTATAGTAGTAAGGTACAAATGAGGTCTATGACAAGCTTTAATTTAACCGTTGACCAATTACAATTATATTGTAAATAAGTAATAACTATTGGAAAACATCATTTGTTTACTATAGTTTTCCTGACATTGTTGTGCAACTTATTTGTTCATAGCTGATTGTGAACCATATAAAACTATTGAGAATGTGGTGAGGTTATGCTCTAAATACTAAAGTGCATATCAAGACTTCATTTAGATAATTTTATAAAACTAACCTGATTTGAAAAGAAAAAACTGAGGAAGTGTTCTGTATTTGTTTTATTATTTACAAACAGAACAAACTTTCTATCTTATGAATTCATATAAGATTCTTAACACTCCATTAATTAAGATCTTGTGCCTAGATATTAAGTACTTCCCAGGTAATAGCTTAAGTGTTTATGAGTTGCCGAGGATAAATTAACTTTATTTACCTGTTGATTTCAAGAAACTAGTGCGAAATACATTCGAGTTGTTTTACACTATATCATAAATTGTATTTAAATAGTCCAACAAATGAACAATTAGTTCTACTTTACCATTGAACAAGAAATAAGTAAAGACTATCCACAACGTTTTCACTGTCGTATATAGCCATTTCAGTAATTAGCCTATTCATTTAGTGGATGAATACTGTACAATAGAATATAACTATAACTACAGATGACATTTCAGGCCCTAACTTTTCGTATGCTTACTTGAGTTAAATTGGATTTGTTCATAGTTGATAGTTCCGAATAACTCCAAAAGTTATATGAAGTGCCCACTGACTAAATCAAAAAATGACTAGTGATGGAGAGCACTAGATACATATAAATCGCCAAAACGTTATGGATAACCGCAAATTGAGCCAATTAAGGTCAGAATAAAATAAAAACTAGTCGATTTTGACAATAACGTCACGAAAAAAAATAAAAATCACCAGAGCTTAATAAATGCCTGCTTGTTATGTTACCAGATTTTATGTATAACTGAAATACGCCTAAATGTTACATTCGTGTATTTAATATCGAAATAAATGAATAACATTTTAATCGGTTCCAACTTGACTGCTTAAAAACATGGATTCTAGTAGAATGTTTAGTGTAGAAGAACAGTGGATAGAATTTAAAGATGGAAAAAGACGCTAGAACATTTTGAACCTCGACAAAACATAATTTGGAAGTCAGGTAAAACCAAGAGACATTCAAAAATGCCTAATTTACGGTATGTTGTGCAATATATGTGTTATGACGCCACTGCTATGTTTTCACTGCCAGTTGAGACAATATACGCGTGAGTTCTTATTGACTTAATACGGTTCGCGTACGATCTCTAGGGTGGCCGAATTATACATCTGATTGCTACGATTTTTCTCGATACCGATTAACTGCGAACGCAACCTCAGATACTTGTACTTCTGTCGGATACCAAACTTCTTCTTCCAACCCACAGCTATTCCAAAAGACTGGATTTGTAGGAAGATTGTATTATGGAGCAAAACGGAGATGATATTGGCGAACAACGTTTATATATATATATATATATATATATCGATTTTTTATATCAATTAATTTTAAATTAATGTAATGAGTTTACAAGTCATGCTTACAAAAAATCAATACAACTTATCTCGCTTGATCAATTTAACCATTGTATTTTTGAGGATTATGAATCCCCAACAATATGATAGTTAGTTTTACTTATAGAATAAAAAAACCAATACAGTTTAAATTGGATTGTGACTGGCAAGCGGAGTCAATGACGCGTGTTTCGTCCTGTTTGGGACTCGTCGGCTGGATGCACATGCATCTCAGTATTGATGTTCACATTATCTGGACTAAATAGCCTAGTGATGAACGCAGTGGGGTTTGGCATGAAAAGGACTAGGTTTGAATCCCAGTGTAAACATCAACACTGAGGTACAGGTACATCTAATCAACGAGTCCGAAATAAGACGAAATGCGCGTCTTTGATTTCGCTTGTCAATCACAATCCAATTTAAACAATGCTTATGATGACATCACTATATAGAGGCAATGTGCTCAGGATTCACACATAGCAACAGAGACTGATCAATTTCAGTTCATGTTAAATCAATGGACAGATCCAGATACATCCTAACTACATAATGACAAAGTTTGTAAAGTGTATGTTCATTTTATGAATCAACCAACTGTTTTTGGTGATTATGTAAAAACAAGGAGTGATGTATTAAATAAGATTTGAAACTCATTTAGTTATTCACATCAATAATGTAAGAATAACGACGAAGTGTAGGTTTGGAGTTAACATATTGACTGCTATAAATGATTACATAACAATAAAATTAAAATGGAAAATGGAAAGTAGAAACATACTTTCTAAACTAGTTTGATGATTGAAGAAGACAAAATGGACGTTCAAATCTTCTTTAATACGGAAGTTTAGTTTACTGACATGGATATTTATGGCCTCCACTCTCTGTAAGAAACAGATTCTATAAGCAGATGACAAATTAGTCGGTATTCTGTATATTTCTTTCATTGCCATATCTTCGTTGGCTTGATGGTTTATATGGACTAAATATGAGATGAGTTAGCTTCTTTATCCCTTAATAAACAATAAGGATAATTCTTAGAAATTCTATGGCGCAGTTACGTAGTTTAACGTCCAATCTAACTGACTTAACATGAGCAATCAAAATGACAATATATGCTGAGATTGAGGATACTGATATTCAGTCCTTATTGAGGTATGAAAGTTAGTTGAACACCGAGCGTAGTGACCAATCGATTGACAATAAGTACTTTATGATCTGCTCATCACTATTTCACTAACTGTATCTCAAATTAACTGGTAACCATATGTTACTTTTAAAGGGAGTGATTGCTTCATCGATTGTTTGTTTCGTTAAAAGTTAATCAGATGAAATAAGGGGTGTATAAAAGGAATGATTTCAGAGAAAAGACTCATAAGAATCTAGTTGACTGAATGTATCACAGAATGATGTTGGCAGGGTACCATTGAAAACCAGCGGGCACCGGACCCAGTGATGCAGAAGGTTAGGCACTGGCCATTATTCTGAAGCCCCTGGTGCAGAATCTGGGGTGGACACTGTTGAGGAGCTTCACACTAGAACGAAACAGCTGTCCAGTGCTCCCTGGTTTTCAATGGTACCCTGCTAACATCAATCTGTTATATATTCAGTCAACTAAATTACCAATATCCACAAAAATAACTATCTCAGTTGAAACATAAGAATCTCTTACTACTCATAAGTGCTGCTATTATTGTTATTAATACTATTACTATTATAAACTACAATGATTCATTTGTCTTCAGACAGTTTAGTATACATTCCTTACTTACTATTGTTTTCTTTTTAGACTATTCGTGCATCACAATTATCGTTCTTTGCTATTATCTTCTGTGTAATGATTATTATCATTACCGAAAAAATGAATATATATATATATAACCTTTAAATATAGCGGACTTTAAATGAATCATTGTATTCATTTCTGTTTTTGAAAAGAAAATTGTGCTAAAAATATATAAATCATGAAAAAGAAGTCATATGGTCGATATGTATCTAACAGGAAACCATAACACATAGGACATGAACAGTTGGTCCTCTATTGACGTTTGCATTTTTTTTTACTGTGGATATCTTCTCCATCAAATGAGATGTTTCATCAACCAGTAATTACACATAAACATTGCATATACATTTCTATTCATATAAAATGTTTAATACATAGATCTCTAATGTTACTATGCAATTTTTGGGACAGTTTAGATGGTAAAAATGTATTTGTTATAAGATTATATGCATAAAAGTACTGATAACTTTTTATGGACTCTATATTTTATATAAAGATACCGAATCAATTGTGTTTAAATAATGAAATTAAATATTTTCAAAGAAGAAAAATGTTCCTTTTAAACTTTTTACTGTATTAATTATTTTAAAAGTAAAATTTCAAGAACCTGGATTAGTTTGACACAATCTATCAATACCTTTGCTTATACGATACATTAATACTTTGTCTATTTTTATACTGCCTTATAAAGTGCTCACATTGTATCTTCACCACAATTAAGTTTAAGAGGGCTTTAAGCATGTAAATATTGTAAGCACATATTACACTTCATTTTATAATGATACTTTTAGAATGTGTCCTAATCAAAAGCTTATAATATAAATACTTTATGTAAAACTTGGTTATGATCAAATCTTGCTCTTCAAATATTATTTACGTAGAAATATTAAGAAACTTTTGTTATTATTTCTGGTTGTAAACGATTGGATGTACTTTTGAATGAGCTTGAACTATTTTCTTTTTGAAAAGATGATATGTCGGTCCTCTTTAATAATAAAATTGCCACATCTGTCATTCCAACTGCCTTGATAGTGTGGTTTTTTTACTTTCTATGCAAGCTCATACTTTTCTTACATTTATTATTAAGATTGATTCGGATCACTTTAAGTAGTATGATTATCACCACTGACTACGTGTTAGGTCGTTATCATTTGTATCAAAATTCTAACGTTTTTGTAATGATTGTTCAAATCAAATAATCTAACAACTGTGACTTTTCAAATAGTGTACTCTTACTTTTTAATGTTTCATCTGTTTTACATTAACTTCAGCATTCTCCTAAATCGATGTGCTTCGGTAATTATTATCGAAGTATCTGTAATAAAATAAACTAGGATGTTTTTAGGTGTTACTTTGTTTTTGAAGCGTTCTGCCTTAGCTTCCTGTGTTTATTTTGTTTAATATGATATTTAATAATAGGAAACTATATTCTAATTCATTTTTTCCTGTAAATCTGACGTCGTTAATAGGTTTTATCATTGACTAGAATTATGGTTAGGGTAAGAAATATATTTTCTAAGAAGCTTATCAAGATCTTTAGTTTGTAGAGCTGTGTCTTTGAATCTCTGAATTATAGGGATTAGCCCAAACTGATCTCATTACAATTGCTTTAGTCTGTTGGTGAATCTAACTATTGTATTCAAAGCACAGAACAAGACACAAATCTTTGTGACTTAACCAAACGTAGTTATGCTTCAGATATTGTTTGTGAATAGTGTTGGAAAAACGATATGGTGATAACATAGTTTAAATATTTTGACAATATGTGGGATTATCTTAAAAAATAGTAAACTGGAGTCCATGGCAATGAAATAATTAATTTTTAAATAAAGAGTATCCGATTTCTAAGACTTTTGTCTGTTATAGAACAGGTTACTTGTATTCCATTTATCAATAATCCTGTTTAGACTGTTTCAAATAACCAAACACTGATATTGGTGTTTCACTATTGTCATAGTGAAATAGTTTGAATGATTTGGGGATTATTCAACAAAAGAATAAACAGCACTTTCCATAGGGTGATGTGTGGGTTAATGAATTCGAAATTCCATATTACTGCTAAATTTTGATTAAACGAGCGTTGAAAACCATTAATCAATGGACCGATATTTTATTCTAGTAAGAGACTTCTCCTTAATGATCATTCACACATTCATTTGGATGGAACTCAGAACATCTGGATATCTCAGGGAGTTTGGGACCATAAGACTACTGGCTTTCATTTTTAACTTCCCTATCGTGCATTGTCATTTGTGGATGACTGTCTCACTGACGATCTTTCTATTTTCACGAAAACTGTTAATTTGCTTCACTGGTAAGCTATAAGATGATTATTACAATAGTGTAGTAGAAATTGATGACTTTAACTAAAGACAATGCATGATATGTAACTTCAAATTCTACAATCTCCACAATGCTCTTTAATATTCATATGTTCATTAATGAAGTAACATAACATAAAAGTTAATTTTCATTAAATTTCATTGTTTTTTGTTGATTTATGTTTGTAATAGATATTTTTACTAAAAAAAATTTAATGAATTTTCATTTGTTCAAATCAATCCTATCGTATAATTTATCGTATAATTAATGTAGGTGAGGGGAGGGTGTGGGTGTGGGTGGGGTTGCGAGGTAAAAGGAAACGTAAATAGTTTGAATAAGTAAATCGACAATGACATGTTATGAATTTATTAAAATTAATAATGAACTAAATTCGGTCATTGAAGTAACCCAGTGATTTTCATTGAATAATTTCAATTATTTTGTAACTAAAGATCTTTCATTATTCATGTATTGTTTATGTGTAAGTAGACAAATATTGATTAAATGAATACATAATAAATGAAATGTCTATGTATGTATGTGTATGTAAATGTATTTAATTGAACTTTAAGGTTTGTCTATTTGAAAAATGAAATGATAGTTTTTTTTTTCTGTAAAGTAAACATTGACAAATAGGCAGTAAAAAATGAAGAGAAAAACAAATGAAACTCTGAGTTATATGTATTTAGAAAGGATTTATGAAATCTAAAATGAATTATGAACATATCTAGTTTAACGATTATCTCTAAACAATAAAATAACAATACTTAGTCGTGAAAGTATTATACATATCAAATAAGTGAGACTGTTCTGTGAATACGCATAAATTTCTTACATGCTTATTTTAACAGTTCACTTCAAATGAATTAAAGATTTTGTAATCAGTTATTCTCAAGGATTTCATATAATTTTTCTTACTTATGAATCTGAATAAGGAACAGATAATAAATGTAGTAGATTAAGATGATAATGCTATAAGAAGATGAAATTTATCAGAGGTATGTGATATGTTTATACAATACATTTTGAACAATCTGATCACACATAAACTTATAAAGTTACTTATTTATGAAGAATAAAGGTCATCTACAGAATCAGAAAATAAGAAAAGAAAGAGGTAATATGGAAGACATTAAGAATCACACACTGTTTTGAACATAATATCAATATTGCCTGCGTGTTTAAGAACAATTTGTACTTATACCAGACCTACCCAGGTAATATTGATATTGTATCTAGAGTAGAGTGATTCATATTGTTTTCCATATTACTTCTGTTTCCTTTTCTTATCTTCAGATTGTCTAGTCGACCTATATTTTACGTATATAAGTGTGCTAACAATTTTACATGTGGTTAGGTTGTTCCAAATAGACTGCACAAATATATCACTGACAAACTTCGTCATCTTATAGCATTAGCAAAGTTTGTCCATAGGGATTAACTGTTTCAATAGAATGAGGTGATTTCACATATTTCGTAGTTTCACTTCAGTTGCTTTACAACCCAATCAACACTAGTTATAATTATTGTACATATTTTGTATTATAAAATAATTACCGAAGGATCATAAACAGGCGTTCAAACAATTTGATATTCACAAATCTTATGTGAAAATCCTGGAAGAACATATTGACAACACATTGAGACAGATTTTTTAGATAATGAAGAATGAAGTCAACAGTTATATAATCATATATGAAAAATGGATAGGTTGGTGAAATAACTATGAGTAATGCCTACTAATTGGTAGAAAAACGAAGAGAAGTAAATGTAAAATGGATAAATTAATAGAATAATGCTGAGTGATGCTCAAAAAAGTGATCAATAACTAAAGAAACATAAATTATGACATTACCTAAGTAAACATACAAAACAAAAGTTACCAAGGTGATATTAAATTGATCACTGTGCCTTTTTAAACACAAGTTTAGTTTCAGTCTTTTAATGGCATCAGCTGCGATGACACTTAATAAACTGGATGATTTTTGAGTATTGATTATTTTTGAAGATTTTGAAATGTCAACGTTATATTAACTATCAGGAAGATGACAAGCAATGGCACTACTGAAAATATATTAGTCATTTAATTTTAATTGTGATTGTATAGGCTCGGAAATGTGGATGATAGCCCTCCCTTCCGCTCTTCCAATATAAATGCCTTATACAAAAAGTATACTGGTAAACACAATTGGAGGTAATATAAAGTGAAAATTTACCCACTGCCGTCTGACTTAATGAGAGTATTGTTTATATCAAATAGGGTGGATGTTTGGCTGTGAATACATTCTTTTTAATGTGGCGCTGAGTCCGAAGTTAATTTTATATGGTGTTTCATCTCATTTAAAGTGATATAGTTGAAAGATTGTCTTC
Organism: Schistosoma mekongi; assembly: GCA_034768735.1. Lineage (NCBI taxonomy): Eukaryota > Metazoa > Platyhelminthes > Trematoda > Strigeidida > Schistosomatidae > Schistosoma > Schistosoma mekongi. The sequence continues at coordinate 52,393,291 of CM068306.1, forward strand.
TTTTCGATGTTAGTGTATTACGTTTCTCTAGTTCTTACTTTTCCATACTTGTTGATAAACTCTAGTGAGTAACCATTATCTTACAAACAGTTCTCAACTGTAGATAGTTCTTTTTCAATTTTCTCATCCAAACGTAATTTCCATTCATGACTGAATAGTGTTCTCGCTAAAGCTCGTTTGTAGCTCATTAGACAAAATAGTGATATTAAAATATAACTCACTCCAAGTGTCTTTTCGGTAAATGGAACTAGAAGCTGATTATCTGTGTCGTGCTGAATACTAATGTCTAGGAATTGAAACTTGTTATCGCGTTCATGTTCCATCTTAAACCATATACAAGAATGTACTTTATCCACAAGTAACCAAAGTGTCATCAACATACCTTACGTATAATTCTGATTGTCAATTATCGACTCTTAATTCTGTTTGTTCTAAGTTGGCCATAAAAATAAGATACCCCGTAGATTGTCAGTATTTTCTTCGAGAATTTTTACATTAGTAAATGGATAAATTAATAGAATAATGCTGAGTGATGCTCAAAAAAGTGATCAATAACTAAAGAAACATAAATTATGACATTACCTAAGTAAACATACAAAACAAAAGTTACCAAGGTGATATTAAATTGATCACTGTGCCTTTTTAAACACAAGTTTAGTTTCAGTCTTTTAATGGCATCAGCTGCGATGACACTTAATAAACTGGATGATTTTTGAGTATTGATTATTTTTGAAGATTTTGAAATGTCAACGTTATATTAACTATCAGGAAGATGACAAGCAATGGCACTACTGAAAATATATTAGTCATTTAATTTTAATTGTGATTGTATAGGCTCGGAAATGTGGATGATAGCCCTCCCTTCCGCTCTTCCAATATAAATGCCTTATACAAAAAGTATACTGGTAAACACAATTGGAGGTAATATAAAGTGAAAATTTACCCACTGCCGTCTGACTTAATGAGAGTATTGTTTATATCAAATAGGGTGGATGTTTGGCTGTGAATACATTCTTTTTAATGTGGCGCTGAGTCCGAAGTTAATTTTATATGGTGTTTCATCTCATTTAAAGTGATATAGTTGAAAGATTGTCTTCTTTTCGATGTTAGTGTATTACGTTTCTCTAGTTCTTACTTTTCCATACTTGTTGATAAACTCTAGTGAGTAACCATTATCTTACAAACAGTTCTCAACTGTAGATAGTTCTTTTTCAATTTTCTCATCCAAACGTAATTTCCATTCATGACTGAATAGTGTTCTCGCTAAAGCTCGTTTGTAGCTCATTAGACAAAATAGTGATATTAAAATATAACTCACTCCAAGTGTCTTTTCGGTAAATGGAACTAGAAGCTGATTATCTGTGTCGTGCTGAATACTAATGTCTAGGAATTGAAACTTGTTATCGCGTTCATGTTCCATCTTAAACCATATACAAGAATGTACTTTATCCACAAGTAACCAAAGTGTCATCAACATACCTTACGTATAATTCTGATTGTCAATTATCGACTCTTAATTCTGTTTGTTCTAAGTTGGCCATAAAAATAAGATACCCCGTAGATTGTCAGTATTTTCTTCGAGAATTTTTACATTAGTAAATGGATAAATTAATAGAATAATGCTGAGTGATGCTCAAAAAAGTGATCAATAACTAAAGAAACATAAATTATGACATTACCTAAGTAAACATACAAAACAAAAGTTACCAAGGTGATATTAAATTGATCACTGTGCCTTTTTAAACACAAGTTTAGTTTCAGTCTTTTAATGGCATCAGCTGCGATGACACTTAATAAACTGGATGATTTTTGAGTATTGATTATTTTTGAAGATTTTGAAATGTCAACGTTATATTAACTATCAGGAAGATGACAAGCAATGGCACTACTGAAAATATATTAGTCATTTAATTTTAATTGTGATTGTATAGGCTCGGAAATGTGGATGATAGCCCTCCCTTCCGCTCTTCCAATATAAATGCCTTATACAAAAAGTATACTGGTAAACACAATTGGAGGTAATATAAAGTGAAAATTTACCCACTGCCGTCTGACTTAATGAGAGTATTGTTTATATCAAATAGGGTGGATGTTTGGCTGTGAATACATTCTTTTTAATGTGGCGCTGAGTCCGAAGTTAATTTTATATGGTGTTTCATCTCATTTAAAGTGATATAGTTGAAAGATTGTCTTCTTTTCGATGTTAGTGTATTACGTTTCTCTAGTTCTTACTTTTCCATACTTGTTGATAAACTCTAGTGAGTAACCATTATCTTACAAACAGTTCTCAACTGTAGATAGTTCTTTTTCAATTTTCTCATCCAAACGTAATTTCCATTCATGACTGAATAGTGTTCTCGCTAAAGCTCGTTTGTAGCTCATTAGACAAAATAGTGATATTAAAAATATAACTCACTCCAAGTGTCTTTTCGGTAAATGGAACTAGAAGCTGATTATCTGTGTCGTGCTGAATACTAATGTCTAGGAATTGAAACTTGTTATCGCGTTCATGTTCCATCTTAAACCATATACAAGAATGTACTTTATCCACAAGTAACCAAAGTGTCATCAACATACCTTACGTATAATTCTGATTGTCAATTATCGACTCTTAATTCTGTTTGTTCTAAGTTGGCCATAAAAATAAGATACCCCGTAGATTGTCAGTATTTTCTTCGAGAATTTTTACATTAGTAAATGGATAAATATGCTATTGCTTTGAATACTTGTTTATGTTCTTTCCGTAATTATCGTCTTCTTATCAAATCTTCATGATTTACATGATAGTCTTTTAATGGCATCAGCTGCGATGACACTTAATAAACTGGATGATTTTTGAGTATTGATTATTTTTGAAGATTTTGAAATGTCAACGTTATATTAACTATCAGGAAGATGACAAGCAATGGCACTACTGAAAATATATTAGTCATTTAATTTTAATTGTGATTGTATAGGCTCGGAAATGTGGATGATAGCCCTCCCTTCCGCTCTTCCAATATAAATGCCTTATACAAAAAGTATACTGGTAAACACAATTGGAGGTAATATAAAGTGAAAATTTACCCACTGCCGTCTGACTTAATGAGAGTATTGTTTATATCAAATAGGGTGGATGTTTGGCTGTGAATACATTCTTTTTAATGTGGCGCTGAGTCCGAAGTTAATTTTATATGGTGTTTCATCTCATTTAAAGTGATATAGTTGAAAGATTGTCTTCTTTTCGATGTTAGTGTATTACGTTTCTCTAGTTCTTACTTTTCCATACTTGTTGATAAACTCTAGTGAGTAACCATTATCTTACAAACAGTTCTCAACTGTAGATAGTTCTTTTTCAATTTTCTCATCCAAACGTAATTTCCATTCATGACTGAATAGTGTTCTCGCTAAAGCTCGTTTGTAGCTCATTAGACAAAATAGTGATATTAAATTGATCACTGTGCCTTTTTAAACACAAGTTTAGTTTCAGTCTTTTAATGGCATCAGCTGCGATGACACTTAATAAACTGGATGATTTTTGAGTATTGATTATTTTTGAAGATTTTGAAATGTCAACGTTATATTAACTATCAGGAAGATGACAAGCAATGGCACTACTGAAAATATATTAGTCATTTAATTTTAATTGTGATTGTATAGGCTCGGAAATGTGGATGATAGCCCTCCCTTCCGCTCTTCCAATATAAATGCCTTATACAAAAAGTATACTGGTAAACACAATTGGAGGTAATATAAAGTGAAAATTTACCCACTGCCGTCTGACTTAATGAGAGTATTGTTTATATCTTGGTAATTTGCTTTTATCTGATTAATGAGGTAGTCGAACAATAATATTCAACTGATTTATAGTTACATAATTTCAAAAACAACAGCAAAAGCTCAGTAATCGAGTCAACTAACTCAGTGAACCTAACGTTATGAAATTCATCAAACCAGGCTATAACTCTTTTCTACCATCTTAGAGGATTAATTACATGAATAACATTAATCTGCTCAGAAAAAATCTGAATATACACTTAGTGTTATGAAACGGAATAAAAATGCATGTCCGAAATTGGTTATAATGTAGAGATTCGGAAAATAGTATTTCAAAATTTTGGAATGTTTACTTTTGGATGCCAAAAGGAAATGGTATTATGTTTAGAATATACATTAGTTGTAACTAGGAATGGGAGAGTGTACAATTATGTTGTCCAATTTGTGACTCATTAAGTGAATACACCTTCAGGTTAATATTCCTGATTACATTGAAACTCGAACTTTGTATGATTCGTTTACAACACCTACAGCTTGTCCGTTGGGTTAGGGAATTCACTGTGGAATGTATGTACATCCAGTTAACGAGTTCAAAACAAGATAAAATACGTGTCTTGGATTTTGCTACCGGGTTTAGTCCATATATCTTCGAAAACGTATCGGAAAATGGTTCTACTTTGACAACGCCCTCGAAGAAATTATATATTGAAAAGTAATTAAAATTGGTCGTTAATTATCAATAACGAGATGAAACTAAGCCAAAACCAACAAGGGGAATTTTATTATTACTGTGACAGAGTTAGCTGAAATTAACAAAGCAATAATAGTAATATTAACAACTTAATTAGTTAGATCAACTTGAGGAGTGGGAAAGTATCCTAATAAACAAATAAAGAAATTTCGAAACTGTACAGATTTCATAATAGTTTACGTTTAATTTAACATTCACTAGAATCTAAAAGGACATTTTAACAGGATGTTGACGAGCATATACTGTACAAATATTAATATCTTTAAGGCATCGCACAGATTAAAATGAAATTATTTGAAAATTTCCCAGAGCTAAACTGCTCGATTTGTTGTGTAATTTTGAATAGTGGCAGTTTAAGTTATCAGATATAATGAAGTTCATGGTTAATACTATCAAGTCAAGGACAGTTACAAATAACATATCTAAGACGGGACATGAAAAGAGTTTGTGAAATCAAATGTGCTAAATATATTTGGGACAGATACAGAATTGTCTAAGTGTGAAGGTTAAGATACGTGACCAATGATAAGAATAAATTCTAAATTCTTCAGATGATTACAAGAAATACAGACATAGATGAATAATGTACTCCATTCAGTGTAAGCAAGGCAAAAAATTAATGTCAAGAAAACCAAATTTCTTCATAAACTTCCTTCGCTATATATAGACAAAGAAAGTAGTATGTCTAGATGAACCTCAATAGTTTGAACAGACAAACCCCAGTTTAATAACTCTTACCTTGTCAATTACAGATTGGTGAGTTCAGGAACCTTTAACATTAACTCACCTATATTGAATATATGCAAAAAATTATGCAAATCGGCAACAAGAAACACTAATTTGTCCAATCAATTTCTAACAGAGTGGTGGTAGACAGCTGTATTTTCAATCAGCACATATTCAAACTAGGTTGGTCTTATTAGTTTGTAAATTAAGGATTTGGAGTTTAGATTGTCACTACCATGACTTACATGATCATCATTATAAGTTTCACATTGATCACATCTAGCATAAACACTCTTCATAGTACAGCATAAGTATACTTTACACTGCATGACTTATAGATGTAGAGAATGAAATCAACAACCTAACATCATTAAATATATTTTTGACTTTATTTGATTGTTCTAGTTGAACTTTAGATCGTATTTCTGATTAACTTCACGAAAGACAGCTCATGTTAGAATTAATATGATGCAATAAGAATTAGATGTTACATTTCTATAGAATTTATTAAAATGAATGGTGGAAATCTATTTGGGCAGAAAATAAAGAATAACGATCTAATAGTGGCTAAATTAATTTGTATCCAATGATTAATAATGATATAATTATGTTGAACAGCTTTCAATGTATTTACTAGATTAATTAACTTGAAAGTGAGTTCATCATGTCTTGATATTAAGGGGTTTAAGGTGCTCAGCAGAAAACGTCGTTTGGACAAGGGCTTTTGATAATTAAAAAGCGTTAATTAGGTATACGTACACTCTTTTTCAATCACCAATCAAAGTGGCAATTCCATTCTTACAAAAGACTAGTGGTGGTTTATTTTGTTCATCAGTAACACCTGAAAATATGATTGTCGACCAAGTGGTTTCAAATCCCTTAAGTTGAATAAATTCACTCAAACAACTAGGTGTAAGATTTATTGCCTACTAACTGCTATAAGTTTGACGAATAACTTAATGATGATTAACTTATGTTTCAAAAATATCTTTATTTTCTTTAGAATCGAAAACCGTATGGTAGAATGTGACAGACAACACAATTAGTTAATTATATATCTAGGTTGTGAAGCATTATAACTACGTAATTAGAAGCTACTTTTCTTTTAGTCGATTATCAGCAAAGCTCTGAATGTTAAAGCTTAATATATGAAAGTTATTTAGTATGTAAAATCATTAATACTGATAATAACCTCTGATAGTCAACAGACTTCTATTAATGATTATCAGATCAGTAATATGATAACCGCCTAAAGCTGATTGATTGACCTTAATAATAAGTATAATTACAAACAAGTGCTTATTTTGCCTAACTCATTTATTTTAAGTCATATCTTATTTTAAATTGAAATGAATAAGCTTAACATAATGACTAGTATGAGTGTCTAATAGTCATTTACCTACTATTATCATTATTCGGTCGTAGTTATCTTAGTTATTAATAAAATTAATATGATCTAATAAAACTAATATTTGTTCATTCAATCAATCATTCAGTGCCTGTTACCCTTAGTGGAACATAAGCCACCGACCAGCACTCTCTAGCCAACGCTGTCTTTGGTTCTCCATTCCACTACTTTCCAAGTGTTGTTCATTATTTTCATGTCTGTCTCCAGTTTCAGGCGCTATATATTCTGTGGTGTTCCTCTATTCATTTGGTCTTTAGGATTTCATGTTAGTGCTTGTTGTGTTAGGTAGTTTGATGATTTTCTCAATTCGTGTGCCACCCACCTCAAGAGTCTTTTTTAAATTCTTCTTCGGCTGAATTTTGGTTGATTTGTTTGCTGCCACAGAACATTGTAGTTGGTGGTGCCTGGTCAACGGATATGAAGTATCATTTGTAAACAGCCGTTTATGTTTATCCTAGTTCACTAAGTTCCAGCTTCATACAAGCAAACAATCTTCATGTTTGTATTGAAAATTGTGACTTTGATGTTGGCTGATAGTTGTTTTGAGTTCTAGATGTTTCGCAATTGAAGGCTACATTTTGTCTGGCCCTGCTGACTTGCCACTCTTAATTTGTGGGACGGCCATTCCGGTTTATTTGATTGTTAGTGGGTCGATATTTATAGGGAGATCCGTAGATACTACTACGGTGACTAGTAAGTTCAGTGTGGAATAGTCTATTCAAGAGTTCTTCAAAGTGCTTTACCCTCCTATCTCGTTGTACTTGGGTCTCGGTAATTGGTTTGTAATCTTTGTTTTGGATTGGCCGTTTTGGTTGAGTGTATTTTCCAGACAGATTCTCCGTTGTATCACATAAGTGTGATATGTTTACTTCTCTTGCAGCTTCTACCACTGTCATCGTCGTATCTTCTACATAATTACACTTATCCAATCTAATGCTCCACTTCATTTGCTTATTGGCTACGGTGTATTTGTTCTGTGTCTCGGCTTTCTCTGTTATCGTTCAGCTGTTATTAATTACTGATATCCTGCTCCTACTTTCTTCGATCTTATCCACAGTATCAACGGAAATCCATTCCTTATAGTGGTGCTCTTTGAGGACCGAAATCACCTAATATGTTGAAGTTATTGCTTTCTTGATCCCTTCTCAGTTGTCCCACATGGTATTTTCATCTTTTTCTAGTAAATTGTAAAATGTCTGATACTTATTGTTAAGATTTATCTTGGATTCGTTGAGTTCGTTAGTATCCCGAAGAGGGGTTTTATTAAACTCTTGTAATATTGTTGCTCCAGTTGTCCAGTGTTTTATAGCTATAGTTTCATTTTGGCCACTACAAGGTGATGATCTGAAAATATATAAGCTTCTCTCTTTTCTCTCACACTCTCCATAGTTCTTCTGAACTTCTTATTGATGCCAATGTGGTCGATCTGTTTCTCATTAGTGTGGTCTAGTGAAACCCACATAGATTTGTGTATGCGTTTGTGAGGAAATATAGTTTCACCTGTAATCATTTTGTTGAAAGCACATAAGTTTGTAAACCTTTTACTGATCACCTTCCTTTCTCCCAATCGATGTCATTCCATGATGTCTTCATATCCGGTGTTGTCTGTTCTAATCTTGACGTTTAGATCTTCCATCAGAGTGGTTAGGTCGTTGGCCGAGCATTTCTCGATGATTGACTGCAGCCTAGTGTTGAACTGGTATTTATCATCTTCGTGGATGTCATTGGTTGGTGTATAGCGCTAGATGACATTCATTATGATCTCATCCTTCTTTGTCTTGAAAGATGCTTCGATGATCCTAGGTCCATGAAGTTCCTATCCTATAAGTGCTTTCTGCGCTTCTTGTGACATCATTAGTAATAATCTCTGTGTATGAGACATTTTCTTCTTTGTGACCGGATTATAACATTACTTCTCGTGAGGTTAATCTTTGCTGTCCAGTTTGTAATTAGTGGGTTTCATTAATTCCAAGTATCTATAAGTTGTATCTTTTCGTTTCCTCATCTATTCGGATGCTGCTCTCTGTCTCTCACATCATACGAACATTCCATATACTAATTTAATTGTTTCTTTGGTTGTCAGAAGGGGCGTCGGCCTCGTGACTTCAGCATAAACTTAGCCGACGCCATGAGGCATCATAACTCTTCAGAATGAAGACCTTCCAACTCCCACGTCAGAATTTAAGTGGTTCAAATGTTTTTTTCCATATATACATACATATAGCATGTCAATGATTAATCATATTCAGCGAATACAGCATATTTAAAGCATTAATTCAAACTGCTGTTACTTTTCAGGGTTGTTTGATTTTATTCAAATTTAAGAGTTCGTCGCTTCAACATCAAAATATAATTAAACAGCTGGTAAATTAAACTTGGTCAGATTGTTTTGAAATAGTCATGTGATCTCATGAACTTGTTTTTAAACACTAAATTCTGGTTACCGTGTTGTTCAGAAGATTTTATTGACATCAGTTTTGTTCTAAGTAATATGAAATTATCCTAACTATGTATCGTGATATGTTTAAACAGTAGAATTAGTTTGATTTCAAAGGCCATTTTTCTAAACTATCATTATCTCTTTAAAGCGATGTTAACTTTTCTGACGTCATACCGTATTTACGCATATATTTCTAACCATCTTCAATCGCTTAATGGAATAAGATACGAGATTGTACTTTCATTTACATCAGATCCCATAGCTATAAACAGTTCGACAGTCAATTCCAGTAATGAATACAGTTATGTATAAGATTTAGAACAACATAAAGCATAACCGAAAGTACATTGTTTGAAATGAATTATTCGTATGTGAATCTAATTATCCCAAGATTGGATAAATTTTATCCCATAGATGGTTCTATTAGTTCATGATTAAATTTCTCATACGTTTCCATGAGAGTCTTCAGTATTGATTGAATAATAAGTATTTATTTTCAATGTTAAGCATAACGAAGGTTTTACACTTTGTTATATTTACTAATTAGTTTCATTCTTCAATTTTTAAATTTTGTCACATGATTTCTATGTTTTAATTTATTTTTATTAGATAACCTATTGGTTAAGTTATCCCATTATTATAATCTATAATTTCTATAGAATGACTTTAACGTTAGATAAATTATCATTAACAGAAGACTATCAGAATTCGTTGTATTAATATGTGTTTATCAGTTCAGCTGCTACTATGGAGCTAGTTATGTATGTCATATCATTTGGAAAGTTTGTTAATGTATCTCTAAACACCATCTTGCTTGGCTGAGTAAACAACAATTTAGAATAAAGAAAAAACTCTGTTCTTGCTCATTTGATTTACTTGGAAGTTGAATAAGGTCCTTCAAGTTGTTCATTGTTCTCTGTCAAAAAATTGAACAATTTACACATTAGTCGTTACATTTTCCCAAATCTACCTGCGTTCATGTGCAGAAATCTGTAATTCATACATTCTTGATTGTTACCGTTCAAAATATTTTCAGATTTGTCCAAGTAGAAGTCAATTAACTGTTCTACTTTAGCCATGAACATTGTACTAGAATGCACTGTAAATGTGAAATTAATGCATATTTTATTTCAATTCAGACAGTAATTAGATTTAATGTTTCAGATAAGAAGAAACAATAATTTTACGCATATATTTCTAACCATCTTCAATCGCTTAATGGAATAAGATACGAGATTGTACTTTCATTTACATCAGATCCCATAGCTATAAACAGTTCGACAGTCAATTCCAGTAATGAATACAGTTATGTATAAGATTTAGAACAACATAAAGCATAACCGAAAGTACATTGTTTGAAATGAATTATTCGTATGTGAATCTAATTATCCCAAGATTGGATAAATTTTATCCCATAGATGGTTCTATTAGTTCATGATTAAATTTCTCATACGTTTCCATGAGAGTCTTCAGTATTGATTGAATAATAAGTATTTATTTTCAATGTTAAGCATAACGAAGGTTTTACACTTTGTTATATTTACTAATTAGTTTCATTCTTCAATTTTTAAATTTTGTCACATGATTTCTATGTTTTAATTTATTTTTATTAGATAACCTATTGGTTAAGTTATCCCATTATTATAATCTATAATTTCTATAGAATGACTTTAACGTTAGATAAATTATCATTAACAGAAGACTATCAGAATTCGTTGTATTAATATGTGTTTATCAGTTCAGCTGCTACTATGGAGCTAGTTATGTATGTCATATCATTTGGAAAGTTTGTTAATGTATCTCTAAACACCATCTTGCTTGGCTGAGTAAACAACAATTTAGAATAAAGAAAAAACTCTGTTCTTGCTCATTTGATTTACTTGGAAGTTGAATAAGGTCCTTCAAGTTGTTCATTGTTCTCTGTCAAAAAATTGAACAATTTACACATTAGTCGTTACATTTTCCCAAATCTACCTGCGTTCATGTGCAGAAATCTGTAATTCATACATTCTTGATTGTTACCGTTCAAAATATTTTCAGATTTGTCCAAGTAGAAGTCAATTAACTGTTCTACTTTAGCCATGAACATTGTACTAGAATGCACTGTAAATGTGAAATTAATGCATATTTTATTTCAATTCAGACAGTAATTAGATTTAATGTTTCAGATAAGAAGAAACAAATAATTTACGCCTATTTTTTTGAAGTAAAGTAGTATACTGAATAGTTCCAAATTATATTACTGATATACTTGCACCTATCTAATCTACTGATATAAGTAAACATATCAAATGTTTATTCTCACTTAGTTGTTATTGGATTTCCCAAAAAAGTAATAAACATGTTTTACACTTGGAGGATATTTTATTTTTCTACGTATGCTTTTTAGATAATAAATTGTAGAACATACATGAGATAATCGTGGTAGATCTTTTTATGTTGAACATATCTGTCTATTCTATCCGGTTTATATGGATGTTTAACGTGAACTGGATTTTTACTTATCATTGCTTAAATCACTTTTGATTTGACCGGTGAAATCGGAATTTAAATGGATAAAATTCTTAGTTTGTTCAAGGAACTGTCACTAAAGGAATTAATATTAGTCACTTGCAGTACATTTGTTATCTTATGTGTAGTTATGTTGGAAAAATGTAAATGATGTAGTTTGCGACTTACAAAAAACGCCTAAGACGCAGTCTTATTTTAAAAATAACTTTTGTTCTGATCATTCGTTTGATTGTCTCCCTTGATTACATGCTTGAATAGCTCGGAATTTATGTTGAATTGATGTATGATGTAAATATAACTTCAAGGTGTTTCTAAAATTCTAGTCAGAAGTCATTATAGATACAACCGGCCGAAAATGACATTACCAGGTTTAACCTTCTGAATGTTTTTGACCTTATGGATTCAATTATGGACATCAGTTTAGCTGGTAAGTACATATTATTACTCTATTGACAAATGTTCCTCAAAACAAATCGAATGTAACTCTTCAATCTTAATATCGATATTCTGAAACATTATTCAGAATAATTACTTCTACTGTGTACTTTTAACCTATTGATACTAGCATGGATTTGCAGTGATGCTCTATCCTAACTGCTTTATGGAAAATCTGTAAGTGATAGGTCTTATTTGTATAAAAAATATAAGGATGCAGTCAGATATATGAAAATGGAACTCAACCGAAGGATGGATTAATAAATTAGTGGTCTATGAATCAAAAGTGCTTTACAGGTAATTTCGTGACATATAAACAAAACTTTTTTCTGAGTTTAATGTTTCCCGTACTAACTAACAGTTATTTCTCTTAAGTGTTGTTGTTAGTAACACTTTATAAATCCGATAAAATATTTTTATTAAGTAGCAACGATTCCGAAGGTCGTCTTTATTCTCAGCAATCTGGAATACAAATTACATTTATTCAGTTGCATTTTGATTAGTGTCTAACCGTGAAAATCAAGATGTATGACTTTTCTACTCGAGAAGCTTCCTCTTTGGCCAAATCATTGTGCATTTATAAATTTATCTGCTTGCATGGTGCCGGATATATTGGCCATATAAAACGAAATTTATTGAAGCTCATCACTGGATATTGATGCGTATAGCAATCCAAAAGTTTGTTCAAGTTTGTTAACAGCTCAATTCTGAAGTATCTGGTTAATTCCAGTCATTTTGTCCCACCAGAATGCTACTTTGCTGCCGTCTATTCAATCAAGAGAAGTGGCTTACAAGTATTGGAAATCAATAAGCAATTCATATCATCGAGCCTAATCTCTGTGTATAAAAGGACTACATTTAATCCCTTATTCTACAGTAGCTTGATATTCTTTCATTCCTTAATAAACTATTGTTTTCACTTCGTTCTTCTCTTATTCATAATTATTATAAACTCGCTGCTACTAAGAAATTATTGTTCTTCATACTCAATCGCGTACCATCATTCGCGATAACAGTTTATTCACTTCGTAACATCGTCTTCCTAACTTGATATTTCCCGATAATTTCTTCTATTACATAACATCTCACTGATATGATATTTCTAAAATAATTCTATTCATTGTATAACCTTTTCATAGTTGTCGTTTCCGAGCTATTTTTGTTATGATACCGTTTGCTTTTACCGTACATGTCAAACTGGTGACGTAACACATTTCTGTTCTTCATAACCGGCTATTCTATGTAAAAATTGTCTACAAATTATGATTGTAAAGCTTTAGTAAATGACGTCATAGAGAAGAAAATGACCCTCGCTGAACACTTCTTATTTTATTCTATTCGAGACTTAATAGCCAATTCATTCTGTTTTCGAATGTTGATTGTGTGACTGAAAATTGAACTTAACCATAAGTGTCAAGAATGGAAGAACACAAACTGCTAAAAATGATGAAACCCTTTAAATTGTTAGATCACTGGTTCAGTGTTTAAGACGTTTGACTTTCAACTACACATAAAAACACAGATCCAACCAAGTAGCATCAACTTACACTGAGAATATAGCTCTTGTAGCTGCTAAATGAACTGACAAAACAGCAGTAAATCATTATTATATATGCATATTTTATTAAAATGGGTTCAGTTTTACTAAGTCATAATTACAATATTGAAAATTCTTCAAGAAACTTATTTAATAATTATACTCACAACAGTAATCCTTAATAAAACAAACAAGTTCAAAAGGAACATGGTTATTCCAAATTATATTCAGTATGTTTACATAGCTCTTACTCTTTCGATTTCGCATTTAGGTTAGGTAATATTTCGATGTTTGGATCTAACAAAAAAATCTTACTTATTTTCTTGAATTAATTATAACTGATTAGCGGTTTAAGTAAAAGTCATTACCGATATTACCTCTTTTGAAGTTAGTGAATCCTAACAGTTTGAAATGCTTTAATTCCTGTACCGTATGTCAAACGTATGTGTTATATTTAAAGTGTTTAATAAACAAAGAATTTTGTAATTGAGATAGTAATAAACAAGTTACCTTCACTTTCATGTATACATTTATCACATATCTGATTAAATGGACTTATTATTTAGGGTGATAACTCTTAGAAAATATGACAGAATGGACATAATTCGATAATGTAAACTGATAGTATACAGAAATTACTTCTTTTCATTGAGTAATAAATGCATACTACTGAATTTGAAGTATCCGAATCTAACAGCTATTCATAATATTTAATGCATTAAAATAGTTTAGCTTTAATAAGCTGAAATCTAATATTTTATACTTTGTTATTGTTATTTTGACAGTATTAGACTTAGAAATTCACTTTATTGTAGTAAGGCGCACTTCCGGTTTCAACTATATATATATATATATATATATATATATATATATATATATATATATCAAGATATTTTTACCATAAAGATACCTATTTTTCGTCGGTAAGATAAATTAAATTTCTTCTTAAAGTGGATGAAAGTTGATTAAGCATCAAATTCTAATTTAAAGCTTTACATTTAACGTTTAGAAACATAGGGAAACATTTTAATTATCTCATATGAATATGAAAATTAGCTGATTTTAAAGTTTATTAAGAAGATAGTCAATTGGTTATTAAACATAAGGAATTGAAATAAACTAATATTACTGATGAATATTTATTTTATTCGTCAGTTACATAATATGGAGCATGACGAAGTTAGGTAAATCAAGTGAGATTGGGAAACTGACCTAACTGGTTTAATGGCTATTCTACTTCCTAATACTTACCATTCATAGCGTTTATTTCACGCTTTTCAAGATCACTCATTTCAAGATGATGCATGGATTAATTCCTATGTAATGACTAATGTCTTTTTTACCTAGTTCTTAATGCTAATAATATTTTATGGATGAAATCATAAATGTGCTGCTAACCTAAGTGACCCAACACTACTTACAATGTAATTGAGTGTCAGGTAGGTGAAGATATCTGGAAGGAGATCCTATGTTCAAAATTATCTGGAGAATAATTGTAACAATGTACTGCTTAGTTAATCTTAATGTTGCCAACAATGCATTTTGTACTTTTGATTTATAAAAAGCAACTAATATTTATAAAAAGCAACTAATATGGTATGTATCATTTAAATAGAAAAGTACTGGAGTTCATCCAGCAACTCCTAACATCTCAATATCCATCTCATCTAGCTTTGTGCTTTTTTAATTTCATTTACTTGTGTCTGGACTATTAGGAAACATTCATAAGTTTACTACTAATAATTCATTTGCATACTTTACCAAGAGTATAATACTTTTTATTCTTATGATGTTAATTTAATGAGACTGGATTCTTAGTTATGCACTACATAATAGTCAGTGAACGTGGAATGAATTATTTGTAGTCGTCGACACCAACAGTCGTTCATACATTCAATGAATATGCAGAATGCACAGAGCACATGCTAAGTTGTGGATCGTTATCTATCTATATACCTGACTTACTATTTTAAAAATATTTTCATCAGGTAAAATTATGTTTTTATATAGCACGTAGTGAAAACACAGAAATGCTTATCCTCTACGGTTAGTGACAGCGAAGGTAGTACGTCATCAAATGGCTTTTCTACTATGTAAGACTATGTACGGCTGATATCTATGCACCATTACGGAGAATAGGAATATGTGTTAAACATGATCATAATTTACCTAAATATTCCAGACCATGGTATGAGTGTTTACCTTTTTTATGCAATCATCACTGATGGTCACGGGAAATTAATGAAATTTGACTTTCGGTCTCAACTATTACTGTAATCAGCATTATAAGAGTGTGAATTTTTAATGAATTGTACTTAGAATCGTCATGTCTGCTGTTAGTTTACTCTGGGAAGTTTATATATGTCAGTTATAGTCAACATATATTGTCCTCATAAGGTTCCATTGAAAACAAGGACTCATCGAGCAACTATTTTTGTTTTAATAAAGGACTGCACACCCAAGCTCACACTAAACAAGTTTCCATCAAGTTTGCTAGGTTTTCTTTAAACGTCGTTCTTCATGTAATATTGAACTGACAACCAATCCTGATGTGATGACATTATGCAATTCAAGATCACTGGTAATTTTTAGAAGAAAGTTTTATAAATACTGCACGTGGACTGTACAGTAAGTACTTAAAGCCTGTTTGTTTTATCTTTCCACAAGTGAGTAATTCACAGTCCCAATAATATATCAAGGTCTATACTAGACGGATTATCCTTTTCATCAAATGTCTTTCAGTGAAAATGTTACCAGTATAAGCTCTAGTTTATGAAGTTTTCTATATGTTCTAAAGTGCTGATATCAACAAAGACAGATAGATATATCGCTGCGTTTATTCAAGGGTTTAAGATTAAAGTAAATATTTGTACGTCTAATACTAATTTCCAGTAATTATGTAAACATACATCATTATAAATCACATTTATCTTACCCCATTTCCTTGTAGACTTTCTGATTAGATTTTATCGTTTGATAGACATTTTGCAAGACATAATCTCTATTGCTCTGTAATCAACATAAATAGATATTGAATATGTCTGTGTTACGGATCTAGGTGTACATATCAATCGTATTTAGTATGAATAACCCAGTGTAACATAATTTATTTATTTATGTATCAAATAGTCAATGAAAAAGAAGAAATAAATTGTACTTTTAGTGGTGTATATGTGAATCTGTATTCATTAGTATGACTAAATCAATTGAAACATTAGCAAGATAAGGTCTTTATAGTAGTTACAACAAAATGTTATACAATTGTTACATGATGACACCTCCTTTCCTTTGAATTAACGCAATATTGGTGGCGATATTTTATGCGATATTCTAAAGCTCTACAAGGACAGTTTTGAGCGTCGGTGGCATAGACCGGCACATGCAAGCAGGTGGTTTCCATGATAAACACCTTCATAAGCTTCAAAAAATTGTCAAAACAGATCTGTCAAGAGATTTACTGGCCGAGCTTATCAATTAGAGTCGCAAGTTGCACTGCTGTCAATAAGGTCACTTCCAAACGAAAGGGAAATAAAAGTCCTGTAATCTACTGAGGTTTATCCCAGAAATGCTGAATCCTAATATATCCGGTCACACTCTATCAGCAGTGCTGGATAGATCACATTTCCATTTAGTCACTATACCTGAAGGCACAGTATTCAGCAGAAATCACGTAAAAATGGACACCACGCAATACAAACAGTTGCATCCCAAGCTTTCGACAATATCCAATTTATAAGAGTTATAGTTACCTCCTGTTAAATATTAATTGGAATGGCTAAGTTATGTTAGGAAAAATTGATTGAATGATTATCTTTAACCTGCTATTTAAATTTCACACCATCATTGACAACAAGTATGTGCTGAACATTTATTTCTTCTTGGTATGAGACAGAATCTATCTGAAATGATGCTAAGTACATTTAAGCTTCATGACAAACACCTAACGCTTTGACCTCTGAATCAGTGCTGAATAATTTACATTTATAGCTTTCTTTCTGTAGGAGTTCAAACTTGTCGGTAGTGCAACTGTTATCATCGATTACAATAGATGATCGTCCCACACTGATGGAGGTGAAAATTTTATCACTGGGCGCCGTTCCAGTGTTGCAGACAGTAGACATTTGCCGACCTGAGGGCTCTGGATTCGACTTTCCCAGCAAAATCGAGGCTGCGCACCAATGAAGAGTTCAGTACTTGGACGAAACAGCTGTTTAGTACTCTTTGGCTTCCAATTGTACCCGACCAACATCAAAATGTGACGAATCTAATCAATTAAGTACACTCAACACCAATCTCCACGAAACCATCTTAAACCAATTTGCAGCTTTAATTAATTCGTGGTTTTGTACAAATATCGTCTGGTGCCCAGTTTTTATTGTACATTAAACGAATATTCATCTGTTATGCTAAACGTTAAATTCAACATTCATTACATAGTAAAGTATATTCACCAAAGTACCACCACATAAATGATGTGTAGAATGAGCCATATCACTGAAGCCATATTATTTAATGTAATTTTTTTAAATAGTTTCTATGGAAGTAACGAAACAACTTAAACTTGTACTAAGTATAAACCAAAATACTAATAGGTAATGATCTAGATGAACTAATTCTAACGCCTGTTCAGTTTTCATATAAAA
Organism: Schistosoma mekongi; assembly: GCA_034768735.1. NCBI lineage: Eukaryota > Metazoa > Platyhelminthes > Trematoda > Strigeidida > Schistosomatidae > Schistosoma > Schistosoma mekongi. Next base: position 52,411,498 of record CM068306.1, read on the forward strand.
TATACGTTCTCATCGGCTAATATGCCTATTATGTATTTCAGAATGGGAAATATCATCAAATATTTTTATTAAATAGTTATAACATTTGATATTTGACAATTTAATAAAAATCGGTTTAATTTGATATTGTCATTCGAAAGTGTTTAAGTTGCGGCTAAATTATAAAATATTTCCAACTGGACTATGTTTACAGTTTATACAAAATGTACTTTGCGTATACTGAGCAAATTGACTGCTCTTTCTAGATTGTATCTACATATAGAATAGATTTATAAACTACAAAATTGACAAGAATGGATTATTACTTATTTAATAGTTATGTTACTTCACCATATTGATGAAGTTTAATTATGAAAATAAATTGAATTTATTAGGTCATGTTGTCACATTAGCTTATGATGAAACTGTAATATACAAACTTAATTTTACTATCAATAGACTCTAGTCATCATTGATAAGATTTACATATTTTGTCAAAATCATATTGTTCAATTGAATTTCTACTTATAAGTAGTTTAAATTGTTATAATTTTTGCTAGGTTGCTTGTTTGATTAATAGAATCTATCAAAGGAAAATAATAAATCATTATATAAAGTTATTAAATACTGGATACTTTACTATTAGATAATAATTATTACATTGTCAGGTATTAATAATAATGAGTACTACTTCATTTATAATTATCATCAAGAACTATCTGAAGGTCTATGAATTCTCAAAATGACGACAGTTATGTCAAAAATAATTCATAGTACAGAACTAAATATTTTTTTACTAGAAATAAATTGACACATTAAATGAACAACCTTTAAAATTCTTTTCTATTATTTCAAATACTGTCACACTATTCAACCATGTTATGAATTGATTTGACAACAGAATATCATTAATCATTTCCTAGCATTAAATAATACTACTATTTAAAGTACAAATTGTGAAGAAGATAACAACGTATTTCTTTAGATATAAGTATTTATAATTTATTAGCAAAGATATAAACGATCATGTTAATGATATTCAGGCCTGAATTTTGACCAGTCATTGTTAACGTATGCTGACCGTGAGTGGTTTGATCCGACGCAGCAATATTAACATTTTTAAAGTAACTTCGTCCAGAAGTTTACCACCTTTTGAAATGGAGACTATATATTCATTTCTACACTTTATTATATTGACAATAATTTAATTTAGCTTTTCACTAAAATGATGTTTCTAAAGGAAGGGGGGAACAAACTTTGTTTTTATGGTACATATCTGAAAGATACTTTTATTGATTTACACTAAATATATATTGACCATCCATGAATGAATTGTGGTGTCACGTGAAAATGGCAGTAAGAAAGTCATTATGAAGCACCGACAATAACTGAAGGTAGTATAGAAAAGAAGTTGATTTAACACCTGATATACTTGTTGTATGGTTAATACAGAATACTTCAAAACTCTTGGAAATATCAGTTTAATGTTAAAATATGCATTAAATAAAATCACAGCTATTTGATCATATGCTTTGCATCTATGAAATTTAATTAAGGAACTAGAAACTTCAAAAGTAGTATTTTCTTAAATCTAGAGTAGATTGTTTCATGAATAAACTATTTCGTCATGTTTTCGATTTTCTTCGTCAGTGAATATGTATATCCAAATAAACTGATTCATCATAAGTATACTTCAAAAGTAGTATTTTCTTAAATCTAGAGTAGATTGTTTCATGAATAAACTATTTCGTCATGTTTTCGATTTTCTTCGTCAGTGAATATGTATATCCAAATAAACTGATTCATCATAAGTATACAGTCGATCTAAATATTGTTCAGATATTCATTTTGATCATTAATAAATAGTTAATTTAACTTTAGATATATAGAACTGAATGCCTACATAGATTTCACCAGTAGATATATATCTAGTGATAAGAAAAAGACATTCACCTGCTGACGTACTCGTAAAAAGCTGTACCCAAATGTATATCTAGTTAACTCATAACGAACCATGATTTATTAAACATATTTAGAGTAAAAACCAAAAACATATGACAATCATTGAATCACTCGTATCTTACTCAAATGTTGTTACTGACAAATGTTAACTTTAAGTATACTAATGTAGTTAAGTAAGTGTTTGATAACCCTTAGATATAAATGATCTTAAAATCAATCACATGATGAAAGATAATTTATCATGAAAACCAACTTTACTAACCGAATAGGCATTTAGTTAGTGTCTAATTAGAATATGAAATAGTTCATCAATATTCACGTAGAACTATTATAAAATATTAATTATATAATACTTAGAAAATATCTTCAAATTAAAGAGTTTAGATAAATGTCACAGTAAATTTGACAAGAACAGTTATCCTTTATTTAAAAATCAAAGAAGTATATATAGAGAAGGTATATATTTTCTACATTGTAATCAATCATTAAGCTAGTTGATAAATTGAATTTCAATTAACATGTACACGTATTCTATCGTTTTACGAATATGAATAGTAGTAATAGTAAATTACTTGAAACCTTTAAATTGACAAATCTAATTAACGCAACAAAAAATATAAAGTCAATAATGAGTTACATTTTCTAGACTTTCTTGTCGACTGAAAAAACGCGACTACGTAGGAATTCGACTCCGCCAGTGCAGAGAAATCAGTCTTTGCTTCATGTCACTTGGCAACTCACCTCGTATACTGTTTACTGTTCCCACTTTCATGCAACGTTCCTTCATTTACTACTTATCGACAACCTTATGAGTACTATCCACCACAATTGTACCTCATAATGATATATCTGTTGGAAAGAAATATGAACTAAACAATATTTAAACTTTCATAGATTTTGTCTAATAAGTTAGGAACTTGGATCGTTGGATACATTCTACCATAAAGGAAGAATGTTATATTCGACAAATAAACTCGAAGGGGAGTGTAGAAAAAAAGTGACAAAATAGTTACATTTTGCGCAACCTATTGGACATGCATCATAAGGTGGGTATAGCACGCACGTTCAGAATAATTAATAATCACTTAATACGTACCTTACCTTAATTTTCAGAGGTCATAAAAGTTAGGGCACTAAAGTCTGTGTATATGTTCGAAACAGTATATGTTCAATATCCAATTACGTTGGTAACAACGAGATGAATTTTCCTCTTTAATCAGATTATAATTATTGCTCGATGAAATTAATTTACTTTTTTTCTTATATTCTTCGTTAGTATTTTAACATACTGCGCAACACTTGAAAGACTTTTCGTCTTCATTTCTATTTAAATATTTCTATAATTCCATTGATCTAAGTGGCAAATTCATGCTTAAATATTTTGAAATAAGTAGACTCTTTAGCTTAGATGCAGGTGGTGAAAAAGCTAAAAATACAATAAATTCATGGTATTCTGCATGTTTATTCGTCTTATTTAAATTTGTTAAAGCAAGTAAATGTATGATGTGATTGATTACTTAAGCCATTCTAGTTATAATGTGTACTCTATTCAGGTTATGTAATAATTTACTGGCACACTTACCATTATATAATACCTTAGACAGTGACTAAACTCCTCATACGTAGTTTTTAAATGTACAAATGAAGATTTTATCAACAAAATAAATTTATATTTTGTAATTTGCCTCACTTTTGTATTTCATTTAGTCAAGAGTTGACAGCCATTGATTCATCTTTAAACTGTTGAATAGATATCCATTGGGCTGTTTACTCAGCCACAACCTTTCATAATATTCCATCAACAGCATCCAGTGACATCAGTGATAGTTGTGTCATACCTGATAGAGCTAGTATATTGGTCTTGGTGTAGAAAGTTAAAAATCGTTTTGTTTAGATTTGCATATTATTAGTTACTTCATAATCATAATATCCTTACAGTAAAGTAAACAGTTTTTTGGTTCGTATTTGGCGCCAACATGTTACAATTTACCAAGCAATATTGAATTGATTTTCAGGGCGATCTCCTGTTTGTCACATTTAAAGATTTTGTAGGTTGGATTATTGGAAGTAAAACAACTTACAATGACGTTATATATTTTGTATAACGAAATGGCTAGTTATATTCGGTATTGATATCTTTAAAGTAGCTAGATGAAAACTGACACCAAAAATGAACATGTGTCAAAATGTATGTCTTTCGGCTAGATAGAGTGTAAGGTGGAAGTTAAGTGATTAATTTGAATGCGAATGTATTTAACAAGTACTCTTTAGGGTATACAAAATTTATTGACATCTGATCAAATGAATAGTCGGCTTTTAAACATACATTTAGCAGACATAAATCATAATGACTAAACACAATCTAGTATTTTTGTGTCATTTGGTGGGTTTGTTACTTTACAGAGGTTCGGAACATTAAAGGGGAACAAAACAGAAATATTTTAAAGTATGAAATTCCAATTACTCGTTTCTATCTCTAGTAGTGACATATTAAATTGAACGTTTTGATAGAATGTCAACTGATAGAACTATGCCTGAATCTTGATATCACATAGTGACCTAAGTTAGATAATCGTTTAAATCAAGACATTTAAGTTTTGAGACTAACAATTAATCGTTGGACTAATCAGCCAGCGGGCATCCAATAACTAATACTTTTAGCTTCAGTCACTACGTGATATAATTAAGCTACACTATCCATTTCCATTTTGTATTCATTGAAGTATAATTAACTAATAAACGCTATCAATGAGTTATATCACACAAAAATAGCTCCAGAAAGTAATCCTATAAGTAATCAGTTATATAACTGAAAACATTGTAACAGAATTGTAGTACTATAACATCTGAAATAGTTTCGGTGATTAAAATTTAAACACTTTCAACATTTCGTTTAACAATTCTGTCCGAAATTCTACAAGAAGTTAGTCAAACAGAAATTAAGTTTCTTTGGACAACTGTTTATTTTAGGCTTTATTTGTCTGTGTTATTTTTGATTTTAATGTCTTCTTTGGAGAAACTTAGTCTATGTTATTAGGGAAGATGCAAATTCCAATATCTGAGATTATTTCCTATGTGAGTTTTACATTCTTTCATGTAAATTCTGTAAGATATTTCGTCAAGACTTTAATATGTATTCACTTTTTTATTGTGTTCATAAATGAACAATGAGATGGCAAAAGTTTGTTGTTTGGGAGAATGGTTTTATTGAAATTTGTATGACTAATCTGGGTAGTTAAATTGATAAACTTTCATTTTTTTTTAAGATAAGACTATCTTCATGAGCGGTTGCAAGAAGTGAGTTAAGATTTGAATGACTGCTGTCCATAGTTGTGTATCTGTTATTTAGTAACATGATTATGACATTATTTTGTTAGATAGCAAAACTTCTACTATAGAACCACATGGATCAAAGAGCTCAGTGTCAATAAAACAAACTGTTCACTAGTCAGTCACAGGTAAACCAGTTTATGAATTGTAGTCGAAACAAGACCTTATTTAGTTGTGTAATTATTATAGTTGGATAGAAAGTTGATTGAATATTATGATAATCATTCAATCGTAAGAAGATATAAGGTAAAATATATTCATTACTGTCATTATATATATTAACTTGAACTAGATAATTCTTTCTTACATTAAAATGCTATAGATGTCATTTACTTCAAAAGTTTTGCTAAGTTTATGTAACTTCCAAGTCAATAGTAAATCAAATAATGTAAATAAAGTAAAATACTTACATCGGTGATGACTTTTTCAATATCTACTGAATGCATCGTTCTCAAAGTGTCTAATCACGTTTTCATTCATTGGATAAATAACTATTGTATATTGGAGAACTATCGTCATATAATTTAACAGTTAAAGTCAAACTTTTGTGTTAATGTACTTTTTATCCGACATGTAGAACTGCGCTACATTGGATATGTTTATAGTAGACAGTTACTAACAACTTTCCTTCCCCCCCCCCCTATCCCAACTTAACAGCCTAATTCATTAACGCTAATATAAATGTTTAGCTTACCATATGAATTAACTTATTCAAAAGTTATAAACAAATGATGTTATATAAATGAACTATATTGAATGTGAAATATATTCCATACGATATATTTCATTGATGTATTTTTGTATTAGAATTATTTCTGATATCATGTTTTTTAAATAAGCAAAAAGTTTTGCATGATAAATAAACACTCTATAAAACATCTACATTATGATAAATAGTGACGAAATATCATGATGTTATTCTAATAGTGATTGATATATCTCATATAAACAAGCGGTTGAATGACAAAAAAACACTTGAATAAAAATTCAAAAGTACATTGTTTTTTAATCCCGATCATTTACACAATTATCATTCACGACATGAATATTACCATGGTTTAATTCTGCAAATTATTACTATGAAAGAAAAGATTTCCTATTGAACTATTGAATGTTATGATATATTTGCTAAACTCAAATACAGTAATCAGAATGATAATACATTTTATACGAATCCATTTTATAATAATCGGAATTAGTTAATCACTAAGTAGTAACCAATGGCATATTTGTTTCGTTTTTTGTATTTTATTACAGTCGATTTGTAATGTAGTTGATTAAAGTTAATTGACAGGAAACCTCAAGTAACAATGCTATATGAATGATAAGTCACTAAAAGGACTAGACATATATAAAACTGGTCAATACTCAGTGACAATTCAGTGTAAATGTCACAGTTCAACAATGAATCAATCAGAGTTGAAATAGCTCATTTGTGATTGTTGAGGACTGTAATGCTTGCCAATATGGGTTTGAATCATAATCCTTCAAGATTACAAGTATTCTTTACCAATACGTGTTAACTATCCCGAATTCTAGGTCAATCAGTCTTCCTTTTGAATACCTTCAACCACCTGACAACAGCTGATTTGTGTATGTTTCAAGATAAGCTTAAATATAAGCATTTTCATTAAATGAACTATTCTCTTTCAAATCTTTGTTATATATTTCTATATTTTGGATTTAAATGTGAATAAAATCAATTACCATTCTCACCAGTCCAACATTTTGCCTTAATTAGTTTATATGATTCATATTTTACAGCATTTTTAAATAGATACTGATTGCTTTGAAAGACTTTTCTAGGCTTTAATCCTATAGGTGTGTCACTATTCAATTGTGCTAAATTGTCTCTCGATCTGATGTAATTATCTATATCATATTTCAAAATTCAGATTTGCAATAATATATATCTATACTATAACTAAATATGTTATTGACTACAAATCTCGACTAATTTAATCACAATACTTGTTTGGGTAATATCCTTATATCTTGTCAAGCAAACATTCATCAGTACCCTAAATCTATATAAGTCTATCATTAATTGTATATTGGGGAGATTGCTGAATTAGAATTTGATAACAAACATTGGCCAGAGTTAAACAGCCAGTGAAAACCAAGAGGCTATCCCTGGTTCTTAATTGTTCTGTAATTCAGACCATTTCATGATAAACCACCTCATTATATCTTACATTAATAAGTGGTCATTTATTTTTAATAAACTGTTAGATGATTGATAGTCGCGATTCCAGTAAAGCCGATTACATTATAATCTATACATTGCAAGGGACAACTGTGATGCATATACGAAGTATCTGTATAACAGCTATCAGGAAAGTCTACATATGATTGCTTTTATCTTCACCCTCCACCAAGTGTTATAATATCTTCACAAGCTAATAATCTTTGTGTTTCTTGATGTTAGGGCCGTTATCCTTTCTTTCAACAGGACTGTGCTCTGGAATTTCTTGTTAGAAAAGGGTTTACTTAGAAGAATTATTGACATGTTAATGCCTCTGTTCGCAAATACCTTGGGTACAGTGACAGTATGCAACTACCTCCCCATATTTTTGCAGAACAGCAGTGGAGTTGGTCATTGTTGCCTGATCTCATCACCCATCTTCAGTCCTTGCGCCAGTGACATTCTGAAAACAGTATGTGCGGTGATTTGATTGTACAGCCTGGAAAATGAACTCTTGACCTGAATTACGCTAATACAATTGGAATACTATAGGAGATTATAAAAGCCATCAAATTTGGACTTAATCGGTTGGAAATTAGAGTTCGTAAATAGGACATTTATTTTCGTTTAAATCCAAATTACGCCTACCATACCAGTTGTAGTCTGTGCCTCCACTTACTGTTGACATTTAACTGTTTATGTTAACTATTTATGTACATGAATAGTTGCATAAATTCTAGTAGTGACATGACAAATGAAATTAGCCTATTCATTGTGTAAACCAGAGTGGTTTGTGTCAGTCTGAACTATCTTCGGCATAGTTGTGATGTCATTCTATCTGTAAAAGTTTGAGTTTGAAATGTATCGGGGTGAAAAAGTTTGCTCTCTAAACGTGAAACCTGGTCTCATCGGGCTATGGATGCCCTACATCATTTTATATTTGATCCTTACTATCTCCGAAGAATTGCTAATATTCAGTGACAACATTGTAACTAAATATATCTCATCTTCTAATATGATCATACATTGTTTTAAACTTTACGAATGAAAGATATTTTCAGTTAACTAATGAGTCGAATAATAATTCATTATGAAATTGGGTCAGAAATCACTATAGGTTTAGACAGTAACTATTATTGATATAGTGTTTGCGTTGCATTCACTTTTGAACATGTCAGATTAATTTATCTTAATGTCATTGATAACATTCCTAATGGGGTTTATTGTTTTAAACTCCATATCATCTGTTCTGTGGAATTATGACAGCTGCTAATTGCCAGCTCTCTTTTCATACATTTCAAAGTGATATGATTAACTACATTTTTGACAATACAGACTTCTTAAATTGACAAAGCACCTTTAAGTGTCGTTAATATTGAGCCACTTGTCTAAAGTTTTCGTCCAGCAACAGAAAATAACCATTTCATATAGGCTAGTCACTGAATGGTTACCTGTGTAGCTTATTGTAACTTAATCAGTAGAATTTTATAAGCATTAGAAACCGATGGTATAATGTAGTATTGGCCAACACCTAGTGCTTAAGCATTCCAGAGGTCATTTTTAGCTCTTATTGATCAGTGGTAACAATCACGGTCAGTAAAGTTGAGTGACGGGGATTCGTATTTCATCATTTCTATCAAGAGTGAAGGTACGTGTTACTTAAATATATTCCATTTTGCATGTAAGCAGGGTTCCTTGCAGACTATTTTCAACTATTTCACACTAGCCATTTCAACTCTGAAACTGAACATATGGAGGTCGAAATTTTTATTTTAGCTCATCATTCAGTGTATAAAGAATGCTGAAATAGAGTTAATATATTGCGACGTATGAAATATTTAATTTTTTTCTAGAAAAGATATCCACTAACACATTGTGTATGTTAAGTATATCTTCCATACCACTTCTCTGAAGAAAAAAAACAATAAGAAGCGTTTAGATTTTTTGAAAATTCTAGATAAGTACACTCCAAATATACATTTCTGTGTATATATTTCACTGTAAAGTTATTTATTATTAAAATTAAATTTTACTATGTCACATAACGGAAGCTGTCAGTATTAGAAACAATTCTTACCACAACATCTATACAAAAAACTTATATTAAATGAGTAGTCAGTTTAACTAGGGTCATATGTTTATAACAGTAAGTAGTATGTGCATATATTTTTATGCATAGATTTTAAGTGAATAATGAGAAATCTAAAAAAATTCTTTTCATTATCATCATATGATGTAATCTACCCTTATGCTAGATGTTTTTTTTCATTGATTAATATATTCCTTTTATTAATAAACTAATGATAGATTACCGGTGAAGTTGCCTAGAGAAGAATTTTACTATAATTATTGTGTACTGTTTTGTATCATGTAGTTGTATAATTTGCTTATTAAAATATTTTGTCAGATATAAAGAAGCTTGTAGAAATGAGATGGATCAAGAACTTTTACACCGACCTACTTATTTCCTTTATTGTAATAAACCATTGATAAATTAAGTAGATTTGTGATTGAAAAAATGTTGAAAAGAGGAAATTAATATTAGTTTGGTTACAGGAGAAGAATAATAAACTTTTAAGAGTTTTACTGACAACATTTAAATTTTGAGGTGAGTACGATGTTGAATTTTATTTTGTCTGAAATCAAGGACGAGGATTTCTAAGAAGTTTCAAATGAAGACGAAACATTTGTTCATTTATTTCAAAAATCATTCAATCCACGAATAATTTTTGTACCGATTTCCTAATGACTTAGTCAATTGTTTGTCATACATAGGTTAGAAATTCACCGTTTTTTTTTATTACAAGTGTTTTAAAAAAAGTATTAAACAAACCCAAGTGATGTACTATTAAATGTACGCTATGGTTTCTCCGTCTTTAGGAGGTCACTTGTTGATAAATACAAAAATGACTTACACCTGAAGTGATATGTTCAAGATAATTGATTCCCAGGAATAAAAAAACAAAACAATGATTATGTGTCGATGTAAATATACAAAAAATTGTAGATTTGATTGCTTCAATTTATCATTCCAGTTTTAATCGTTTACTAAGTGGTATATAAGTAGTGAGTGAGTTTGAAATCCTAGTCATTTTAATATGGCTAGTAGTTAAGTATGGTTAGATTATATATTCTAATGGATAGAGATCCTGAAATACATCTCTAAATAAAACCATACTCAAATTATCCATATGTGTAATTTTACATAATACTACGAACGGTCAGAACACTAAGATTTGTAACTAATGGAGGAACGATGTTCTCTGTGAAGATAAAACTAGTCTCTCAGTATGACAAGCTACCATAAAGCTTTTTATACAGTGGTCGATATCCAGAAGGACTTAAATATCCATGTTGCGCAGTGACCAGTGCCATGTTTAAGATGTAACATTAAATCACACAGGGATCTTCCGTTTTTTGAGATCAAAAATACGCTGTTCTGACGAGTGCCATCGGTCAAAAAACCTAAATCCACCGTTCCGTGACCACCACTTTCAACCAATCAACACCTAATCATATATCACATAGTGCCCAGTCATTTAGATTAGTTAGCATAATGCAACATGATCGACAGGCTAACATTGGCATTAAAGACTAGATAAATATGAAATTGGCCACTTAATTCATATCATTATTATTATAGAAACGAAATATTGTGAAATGAATGTGTTAATTAACTAAATTAAACACTTATAGCTTGTAAAAAAAACACATTGAATAGAGCCATTTTTTCTGTATTCATCTTATTTCTTAACAAAGTAAAGTGAAGCTGTCAACAGATAATATAACATAGAATGAATGATGTAAAACACTGCCTACCTGTAATATCACTCTTGTAAATGTTTAAATTGTTTTTATTTTCTTCATCTAGATTTTAACAATCATAACAAAGGATAAATTTTATCCCTTTAGTAAGCAAAAACTGATGTTAGGATTATAAGTCAAATTTGATTGGTTGAATTACTTTTGCCCATACATTAATAGGATTGGCTGATTGTATTTCTCTTTTAAATATATAACAGCTTCCAAATATAGTCGTCATAAATGTAATACTTAAAATGATTTATAAAATATGCATGCATATTTCTTAATATAGAACAATGTTTCATAACAATCTTTGACAATATAATGAGAAGATAATTGTACTCTGGTGACATTAATGCTGTCTATTTATAAGCTACAATGAAATATTAATTGAGTTTGTAATAAACCAAAATCACGTAATCATTTAGTTAAATATACAACTAACTTGTACTGAGTTCACCACATCTGGTTCCAGTATAAATAATTATTAACAAGTATTGTTTTGACTTTAAGGAAAACAACAAAATGAATGCAGACTACGTTTGGAAGTTATCAAAATTTGGTCGTCTTACATCAACTCGATTACGTTATGATGATGATTTTGCGGATAGATTGAATTATCAGTTCACTGGACTACTATTATTCGTATTCATTGGAATTATAGGCATACGACAATATGTTGGTAAGATGACTTTTGTTTTCGTCATTTTTATACTCCTTTTATTCATTTTGTTAGATTAGTTAGCATTCATATTTTCAGTGATATAAAAATTTGGCTACATTCCAGTCAAATTTATGTTCGTAATCGTTTACATCAATTGATGTCGTTGATATCGTGCCTTGTCACTACTGGTTTGTACGCGTATATAGGTAAATGAAAGTATTCATTTCGTACAATATAGTTCTTTTCCTAGTTGATTCAATTTATTTTGAAGATGAAGTTAAATTTTGTCATCGTTGGTTTGTATACAGGAATTGATTTATGTGTGACTATCATACAAAGTAGCCTTAAACTCTAGGTATTGGCTTTTGAAAAGTTTTTTATGTATAGTTGGACTATATCATTAGTTTTCGTGGGTAATTTTGATACTGTATGTTGATTTCATATCCGCATTTTGATGTAGTTATGAGGGCAGCCATTTATTGTGGAGACGGACTTGTAATAAAGCTTTTTATCTTTTTGAATATTAAGGGTATTGACTCTTCTCCATTGTGGGCTCTTGGATGGATAATGTTATAATTTGACACTAGGTCTGTGTGATTTATGTTTACTTTTCTTATTATGATAACTTAGTGTTTTCTGGTTATTAGATACGTATAGTTCAGACTTACTATTGACACCATTTTATTTGCAAGATGTAAGGTTTTAAGGAATAATAAGTTAAATGTAAATCACTTCGACGACCATTGTCAACCATATTAGTTCTGACAGTAATATAAATTGAGAATTTTATTCTAGAAATTTTGATAGAAACTGTTTAATAGTTTATACAACTTTATATAGTTTAAATCCCAACTCTATTGTTCTGACAACCAACTTGTCCATCGAGTTATTGAAGTACTTTTCAAGTCTTTGAATAGTATGCGAATATAGATTCTATGAACTGTTTCTTCCTGTATGACTATGTCCTGTCCGGATTTACACAGATTCTCATATGCACATATGCTTATTTGATGCTGTATTTCTGATCATTTTCCGATTATCATATATCCTTCATTAAGGTCAACTTTAGTCTTCGTAGTTATGATGGGTTTTAGAACAACATTATAAATACAGTTTAGCAAACATCTAATGTATAGGAAAATAGTGATATTGAAAAATGGATATCATGCTCACTACTAGAGAAGACAGTTGTTTACTGGATAGTCGAATGTTTTGCCCACTATTTATCATTTGGTTATTAAAATTAACCATTTAGAAAGTTAGGACCTATTACAGTTAATATTAATCCGTCTCTGTTTATATTTACACTTTCATGACTTTAGTACTTTACATATAAGGTTATTAGCTAAGATGGGTGAAATTATACACTCATCGCTGAAATTCCAGTTAATTTCTGTATTCGATTTTCCCTGTGAATAATAGTTAGGTAGTTAGACCACACACTTTCAAATCTTTAATCTGTATCTTTAATCCTTATTATATCTAGTTTGATTTGGTCAACTAGGTGACATCCATGACATAAACAGTTTGGTTTAAATCCGATTACATAAATCAATAAAACTTAAATGATCAAAATTAATTATTGCTAATTTAGACAAATTTTGTTTGAATACATACAAATACATTTAGTTTGACTGAGTAGCTTTGGTAATTACAATTCTCATTTGATTATTTTGAAGTAACAACTATTGATTTCTCTAAATACAAGCAGAAGAACATAAGTATTCCCAAAACATTTATCTTATTTGTCTCTCAATTAGTGAAAAAATGTTTTTACACAAAACATTTTGACACAAAGGCAATCTTTACATGTATTTACATTCTTTTATTCGCAAAACATTCAGAAAAGTTTTTAAAGAATGACAAGCAAACCGTATAAGTTAACATTCAGCCCATATCAAATAATACAAAACAACCTATTTGATTGTCAAATTAATCATTGAAATTTGTGTTAACTAGCCAATACTTTGATTGCTTCTTTTTGTTGGTTTCAACTAATTACATGAAATAAAGGTTTGATATATGTTTCTTGAGATCTCATTTGGTTTTGCTACATAGGAGCGATGTAAATTGATTTCATGCAGTTTTCTTCTTTGATAAGCAATTGTAAAGCAACACCGATTAGTATTGTGAAATGAACTGAATTCATATTATTTCTTGTACCTTAATTCTTTGTTACGTACACTGGTTTGTATCGGTAGTTAATGTGTTTTGCAAGTGTAATTTGAATCAAATATCATGAACTGAACTGTATTAGTAAGGGATTCATTAGCAAAGTGCTCGACTAGAGATAGAGCCCAGGATCACCAAACCGGCATAAAGTGGTTGACATTTCTGACCTCCATCAATTTCCCAATATATCGTGTGACCACACTCATTGTAATAATTGAAATGCATCTCATTCATGACATAATGGAACTCCTAAAGCATTAGTCAGGAAGCCTGAGGTCTTGTGTTTGATCTCTGTAGTGAGCACAGTTAGCCAGTTCATCGTGAGCTTCAGTTATTGTCTATTCGTGGTACAAAATTCAAATCCAACATTCTTTACAATCGTCAATAATAACAAACATAATTTTACGCAACATGAATTGGATCCTTTGATTCGCTAGGGGGATATGGTTAACTGCCTTCTACGCTTATATATAATTCTCTTATGCACAAACGCAACAAGCGGGAGAAAAACTATTGCATGATTCAGAGTTACAAACATGTATAAATTATCATGATTACAGTATATAAAATGATAGGCTAAGCAGTAACTACGAAAACACGGCAGCAGAGTGATCATAATAATTTCGTTATTATTAATAATGATGAAGAAGAAGAGAGTATGACATATCAGTAAAGAAAAGTTGTATATTCAGGAGACTATTTACTCACTGACGATTGCATTCGTCTATTGTAAAATATAAAATGAATTGGATTATGAAATTAAGTGTTCTGTTTTTTTTGTACACATAGATTAGCTTTGAAACTGTACAAATTTTTTTCCATAGTGGGCAAAAAAAGGTTACATAACAGCTTAAATGTTAAAAAGTAATAATGATGCGAAACTACTTGTCCACTGGACAGGTGTGAAGCATATAAGAACGACAAAATACGTAACAATTGGAACTTAGCAAAAAGTGATCTATATTTGAGTTTTTTTAAGAAAAGTAGAATGGGAAGAAGAATTAAATTAGGGTATTACATCCATGTTAAAACAATGAGTTGCATGTGTCATATTTGCTGCAGAGTTTATGTTTGTAACTACGAATTGAGAATGCATCTACAGCGTATAAGTTATTGATATGAAATTTTTTTGATTGTAGTTATTTGATCATGTAGAAAAATTTGAATAGGTTTTCTGATGTAACATAGTGACCAGTAACAACTGGATATTCCAAAAATTTAGCTATTTATTGTTTTATTTTCTTCCTTTTAAAGTCACCCTGATAAATATTCGGACATGCGTTTGGTTATCAATGACTTCTTTAATCTGATATACCATGTTCCACATAAGCAAGTAAATTTACAGTTGTTGGTGAAACTAAACTATACCGCTGACCTTCAGGTACCTTTTAGCCAATGAGAATGCAGTGGTAGATAAAATCATTATTTATTTTGAAAAACGAAATTTTTTAAAGATAATTACACAGGATACACTGTTTTTACATGATTTATGAACTTCTGCAGGTTGGAGACGGGTTCATTTATTTTAAATTCAAAATATGAACGATATAAGAATTCATCCATATGGCTCCAAATCATGTTGTTTCTAGAACCTTTATAAGGTCGAAGAAACTCCTTTAGACGAGACCAGTATCCCTCAATGTTTTGTGTGTGAACACCAGTACTTGGGTCCACAAAATGTCTATGGTGAACTACGACATGGTGAGCATATCCGAGTCTACGGAGAGGACGATATGCTTTCCAGTCGTCAGTATAAATGATGGATCCTGGTTGAACATACGTTTGGATTATTGGTATTAGGGTTCTTGCATTTTGGTTTGGGACATACTGGAAATGTCCCTTTCCTAATGTTCGGTCATAAATACCAAGAACCTACCAGTAAGTTTAAAGTAATTATTACTTACCCATTCGGTTTTTACAGATCTTCCTCTATTATATTTTCTCTTTCTGATGGCCGATTCATCTATTTCAACTATTTTTCCGACGCCTCCAAGTGATAGATTCAACCGCAACATCATTTCTGAGCATACGTCTCTGCAGTGTTGATACCATTGCACAGCTGATACTTCGCTCACATCTGTAAGAGACGATGCCAGAGTAACAGGCAACTGCATATTCCACAAGACAACTAACATGCAGGTTTGCCGCAGTGTTAGTTTAGATTTACTAAAAAAACTGCCCGTTCTTATTGACTTTCTTCGCCAAAAGCTATTGCATCGAAAAGTTACTCCATCCCGACTGTCTGTGTACGGTATTTGAGTCATATTAAGGCCACAATCACAAATTAACTCTCTACGAAGTAGTCCAAAAACTTGTAGATTAGAAATAATATTGTCCTCGCTAAACATTTCAATAAGCCGATCCAAAGTAAGCATTTTGAACTTAAATGCGCGCGCACCCTTAAAAGTAATAACTTGATTCTCATTGGTCATTTCAAGGTCAGCGGTGTAGTTTAGTTTTACCGATAGTATTTAACTTGGCGGGATTAAACACTTTTTTTAAAAACTTCAGTAGTTGATTTTTTTTAAATATATGTTTCAGTATTATCTTCAGATCAATGGTTGATAAGAGTTTATTTTAAAGGTAGGAACTTCTTTTGAATGTAGAGTTGGATTAAAGGTTTTGTTAGTAAATCAAGATAGATAGACATTTATTAGGGTTGAACTAATTCATTGGAGTATAAGTGGATTAAGTTTCCCTTTCTACTCAGTGAGAATTGTTCCAGGTTGGCTTTCTGTTGATGCGTTTTTGTAGTTGAAAATCACTAAATATATTCCTATACTGTTCATTATATTCAGGTACTCATCTTTAATATGTGGCAAATACTATTAATTCTGTCGTTTTATATAATGCAGTAATAGCATTTAACACATATTTCTTACATTCATAACCTTTCTGTTGTCTATTCCGTATGTTTATATGTTGATTTTATGGCTAAATTACGGTACTTGAAATGAAATAGATTGAATTCATTCCACAATGCTTGTTTTTCAAGGTAATCAGTACATTTCAACCTTAACCATCTATAAGATTGTATGATTGAGTTGGTACAAAACGACGTCGCTTTCGATCATAAAAAGCATATTCAGATTCTTTTATGCAGTGAAATATATGACTAATTGCCTGGTTTACATTTTAATATCCTACATACTTCTAGTTGAAATGAAATGGAGACGTCTTTTTAGTCAGTTTAGTCTAATATAGACTACAGACGTTGTATGTACACTAATATACTTAAGATAATGGTATTCTCAATAATATTTCTCTGCATAACATGATAATTTTAATGTCAATGTCACTTAATCTTACAGGAAATAGTGTAAATAGATCAACATTGTCAGATAGTGATTTACTGATAACTTAGTACTTTCATTACTATATTATTAAAATGAGTACACTAACATTGAGTCGGCTACACTTGTCATGAAAGGCAGTACTTGAGAATTAAAAAATTACTATTTTGTAAAAACAGAATTCATAGAATATGTTTTTAATTAAAAGAACACATCTAATTGATTGGAATTAAAAATACAAGTTCTGAATGACCATAACGTCTGAATCCATTATGTTTGATCCCTGGACAAGTGTTAGATACTCATAGCTGTCTCTACTAAGTTATATACTAAAATGAAACAGTTATTCATTACTTCCTAGTTTTCAATGGTTTTATAGCTACGGTTAATCTTTGATGAGCATTAATAAATTTAAAATCTACTTAGTACTATGATTGGAGAAACTCCAGCATTTTGAACGGCAATCCTTGATTACTGTCATGGATGCACGAATACAAAACAAAATCATAATATCTTACTGACTGGAGATCATGTTAAACTACCTAATGTGTTGAGAAAAAATGATCACAACTGTCAAAGGGATTTCTGTGGTGCTGTTTAATTTTCAGGTTTGTGTTAACAAGATGCATTTAATTTTAGGAGATATTAATATGTTTTTCAGACCCTATGGATAAGTGAACAGAACATTACAGATTGTGAATTAGCTCATTAAGCTTTCAAAATATTTCAAGGATAGCATAATGATGACGCAATATTTATATGATCATCTAAGTCTCATGGGTTAGAACACCTCAAATTTATAGGGGGGGGGGCTATTCAAAATACATAAGTCTGGATTGCTGTTGTACCAGGTTCCGGATATGTCAAACTCTCCTTATCGAATCGCTTAATGGTTTTCCAAAATGTTAGAACTTGTGAGAAGGCAGATTGCATATTTTGTATTCATAAAACAACTTAGTTGATGGTGTCAGGAATACTGATATTTCCGGAAAAATTATGTTCACTCTTGATGTTAGCCAATCGGTATTCAGCATACCACTGATAGAATCTGCATCTCACATCTGTGACTACATTGATTCACACAACATGGGTGTCGGTTTTTCATTTTCTTAATCTGGAATTTAAAGAGAACCAAGCTTCAGATATACGTAGAGGCTATTTTCCTACGGCAAATAGGAAAACGTTTAATGCGACTAAGCTGTAACACACTTTGGACAATAGGAAAATAGTATTGGTATCTATAAAATATAATCTCTCACCTTTTGATCTCCTTTATATACAAATTCCAATTGATCCGCTAGTCTGGGGCAAGGTATATAGGCCTTGGAAAGCGTCCGCTCTTAACACGAGTAGGAAAGCGTGTTTCGGCTCGATTCTATAAAGGTAATAGAAATGCTTTTAGTTGAATGTGATATGATTTTATGGTCTTTTACATAATCCGTTTCAATATACTGGGAAATCTCCATATCGAGCTCCTTAGAACAGTATTGGCTGTTACTATTACGAGATGAAGTTGGGAATATCTGTACTAAAAATATATCTTGTAGTTAAAAGATTGGGGTCCATTTCGTCCTATCTGGGTCTCATTATCAAGATATACCTACGTTCGAATGTTGATATTTATAGTGAAACTCAAACTTAGTTTCGTATCATAGGCCACCACTAGGCTACTGTGTTCGGACAGCCACATTTGTGCAACGGGTATGTATAAATAATTTGAAGTATTTTTATCTTCACGTTGATTTGTTATGGACTGAAACTGATCAGTCTGTGTTATTATATGTGCACCATGTATGTCATATTAATGTTAATACCTCAAGCTACTTTTATTATTATTATTATTTCAGTGGGTGTTCATTTGAAACTGTTCCCCTCCTCTCTCTTAAATTATTTTTCACACCCTTCTCTTCGAATTTTACTCGTAATTGTTTCTAATATTATTTTATTTGGTCTTTTCATCATTTTTCATTAGTTTTTGAGACGTCAACATTTTAAAGTATCTTCAACTTATTACAACTTAATCCAATGTTAGTTTGCTAGTTCTATGCCTCATTGTATTCACCTACTACCATTGAAGAAATTATACAACCTGGTAGTATAGTATTATCACATGGATAAGTGAATTTGGTTCTTTTAAAAGTTCTATAACATTATTATATTTATTCATTGTTCGTATGTTTCTCATGGAACTATATAACTAAATAATCAGTTTGCTGAAAATGTGATCATTTCATTAGGATTTGTGCTGACAAATATAAGTTAATTTTATAATCATACTAACATAATTATTGACATCATCCTTTTTACTTCCAGAAGGAAATCATACATAAAACATATTTGAGTTGAGGTGATTTGTGGAGGTTGGTATTAAGTTTTGGTACATCAAATTCATCACAGATTGATGTTGGTAGGGTACCACTAAAAACTGTGGCAAAATGAACAGCCGTTTCATCCTACTATGGAACTTATCATCAGTGCATATCGAGAACTTCTAGGGTAGAATCTCTGGTGAACAATGCTGATGAGTCCCATATTATAAAACACATTTATTTTGTAATATATTTTGGCTTAATGACAAAATTCTTAGTTTTTCAAACAGATTGTTTTATTGAATTATTTTTTACTGTATACTTTTCTATTTCAACTATAAGCAAACATATTTTTGTAAAACAATATTCACAATGTCAATTAACGAACTCAATTTCTTGGAAGTAATTGATCTTTTTTAATTGATGATCTGCATCGTAAACGACTAATATGGTCCTTTCTTTAAAGAACAGAACATTTATCTTTTATTAAGAGGTTAATATAATGAATTCAGTAATGTTGAAGTAGGCTGTTAATATCGGTATATTTTCTTACAAATGTATCTACAGTTCTGTATTGTGTTTTAATTGCCTAATGTTATTCACAAATTTACAGTGACTAAGAATTCTTTATTCTTCTTTTCCTATATATGGATTTACTAAAAACTATCAGAATGTTACGATTAATACAATATACTACTATTAAAACGATTACTCTTACCATTATTACATTTAATATGGAAAAATTTAAATTAAAGTAAGATGGTTTTGTGGCGATGGGTATTATGTTTTGTTGATTGGATTCATCACTGATTGATGTTGGTAGGGTACTAGCGTATACCTTAGATTTCACCCGAAGGACTTCAGGTTGGCAGATACCTAACCCTCTGTGCCATTGGGTCGGAATCCAATGATGTTCCTGAAGTTTTATTAAGAAGTCGGGACCAGTGGAGTTTAGACTTATCAACGTGAGACAGTTATCACCGATGGCAATGGATAATGGTGGCACTATATCATAAATTGATGAAAGTGAGAATTCTACCATTGGATGACATTCCACTGTGTAAATAGTTAGGCGTCTGCAAAGTAAGGTACCTAAGGTGGAATCTAGGGTATGCACTGCTGGTGAGTCCTATACTAGGACAAAACAGCCATTCACTGCTCCCTGGCTTCCAATAGTGCCTTACCAATATCAGTCTCTGACGAATCTGATCAACAGAAATATTAAATTATCGGTGGATAGATGCTATCCATATGTCGATAGATATAAGTGTAGGTTAAATCAGTCTCCATTGTGTTTTTATAAGGCGTTAATAATAGTGTCAATGTAATGAGTACTTTTTGAGTGTAAGCTCAACTAATTGCGTCGCTTGTTTTCTAGTATAATAAGTAAGGAATATTGAAATATGTTTCTACTTAACACCTATTCAATTCCTGTTTACCCAGATATATGGTTCAATGATTGTCATCTAAGACTGATTGTCAACTAAGATAGTTTCCAATTAGCTAAGCTGCAGTAAATACTTTCACCTCTTGTTTGTTTAAAAGGCAGACTAAGGAGGTAAATATGCAAACACTTGTAATGACGACGCTTTGATCCTCCAGTTTCTAATATTGTAGTAAACTGTAATTACTTTACAAAAGTGCATATATGTGAATATGGTTAAAGTTAATGAGTATTTAGTTGAAATAAATCCAGAACATACTTTATTGCTTTATTAAATAACAGGTAGCCCAAACATACAGGTTGGCCGAAAGTGGTGATAGTATATACTATATTAATTTAACTTGCTGTGTTGTTGAAAATAGACACAGTTGAAGATAAAAATATTAGTAGTTATATCTGCCTAATATTTATTGGCTTGTCATTATAAATGAGTTAGTATTTACTAAGTGTTATTATATTATACGGCTGTGACTCATTGAGCTTATCAATAAGGTATTTGTTATTATAAGTAAGGATATTGATTAGCGCCGAAGTATAGAGCATGAGTTTCATCCTATTTGGAACTTATGGGCAGAATGTCTATGTATTCTAGTGTAGCTGTTTATAAGTGAAGGTACCTACTGAAGTAGCACATATTTGAAAAGGTATATTTGCCTCCACTTTTGAATACCAACAATTACCTTGTGTGCATAAAGAGACTGTAGTAAACCTTACTTTACCCTAGTAGATTTGACCCTTTTTAAAATTCGGTTACGTAACATTTTGATGCTAATCTTTAATTCCTCTTATGTGAACCTTATTCATTCAGTCATTGTTTTATTTGTATTTATTATTACGTAACTTATGCCACTTTCTCCATTCCTTTGTATGTGTGATCTCACCTTTACTCTGGAATTTTTTCATATCTGGCCTGTGTTAGTGATATTTTCATTCTTATGCAATTGTGTTATTCTCTTCTAACTGGTTTGTATTTACATAATATAAAACTCTTCAAATGTTTTCTAATGTAAAGTACGTACAACTGTTTTGTTTATAGTGATTATGATTAATTCTAGGTTGTATGTAGTTGGTAAGAAACTGCGGAATAAAATGAATTCATACTATTTTGTTACAATTGTAGTTTTTGTCTTGCTACAACTTATAAAGGGAAGGAATCGTATTAAGTTACCTTATCATATTATTCTGTCACTGTACACTATTCAAAAGCCAATAATTGAGATTATTATAAGAACTTTGTGTACAGTTGTAAATCAACAAATAAATATTGATTACGGAACTTCAAGCCAATCGAGTTTTACTATTTCCAAGAACATGGGTAAATAAAAGTTTCCCAGTGATAGTTTACATCTAGAACAAAAATTCATCACGTATCACAATATAATCTATCACTGCATTTTCATATACCGTCGGAACTTGTTAAACTACGATGAAAACCACTGTGAACAAGAATATTAAATGTTAGGTGGTGTTTAGTATCTATATTAGCTGACTGAGAGAATTTAATCGTCACTAATTAACAGACAAACATGATCTCAGGTACTACTTAATGATTAATCAGTTGTAAATACAAAATCTTTGTAATATGGTTAGTAGCTTAACTTACAGTTATTAATATCGAATTGTAAATACACTGCAGTAATTAGCCTTCTGTTTATTACAAAAAAGTAGCTTTTTCTGGAAATCTAAATGTGTACATCAACGAAGAAAGTTTAAAAACTGTTTGTCAACTTGAAATTAACATGGTAATACGACGATCTTGTTTTACTGGAGTGCTGTGAACTTAACTAGTAATATTTTGTTCAAGATATTGTATGGAAATTGATTTAAAAGTATTTATTTAAACAGTCTCATTAACATTTTCGAAATCAGTATCTTCTTCAGAATCACACAGAGTGTCATTCTACTTCACATGCTGAAATAACTATTACATAATATTTCCTAATTATATCTATATAAATCTTAAGTTCACATAATTATTCCATAATTTACTTTCAGAAATCGATACTCTTTTTTCGATAGCAGACAAATAAACTTTACTATTATTAATATACCGCCTATGTTCAAAGCAGAAAAGTATAAACATTAACAAACAGAACTTACAAATGTTGATTATTGTCAGTAATATGGTTTAAATAAGATATACATATTTATTATTCACTTTTTCTTAGAAATATCATGTGACCAGCTTACGTAGTTTTTCTTGTTTATTAATAGTATTAACGAAATAGTAGCCAGATTTCATGGTTATTTGTAATTATGAAAGTAGTGCCCTTTGATTTGAAGACCTAATATCTATAACCAGTCACCGCGTCTGTTGATGTGAATTGTTGTCTGAAGTAGGAGTAAGTTAAGAGAAGTAAACAGGAAAGGCTAAACTAAAATGTAGTATCGGTTTTAGAAATGAATAACTGTTCCAGTGGGATCTATGAGATAATTATAATGCCTCCTCTGACAACCAAACAAACAATTAATATTGGTATATGGAATGTTCGTATGATGTGAGAGACAGAGAGCTGCATCCGAATAGATGAGGAAACAAAAAGATACAACTTATAGATACTTGGAATTAATGAAACCCATTAATTACAAACTGGACAGCAAAGATTAACCTCACGAGAAGTAATGTTATAATCCGGTCACAAAGAAGAAAATGTCTCATACACAGAGATTATTACTAATGATGTCACAAGAAGCGCAGAAAGCACTTATAGGATAGGAACTTCATGGACATAGGATCATCGGAGCATCTTTCAAGACAAAGAAGGATGAGATCATAATGAATGTCATCTAGCGCTATACACCAACCAATGACATCCACGAAGACGATAAATACCAGTTCAACACGAGGCTGCAGTCAGTCATCGAGAAATGCTCGGCCAACGACCTAACCACTCTGATGGAAGATCTAAACGTCAAGATTAGAACAGACAACACCGGATATGAAGACATCATGGAATGACATGGATTGGGAGAAAGGAAGGTGATCAGTAAGAGGTTTACAAACTTATGTGCTTTCAACAAAATGATTACAGGTGAAACTATATTCCCTCACAAACGCATACACAAATCTATATTGGTTTCACCAAACCACACTAATGAGAAACAGATCGACCAAATTGGCATCAATAAGAAGTTCAGAAGAACTATGGAGAGTGTGAGAGAAAAGAGAGAAGCTTATATATTTTCAGATCATCACCTTGTAGTGGCCAAAATGAAACTATAGCTATAAAACACTGGACAACTGGAGCAACAATATTACAAGAGTTTAATAAAACTCCTCTTCGGGATACTAACGAACTCAACGAATCCAAGATAAATCTTAACAATAAGTATCAGACATTTTACAATTTACTAGAAAAAGATGAAAATACCATGTGGGACAACTGAGAAGGGATCAAGAAAGCAATAACTTCAACATATTAGGTGATTTCGGTCCTCAAAGAGCACCACTATAAGGAATGGATTTCCGTTGATACTGTGGATAAGATCGAAGAAAGTAGGAGCAGGATATCAGTAATTAATAACAGCTGAACGATAACAGAGAAAGCCGAGACACAGAACAAATACACCGTAGCCAATAAGCAAATGAAGTGGAGCATTAGATTGGATAAGTGTAATTATGTAGAATGTATGAGAATGACAGTGGTAGAAGCTGCAAGAGAAGTAAACATATCACACTTATGTGATACAACGGAGAATCTGTCTGGAAAATACACTTAACCAAAACGGCCAATCCAAAACAAAGAATGCAAACCAATTACCGAGACCCAAGTACAACGAGATAGGAGGGTAAAGCACTTTGAAGAACTCTTGAATAGACCATTCCACACTGAACTTACTAGTCACCGTAGTAGTATCTACGGATCTCCCTATAAATATCGACCCACTAACAATCAAATAAACCGGAATGGCCGTCCCACAAATTAAGAGTGGCAAGTCAGCAGGGCCAGACAAAATGTAGCCTTCAATTGCGAAACATCTAGAACTCAAAACAACTATCAACCAACATCAAAGTCACAATTTTCAATACAAACATGAAGATTGTTCGCTTGTATGAAGCTGGAACTTAGTGAACTAGGATAAACATAAACGGCTGTTTACAAATGATACTTCATATCCGTTGACCAGGCACCACCAACTACAATGTTCTGTGGCAGCAAACAAATCAACCAAAATTCAGCCGAAGAAGAATTTAAAAAAGACTCTTGAGGTGGGTGGCACACGAATTGAGAAAATCATCAAACTACCTAACACAACAAGCACTAACATGGAATCCTAAAGACCAAATGAATAGAGGAACACCACAGAATATATAGCGCCTGAAACTGGAGACAGACATGAAAATAATGAACAACACTTGGAAAGTAGTGGAATGGAGAACCAAAGACAGCGTTGGCTAGAGAGTGCTGGTCGGTGGCTTATGTTCCACTAAGGGTAACAGGCACTGAATGATTGATTGAATGAACAAATATTAGTTTTATTAGATCATATTAATTTTATTAATAACTAAGATAACTACGACCGAATAATGATAATAGTAGGTAAATGACTATTAGACACTCATACTAATCATTATGTTAAGCTTATTCATTTCAATTTAAAATAAGATATGACTTAAAATAAATGAGTTAGGCAAAATAAGCACTTGTTTGTAATTATACTTATTATTAAGGTCAATCAATCAGCTTTAGGCGGTTATCATATTACTGATCTGATGATCATTAATAGAAGTCTGTTGACTATCAGAGGTTATTATCAGTATTAATGATTTTACATACTAAATAACTGGAACGAAGAGTGGCTCTTGAAGATACAAATGAATGCAGACCTTAGCAAGTGTGAAGACAATAGAGGCATTACTCTACTTTCAGTACCAGGAAAGTTTATCATCAGAGTGATATTGAACTAATTGAACTGTTCAGTCGACGCCTAACTTTGAGATCAACAGGCCAGATTCACTAGGGATCCACTGTGTACTGACCCAATAGTGACTCTAATGATCATTTTTAAACAATCAACAGAATGGAACTCATTACTTTCCATCAATTTTCTGAATATGCGAATGCATTTGATAGTGTGGACAGGAGAAAATTATGCAGTCTTCTGTAAAATTATGGTGTATCCGAGAAGATATTCTATATCACACGGTATTCTTGCGACGGATTACATTGTAAAAATGTTCATAGAAGGTAGCTCACATATTCATTCTTAAATCAAGACTGGTTTTAGACTGGGCTGTCGACTCCGGTCCTTCCTCTTTCTTCTAGTGGTTGATTGGGTTTTGAAAATTTCAAATTTCCAACGGATTACGGAGTACAGTGGACAACTTTGATGCCACTAGTCTAGTTGCACTCCAGAGGTGACCTAACTCTTCTACCCCACACAGTCACAAATGCAGGTGGATACGAACAGTGTAGTAGCAACCACTGCAGCCAGCAGTAAGCCTCAACATACACAGTTGGTATAGCAGGATCCTTAGATACAAAAAATGGGCAATAACGGATTATACTTGACGGAGAACTGGAAAATATGAAAACTTTTGTGTATCTTAGGAGTGTCATCGATAAACTGGGAGGATCTAATGTAGATGTATAAGGGCTGATTTGTAAGGCGATGGACAGCATTCCTTCATTTACAGACCATCTGGAATTTAAAACAACTATCAACCAACATCGGAATCAAAATCCCTAATAAAAATGCCTAAAAAGTTCTATTGAATGAAACTGAAACTTGGAGGACTACGGAATGCATTCTTCGAAAGATACATGTATTTATAGACGGTGGTTTGCACAATGTACTTTGGATCCATTGGCCATATATCGTCGTCAATAACCTTCTGTGACAGAGAACAAACCAATCAAAATCCAGCCGAGGAAGAAATTAGGAAAAGACGTTGTAGGTAGATAGCACACACTTTGAGGAAATCATCAACCTGCTTAACACAACAAGCACTAACATGGAATCCTAAAGACCAAATGAATAGAGGAAGACCAAAGAACACATTGCGCAGGGAACTGGAGATAGACATGAAAACAATGAACAACACTTGGAAAGTAGTGGAAGGAGAGCCAAAGACAGCGTTGGTTAGAGAGTGCTGGTCAGTAGCCTATGTTCCACGAAGGGTAACAGGCATTGATTGATTGAGTCATTCTCATGACTACTTATATAATTATGAGCACTATAGTTCTAATTTCCGGAAATGTACATAAGACAATTTAGTTAGTTATCAAGCTTTATTCAATATACAGTCGGAATTGATATAACGTAATTCTCACAAAAGTTCTTTTTCACCTTTTTCTTTTAATATTATTTACGTACATTTTTAAATATCACATGATCAAGAACCTTGAAAATTTAAATCTGATTTCACTATGCATGTTAGCGTTACATCAATTTAAAAAAGGAAAACAACTTTTTATCGGACAAAAATGGATAATTTTACATTTATGTTTACTTATTATCCTGGGCAAAAAAAATATTTAAAACACCCTCCCTTTCCTATTTCATAGGTTTTGATGAAATGATAAAAAAAACAGGTTTTATTCGAATTATGCAATCTATTTGTACAGTATGTTGTGAAAAACTAAACCACACAATTACTGATAAGACATTTTATATGACTTTAAAAGAAAGGTCAACTAAATGCTTAGTGATCACTAGAAGTTTGCATAAAAGAAATTGATGATAGTCTTTAGTTCATTGAAAGATCTACAGTGATAACTTCCTATTCTAACCTGTATTATTCAATCTTTGCTCTATTTTCAATTACATTTTCGTTCGTTTGATAATTTGTCTCACTAATGTTCTCTAGTTTTTTTCTGTAAAGTGAATTGATATGCGTCAGTGTGGCAGGAACGTTCGCAACGTATTACTAGAGAATAAGTAGTACTTTTCCAACCAACTTTATCTGCTAACTACATGGAAAATTTTGTCAAATTTACGTTACAAACGTATTCTTAAATGTAACGAAACTTTAACCAGTAGGAAAAGTACCCTTCCTTTTATTCTTTGTTTATAATATTTTGGCCATCCAACCTTTTATTTTAACCTATTTTAATTTCTTTGTATATAAATGTTTTGACAAGTACGTGTGACGGGATTTTTCGAAATCTATAAAGCAAATACATCTCATTTTTCAGATGAACTACATCATTTCACTACGCTATTGAAATGTATAAAAGGGACTAAATGTTTTAAATCCACAATATTTTTGAAAACCACAATAAGTGTAAACTACATTAAATCCTACCTTTAATCTATAAGGTACGTATTGTTATATTTAACCGTCGTATTCTTTTCAATTAGATGGAATGTATTTCTACAATATAAACTTGTGAATTAACAGGGAACATGAACATACCATAAAATTATTAATTAATTCAACCACTAAGTATCCCTTTACCTTAAAAGTGAATGCTTTAATTTTAGAGTTTAATCAAGTTGAGCAACATTTTATGGAAATGATAACTTTGCAAGTTATGAAAAAAGCAAAAGAATTATTATGACTTACGTTTGGACTGTTACTATGCCATCAGAAAAAGTAATATCTTAGTAGAGTTTTTACTGTTTAATTTTTTTGCAATCTTTTTAAACTGGTATAAGATGTATAAAGTTAGAAAAAAACTTCAACCAACTGAATATCGACTTAGTGTGAAGGTATAATAAAATGGGTGAAATAAAATTGAGTAATAACTAAAATTCGTTCTACAGTATTTTATTAGTACACATTGATAACAACAGATAGTTAATGTGATTGACAAATAGAGCAAGTAGATGTGTCATTTATGATAATTAAGAAGAACTTGCAAACTCTATTGTAACAACAGTTACATGTAAGCAGAATATTATTATTATTATTAGGAAATTGAGGTGTAGAGTAATCTTTAGAGAAAGCTTTTATCATTAACTATTCAATCTGTTTCAGAATTACAATTGTTCTTTCATAATCAAAACTTGAAGAAATGGTTTGTTAAATATAGTTTGTTTTCTATCTTTTCCCAGGTAGGAGTACTTTCTTGAATAAAGTTAATTTTCTTCAGAAAATACTAAACTACGAGAGGATAATCAATGATTTTCTGTTTTCATTAATTTTCTCATAGTTGGAAATTACTAAGCACTTGGCAAACCTATATTCTCAATATCATAAACTAGTCAACAATTAAGAGCATTCGAACTTCTATATCACTTATAACAAATTAGTTCCTTAAAACTGAGAACATCTAAAGTTATCATACGGTGTTTCATACAATTTAAAAATTTTGGTGTATATTCACAGCCTTATAAGAGGTCACACCATGTGTATTTAGTTCCTGTGGAAAGTGCCTATAATTTAGACACAACAACTGGTATTCAATATTTTACATTTGTAACCTCAGTTATAATATAATATAGGGGCGACTTTTAGTGATCCTAAAAGTGTCTCCTTTGAACCGTTTTGCCGCGATAGCATATATCTTAAAATTTAGTATTCATAGAACTTACGGATGATTTAAGAATCACTCATACTAGTTTGCAATTGAGTAATTGATCGGGTTGTAATAAGATCAGATCATGTCAAACTAGGATTGATATATTACAGAAAAATGTGTGTATTATGTAGACTTTTGGTAAAAACTGGTTTTGTTTTGGAAGATATCCCATTCAAAAATTTCCGTATATGTGTATACTTTAAATAACTTGTTCATTAAAGTACACATCTTGATGTCAGCTGTTTTATAAGGTGAAAAACTGAAGAAGTTACTGTAGATTTATTTACAATACCAAATTTTTTAGATAAAAAAGGGAGGGTTATACTAATGTTTACTTTCGAATTAATAGTAATAAGGCGGACAGCTTGCCAAGATTGTTGAAAAACCACTTGACACTGCGAGATCGTTCCAACTAGGAAATGATTTATGAGTCCCGCTATTGAACATTTTGTCATTTAAGAATAGACGATTAATGATGTAAAAGCTACATATAATTTTAGTTTTAGCTTCGTATTCTAAAACACTTCTATTTACCAGATAGTGTAATTGGATAAAAAACTAGTTTTAATGTTACCAAGTAAGAAATCGTGACTAGTGAGGTTCAAACCTGTCGGAAGTGGTACAGTTAACACTATTGACATTGGATGATCTTCGCGCTACATATCACAGATTGATGAAGGTGAGAATTCCAACATTGGATACCGACCCAACGGTGCAGAGGGGTTAGCTGTTCGCCAACCTGAAACCCCTGAGGTGGAATATAGAGAGCGCAGTGCTAAGAAGTTTCACACTACAGAGAAACAACTGTCCAGTGCTCCCTGGTTTTTGGCGGTAATTTTACCAACATCAACCTGTGACGTATTTAGTTAATTAAAGAATATCAATCTCCACAAAGATTTATCTTACTTGTATTATAAAGTCGTTTGAGTCATTGGAGTTAGACAGTATAGTGTAGTTGGATAGTAAGAAGAATGAAAGTAGTAAGCACTAAAATTTACAGCATATTTTAATAGAAACAATATTTGACTATTCAACCAGATAAGGCAAATAATTAGGGTCATATGTGCAATTAAGCATTTCCTATGTACAAACTGATAGTAAGAAGTACATTGTTTGTGTTATTTGGTTTCATCTTTACACTTTTCCTCAGCTGACATTCTGAGATAGCTAAGGAGTTTAATGAAGTACACATACTTTGTAAGCTGATAAACGTAATGCACTTTAATTTCATCTAAACTTATTGACAAAAGTCAGAGCAAGCCAGTCTGATTGACATGAAAATTATTCGGTTTCTCCTTCTGCTCAACAACTGAACATCAGTCAAACCAATCACCTGAGGTATAATTTCATAGGTCTTTTGATATTATTTATCAAATTCAACGTACTTATGTTTCATCATCCGTTCGTTAAACAACGTTCAACTTACAGTTGATGAAATGATTATTCTTGAGATTTTAAGCTTCCATTCTTTATAGCAAAATATTTAATAAACGATGAAATAAGTAAAGTAAAATACAGACAAGGAGATAAGAAAAAGTATTTTAGTCTAATAGATTTCTTTTAATAGTGGTGGATTCTAAAGAAGTAAAAGGATAGGAAATATTTGTTTACGAATCGTAAAAACAAAAGTTTTGACAAAAAAAGCTACTTCATGAACGTTAATGTGATAATAAAACTTTAATTCGAATTGCTTCCTGTTCTGTCAAACCAGCTATACGTGATTTGTGCATAATTCATCCGAGTAATTCAATGTGTTTGGTAATGTATTTCATTTCATTTTTGAATTCAATAAATTTAAAGAACACATTGTCTTATTTTATTAGTGATTGGGTTACAATCTTGGAATCACTTTTTTATTGTTACTATTATTATTTTGAGTAAGTCCTATAAATATATGAGATTCAGTCATTTGGATAGTGATAGTTATTCTATATACCTTGAGAGTGTAATACTTTTTATTGCATTTAATGTACTCGTTTTATATGCAATCAATTAAGAAATAAAAAGAAACTAGTACTGTATCACGTTTGTTTTACACTTTTTTAAATACAAACTACACGTGACATTATTCAATAATCAGAAGAAGATTCTTATGATGAAATTCTTCATTGACAGGTTCTTGTGATTGGTTAGTGTTTTGACCATGACATTTTATAGTAGCATATATACATATCACAAGTGCCATATTTAAATCATCTGATAATCTTATCAAAATAATGGTTATTCTAAAAATATTCTTTTTATTAATTTCACAAGGTATTGTAAAGAAAAATGTATTACCTGTTATAAAATTAAATGGAAAGAAATTATTTTGATCAAGTAATTATTAAATGAATCCTTAGTTTATTCAATGAATTGATTGTCAATTAGAATTATGTTGTTAGTGTTTGAACAACAGATGAACCAACACTTTGAAATAATCAAATGCTAAGTGTTGACAAATGTAACATATTATGTTTCGCTTGCCTTTAGTCAGTTAATTCTAATCAATACTATATGAACATTACGATCCTATAGGAGATCATTCGTGGTTCGATTATTTTAATGGTAATATTTTACACAGTGAAATTAAGTGATACGAGTGAAATTCACACAAGAAGCATCAATTTTATCAGCACTGCAAATACATCTTAATGATGAATGTCAACTAACACTCGTCTTAATTTATCATACATTTAACTGATTATTAGACATTTGTATGTGATTTATCTAGTGCTATATCTTATAGCCTCTGTTATGACATTTGATTAAATTTAATTATACTGTGAACTAATCGAATAACAATGTAAAATGTTGGCATGGAATGATCATGTGTTGGTTTATAAAGAACCAATTTATGTTATTAGACTTGATATGTAACCACCATTTTAGACCTAAAAAGAGGTGATGTTCTACTACTGAATGATATTGAACTATCTGTCTGTACAATAACAACCTCGGTGAAACGGTGTATATGTTCTTTGCGTGAAATAAGTTTTGAGTAAAAAATTATAAAAAAAAGGTCAAAATTGAAAGAGACTTTTTAATATTTAGCACCTATTTCATCAAGAAAATCAACCCTAATGAAACGTTTTGTAAAAATGTATAATATGGGTCTCTACAAACCTGTTTTATTTATCTACCTGTTGCTATCGATTGATATAATTTGCATTCATATGGATGAAATATCAACAAACTAGACTTTTGTAGTTACATATACCTACTAAGTGACTATTAGTGCACTAATACTCATATAAATGCATATAGTATTCAAAGGTTTGTATAGAAGTATCTCAAATCAAGTAGTAGAGTTAATATTGAATTTACTTATGATAGAAAGTGGTTAAATAACCTCTGCTTAATTATTAATGATTCTATTTCTTCATCTTATATTCACTTTAATTTTTGTTTCCTATAGTATTAAAGCTCGTTTTATTTCTTACTACTACTATTCATTTAAATGTCGAGACAAAGAACATAATTGATATGCTTGTATGTTAGATATTCTACCTTTATGCTACTCAACAGCGTACAGTAAAAATAATTAGGAAACTTTAATCAGTTGTCATGAATATTTGGTAAATTTTTAGATATTCTAAACATTTATACTAGCTAGTTCTAAGATAACGTTCATTATAAAATGCTTCCGTGTTACCAGTGTAGAAAAATATATCGTGATAAAGCATAATTATCTATTCTCTAGATGTGTAATCTTATCCGAAAGGATGTTTATAATTTAAAATAGAAAGTTGTAGTGATTGTTAAATTTTGTAGTTCTGAATAAAAGACTGAAAACCAGAAGTATTGAGCATATATTTCATGCACAACAAATAGCCTCTTTATCGAGATGAAACAGTCATTCAGTATTGCTTTAACAAAGATTCAGTCTAAGATGAAAACTAACAAAACAATGATGCAACTATCTTAAGTATTTTATCTAGATATAAAATATAGAAAATCTAATTGGAATAAACAATGATTACTCCCAAAAGTTTTATTTATCATCAATATGTATAAAACACAGAAATAGAAAGACTGTAATTAATGTTTTTTTTTCTCATCATTAAAACTAATTCACTACACATTTTTACCGATCGAAATACTTACACTTTCCTGTTGTTGAATTTTTCTTAACGTTACTAGTTATTTCAAGGACATCCATGATATTGTGTTCACTGTTCAAGTAACTAATTCACCTGTTCACTTATTGAATTTTATGTATTAAAATCAGTAGTTAATCAATAGTATATTAAGTTTATAGAATTGTCGGTATGATAAATCTCCTATTCTAACTACTATTTAATTATCTAATAGTTTTTTCAACATTAAAAGATGTTATTTTTCTAGGCATAACTAATTAAACATCATCAAAACATAATATATCCATAGATTTTCTATATGACAGAAGTATACGTCAATTTATTCATTATTAAACCCGATTGTATTCTTATGTATACTTTACAATTTTTTAGTTGGTTTTTTGAAAAAATTTAAAATTAGTTAAAAGTTTTTCAATGTTAAGTTACTAACAACTTTCAAGGTATATACATCTTGTGTTGCAATTTGTTACTAATTTACTTTTATTGTCAAGTAACTTATATAAAGAGATCAAAGTAATTAAAATCATATGATGTTGCTGATGTATGTTTTTATTATCTGGCGGCATAATAGAGAAATCTCCTTATGGATATATACTCTACTCAGAATATTATTTCTTTTATTTAATATTTCAGTAACTGTCATAATTGAATAATTTCAATTCATTATGTATGATGCAATAACAATAACTAATCAATGCAAAAAAATGGGAGGGGAATATAAATATAAATTTCAAATCGTAATATTACGGTACAAATTAATTACTAAGAATATTGTTAGTAAGTTGTATTAAAGTAAGATTATAGATGATGAATAAAATCCAAGATGTTGATTTCATACTGTTTAGGAGTCTAATGTATGTAGAAATCATTACTGATGACAATGGATGATCGTCATAAATTGATGGATGTGGAATTTCTACCATTGAATGACAACCCTGTGATTTAAAGGGTTAGGTGTTCACCAACCTGAAGTCCCTGGATTAGAATCGAGGGTGTATGCTGCTGATGAGCCATATACCAGGACAAAAAAGCTGTCCAGAGTTACCTAGTTCTTAATAGTATCTTAGCAACATCAATCTATGAGAAATTCAACCAACTATAAATATAATCACTTGATTTTTGAAATTCATCCTTATGTTTGCAGATATATGAAGCCATTAAATATTTTCCAGCCAACCAATAAATTACATACTTTATTGATTTTAACTTCTGAAGATCTTGGATATTTACACCATGATTCTATTCATTTAATTATTTCTCCTTGAATAAATCACTTCTAGAACTATTTTTCTTTCACAATGATGAGACTGAAAAACCTCACAACGAAATTTTTTTAGTAACTCAGAGATTTAATTTTAAGTATGAATGAATGTCAGCTGACAAATTCCTATCAACTAGGAGGTAACAGATAATAATTTTATAGTATCTCATAAATTTGGAATATAACACTCCTATGGCTTTACATACAATGATACAGGTCTATAAAGTTTTACAGTTTACACAATATCTTTTAATCTAAATAAACAGAATGGAAATAGTCCTTTTTCAACATTAGTCATTATGTGATACGATTCACTTCGTAGCGAACAACATCTGCAACTATCACCAAAACAGTAACTTTATTAGAAAGGAAAACCTATAAAGTCATTTTAAAGGCTTATCAGTAGTTAGCTAAGAGTTATTATTTTGTATATAAATTTAGATATATCATCACTTACGGATTTTAATTAAACTAGTATATCAAAGGTTGATCGGGTCGATTACACTGTGATTGAGGTTAAAAAGTAATCTGAGTTTTAAAGCTCAGTACAATCATTCTAAGTTTAATTTGTAGAAGGAGAAAGGATGTATGTAGTTCAGGACTTCAACAGCCGGACAAAACAGATATTTCTTACATCTAGGATGTTAACACATGTCTAACTAAAGTCAGCTAATGATTGGATCTACAACACTTACCAATCTTCACAAACCCTTCATACTGTTAGTACAGTTTGCTGGCTAAACTCTTTTAATGGTGTCATCACTTATAGATGATAAAACTATGTATTTAATTGCAAACATCCTATGTTATCCAAAAATCGTCAAATGTTTAGAAAACAGTATATTAACAATATATTAAGGCACATTCCCGTATACATCGATTTTGTCAGTAGAACCATATCCCATTTTATAGTTTATGGTGACAACAACAACCAATTGTTAATACAAAGCAACTATACACTTATTACTACTCTTATTTTTTACACTGACGCTAATTTGTCTGACAAATTCTTATAAATGACACTTAAAGAATGAAAGGGTAAGGTGTTTAATTAATATTGTTAGGTTTTTGGTTAACTGGTATTTCATAGTAAAGATATTGGATATTCAAGTGATGAATAGAATTAAACAATACAACGTGTATTCATAATGCATATTGTGCAATTATGTTATACGAAAGACATATTTACGTTTTAAGTTTTAGTTGCATCAAAATAAGTTGCTAGTTCTTTCATTGGAAAACAAAAGCATGTTTGTGTTTAGTATATGTATCCATGGAAATTAAAGTTGATGGAGTCAAACCTAATTATAAACTGGCATCTAGAAACGTTTCTAAATTAAAAGGTTGATGAGTAGGTTACTAAAATTTTCCTGCTTGTAGATACAGTTAAGATTAGGCTTACTGTAATCTGACGCTACGTTTAATAATAGGAGCTACTTAAGGTTCATTAGTTTTCCGCTTTATTGAAGATTTCTTGATATATAAATCCAGTAGCAAGAAACAAGGCAAGTAAATGTGGATGATATCTGTTAATAAACTGGTGAATTGTTTATTGCGTTAAAAGTTACAATTAGCATTCTCTAATGTTTTCTTCATATTGACAATGACAGATTATAGTACCAGATTGATACTGAATAATGTAACTAAGCAATCTATTCTTTATAGTGTAGTCATCATTGAGTAATACACAATAGTTATATTCTAATGAATAAACATAATCCTCATGTTAACAAAACAATTAAGTTCTATATAAAATGGTAATATAAATGAAATCATCTCGTGATTAAACATGTGACTGTAAAGCAACAGTTTCTATACACACTAGTTAGATATAAAAGAAATAACCTGATTACAATTGACATTAAAATGTGTAAAATATTCATATTAAATACCTAAGTAAGTTATATAACAAACAGATTAAAACAAACAGGTTGCACGTCACAGATTCTTATAAAAAATACTCAAATACCGATGATACATGATGTTATCTATGTAGCCATTTAAAAAAATATCTTATTGTATTACGTAATTTTGTAATAATGAAACGAAATATTTACATATTAATTAGTTATCGAAAGAAGAATGCGAAAAGTAATGAATGAATGAATAATAATAACAGATGGTTGTCAAGTAATATTATCTATTGTATAGATGTAATGTAATTTAGAGGTTGTTGATATATTTTTATTTGATTTATGATACTATACTATAAAGTATAAATAGTATCATTTATGCATGTATACAATAATTGGGAATACATACTTTCATTCATTTACATTTGGTTAATTACCTTGTACTATGCATTGTATTTCTATCTAACTGAATAATCTACTTTATTTAAACAACTATTACAGAGTATTTATATACACATATTCTTGTACAAGTTATTATTTAAGATTAAATGAAAAGTTGTTTTCTTAAGTGTTCGAATATATACTTTATCGTTTTTATAACTGATGTATTTTAATATAAAAACTTGAAGTAGATGTAAAATGAAATAAGATTTAGATTAAAACATACCTAATAAACATCTTCATTAGTGTAAAACCGTGATTTAATATACATTGACTAGTCAGAGAGTAGTGATCATAGTCATGTTTTTCAAGTATAATAGTTCTACATTATTCTCTTCTAGTCTTATTTATCAGCATGATGTATAACGACTATTGTGTGAGATCCAGTGTGTTGCTGTTGCTAGGCGGTTGATAAGAGTTGGGAAAAATTAAGTAATATTAGAATTGATATCAAATAAGTATTATGAAAATGGGACGGGTTATGATTAAATTCTTTATATACGGTTTATACGGTGACTAATAGAAATACAAAAATACGTAAATAATAATAACAATATTTGAATAAAAACAGATCTATGGATTTACAAGAGGAAAGGTTGTCCATTTAATGTGTCTTATCACTAGGACGAGTCTTATTGAGTCTGAAGTAGCATACGACAGTAGATGAAATTTCATGTTTGTACAAAGCTTAGATGTTTTAACCTATGCAGTTGTTGCTTCTATTGTTAAACAGACTCTGAGTCTTACGCAGTAAACTATTTTAAACAATTCATTCACATTAGCTTCACGACTCATTTGAACTGCATAGGCTGATAATGAATTTGACGGTGTTTAATATAGCTTTACTCATCTATTCTAGGAGACACTCACGAGAAATAAAAAGCAAGTATCGGTGTAACTTGCTCTACAGAAATAGTTTAGTTGATAGACAAAAGGTGGCTTCTTTAGGTCGATTCGATTGTCAAAAACATTTATCGTGTTCATCATGAATTCTACATTTTATGAATTAATGGAACACTTCTATTGTTTCATACAAACAACAGTTATATTTTTATAAAGATCACTGTCTTCAATGAATTTATTTTCAAAGCTGTACAATATCGAATATTTACATTTTACTTTATTATAATAAATGATAATATGTCCTAGTAACAATAAAATAAATGAACAATGAAACAATAAAGAAACGTTAATTTCATTCAAAATCTGAAAATATAGTTGTTAAGACACTGAGTATTCAACAAGTAACCATTGAAGTTACAATTTATAATGTAATAAGATTCAATTTTGAAACTGTGATAACATTTATTCAAGAATGAATATGGAAACAAAAATGAGAAAAAAATCTCGATTTAAGATTAATGATAAATATAGAAAGAGAAGAAATAGTAGAAGAAAACGTAGTTTATAACAGCAGAATTTTTCTTTGGATACACAGTTCTTAAATTACTGGGTATACTGCCGAGAATTCGACAGGTAGTCGGAAGCATAATGTTCTTGAGAGGTTTCTGTTCATCATATAAATGATTTGATATAGCGATTTGTGTTCACAAGATATTCAATAAATGAGCAAGTTATTCATCGACTTATCTCAACTACCTCGGATAGTGTTCACAAATATCTTTCTTTCATAGATTACCATTTTAATAAATTATAGGAGCTTTAGGAAATTTATAGAATGAGCGTACATCGCTATGAATATGGAGATATTTAATTTTATCTCTTAGCAATTAAGCTTCTTATTGTTCTGTTCCTTAAGACAATATATTTAGTCTACGCTAGTTGAAGTATTAAATAAACGTATGTGAAAGTCGTAATTAAGTCAATTATTCTACGGTATATTCTTTTCATAACAAACCAGTTATTCATTATACAATACTTTATGATATATAAACTTAGTTATGCTTCTCATCCAATTACGTATTACAGAGGAAGGAGGATTTATTACTTTGAAACTTAATTAATTCTAAGATCAGTGACATTTACTGAAAATTTTTAAAGAATTATTAAATAAACTGAAAAAGTATAACTAACAGTTTGTTCAACGAATGAAGCATTTAATGTCCTAATTATGTTCTAGCTTAAAATATTTGTTTATTTTCAACTGGGTAACTTAAAATCGAACATCGTTGGGATTAAGCTAGATACAATGACATCATCGTAAAAGCAGATTTTTTTCAGACAAACAATTTTTATATGTAAACATTTATGCATTTTTGTCTTAAATAAATATTTAGTACGCTACAAATTCATAATAGTAGATAATTCACCGAGATGAAAATTTGTTGATTCATTTGTCACTGTGAATTACGTTTTATTGGTTCCTGATAGTAGACTGAAAAATGGTGGTTGCACATTGATGCCAACTGTAAAATACAGTGAAAATGATAGTCAAAACATGGTACAGCATCATTCTTTATTTTGATGTATTCTCTTATATCCATTATTCCAACCTGTAATCTTAAAGTGTATTTTCAGTATTTACTCTATTACTACAACTGATTTATATAATCATTTTACTGTTTTTCTGGTTAATATTATCTCGTTCCGGCTATGTGGCGTAGAAACTTT
Source organism: Schistosoma mekongi (assembly GCA_034768735.1). Lineage (NCBI taxonomy): Eukaryota > Metazoa > Platyhelminthes > Trematoda > Strigeidida > Schistosomatidae > Schistosoma > Schistosoma mekongi. The sequence goes on from CM068306.1 coordinate 52,451,313, forward strand.
GGCTAATACGTAATCGTTCTAGGTTCTTTTTTAGTCATAACTGTCACAGTGATACATTCTAAACACTCATTTAGTAGCTAATAATGTACATGCATTGAACAAAAGCAACATATGAGGATATGTATTTGGTCAAGGAGTGACATTAGACAGACAACCGTTATTATGGTTATTAACCAGAGAGATATGTAAATTGCTTTAAAGTGATTCAATGAACTTCATGTTATTACATAATCATGGTCTAGTTTTCAACTTTTATTGATTTACATTAGTGTGATCATATTTTACTGGAAGGAGGTTTGTTTGTTATTCCAGCAGCTATTAAGGTGACATCAGTCCAAGAAGGAAATCCCTTTAAGTACATACCAATGTGTACTTGTACTATATGTTCCAAAAACACCCTAAGAACACGATAAATTGGAAACTTATGTAACATCCTCAAATAATTTGTATTGACAAAACGGCAACTATGATAATGCTTATTAAGTGTTTTATATTAACTTTATGTTAATGAAAGAACATCCAACTGATTATGCCATTTTACAACTTAAAGCCTAAGGCTTCAGAGAATTATCTAAATTTGAATATGTTAAACTTCTAAAAACAGTGAGGTAAGTTAAATTTTCCTTTGAACTAAGGATGAGACCTCATCATTTCAGTAAAGTTTAAAAGATTGACAATGATTAAACCTAATACATAATATCTCGAGAAAATGGTTTCAGTGTGTAACTGAAAACTGGAAGTAAATGACAGAATATTTACTCTTTAGAATTAGGATGTATTTGGATCTTCCGATTGATTTTTCGAGGACTAAAATAAAACCCAAATAAGACGAAACGTAAATCCTGGATTCCACTTGCCAGTCACAATATTTACTCTTTGGATATTGAAGAGTACTTTTATTAAATATTTCACAAATTTATTTATACATGCATATGATAACTAACTTCATTTAAATACCGAAGAACCTAAACAAGAACTATACTTTGCTGAGAAATGAAATCAAGTAGATAGATTTATTCTATTCATACATTGAATATTCAACACTGTTGTTATTAATGAATTCCAGATCAAGAACCAGGACTAGTACCCATTGTTTTTCACCGGCTGTTTGACAAGAAGTAGTCGATTTTGGAAAAATATAAAATTCAACAATATTTACAACTTCCTCCAAACATTCAGATGATATGCAATTGAAGTAGTCATTCAACTAAAGATTGCAACTAAAAGTATAGCGCTCCCAATATCTTGCTGTTGCCGTTTATTGACAACGCGACTCCAATTAAAGTATTCTAATTTAATCTACAGAAGTCGACTAGTTGGAGGAATTTTTGTGAATACTAATTGATCGATTTTTTGAATTCATCATAGATTGATTTCTATTGGGTGTCTGTAAAGACCAGGAAAAGCTAGAAAGTTGATATTATCTAATATGGGACTCCCTGAAGATGAACTTCCTAAACCCCAACATTGAGTCGAACTAAGGACATTCAGGTCATGTGACCAACATTTAACTCATGCTACCACTGGACCGGCTGTCCTTCATTGATAAGATTTACACTTCATTCACGATATGATATAGTGTAACGATCATCCAACAACGCTGATAATAACTGGTAATAATCCCGACATGTCGTAACTTCAGTAGTCAATGGAATGTCTGTGACTTCTTGAAGTTAGTAGTTAGTAAGCTCTATTAGATTAACTATGTGGGGATTGATTATTGCATTTCTTTGACGAACAGTAACTGATTCGTTACACAGCAATTATGAAATCTTATTTGTTTCATTTGAAGTATATACTTGCTTGCCTATTTGATAATTATTTAGATCGCTTTTAAAAGTGGTTTATTCAAAGTAGAATATTATTGTCTAAAAGTTAGATATATGTGGACTAACTCAAACGGTTTGTAAAATAATAGTCTGGAAATTTAAATTACAGAACATTACGCCTCCTTCTTATTGAAACATTAGACATATCTAAATTGAATCATAGAAGGCGTATAGAAGTTACTTATACTTTTCCTTCATTTTGTTTATGATACAATATTTTCTAGAAGGTAAATTAAAAGAGTTTTATGAACATTCATAAAATCCTAACAGCTAAATTCAAATGACAATTCTGCAAAGAACTGAAATTTCACTGATATAAAAGACAACATGTCAGCTGGTTTGAATTCAGCTATTAAATAAACTGTTAGTATCTATATTCTGCAAAGCAGCCTAAAATATGAGGAGTAAAAAGATGTTTGTTTTCTAAGCAAATGTAATTCAGATAGATCTTATTGTAAATCTTATGTTGAAAATACTATTCAGTTATTTACGTGATTCCCCTTTAGAGTACAGTTACATTGTATCCTTATATATACATATAAACAAATGAAATCGTGTACAATATCTATGTAACGATTATTTGTTATGGTTAGTTTTACCAAATATATTAACAGATGAATGGCTCTCGTAATAAATGTACAGAACACATGTATATATAAAGTAAATGTGTAGTAGATAGTAATCTGTTTTCTTTTCATTGGCATATGTTTACAGAAATGAATAATACAAAAGTGTTTTTCAGTACCGATCAGTCAATGTAATAAATATTATGATTACATTTACAAGGCTTCATGCAAAAACTACGTATAAACCGATTGTGAACAGATTAAAGTCTTTTCATGAAATACAGTATCTCGTTGTAATGCTATGCGATAATGATTCATCTTTTTCGCTTAGTTTTAACCTGGTGGTGTGATGTTCTGTGTTTAGTCAAATAAGTTGTCACATCTCGGCCTGATCATCTATGCCTTTAATAAAATTACGTATTTAGAAATTCGATTGAAGATGTCACAGATTGATGTTGGCAGGATACCATTGAAAACCAAGGAGCACTGGACAGCTGGGTAGTTCTAGCGTGGAACACCTCAGCAGTGCACACCCCAGATCCCGCACCAAGGGCTTCAGGTTGACGGCGAACTCCTAACCATCTGCACCACTCGGTCGACATGGATGATCGTCGAGCTATGTATCACAAATTGATGAAAGTGGAAATTCCACCATTGGTTGCCGACCCAGTGGTGTAGATAGTTTTGCGTTCGCCGTTAACCTGAAGCCCTTGGTGCGGAATCTGGGGGTGTGCACTGCTGAGGTATTCCACGCAAGAACTACACGGCTGTCCAGTGCTCCCTGGTTTTCAATGGTACCCTGCCAACATCAATCTGTGACATATTCAATCAAATAAATAACTAATCTCCACAAAAATAACCATCTCAATTGAACAATATTTAGAAATATTAGTTTTATATTGTACGTTTTGATACCTCTCATTATATAAGTAAAAGGTTATGCATTATAATCAATTTGAAATACAGAAATTTGATGGTAGAAAGTTATGCCCAACCATTTATACATATATATATATATATAAGTATATAAGTGACTAGTTGCAGATCGAATTGGTCGATGGTAACGGGCATAGACTGTGAAGCATTTCCCCTCAATAGCCTACAAGCGTCATAAAAATCACATTAGTTTACTAGTTAGTTATGCAAGCTACTGAGGAGTCGTAAAACAAGTCGATAAAGGTGTTCACTGTTCAGTACTTTTTACATCATGCCTAAAAATCAGCTTAAAAACTCCTAAAAAGCACTGAACATTGAACACCTTTATTGACTTGTTGTGCAATTCCTCAGTAACTAGCATAGCTAGCTAGTTCTCTCGTTGTTATATTCTTGTCATGAACTAAACTTAGATCTATTTTGTCAGTATATTAATTGACTTGCGTTGCAGAACAATTCAGTTGTTCTTGTTTCCTACATGATGAAAATAATTTTCATTATAATATTAGAGTAGTCTTAATGTTATACGTCTTAAGTTAGCTTTATCATTAGTTCAGAATTGACTTTCTACAATTACTGAATAGTTTAATTTATTTTTATTTCCCGAATTTGACCCAAATGATGGTGGATTCATTGTATTAATGTGTAGCCCACAATTTCTAAGACATTTTACTGGTGTATGTTTAAAACTATTGATTAACGACCCAAGTGAAATAGACACCGAGAAATGATTAATAACTATTCTATCTTTTCATTAACATGCTTTTACCTTGGTTCGATGACACGAAAATGGAATATTAAGTAAAGAGACAAGTTTGAGTGATACAAATTTGTAATATTCCAATGAATAGGAATTAAAATTTCAAATATTTTGTGACTTAGTTCAAGTCGCTTCTTCAGAAAATGAATAAATACCTAAATTGAATCAACACAATATTAAATAATACGATGGAACAAATGAGAATCAACATATTTAATGCAGTTATAATACAAATCGGATCGCGACATGTCGAGTCATTTAGGTCAAGGTAATTTTTCAACATACATTATATAAGAGTATAGTAACTAATAAAAATTCAATGAAATGTCACAAATTGGTCCAGTCATTCTTTCTTATCCCTATGATACAGCAAAAGAATTGTAAGGGATTCTAAAATGACTTTGAATTACTGTATTCTACAAAAACTACCAACGCTCTTCTAAATTGGTTAGTTAAAACAAAATATAATATCCCTTTCACCTCTACACAGGATTACGTCTACAGATTGTGTGGGTTGTGATGATTTTGTTATTGTAGAGTTTTCTTAAGAAATTATAACTCATGCCAAAGAACATGAAAGCTACGCTAAATTACCTCTTGTTAATCCTGTTCAAGTTGAAAAACTGCAAATCAAATCACCAGTATCAGTAGATGCTATCTATCACAACCATAAAATCCACATTATTCAGAAATGTTTTTCCAATTATAAAGAAAGACTAATAGCTGAAGCGCTTCACGTAATGTTAAATGCATCTACGCTTAACAAAAAGGATGGTCTCTCTGTTCACCCAACAGAGACTTTATATCCAAAAAGATCATGATTAAAGAACATCAAATTTCGTTGGCGGTAACACACATAAAATTTATCATTTCACACGTTTTTTCACACCAGTTCACATCACATTATTACATAAAAATATTTCTCCACAAGGTCTTAATGTTGGTGAGCTCCTGACCCTTTGTACCACTAAGAAGGCATCTAATGGTAGAATTAAAACTTTCATCAATTTTTGATATGGCACGACGATTATACATGGTCATTTGTGATAACTATATCACTTCTGATAAGTCGGAACTTCACCTGTCACGACTTCTCACTAGAGCTTCAGGAGCATCTTGAAGTTAGTAACTAGTAGGTTGACTGCTGCAATTGAATTGAGATGGTCAGTGAAGATTGGTAGTAAGTCTCAGTTAGTTTACTTTGTCACAGACTGATTTCGGTAAGGTGGTATTAAAAACCGGGGAGCACTGGAAAGCTGTTTCATTCCAGTATGGAAATCCTCAGCAGTGGGTTAGGCGTTCACCAACCTAAAATCCTCCGGGGCAAAATCTCGGGTGTGTAGCGCTGAGGAGGACGAATCAGACGTTCAATGTTTTCTGGCTTTCAACGGTACAATACCAACATCAGTCTGTGGCGAACTCAATCAACTGAAACTTATTACCAATTTCCACAAACCATCTCAATTCATGTACCAAATATACTCACTTTAAATTACCTTAATTTAAATGGTTTGACATGTCACAATCAGACTTGTATATTGACTCTATTAAATATGTTGATTCACATTTGTCCCATCGTATTATTGAATATTGTGTTGATTCAATTTAGGTATATATTTATTTTTTGAAGGATCGACTTGGACTAAGCAACGAAATATTTGAAATTTTAATTCTTACTCATTGGAATATTACAAAATTGCATCATTCATTTTTGTAAACAACCTATTCAATGTTCAATTTGTTTGACATGATCAAGTCTAACCTTGATAATGAGATATACTAAGAGATATGTTGTTCCACCTATTTTATTTATTGTGGACTATTTGATAAATTTTAAAGGAAATAATGTAGAATCATAAGTAAAATGAATTGAAAGAATTAAAAGATTGTTTATGGTATTTATAAATACGCTTGGCATTTTAAACTATATACAATTATTGTTACGTAACGGGTTTTTAGTATTTGAATACAATACGTCTCAGTAATGTAGGGATGTTTTGTGTTCAATCTTGATAATCTGTGATGTTTAAGAAAACCTTGTAAATAAAATTCATTTTCATAGAATTTCCATTGAATGTATTTGACGTGTATCAACCTACTGATTAAAAAATACCTTACTGTATATCATAATATTTATAATTTATTTCATTAGATAATTCAATGTAACCTATCAGATAATGTTGTTTATTGTCTAGTTATCAATTAAAGCAAGGTCATGACAAATAAACAAGTAGATAGCAATAAATGCTAAGTATTAAACCCTAAAATATACCCTTTAGAGACAACTTTGTTATTACGCTTAATCACAGTGTAGTGTATTGAGAAGTAATGGCTGATGACGACTATATTGTTTGGATTCCATCATCTGTGTTTTGTAAGTGAACAATCTAATTGAATACAGTTACTCAAGATGTTGTAATTAAATCATAAATGAAAATGGATATCCGATATGTCGTAGTTTCGAATACACAGAAATGTTTACCCAATGGACATATCAATTCAAGCCTTAACTTGCCATCGAATTGCTTGTGCTCAACACATAATATTTGTGCATATTTAAAGAAAATTTCTGAAGTCATGCAAGTTTACACTAACTGGTCACTTAGCAGTAGTCAATATCATCAATGTCTAGACTTTAATTATGATTGTATTTTATCTCTCAATATACCGCATTTAATATTTTTAAGTTTTTGTTTGTTTTAAGGTGGTCTGGAGGACAGGTACGCCTGAAAACTAGAAGAAAATGATTCTTTTTTTGAGATTCAAACCTACCTTGTTTGGTTCAAAGTTTGAGACATCCATAATGCAGATAACTTCCTGTTTAGTCTATGATTATTCGCTGAATAGTAAATAACAGTCAATTTATTTATTCTTTCGTGCTGATTGAATACTTCTGATCATCAATAATAGTCTAAGTTTGCATGTACATCTTGTTAAAACGAAATCTAGATCCAAGTTATTTTTACTGTATAAAAAATATTTATTGGAAATAACTGGATAAGTGATAAGGTTTCTAAATGATCAATGAAATTTAGTCAGCTCTAAGAATCAGAAGAAGGTGACATAAACTACTATTCAGTACTTTAATCATCTAACATTCAAATAAAGGGATTTCCCGTAAATATCTGAAAGGATACATAGTATTATGCATATTTTAAATACACTTCTTAGTTGTTACTTAGGAATAAATGTAACTATTTTACCGTTTACTATTTATAATTCATTGAATGTGATTTTTGAAAATTAGTAAATTTCTCACATGAAGTAATAAAAAAGCTTTCTGTTAATGATAATTTACTGAACTCATCTTTAAATGTATATTCTTTCAAAAAATATACAAGCCTATGCATATCAGTGGACAATAATTAAGATATTTAACTGTTTGTAGTAGAAGGTTATGCATCATAGCATATAACAAAACTGTGGATATGTTCATTTTTTAAGGTTTGAAGATATTCTCACTTATGAGTAGTATACCTGTTTTAATTCTTTTAGATTTTAGTTATCATACTTCAGTGTTTTATGTAAAAAAAGTTTTTTGCATATTTTTCCTCTTCTATATGAAAACTATTAAGTACAATATTAGGTTTATCAATTTGTATTTATGAACAGTTAAAAAAAACTTTAATTATTTCTAAGTAGACTGTGGTAAAATGTTACTAGTTATTACTATCAGCGTGTTGTATGAAATGAACATAAAACAGTGGGATATTATCGTAGAACATAGTCGATTACTACAGTGATGAGAGAAACTCTTATCGTGTTTAAATACATTCTAAACATTACGACAATCATATTAGCCAAGTAATGTTCTTTGCGAAATATTCTTTAAAAATGTGATATGAATAATTTATAGTTATACAATCCCAAAAGATATCTGACTACTTACGACTTTCAGTGGATTTAAAAAAATCAAATAACATTTACAGTGTACTGAGTTACATTAAGATAACATGGTCAATAATTTTTACGACAAAACGGAATCATTTGACCAATTACTGAAAACTATATGAAATCAACTGGTTAGTAACTTATCCATTATGTTTACCATTTATGATGGTGTTATTAGTCCATATTCCACTGTAGATTGTTACAAACAACCTAGACAGTAACTAAATGTCCCGTTTCTGACTGTGGGAACAGGTAATACTAAATAACAACTTCAGGGATGTGTAGTATGTTTCTTAAGACAAAAAGTACGTTTTGTCAATGATACTTAACAAGTATGGAAATTTAGTTGCGAGATTCATTATAGAAATCATGTTTGTATCACAGTAATTTTCAAGAAGCTCTAAGACATAAACTGTTTGCTTCAAGAATCTACAACGAAACAATGATTATACGTCAGGGCTAATCGCATGCTAAGTCTATTAAATGAGACTTTAAGCATTTAAATTTATTGCACCATGAGCTTATAATAGCTGCATTATGATGGTACTAAGCTCTTCTTTTATTACGCATATCCCTCAGACACCAAGCACTCTTTCCTGGCATTGTGAAAATACCACTTGGGCAAACAACTGTTCATTTGATTAAAACAGAGAATGTCACAATATTATACATACATTACTTCTAACCAATTCGCACATCCTTCGCGTTCTCTCGTATGCTCCTCTTGGTTGTCCTCGATTTTCCTATGTGCACTACTCCTTGACACCTCGCAACTCGCCTCATATGTTGTTTACTGATTCTTTCCAATTTCCCGTGACGCTTAGCTACCTACTACTTATTGATGACCTTATGAGTAGTATCCACCACAGTATTTTCTGAATTGATACAATGGTTTTTATAACTGTGATGTCATCATAATTTATCATCATAATGTTTTACGGAATCCTTTAAGCATACACATACATGTTAATAAGAATATAAAACTAGTTAGAAAGAGAACTCTTAACCGAGTGTTTTATTTAAAATACTTATAACTGTCTGTATGATACGATCATTCAGAAGTGAGTTGAATAACCTAATGATTAAACATAAATTTGGGTCTATAGTAAATAGATCCCATTAAGCTGGCAAATTTTATATTTTGCTAATGATTCAAACATTGTAAATAATTATACAGCGTCCCATTATACTCATCGAATTATATTTAAGCTTAGAATTCTAAGAACCCGACATAAGTAAGTAACTAGGATTCATTTTTATCTGTTGCGAAGTATATTTTAAAAGTCTCTATATGATAGGATTTCAGTCAACTTATATGGTAGTCAATAGAAATCATAATGACTATATATTACAACCTGTGGAAGTTCTAGTTAAAAGAAAGTCTTTACTATATATTCAAGAACAATCTATTCTTATGTTTAGGTAATCATCATATGTAGGTTGCTATGGATAACTTTATCATACCTCCAATAAGCAATCTTATATTTATATTCATGTTACTTTCTATCTAAATGTTTTAGTCTACTGCATGAATGTTTAATGTCATACGACTATACGAGATGTAATGAGTAATATATACATAAGTTTGATAAAATATGTTTTCTGGTTGAGCCTAAAAAATGCCTATACGTATTACGTACTATAGTGCTGTCACTGCCATCAGATTTTGCAGCTGTTTAGTACTTATGGTTCTAAGATTATTTACCAAAAGATACGCCTCAGAAGTTCTGATATTTAAATCTCTAAATACTTGTACAAATATTTACATCTATTTCCGTGATACTCCTTCTTAAATTACTGGCATTCTTATTACATTCAAATAGTTTAAAAAATTTAGTTATGCTTATATAGAATTTCTATAATCCCCTAACTACATAATCACTATCCGTCACTGAGAAGGAAGCAAAATCATATCATCCGGTACTCAATACTAGTCCCATTTCATTAATTGTGTGGTTTTTGACATCTCTACGGGACTAAATTACTTGGCATTTTTTATAAGCTGCTTTCACTGTGTTAATGCATGAAAGTGAGTGATTTTGTGAATACCTAATGCAAAACTTATAGTCTAATGTAGTCAATAATTATCTACCTTCCTTCGTTACTAATCCTAATGGTGAAAATCTAATTGCATAACCATTTTTATTTCTAATATAAATTTGTCCTGTGATAATTCATGTCATTAAGAAGTCAACATCGCTCTTTGCTTGTGTACACTTGGAAAATTAAATAAGCGACTGAACTATTTAATAGTAATTGTACATTTAAATCTTTACAGTATTTTAAAAATTGGTGAACATCCGATTATACTTAAAATAAACGGACTGAGTTTAAATCCGTGTGAACATAAACATTGCAATCCAGGTACATCTAGCCGATGAGTACCAAATATGACGAAACGCGCGTCCTAGATTACACTTATCAGTCACAATCCAACTTCAAATATCCAATTATACTACTCAGAATACTATCATCCTTAGGCCTAAACTTTAATTCATTTATTCATTTTCATAATTATGAAGATAAATTCTTATATAACACAAACTGAATTAGGATGTCATTTAGACTGCCAACTGTGACTTGACTTATAGATACTAATCATCAGTCCGTTATGTTAAGAGAGTAGCTCTCACTTTGAAATTGTAATTTCACTAAAATACTAAAAGTTTGTTAGATTCTGGAATGTAATCTTTATGGATTTTAAGTGTAACTTAATGTATTGTTAATTATAAATAATGGAAGAGTATTGCAGAATCACGGACGTTCATTTATAAAACATACTAATGTTAAACTCATATCGTATCATTTAATAAAGTCTCTTATTATCACTCATTACAACATCATCATTACGAATAAGATAATTCGGCCACATTGTAAGAATTCGACTTAACTAAGGCAAATTGTTTATTTGGTGAAAGTAGAGAACTTCATAAACTATACATACATTACTTTTAATTTAATATTTGCACGTCCTTTGCGTTACTCGATAAATGTTGGTCGTAAGTCAGCACTCCTTGGTTGTCTTCATTTCACCTACTTATTTTGATATAATTTTGCTCCTTGTCACTTTGCAACTCATCTCGTATACTACTTACCGTTTTCACTTTCACTCGACGTTCCGCTACCTACTATTTATGGGCTACCTCATAAGTAGTGTCCACCACCATCACATCACTGGAAACAACATTATTCAAAAGTTCTGTTTGAGCTGTAAATTTTCATCGATCATTTTGAACTATTCACTTTAGACGGCCTTTGGAGGTTGATATTGTCTCAGTTGAGTGAATTCGTCTCAGACTGATGTTGATATGGTACCATGGGGTAGAATCTACAATCCACGCCGTTGCGGAGTCCCATAATGGGACAAAACAGCTGTTAAGTTCTTCTTGGTTTTCACTGGTACCCTGTCAAAGTCAATCTATGACGAGTTTAATCAACTAAAAATCCTAAAATAAATTATTCACTAAATATATGTGAAAAAAGTGAGAGATATAGAAAGTTAAGATCGTAAAGTCACTAAAGATGATAAGTAATTGACAATTTTAGGAAACAAAAACTTTTAGACATGCGGCTATAGTAAAATAAAGACTTGCATATGTTGCTTCTGCACATACAGATTTAAATTAAAGCCGAAATTAGCTAACACTTCTTTAATGTATAAGTTATTGAGTTGTGCTTCCGTTTGGCTATATCTGTAAGAAATCACATTAAAATTTGATGATTGTCGTTTTCGCTGAAAATTGTTTCATCTACTTAAAGTTCTTCTCACTTATCAGTCGAATAATGTAACCGAAGAAAATATTTCAATGTACAAACAAGTTTCTTTTATGTTTTCTTGTAAAACACAATTAGTTTTCGGACATTTTGTATTTTATTACTATGTGTACTTCGCATAATTCTTTACCTTATATAAATGTTTGTAGCTTTGTCATTAAATAATCATGTGATTCATGCCAATAAATACTTTGAAAGAATTGTTATACTACTTCAATACAGCAGTTAAACAACTGTTATTAAAGCAATATTTGGCGACGGTACACTACGATGTATTCAATTAGCTTATATATGCTTACAATGAAATTCTTTAGTTGAATACTTCAAATTAACACAAAAATATTACTTCATCGAATGTAAGCACTTTTATAAATGTTCTATAATTGAAGAAAGTAATCATTAGAAACATATAATGGCAGATTATATAATTTTTTCTGCTTGATATAATCGTTTTCATGTGATGTATATGCATAGATAACAATCAAAAATGATTACAGATTATTGTAATTAATTGTCATCTAATGAAATTGATTTTTTTCTCATAACACTGTTATATGAAAAATTATTGTTATGTAATTTTATTTGATTGAATATATCACAGATTGATGTTGGTAGGATACCATTGAAAACCACGGAGCACTGGACAGCTGTTTCGTTTTAGTGCGGAACTCCAACATCAATCTGTGATATATTCAATCAAATACAATAACCAATCTCCACAAAAATAACCATCTCAATTGAATTGTTATGTAGTTGTTTTTATGTTTATCTGTTTGATCATTAAAGTCGTATTAAGTAAGGGTATTGTAACGTTTTTTAATATTTACCAAGCATGTTTTTTATCTGGCATTTTAGATCATTTTTCTATTCACCTAATATGTGAGTTAATATAGTTATAAAGGCTTGTACTGGTTAGCATTTTTTAGCAAGGAAGTTGTTTTATGGGATGGGGTTGCTAACCCCATGCCCAACCCTCCTCCTTTATCAGGACTTGAGACCGGCAGCAACCCTAGGGGGCTTCAGGCGGAGTCGGAGAATGCTGATCGGCGGCCTATGCTCCACCTGAGGTAACAGACATTGATTGATTGATTAATATACGAGTATTATAGAGTTCATTAAGAAATTAGCTGAAGTCAGTTGGATTTGTCTACATATTTATTTTATGAATACATCAGTGTAAAGTATGAAACATGTTGGAGATTATGCTTTGAAATAAAATCTTACACTATGTTGCTCAGTACTTTTCCAGCATAATGCATGGAGATGTAGTCATCTGAGCTAGCAACAACAAAGTTAGTAAACATTTTAAGAATTAGAGATAAACTCTGTCATGAAATTTCTGTGAGAACAGACTAAGGAAAACATTATATCATCTACTTAGACGATTATTGCATTTGATAAATAATATACAGTCGGTGTTGCATCATCTTATTGAACTGTGATAATCTGGTTTCAGTACTCAAATTTAAATAATTTACCTTAAACATGTTGTTTATGCTCAGTTTTTCTGAAATTAAAGTATATGATGAATAGATGGTTTCAATTAGCTTATTTTGATACACATTATTGATACTGAATTCTATAAAATTCTATATTATTGCCCTGAGACAACAAACTCATAAAGTATAAACGTTACTTTTTATTAGTTAATAAATTAACTTCTTTAAATTATCTCCTGTTAATTTAAGCCATAAAATGTAACTACAGGCTTTATTCTATAGTAGTGTCCTTTTTAGTTCTTCTTAATCAAATTATTTCAAATTCTCGATCTCCACAGGTTACCTACATCGTTTATTTACATTATACATAGCCTGCTGTTTTTAAAACCATTCACAATGTGTTTCATAAACGATTAGCTGCTATGAACCACATAAATTTTAGCTACTACGGGTAAATTTTTCATAAACGGAATGCAGATACAAAGATTTACAGTAGTAATATGTATTACTTCCCTCATAACTGTTTAAGTAAACCTTAAACAATTGAGAAGATGGTTTGTTAATACTCTGAATGACGGTAAATCGTGTTAAATGTAGAATAGTGGTTAGAAACTTTTATGGATGCATTGTGAATCAATCATCAAAGGTTCCGACCTCAGCGCTTCCGGCTTAATCTAATATCGATACATTTAAAATATCACAAAAACTTCTTTATGGAATACTTAGACTAGATAATTCTTGTAGAAATTCGAAACAATGTATTGGCTTTGCTGATAATACACAAAGCACATACAATACTAGATACATTATAATCTACTATGCATTTTCTTCATCATATTCCTGTGCTTCAGAGAAAGTTTTAAAAAGTTATTTATGGTTGTTTACTTGCAAAACAAGACTGTTAACTATTTACAACTTAAGAAGAAACTAATTTATGTAAATGTCTACATACAATCTCAGTGATATATAAATTAGAGTATTTCAGTATTTTTTAATATCATGATATTCTTTAAAGAACAATCAACTACTCCCTATAGTTTACATAGATATTATGACTACAATATGACGTAATACAGAAAATTTTATAAGATATAGATACTGTCATCACCATGGTAAAGTAAAATATATGTATATTCATAATGGTTCACTTGAATAATATGAATACCATTGATCAACATTTTATTGTATATCTCATTATGAAAAAAATGTTAAAAGCATAAATAAAAAATGAGTATTACAAGTTATAGTGTCTGCTTTATATATTAGACGACAGTAAGCACTTACGTATTTCGTAAGTTTTACAATATATTGCATACTATTTGATTTCTGTATATTTGTCATCTTAAATGCCTAGTTGTAATCGGGTGTTATAGAGATTGCTGAATGCTAAATTAATGTCATGAATTGGTCTAAATTAGATAACCATTGATCACCAGAAAGCATTCGACAGCTTTCCTTCCTATTATAGGACTCTTTAGTAGTACACATCCACTACTCCACCATGGTTTTAACACATAACCTCACGTCTGTGCAGAGAACCCTTTACTACCAGACCTTTAAGTCGGATTTCAACGGTTGATACTTATAATTCAGTCTATTTGGGCTACCTCACCAATTGCCATCAGTAAATAATTGCCTCATATCCAATTCAGGTGAACACCACTGGTCACGTCTCACTAGAACTTCATGGATTACTCCTGGAAGTGAGTCATCAGTGAACCGATATCTATCATTACTACGTGTTGTAAAGGATTGACTTAGTTAGATGTATCAACCTTTGGGGGGGACTCAGTGATCTGGTGATGAGGAGTTCTCAGAGTAGCAGGGAAGTTCTGAGTTAAAACCTTGGTAGGGTAGTGGATGTGCACTACTTAAGAGTCCCATACCAGAATAAAAAAGCTGTCCAATGCTTTCTGATCAATAGTTGTCTAAATCGGACCGATTCGTAATATTAAATTAAATACTCAAGTGGCTTAGTTTACCTAACATTTATGAAAATGGTAAGATAAAGTGTTAACTTCAGAAATGAAGCAAATAAAAATTAACATTGTTGTTTAAATGATATGTCTTCTGTTACACTTAATTCGTAACGTTCAATGTCTAAAGATTAGTGAATGTTGAATTACAATCTAAAACGCAAGATCAATTATAAGTTGACTACTCTGAAAAGTGATCATTTTCAGCCAAGACTGGACAGAATAATTTGTAAAGAATTATTGCTTTAAATAAATATTTTATAATAAAATATCTTTAATTCGATATTACTAAGTGATCACTGCAAACCACAAGACACTAAACAGATAATTCTTATCAATAAGGAATTACTCAGCACTGCGTATACACAAATCTACGAGAGAAATGACTCCGCGATTTTCAGGTTTCATGAAGAACGCTAAACTTTTAGAAAGCTGCTCCGGCAGGCATCTAACTGTTGATATTTCTATCATCAATATATTCGCGATATGTTGCAGCAACTCATGAACAGCTTTTGATGAATAACTACATCTCGCCAGGTATGGTTGAATTACACTAGTCACGTCTTCTCACTGATGCTCTAGGAATTACCTCTTAAAGTTGGCCATTAGTGGGCTGATATTGATTATAATTAAGTAATTTGGCGATTACTGAAAGTAGGAATATCAGCAGTTGGATACCAGCTCACTGGTCTAAAGGAGGTCTACGCTGAGTTCGATAACTAAAGGGGTCATGAATACACACTGATGATGAGTCCCATACCGAGCCGAAACAGCTGTTTTATTTTTCCTGGTTTTTGGTGGTTGTCTAACCCATGTTAGTTCGTGAAGTCAAATTAGTCAGCCGGTAGTAACATCCAATCGCAATAAGATATCTATTAGGATATTAGGTTTGTAGAGTTGAATTTTAGCAGTTTATGACGCAAACTGACTACGGATAGACAACCATTAAAAAGTAAGAAGTACTAAACATCCTAGCAAGAGAATCGTCGGAAGTGTCCTTCAGAGTTCTCAGCTTGGAACAAACAAAGGCTTCATGAAGAGCGCTGGGCATTTAAACCACTGGGATGACATTTGTATGTCTAGAATTTTAATCGTCTGGCTACATTTTCCAATGCTAAAACTATTCTGTTAGTAGGCTTTCGCCATAACAGCTGGAATCGCTTTATAAAATTGGTAAAATTATCATCAATAATGTAGAGAGTTTGAAGAAGATGAATTTTGTAAGTCGTTCATGTACAGTTAGCATATGTATAAGACAGCCATCCATTCGTGTGAATCGATCAAATTTTGAAATAGCTAATAAATATCAACTCAGTGTAGTCGATAATAAATGTTCACCGTGATGCACAATGTTCTGTTTATGTGCGGCAGCTAAACAATAGTAGTTATTCAGTGAACCCTAGCTTTTAATGGTTTCTTAACTATACACTTATTCTCATTTCGCATAAACATTGAGATAGGATGGGATTGGACATGAATGCATTTCATGAATTGCATAATTAAGTTGATGCGTAAAATAACAAATTCCTGCTAGAGTGCAGTATAGGAACAGGCATATACGATATTTGAAGCGTTTGCGGTTAGTTTATGAACGGTTCAATCATATGTTCCAAATGATCAACCACTGTAGGCCAAAGAGTTGACGGTATTTATGACTAAATAGTTTATTGGAAAACAGCAATTATGTTAAAGGAGATATATACAATTTCATGGTAAATAAATGAATCATAATCTTGTAGTAGTGTTTCCGTTGTTAATTCACAGAAGCGATTATAAAGAACTTCGTTTATGAGACTACTAAGCTATCAGGTAATTTTTTAAAGAATTTGAATTGAAGACTCATTACAACATGCCTCTCTCATGGACATTTGTATTAAAAGACAAAAATTTATTCACAAGTGGATAAATAACACGTTAGTTTCAACAATACATGTTTCTCACCATAAATCTTGTATTACACAAAGTTTCTATTGAGAAGGCATAATATAGTGAGCTTTATTTCACCAACGAAGCCAAAATAATACAACTATTCGTAAATTCTGTTTGTTGTGTCAATCGACTTATAACCCTAATTGTAACTTTAAATCCTAACCTTACAACAACTACACAACTCCACGTACTAATTCAGGAATAACATTATGTTTTGGCCAGTCTTATAACATTGCTGAAATTCATTCCAGGAACGTGATTGGAACTAAAGACTGAAGACAGCATTTATGACATGAATTGACGTCAGCGGTAATATAAAAAATTTTAGTTAAAACTGGGATTTAGCATAAAAGTCAAGCGCTGTAAGTCCAAGCATAGCGAAATGAATAAGCGTAAGATAACATTAGATAAAACTTATTGTAAGGTTGGGCAAAAAGTTAGAAAAAACGCCATAACATAAAAAATTTAGGCCAGTGTTATAGAGATTTGCATTTTTCATGCATTTTTCTCGATGTTTTACATAGTGTTTCCGCTTCCTGAGCCTAGCCTTGTATGGTTTGATACCGGCCTATTGACCGAAGTCGTTAGTTCCAATTTTAATGTATATAGGACTGATGGTTGGATTCCCTGTGTCCTTCCTGGCGATAGAAGCTTTTCGGTTGGTTCAGGACGTTTTCAAATATGTCGACAAATGGGGCTACAACTGTGTTGGGTTAGAAAATTCTATCTGTCTATTATTATTACTGCAAAATCTATTTTTTATCCTGAAACCCGACAAGAAATCAGATTTCTAACAATAAAAGTCTAATTTTAATCAAAATTCTTGATCACTAGCCTAAAACAACTCCTAGCTATGATATACTGTCTATAGTATTCATTTTTAGTTCACATTAGCGGCAACTTTCACACTAGTAGTAAAACCTACATTTGCCAATTGTAAAATTTCGGAACGATCAATTATGAACCATTCCCTATACTGTACTGTAGCCGAAGTTCCCATATTTATTTCTACTATCAATTTTATCAGTTCGACTTAATTACTATCGGTGCTTATCATTTTATATAAGAGATAGTTATTTGTCATTCAAATGCTTTGTTTTAGTTTTTAAGAAACCATCTTCTTGTTAAGTAATTAATACACATATAAACGTGAATTACTCATAGATTTGAATATATCGTTAGTGAGAACAAACAAGCGGAACATTACATAATGTAAGTTCCAGTAATGTGAGACTTTATCTTTTTTCATAAATAAATTTAATTAGCTAACTTTTTCAATATTTTAGCTTTAGTCTTTATGTGAATTACACAGTACTATTATTAAGTAATAATTAAGTAGTACATTCTAACATTGTTCAAAAATAATTAATGAAAAAAAACACGTCCTTTTACAAGTTTAATCCTAAAAGTGGAATGTTTATTTACGTTTATGATTGCATATGTTAAAAATGAATCAGTTGAATTTTCATAGGTTCCCCTTTGGTGTGCAATTCACGCTGATAGTGTTCTTCAATATATAATGTTCTTCAATAATATAATGTCTGGTTTATTTTCATAAATATCATATTAAACTTCTCAGCATTATTATAAACTAAGTAATATAAGATAAATAGCTTAATATTGAATTAACTCTCAAATAATAAATCAAAATATCGTAAAGGAAATAAATATAATAAAAGTTATTTCCTTGTTAGTATCTACTTCGTTTCCTGACTAAGTCACATAGTTAACAACCGTTATTTTTCTCTGTAGAACTATGCGCAGAGTTAAATGTAACAAGTCAATCACTCGGATCTTCTATTATTCGTGTTAAATTCTTTGAGAGTTTTAAATTTGTGTCATATTTTTTTTTGTTTGATGAAATGGTTGAATTATTTAGGCAAAAATAAATATGATAAACTTATGTAAACTTCTCTATAATATTTTGAACATACTTTAATAAAATTGTCTACTCTCTTGATTATCTACGTTTCCGATCATCACAGCAACGAAACGTTAGTGTTTAATAATGTAACAACTTAGCTATTTATAGACTGAATTGATTTCATTTTATTCATTGAAAGGTGACAAAGTAACATAGAGATTTATTATTATTATTAATTATCACATACTAGTTAGTGTGAATTGGATTCGGAAATAAAAATAGATGGGAACTAGAATAACCAGACAGAAATAAGAAATGAATGTGACGGAATAGTAATCAGACATGTTCTGAATTGTGTAATCTAATAGTTCAGTAAAATAGCTTGCTCAAATAGATGCCAATCTACAGTCATACAAAGATACACAGCAGTGTTTATTAATAGAGGGTCAGAATGAGTCATGTAACTGAGTAAATATATGCATCTGAATATTAGTAGTTCGGATGTAGTTCAAAAAGACGTGTTGCTTAACATGAAACCTTTCGATTTGACTGATATAGTTGAACCTTCAAATCAAACAGTCAACAGGTCACATATTTAGCTTTAGTCAACTCACAATATTTCTTGATTAGTATTCAGTATTATTTGTAAGTAATACTTGGTTGAACTACACATTTCGTCCAACTTGTAAACACAAAATTATAACTCCAGTTTTCAATGACGATTGATGAAAGTAAAGACAGTACTAAACGTTATACACGTAGTTGATAATATTTATTTTACATCAATTTATAGTAAGTAACTTCATAATTCTTAAATCAAACTACTGTGTATTTTGTATTTTGTTTTACATTTAGTGCTAACCTGCCGATTATATGACCATTGTGTAAGAATTGAGAATTAGTTATTTCAGTATTAAATATCAAATTATGCAATCGTAAAATTCATAATTTTTGCAAATTAGAATAAGGTGTCGACGTAGTCGGTGAAATACTGTACTGCAATTTTCTTAAAACACAACCTACAGAAATTAACATTTATAATTTCAATGCGTTTACATTTTTATAATGATATTCGTTAAGAATGAAGTTGATCAGTCGCTTCCTAATTAAGCATGAAAGAATTGCCCTGATATAGAGGCAATTTACAAGTAGGATTAAATTTGGATTGTGGCAAGAAGAATACGCTCTTTGTCTTAGTTGGGACACACTGACTTGAGATTTTTGCTTCCCAATCGCGGAGTTCACATCATGGCATTAACCCAGAGGTTATCTCGAACAAATTATTACTAACTTGCAAATTTATTCGACCGAACAAATCAAACAAGACGTGATATACCTATTTCATCATCAACCGATTGAGTAGTTGGTATATATTAAATTACCACAAATATCCATGAACTTAAAGATTTTACTGTTTATAATTAACAGTGAACTACCATTCAGTTTAATAATATTTTTGAACTACAAGTCAATTTCAGTACAGTATAGAACGGAACTTATCTTAAGACTAATGCTAAAAATATTCATTGGTTAACCATAAATCACTGAGGATACCTCTTCTTACATTTGCTTTGTAAACGATTGGAAGATAAAAATAATGTAAAAAAACTAAGTTGTATATTGCATTTGAAATACAATGTTCATAGAATACACTTTTGTTTTTATTGTTATACAATGTAGGTAAACAACGTAGGCGTTATTATGAAGTATAATGAATTTTTGACATTTCACAGTTTGTTTTAAGTTGTTTCCACGTAGAATAAATGAATAAATCAATCATGTAGACGGTTTAAATAGTACATAGGGAATACATAATTTGTTTCTTCGTTACTAATTAAACTCATTTGATTTTGATTTGTTAGTTTATTCAGTGAAGAATCCGATTGAAATAACCTGTAAAACATCAAAAATTCAGTTTCTATTTAGTGAATCATTATAAATCTAATACTATTCTATTATAATTGTGCTGTAACTTAAAACTAATCGTTTAATTACTGACTACTTTAGTGCTACTACGTTCTTGCTTTGATAACGTATTCGTATTTTGCTGTGTATTAGTCTGGTCTATGTATAATTCATGTAAATTATTTTTGATTTTATCATTGATACAAGTTATCTATTTTTAGTTTGTATTAGTTTATTATCCAACTTTACCGGGATCATTACTTTTACATAACGTTACATAAGCATCACTTATAAATATAGGCATAGACAACAACCATCTTAGGTAGTGTAATAAACAGAGACTTGAATACTAACCTATTCTGTTAGTTCTTAGTCGATTTCCTACGAATTGAAATGTTACAAAATTAACAATGCATATTATGCTGCAAACATCTACACAACAAATTTCCTTCATATACACTTATATGAATATCTTCATTTCAATATGTTATTTTAACTTTGTAAAACTTCAAGTTGTAAGAAATTGACAAAGAACTAATGTGAAATAAAGTGGATTCACGTTGATCTACTCAAATAACTTTTTTCTTCCTTCAACTGTCTGAAACAGATATGTATATGTACAAGTTTATTCATTGATATGGATATACTATCTTGATGAATATCAACAAGAACAAAGATAACTGTCAGAAATGTCTAAATTTCTCTAAAAACTTTAAATTCAAATTACTTAGTTACAAAATAAATATGGACGCATTTGATATACTACTATTGCTACTACTTCCACTACTACTACTACTACTACTACTGTTTACAAATGATTTTCATACTGTTAGGTAACATTTCTATCATTGAAAGAAAATATTCTATACGAATGTGTTATGACGTCTGGAAAGGCTGTTATGACTGGTACGTATGACCAATTATTTGATGCGACCTCATGTACACGAGAGTAGAGCAACACACAGCAATAAAAGTCTAGCTAGTCCCTGTATGTCTGCCAGATGCCGACTTATTCTCAAACCGAGATAGAAAGAACACAAAATTTATGAACAATCAGACAGAATTAAATTATATTTCAAACAATTCTTTATACATACATAAAACCCAACCATCCAGTTAACTAATTAGAAAATTAGTATTAGTACGAATTAAGCGTAACAGTGACTTGAACTGGATTAACGTATACACAATTGATTAACCATAGTTCATAAATGAAATAAATGATATACCAACAGTTAGCGTAGTAAACAAGAAGAAAGTGTAGAGGGAACTTAATGATAACAGGAATAAAATCCCCACTTTGTAAACAAATAAAATAAATGAAATAGTCCACTAATAAACACTTCTAAAAATTAATCACTCTTCTTTAGGTGCCAGCAAATCAGAATATGACGTTCATTAATGAATCAAATATGTATGACCTATCTAGTAGTCTGTAGATCAAACAGTAAACCTAGTTAATAACCAAATTTCAGTGTTTATCAAGTTAGACAATAAACATTTTAATCAACAAATGTATGACATATTCAAATAGTCGAAACTTCCTATGATGTTACAATAAGGAGTTTATGGTTAGCTGATTTTATGACAGGACTGATTTATTTTGATCAATTGTTATATATATATTATTGAGGTGAAAGAGTAACTAGGGCTTCTTTGTCGGTTGTTTTACAATTTCCTGGAAATAATGCGTCCATGAATTTGAGTTATTGGAATAAAAATATATTATTGTTTCTTAATGCTACCATAGGATTCAAAGGTTTTGCTTTTATTAAGTTCGCTTATAATGAAGTAAAATAAGTTTGTATCTTCCCGTTGATTTGTAATGGACTGAAACTGGTTAGCCTCTGTTGCCAACGGGAAGGTATAAGCTTTCTAATTACATATTTACCCGTTGCACATGCGTGACTGCCTGAACGCAGTAGCCTAGTGAGAAACGTGGTGGCTTCTGGCACAAAGCGGACTGAGTTCGAATCCGTGTGAGCATCAACATTGGGGGATAGGTACTTCCAGCCGATAAGTCCCAAATAAGATGAAACGTGTATCCTGCTTGCTGGCCACAATCCTATTTCAAATTTTGCTCACAACTAATTATTGGCTTAGTAGCTGACAGAAACAATACATTTCTATGCCAACAACTAATATGAAAGGTTACTAAATATCAGCTGTAATAAGTTTTGTTACGTTGACTTCAAATTATAGACATTTAAACAAAAACTGTTTATTCTAAGTTGACGTTATTTTTTGAAGACTAGTTTCGTTTTGCTTGCAGTTTAATACCATTGAATCCATAAGATGGCTAAACACCCGTTTCTTTCCAGTTTTAGGCATCTTAGTAGTGCACACAGTCAACTTCACCAACGGATCGGACTTAGCATTTTTGGGTCTCATATCAAGCACTTAGCCACCAATGTCTTGAGTTCAACTTTTTTTGGGATTATTGGTGTCCAGTTTTAAATATCCTGTACAAAGACAAAAAGCCGTCCGGCTCTCTTTGGTTTTCAGTAGCACTCAATCAATATCTATCTAGGGTATAAAAAGTAGTCCTTTTTACATTTAGTTTTTATTTGCTATTTTGGACAAAACGATAAAGACAATTTGATGCTGATATCACAAATTAACTCGGATTAGACAATCGCTGCAAACTAGGAGGAGTGAAAAGATGATTTGTTCCAGTATGGAACTTCAGCAGTGGGTACTGGCGGTCACACCAATGAATCAAGCCTACAACTTTTAGGCTACACAACGAAAGTCTGACCGTCTGACTAATGAGGACGCTAGAATTCTATGGTTGTCTTACCTAGGTTAACTTATGATATTTAATTCAGCAATATTCACAACACCCAACCACAACAAAGAGAATTTTTTGTAAACTTTGATGTTCTCAAATGATACCAAAATATTTTTGTAATCGACAAAAATAATTCATGAAGGTAAATATCTACCGGATATAATTCATAATTTGCATGCATACAAAATACCATCAAAATTATAAACAAGCCTTTCACCAAGCACACAAATATAAACAATTGGATGATCCTTTACTGCATAAAGAACATTTTGCAGATCAGACATCTAAAATTAAGTGTAGCCCATAAATCTACAAACATGCTAACAGAGAATGGTTAACTGAATATCATTTATAAAATAAACCGAATCACATCAGAGAAGGGCTATGTGAAGGCCGTCGAACTCCTCACTTGCGTCTATGTGTATGCCATCTAGTTGTTAAACTCTTCGTCAGCGTCATTAATATTAATATACACTGATAAGTTTGGACTAGATTTTGACTAAGAAAGTACGAAATATTAGACAAAGGATAGGCAAATAAAACTACAGAAGCCTAAAATTATGGTCACATGTTGCTCACTAGACACACAAAATAAGCTTAATAGGATGTAAAACGGACAATCACAAGATCAGAGACCAAGATAAAAAAGATGTCAAAATAAACATTAGTAGAACGACAACATAAATATATTCAATAGGTCAACCACACTATTGTGGTGACATTGTAATAGCTCACTTCTGTTTGATATATTGATATTGTTTTAGTGCACAAGGAGAACTTGACAATCAAACCAGAAATCATTCATAATTCTATGGCATACATTTGTAAAACTTAATCAGATATTACTAGAGTCCGTGGGAATATACAATAAAATTTTAAATATTTACAATAAAATAGGTGTATACAATTTATCTTTTAAAATAAGACATGAAAAAAATTAGGATATGCTTGTATTTTCCAGTTGATTTGTAACGGATTTGTAGCGGACTGCCTCGATATAGCGGTAGTACATAAGTTACATTTAAGTTGGATTGTGACTGGCAAGTGGAATCACGACGCGCATTTCGTCCTGTTTGGGACTCATCGGCTGGATGTACCTGCACCCCAATGTTCACACTTAAAAATATAACTTGTGTACTACCACTTTATCAAGGCGATCCGCTCAAGATGCACATATGGCAACAGAGACTGACCAGTTTCAGTCCATTACAAATCAACAAGAAAATACAAGCTTATCCTAATTCCATATATGCCCGTTGCACAATTGTGACTGCCTGGACAGAGTAGCCTAGTAGTGAACTCAGTGGCGTTTGGCACGAAGCAAACTGAGTTCGAATCACAGTGTGTACATCAATATTGGGATGCAGGTACATCCAGCCGATTAGTCCTAAATAGGACGAAACGCGAGTTCTGGATTCTGCTTGCCAGTCACATTCCAACTTAAATATAACATGAAAAAAATGTTTTAAATGATGAATACAAATTTAATTTGTTCTCTTTTTATTTTATTTATTTCAATAGTTGATTGATTTCATTTAAATAGTTTCTAAGATCATTACAAAAGAAAAGTAAAGAAAGAAAACTAAACAGTTGGTAACTAATCGATAGCATTACAACGAATTACAAACCATTTACATAATACAACAATATATATAATCCATTACAATTAATTTACTGAATATATGTATTTACTAATTAAACACTGTCAGTCATTACTAGAAATTCTTTTTCATTAAGGTTATACCCTTTTCAATATGTGTATTTTTATTTAAAGTATACATACTAAGTAGAATTTTTGTAAATGTTATAACTTTTTTGGTTTTTTTTCTTTTTGTATTGAAGTACTAATTATTATTGTCATAGTTATTATTTATTGAATTTTTATATTATCTAGATTGATGTAATTGGATATGAGATGAATTCACTTTCAGAGATTATTCATTTAGTTTAATGTGTAGAATACTATAGAGAAGAAAAAAGCAAATACACTAAAAGATAATTAACTGATTTTGTATTATGTAACTGTATTCATAGAACAAAGACATACAATTTATTTAGATTAGCAATATAATTTAGTTTCTATTGGAAGCTATTATAACTTCAAATTATACTTATTTGATAGATTTTTAGTTATGGAACTCTGTGAAGAGGGAACATTTATGTATAATTTGAATTAGTATTACCTAATAAAATTTAAAGAAATCACGAAGTATTAGTTAGCTGATTAGTGACTCTAAAGAAGTTCTTACTGAAACTTCATATAGGACCGAGCTTATTATCATAAGTTAATATAGTTAGTACAATATATATTTATACTACTAAATATTAGATGAATTAAGGAATTTAGCAGGAGGTCGAGTATAAACATATCTCTGTTCATCTTTTACGATTGCTTTTTAACACCAAGTATCCAATAGATATTGCCTGAGGTACCGAATCATTGATACTGATGCCTACACTATTTCTTGGTCAGTGAAATCCAATCAGCATTAAAACAACAGAAGTGTGTTATTTTTTGTAACCTAGTAATCAATCAGTGATTAACCAACCTTCCAACAAAACTTTTCCCATAATAATTTTTACTATTTTCATAAATACGCATAAGTATCTGCATGATAAATGTACAGACTGAAGAACGAAATCAACCAATGCATATTTTAAAAAATCCTTTTTCAGTTTAAGATTATATAAACTAAAAGATAAATATATAAGTTGTTTCTGTTTATCACGTATTAATCTCTGCTGGATTTCAGTGAAAACCAAGAAATACCAAATAGCTGTTTCATTCCAGATTACATCTACTACTCCACTAGGGATAAAACCTACAATTTCGTTTAAAACAATTTTCTAAGATGAATGATATTTCAATAATATCTTTGAAATCAAATCTATTTAAAAAATTGTGACTTATAATTGTCATGTACAAAGAGTATAATGTCTGACACTTAGTAAAGATTTCAGGGTCCATTAAATGACATTAAACTAGTAAATTTCTTTACACGAGATTTCTATGATCAGATCATTGTAACGAAAGATACTTTTTTTATCTGTTTTATATTGTTAAACTGTATGAATGATTAAATGATGTTTGTGATAATAATGACAAAAGTGTTAATTAACAATTTATAGTGATCATGTGATTTGAATGACTAGAGTAGAGAAGAGAGGAGAAATACAAAAAACTAAAGATATATACACTATGAACGCTCATTTCAACAAATCAGCACAGATCATCAAAATCTCTGTATGCACATAGGCAAATCAACCTAACATATTCAATGCCGATTTCAGCCAGTCAGAAGTCAGAAGTTGTAATCAACCGTTCTGCGTGTAGGAAATAGAATTATCAAGATATATATACAGATTTCCCCAAATTGCATTATTTACTTCACCTCCATAATGGTTTTACAGTCTATATGTTACGAAATAACGATAATATATGTCATCCATATAGCTCTGTAACACACATATTCTGAAACCATATATATAAATGTAAGCAAACTTTATTGCACTCGCTTAATGATTCCATTTGGGGTTCACTGTTCTGTTATTGCTTGAGTCATGGTCAGTTCAAATTATCAGTTTTATTTTAGGCATAGTGCATATTTGCGCTTTATATATCAAATGTTTAGAAAGCATCTCGTATTTGATAAATTTGACTTAATAATTTTGCAGATAAAATGTCAAAGATAGGTTTTACGTATTGTGCACATCAAATATGAGTGATTTCTAAATCGTCACTGATTGACTTCAAAGGTTACCCTCATGCAGTTTTCATAAGTCGTTCAATCTTACATTCCTCCCTCTACACACACTCTAAACCACCCACCATTATACTATACAATACTGAAGCTGTTGGTTACAATCAATCAACCCATCGTTCCACAAGGTGTAATAAACGAAGGCTACATACTTTGAAGTATACTAGAACAATTCGGGAAATTATAGTTTGACTACATTTGTTATGTTAAAGTGCTGCAAAATATGAGGATTATGTCTCTCTAAATGAAGTGGATGAAGATAATATCCAGAATATCAAGGAATGGTTTTATACTGAATTGAATTCCGAAATTGTAGCTTAAGAACGTAGTTGCTCAATGTTATAGATGGAATGCTTTACATACTTAGATGTTATTTTTGGGTTCGAGAACTGTCATTTACAGTTTTATTCATTAATTAGGTGTGAATATGTTTGTATATAGTTGATAAGAATCATATTATTCAAATTTCTTCTAGACGAGGTGTCTGGAAACGTTCTTATATTTTCATAATTCTAAATTGCAATTATTTCAGTTAACGTAGATTTTAATCACTGTGATTATTAAATACCGAAAAAGATTATTTACCGTCTACTAGATTAACGGAAATGAGGTCAGAAATTACAAGAATCTCTGAAACAAATGAATAGTTTAAACTTCGTAGTCTAACATTAATAAAGGTCAAATAACGTTCCGTTTTCAAATTTTTTAAATTGTCATTTTAGTTATACCTACAAAGGAAAATTTTTAACAAGTTTAAATGATAATGTAACTATTCATTGTAAAATATTTTGACGATTGAAATTTCATCAGAATTTATTCATTTGGTAATCAACGTCACTTATAATCAAACATATAAGAACTTCTGTTCTACAACACATAGTCTAATTTGTAAGGATTCATATCTTCTAATTTTTAATGTTAGGAGCAGAAGCTACTTAGCAATTATTATCATATGTGCATTCTGAGCTGATTATCTTGATATATAGTTGTTACAAGCTTTAATAGAATACAACTGTGAGTAATTAAGTGAACTCTTTGATATCAACAGGAATTTACAAACGCTTACAATTTAAATATATATCTGTTGCACAAGTTAGGTCATTTGTAGTGAACAGTTCGATTGATAATAAACTAACTTTTGTAAAGAATAAATTGAATTCTAGTCTGTGTTAGCTTCAATACAGTAATATAGGTAACATTTTTGGTTAAGGAGTCCCAAAAATTATAAAATGTTCGTCTTATGTCACTGGACAACCACGACCCAACTTTTATAAAAATAGTTTTAATCAAAGAATCAAAATAATATGCACTGGTTATTTGTTGACATCAAATGGTCTGAGTTATAATAATTGCAAATTTCGTATTGGCTAGGAAATAGCAGTTTTGTTGTGTTAGGATGATGTATATGATATAATAGATACCTATATTTTAGTCAAATGAAAGATATATATCTTACATAGCTGGTTCACTTCAGTCGATCATAACACTTAATCATGCTAATTTTCAGTTATATTTTGTATACCAACGTGTTATCGTACATGGTGAACTTTTATTCTTTCTGATTTGTGATCTTATTCCTGATTTCACTTCAAACGGAGATCTGAA
Organism: Schistosoma mekongi; assembly: GCA_034768735.1. Classification (NCBI taxonomy): domain Eukaryota; kingdom Metazoa; phylum Platyhelminthes; class Trematoda; order Strigeidida; family Schistosomatidae; genus Schistosoma; species Schistosoma mekongi. Next base: position 52,480,336 of record CM068306.1, read on the forward strand.
TTAATAATCTTATCTCTTAATAGATTATTATTAGGAAATACAGTATCATTACGTTTTTATTTACTGATTAATACTGGATTCTTGCGTTCAGTAATCTTGACTTGTTAGAATTATGAAAATCATAACTCGTTATCGAATTTGAAGGAAAAACGGAAAAGGAAGTAAGTGACGTTAACATTTCATGTAGAAAATAAAACGTTTATCAAGAATAATATTGACTGATCATCAAGTTATATCACAAATTGATGGTAATGGGAGTTCGGCCATTGGACGACTGACCAGTGGTGCGGATGATTAAGTGTTCGCCAGATGAATGCCGTGAGATCGATTTTTTAGTAGAGTAAAAAATGAATACCTCTTAGGAGCCCTGTGTTAGAATGAAACAGATGACAAGTTTTTACAGGATTTCAGTGTTTCCCAACCAACATTCATCCATAACAAATACAAACAACTACACTTAGTACCTGTCTCTATGCGACTGTCTCATTTCATGAAAAAGTTTGTATAGAGATAAGAAACAACTACCAAATGTCGTCTATCAATAGCAGCTTTCCAAAGAATTTTCGATTCGTCAGCGAAACAAAAGTAAGAGTCATAATGTTATTTTACGTCCACAAAAATCGAAGATCTTCATCTGGATAATCAGTACCGTAATTCAAATGATCAGAAATGATTTTATTTAAACTGCGTTGATTTCTAATAAATAATTGTTCAACTGCATATCTTTGGCGTGTTTATTGTTAAAACCTTTTATTTAGATTATTTTAACGTGACTTCTTTTATTCAATTACAATTTCAGAGAGCCTATTTTAGATTATATTCTACTGATAAGTAGTTATTTGTTTACTATGTAATGGAGAAACACAAATTTGGAGGTATCTTTGGACAATCATGTAACCTAACGAGTAAGGCGTCAGTGTCCTAAGTGGAAAGTTGTTATCCAAGCCTCATTGTGTATGTAGACCTATGTGACCGTTGACATAAAGGTTAACTTGTACACGTACTAATTACTTTTTTATAAGAAAATTCTAATGAATATATGAATGAGATTATTTAACGCCTTAAATATTCATAAATCATTCAACGGAATACTTTTTGATGACGCATATTTATCAAACCACATTCAGTGTATAAAGATGCCTTTAGTAGAAAATTGTATATTTGTCAAATATTTATTGTTTTTTGAAACAACAAAATCAGTATTATAATCCATTCAATCTAAATTAAGAAGTTCCAACTATTACCCAATCAGAACGCGCCACGCTGAGATTTTGGAAGGTTCTGTCGATTAGTGATTGTATAGAATGTCTCCGGCTCTTTCAAGGGTTCTGGGAGCTTCGTTAAGGTTTCTAGGAGCCGTCCCAACAAAAATAATGATCATACTATCAATGAATTTATTTATCTGTCTAGTCCAGTCGTTATTACAAAAGATTATTTTTTGTTTACACTTTATTATGGTGACTTTTAGACAGTTAGTTAATTTGAAGTTTCACATGATCTGTAAATCAGTATATTTGTGTTTTTGCAGTCGACAACTATTCTGTTCGAAGTGTTAATTTGTTGTTTTAAAAAAGAAACATGAATTTGACATGAACATAAAATAAGACACTGAAACGAGGTGTACAGATTTATTTCAATACAATTTGTTTTTGGTGTAACTTATTAAGTCAGTTTGTTTGTATTATATTAAAATGAATATCATAAACTACTAGTAACAAAATTTAAAGTAGTATATTCTTAAAACCACAAAAATGATAAATTCATGGATTCAACTTTATTGTGATTTCGTATATGGTCTTTGTAAATATGATTTAACAAAATTATTTTTTATTCCTTTATCTTTGAAAAGTGCATAAACAGTTTTCATTTATTTCGTGCTAAATAAAACTGCCAGAAAAAAATTGAAGCAGCGAAGTTATTATGTTGAAATAGAAAGTACCATGGATACTGTAGATTTTAGAAATTATTGTAGTACGTTTTTGTTTATAAAGGGAGAACCAAAGTTTTGGTAATTACTTGTTTTTACACTTTATAACTAATTACATGGAGTAGCAGTTATAAAGAAGCTCTAGTTAGCATCGCATATAAGTGCTTTGGAGGGGAATTGATACTCTTTATGGTATTTGAATACGCATTACTCAGTTTCTTATTCTAAATCCTTAATTCCAAGCTAACCAAGCATTGGATAAACATCAAACATATCATCTGCATTATAGTTAGTGTCATTATAGGCATTATGTAACAAGATCCTTGAGTATTAATAAAAGCAAGAAAATCAAATCATGAGAGGCTTAACTTTGACGAATTGAAAAGATTCAAAGAAGAAGATTCAAAGTATAATCAGAATGTATTTGGGTCTTCCCGATGATTTGTCATGGGCTGAGATTTGTCACTTTCTGTTGTCATATGTACACCAGAGTAGATTACATAAAGATAGCGTCAGTTCACAAATATTGTTTTTGTTAGATTGTGGCTGGCAAGCAGATTCCAGGACGTGGGCTTCTTCCTATTTGAGACTCGTCAGCTGGTTGTACGTGCATTCCAGTATTGAAGTTTTCATCGGGACTCAAACTCGGTTCGTTTTGTAATAAATGCCACCTCGTTTAGGCGCACCCGGCTGACAAGTCAAAAATAGAACGAAATGGGCTTTCTGGATTCTGAATGCCAGCCACAGTACAACTCTAAGAGATACAATATAATTAAATGTTACACACTATAAGCGTGTGCTCTCAAACTGTCGTAAAATAAATTTTACTGGCAAAATTAATTTATTCAGTATACTGGTGTTAAAGTACAGTTAAAATTGATAAGCATTATCTTATTAGGAATCATTGAATATAACTGATTATGCTTTATTAACTACATGTTAATGTTACTCAGTTAATTTTTTGAAATAAATCTGTTTTTCTTCTCTTTTAATTCTATATCAACCAGGTAAACCAATACAATGTTGGACACCACAAGAGTTTACAAGAGCATGGGAAGAATATGCAGAAAATTATTGTTGGGTAGCCAGTACATATTTTATACATTTAACAAGATATCCAACATCGAATATATTAATATCACAATCTAATTTTATGCCAAATGGGTATATAGATACAAATGGACAACGTGTATTTCAGCCTTATTCTATATATCCAAAATTTCCAAAACCAAAAGCTGGTGAATTACCAAGTGATGGTCAACTTATTAGTTATTATCAATGGGCTCCTATTCTCTTAGCTGTACAATCATTTTTATTTTATTTACCTTGTCTTGTTTGGAGATTGTTTTCTAATCAATCTGGATTTCAAGTAAGTTCATTTGTCATATATAAGTACTGATTGTGAACAGAAAGAGTAGGTATTCTTTTTTCTAAAAATTATAAAATAGTTCTGATGTAAGGTGGCTAAAAGTAATGCAATACAAATATTAAGTCTGGGTTTTTTGCTAGTTAACGCTTGTTGTCAATCTTAAATGAAATGTTAGGGAGTAGACAATACTTCTTTCGGGATTCGAACTTGTATCATTCAGATTAGTAGTCTATGACCGTAACCACTTACTTAATATAGTAGAGGCGGACTCTTTCATATATCTACAATGATTGATCACATAGTAGTGATCGTTGTCATGCTTGTTTAATCGTCTATATTAACCAATGAATAAATTTTGCAAAAGATCAGTCTGCGACGTTGTTATGATTGGTTTGACAAATGAATTCTTCTAAGTTAAGTGACTTTTGTTGTAAGTACACAATTCAATACAACTTAAGGCTTTCTGTTTCCATGAAGTTATTTGTAACATCACTACTCCGTAACTAATATGTCAAACACACTATAGACAAGTCACATTCTTGTTGGGTATGGGGTTAGTAACCCCATCCCGTAAAACAACAAACGTGCTAAAAAAACGCTAACCAGTAAAAACCTCTATAACCATTTTCGCTCTGCCCTGGGAGTTGGTAGGTGTGTTATGATGCCTCATGATAAAAGCCGAGTAACTTCGGAAGCCACGAGGCCGATGTCTTTTCTGACAACCAGAGCAACAATTAATATAAGTACATGCAATGTTCGCACGATGTGGGAAACAGAGAGGACAATGCAAATAGCTGAAGAAATGAAAAGATGCAACCTGAAGATACTTGAAATAAGCGAAACGCATTGGTCGCAAGCTAGACAGCAACGGTTATCCTCGGGGAATGTGCTTTTATACTCCGACCACGAAGAAGAAAACACCCCACACACACAAGGAGTAGCATTAGTGTTGACCCAAGAAGCATGGAAGGTCCTTGTAGAATGAGAACCTCATGGACCTAGGATCACAAAAGCATCCTTCAAGACGAAGAAGGAGGGGATTACAATCAATATCATCCAGTTCTACACACCCACCAATGACAGCCACGAATACGACAAAGACCAGTTCTATGAGAGGCTGCAGTCGATTGTCGAGAAATGCTCGACCAAAGACCTGACCATTCTGATGGCAGACCTCAATACCAAGGTTGCAATGGACGACATCATATATGAAGACATCATGGGACGACATGATCTGGAAGAGAAGAAACGTAAACGGTGAGAGGTTTGTAAACTTATGTGCCTTCAACGAAATAATTGTAGGTTGCACCATATTCTCCCACAAATGTACACACAAAACTAAATAGGTTTCACCGGACCACATTACGGAGAACCAAATCGACCACATCTGCATCAATAAGAAGTTTAGAAGGACCATAGAAGATGTAAAAGCAAGGAGAGGAGCCGACATAGCTTCCGATCACCATCTGGAGGTGGCTAAAATGAAACTGAAGCTGAGGAAGCACTGGACAACTGGAGCAGCAGTATTACACAAGTTTAATACAGCCCTTCTTCGGGATACTAACAAACGCCACGAATTCAAAATAGCTGTCAACAATAAGTTCTAGGCATTTCATGATCTACTAGAAAAAGGTGGAACTAATATGGAAGACAACTGGAAAGAGATTAGGGAAACAATAACTTCAACATGTCAGAAGGTTATGGGTCGCAAGGAACAACACCAAAATGAATGAATTTCTGTTAGTACTCTGGACAAGATCCAAGAAAGGAGGAACAGAAAGAAAGCAATTAATAACAGCCGGACAAGAGCAGAGAAAGCCAAAGCACAGGCTGAATTCACCGAAGTGAACAAGCAAGTAAAGAGAAGCTTTAGGTTGAATAAACGGAAATGTGTTGAGGACCTAGCAATGACAGCGAAAACAGCCGCAAGAGAAGGAAACATGAGGCTCCTATAAGACACAACGAAGAAGTTAGCTGGGAAATTCAATAAACCAGAATGGCCAATCAAGAACAAGGCTGGAAAACCAATCACTGAAGTGCATGAACAACAGAACAGGTGGGTAAAACACTTCGAAGAACTCTTGAATAGACCAGCCCCACTGAACCCACCAGTCATCGAAGCAGCTGCCACGGATCTCCTTATGGGCAAAGACCCACCAACAGTCGAAGAAATCAAAATAGCCATCAGACAGATCAAGAGTGGTAAGTCAGCAGGACCAGACAACATACCAGCGGAGGCACTGAAGACGAATATAGAAGCAACTTTCAGGATACTCTACATTCTCTTCAGGAAGATTTGGGAGACAGAACAAGTTCCAGCAGACTGGAAAGAAGGGTACCTCATCAAGATACCAAAGAAAGGCGATCTCAGCAACTGTGAGAACTACAGAGGCATTACTCTACTTTCAGTACCAGGAAAAGTCTTCAACAGAGTGTTATTGAACAGAATAAAGGACCTGGTCGACGGCCAACTCCGAGATCAACAGGCCGGATTCCGTAAAGACCGATCATGTACCGACCAAATTGCTACTCTACGGTTCATTGTTGAACAATCAATTGAATGGAATCCACCACTTTATATCAACACCATCGACTATGAAAAAGCATTCGACAGCGTGGATAAGAGAACATTATGGAGCCTTCTACGACATTACGGCGTACCCGAGAAGATAGTCAACATCATACGGAATTCTTACGACGGACTACATTGTAAAATCGTGCATGGAGGTCAGCCCACAGATTCATTTGAAGTGAAGACCGGTGTCAGACAAGGATGCTTACTCTCTCCCTTCCTCTTCCTACTGGTCATCGACTGGATCCTGAAGACTGCAATATCTGAAGACACTCTCGAAATAAAATGGACAACATCGACGCAACTAGGTGACTTTGACTTTGTAAATGACCTAGCTCTTCTTTCTCACACAAAGCATCAAACGCAGATGATGACGAACAATATAGCAGCAGCTTTGGCAGCAGTAGGCCTCAACATACACAAATGGAAAAGCAAGATCCTTCGATACAAAACAACAAACACTAACCCAATTACACTTGACGGAGAAATTCCGAAAGGCGTTGAAATGTTTACATATTTGGGCAGCATCATCGACAAACAAGGAGGGTCTGATTCGGATGTGAAGGCGGTGATTGGTAAGGCAATGGCAGCATTTCTACAACGGAAAAACATCTGGAACTCAAACCAACTGTCAGTCAACATTCAAGTCAAAATTTTCAAGACAGTTCTATTGTATGGAGCTGAAACTTGGAGAATTACGAAAGTATGCTTCAGAAGATACAAGTATTTATAAACAACTGTCTGCATAAGATTCTTCGGATTAGTTGGCCAGATACCATCAACAAAAACCTTCGGTGACAGAAAACTAATCAACTTCCAGCTGAGGACGAAATTAGGAAAAGTCGCTGGAGGTGGATTGGACACACATTGAGGAAACCATCAAACTGTGTCACAAGCCAAGCACTAATATGGAATCCAAAAGGCCAAAGAAGCAGAGGAAGACCTGGAACACATTGCGTCGGGAATTGAAAACAGACATGAAGAGAATGAACAGCACTTGAGAAGAGCTGGCAAGGAAAGCCCAGGACAGAGTTGGTTGGAGAATGCTGATGTGCGGCCTATGCTCCGCTTGGAGTAACAGGCACTGATTGATTGCCATTCTTGTTTCTTAACCTTCGGTTCCATTTCTCTACTGTCATCAGGATGAAAGAAATCTGTCGGTTTTGATCTGTTCAAGGTAGCGAATGATCATTAATTGATTTTTACACTAATTAAGATTTTCAGTATCATATGTTAATACTAAAGTTGCAGTATATCATCGATTACTTTAATACTATATCACCTTCGTTTTGATTATGCATGACAATGTTAGTTAGTTTCAAAATATCTACTAGCTCTATTAAATAATTCTATAGATTCTATCTTCGTCATTTGAACAGTTTGAAATGATAATATTTCAAAAGTTCTGTTAGGATAAGTTTCTCAAAACTGCACTTATAGTTACTTATCTGAAGTATTTCTAATTCAACAATTTTTCAATTCATTCTGTTCCTTTGGATTGACTAACATGAACATTAGAGACTAAAATTTAAAGAGTATTGTACCCTAATACGTTGTTCATAATCATTATAAATATCACCATGCATGTTGAAAATTACGTTTAGCAAATATTTTCTTCTTAAGGAAACATTTTAAAATAGAGCATAGGAATACATTAACTTAGATTCAAACTATTACGTAATTAAATTCATTTATCTTAAAACAAATTAATTTCTAGAAGAAAAAGTATGTATAAGTTTAGAAATGTGTTTATTTTATGATACCTTTATTTCAGCATTTTATTATGTTTGCTGTATTCAATGTTACACACATGTTTAACCCGTCGAAATACTCACTGAATAAATAGATGTAAATGGACATTAAGTAGAGATATGTTGTTTGCTTCTTAACATTCTATGAATTATGCTTTTGTGTGATAGTCATATCGAGACATTTGAAATCTTTATGTATTTCAACAAATTTTTAATTTTGAAAATTGTACAGTGGAATTCAAAACTTGGGTTTAAAAATAACTGGTACCTCGTCTTTTGAAATAACAAACAAAGAGGTTTACTGAATCGAGAATTCAAACCAACATAGTTTAGCTCAAAAATGTTATTATTGAGCTAACGAAATGGTCTGATGTATTGTTATCTTGAAACTTTGAGAAAAATGTTTTTTTACATGGTTCCAAATACTCTGTACTGATTGGATCTCAGAAACTGAGATTCTGTTATTCGGGATCTTTTAGCAGTCTGAATATACCATTTCATTAATATATCTACATGTATAACTGAATATTTCTTGAAAATGAGGATATTTGACTGTAGAGATATCATACAATAGGAGAAAAGTAGGATACCGTGATCTAAATTCTAACCTTCTAATCTTTCTGATGAATTGCAAAACTGTTCAAAGATAGTGCACATTTCAGCAAAGTTCAACGTAAACTATTCAAACAAATTAGCTGTGATACTTTGAATATAGTTTTGTTCGTTATGTAACAGTGACTTATATTAAGTGAGGTTATTCTGATGACATCTTAAAACACAAGTATATGGTACTCATTGTAAGTTTTTAGTTTACGACAAAGTTCTTAATCACTCCTGCTGTAGTGTACATGTTTTTATCCTAGCGTTTAGCTACACTAAATTCTGAGCCTGTTGTTAGCTGAATAAACAATCAAGAGCAAATAGTGTTATCAGATAAGATAATTAAATTCATTTATTGCAGTAGTATAAAAAGCTGTAATATCAATAATAGTTAGGAAATTGTTAGATAAGTTATTAAGAATAAAGATCATTCGGCTGACTATAAAAGATTACTTCTTTCAGTTATATGAAAACCTTAAGACACTAAATACACCCTGGTACATTTAGTTTTCTTTGTGAATACCTTAGTTTTGTCCGTATGGATCACTTTACCGTGATTATGTGTCTAACGATATTTCATAGAGTATATATTCAAAACTGTTACTATTTTGTTTGCAATCTAAACATACTTTTGTACTTTCTTTATAGGTGAAAAGGATAATGCAGTTTGCTTCGGAAGCAGCTCTAGCAGCTCCAACTGAAGGAGATGCTCCATCTCAACCACAGGTCCAGTCAAAATGCATGCAAAAATTGTCTAAAATGACAAATTTTTTCGAGCATTGATGGTATAACCTAACTACATTTATACAAGATAGACATTTTTAGGTAAAGGCATAAGAGACTGAATGTTTTAAACAGGCAAGTAAGTGACAATAGACAAAAGACCTTTGATTAGACATGGAGTGTTTTTCCTAGTGATCATAGAATACTTCGCATTTAGCTTTATACTTTAAATTGTCATACAAACGTTTTTAAACTGTGATAGACATATTTTATGACGATGAACATCAATTAATACACTTGTTAATCCCGTCATTCAATAAATCGATGCATACAAATCAGTTTTCTTTGGAATATGAAGTACCTAGGCTTCATGATATCATTGAATGTTTCTATTAGTTATATCATAATAATTACATTTATAAAAGATAAGTAATTTACTGATGAATGAAAAAAATAGAATAACAATGGAGGCTCTGAATGAAGACCACCTTTACAGTGTATATAGTTTTGTATAAATCTACAACAGTTGAGAAAGTGATTGTATAGTAAATGCTTCCATTCGAACACCATATCACTCAAACGGGATAATATTTTGATTATTAGAATGGATTATTAATCCTTTCTATAAACTTTAAAAGAAAAATAATTCATGTCTGATTCTTATTTCATGCTGTAGTGTACATGTTTTTATCCTAGCGTTTAGCTACACTAAATTCTGAGCCTGTTGTTAGCTGAATAAACAATCAAGAGCAAATAGTGTTATCAGATAAGATAATTAAATTCATTTATTGCAGTAGTATAAAAAGCTGTAATATCAATAATAGTTAGGAAATTGTTAGATAAGTTATTAAGAATAAAGATCATTCGGCTGACTATAAAAGATTACTTCTTTCAGTTATATGAAAACCTTAAGACACTAAATACACCCTGGTACATTTAGTTTTCTTTGTGAATACCTTAGTTTTGTCCGTATGGATCACTTTACCGTGATTATGTGTCTAACGATATTTCATAGAGTATATATTCAAAACTGTTACTATTTTGTTTGCAATCTAAACATACTTTTGTACTTTCTTTATAGGTGAAAAGGATAATGCAGTTTGCTTCGGAAGCAGCTCTAGCAGCTCCAACTGAAGGAGATGCTCCATCTCAACCACAGGTCCAGTCAACCCAGGCAGATCTGGCTGGCCAAGTCAAGAAACGAACCTCTGTAATTGCTATAAATACAACAGGTTCGTCTACTGTTCCTAGCTTTTCTGCAACTAAGTCTGTAAAAACACTAGCTCGTTATTTAGATATGTGTTTCATGCGACAACGGGAACTTCGTCGAGCTGTTTATCTTGCTTCAAATCAAAAGCCTAAGAAAAAAAGTAGCAGTTTTCGGACAGAATCATCTCAAGATCCCTGCAGGTTTTATCTTCCAGAGACAGCAAGTAGTACTTTTAGACATGGACAAGGACAAGCAAACCGCGTTCACAGTAGTGGTTCAAGTAAAACAAGAGAGGGGTTGGCTTCAGAGCTAACGGAATATGAACAAAACTCACTAATTCAAAGTTCGACCAAACATCTAAACTCGAGATGCCTTTCTTTTTGTTGTTCCTATTGCAAACGTTGCAGGGAACATACGTCAACATCCAGTTATCAACAATACAGGACAAAAAAGTTGTCTCAAGCCGGTTTGCCAGAAAACTTCGACATGGTTACAATGCCAAACAGTTACTATTCTGGCCACAAAATATTTGATGATTGCTCACAAACAGTAAATGAGTTGTCAGTAGATGAACCTTTAAATAATTCGAGTACTTGTTCGTGTTGGTCAACAGGTACACGAAAACGTCCACAGAGAACTCATATTTCTTATGTACCACCGTGTAGATATCAAGGCAATTTTCTTGTTCGCTTATATATGCTAGTGAAGATATTATATTTATCTAATGTAGTTGGGCAAATTTTTCTACTGGAATACTATACAGGTGTTGAGTATAATTTTTATGGAATCAGAGTACTATATGACTTAGCCAGAGGAAGACAATGGGAAGAATCTGGTCATTTCCCGAGAGTAACATTCTGTGATTTTGAGGCGAAGAAGCTTGCACAAAGTCATTAGTAAGTCAATAATATATTTGAATACCAAATAATTATAATAAACTGTTTGTAACATCAGTGATGGTTTAAACATATATATATATATATATATATATATATATATATATATATATATATATATATATATATATATGTCTTCAGCAACATATGCACTTGGGTTATATATGGTTATGTGACACAAACAGCTCTGAATGACATTTAATCTCATCCTTTACTGAGATAGAACTCTATAAAGGCGCAGTGTTTTGTACTTCGTACATAAATTGCATCGTTGATAAAATATAGATTGTCAGTTTTCACTTACAAATGATTCAACCATTTTTACTTTATTGTTAAGTGAACTATAAATGAATTAAGCAGTAGTTTACTTAACAAATTACAAATGATGAATATTTAATCCCGTTTTGTAGTACATTATATCTGCGTCATAATGTTTTAGTCCCTAAAAATGAACAGGACTTCATTCTTATTACGTAAAGTAGTTTAAGAATACTGCTTCATCTCATTTCATTTGATTTATTATCATAAATGTAAGTAGAACAAACTATTCAAAGAAAATACCTTTTCATGAATAATTTATTATAATTAGTTTAGAAGAAACAATCGATTATGAAGGTTTACTGTGTTGTTGAAGATGTTCTCTAGTATCTCGGATACATTTACATAGACACATACATACTTACTGACGATTGTTGTGTAATCAATACTAATCACAGATATTAAGATTTTCTTGGCAGCTATTCATCAGTGTGCCTGTAAATTAGTCACTAAATTGTAGAACGTTAGACTGATACGTACATTAGTCGATGCTAGTAGACATAAATATGTGGTACATGTTAGAAATAGAAGTTATTTCAAGAGTGAGGAAAAATTTAGTACTTATTCCTGTGTTCACTGGTGCGCAATTCATTATTAAATTCTGAAACAATGTCCAAGACATGAAATCAGTTATCCTAATGAATATATTTTACTCTGTAATCAGCAAAAATGGATTGAAACCCATATTGATTTTTTAGGGGGTTCGCTATCAGTAACTTATTAATGTACTAATAATAACACTGTATGTTGTTGTTTAATTCGTTTTGTACAGAAATGTGTTGAATAAAAAGTTTAGTGAAAAGAATTCTAATGCTTTGTTCTTTATAAAGGTTATCAAGTTTTCGAGAGTAGCTTGTTGATTGAAACCAGTGTACAAATAAATCTATTTTCCAAAGTTTCGTTTGGTTTGTCTAAATCGTTTAATATTGGCGTTAAGAGACTTATTATTAATTCTTTGTTTAAATTTGGTCATTGTCTTGTGAATATTGTGCAGTATACAATGAAGACTCTTTCATGTATATTTCACATAATAATTTTAGAAATTAGTAAACTGTAAACAAAGCAAAAGTAACAAGATGCATAAGCCATGTTATTCTTCCATTGTTCGAAAGGGAACCAATAGGGTGTAGTTACTAAAATGTTGCAACGTTTTTATGTTTACTCAACCATTTATTTCTTGGAATTAATATCAGATTTAGAAAATTTGCTTGCCAAAACATTTATGGATATTAAGTTTATATGCGGTTAACTCAATTACTATTGGACGGTATAAACGGATATTTATACATTTTCGCATTACTAATGTTTTAATACAAGTTTCCAAAGAGCATTGTAACTACTTTACCTGTATCTGTGACGCATGTTTTGAAAAAAACATCTTTTTACATTACTTATAGACATATTTCCATGAGTAAACTGGAAGGTAGTGGTGGTGGGTGAACTGTGGGTAGCAAAATGTGTTATTTGTCCAAACAGCAAAGTTTAGGTAGTTATATGTCTAAAACTGAAAAAATTAAGGTAATATGGTTACCAATTGAACATCTAAATGCTGTAATTACTTGTGGAAGGTATCTTCACCATCTATTTCTGTACATAAAGACACTTAATCAGCAAATATGATTTGTCTGTGTTATTTTACAATGTCAACATTCGGATGATTTCCAATCAATATGAATTTTCAGATCCAGTTTAGAGCTTAAAATTAGCACCAATTTCAAAATCTTATTAATTATCACCTGTTTTAGCCTTCCCATTTAGAAATTTGAATAACTAAATCGAATAGAAAACAGATTGTATTTCTAACAGAATAAGCATACACTGAAAAATCTTTATTTCTGAGAGTGAATTAACATTTTTTTTATTACTTTTGGTGCTGGAGGATAAGGACTGTCACCCTACTCAGATCATATTCTCTTTCGTGAAGTTCATTTTATGTTGTTCAAACTAGGCTAAAACATTAGATATTAAACCAGTAGTATTGGATTTTTTTAAATAACATATATTTGGTTCTCATTATGAATTGACTGTGAATTCAGTAGTCGTTTATAGCCACTGTTAATTGAAATGCAAACTTATACTAACCATTGGTTAACACATGTGCTTCTTAATTACTTTAATAGTGACTACATATGAAATACCCTGTCGATAAATTCGGGTGAGATTACGTACAACTTTACTGCTGTAGAATTGATAACTTTAATTCACTTATTCCTTCATTTAATAAGTTAGTGCTATATAGTTTCATTAATGATTTCTTCAGGTATGTTGAGCTGTGCTACATTGATATCAAAGTAGATAATCATGGATAACTTCAAACTCATTTAAACAAAATTTTTAGCAGAAACTAAGCAAACTGAAAACTGACCAGATCAACAGAAAAGCGACCTTGAGTTCTATATTCAGCACACTGAATGATCACTTAAAACATTACAGATAATCTTAGTGGTGACCCTTCATTATTGAAATAGTCCAATAAACATTTAACACTATAATTCATTTACGACTGATGTTAGTCACTAAATTAATCAACTACAATTACTACTTCCTATTCAGACTGTCATTTCAATACTAAAGTATTTATTTAAATAGAAGTCGTCAGTCGAAAATAACTTACAATGACGACATGTCTGGTTTCTTAACTTCCTTTTGTCATGATATTATAAAGGAAGCCTAATAAATAATATAAAGAAAGAAAATGCAATGAAACAACTGTTCCTAATTGACTCAAATAAACATTTGAAACGGTTGAAAATGATTTAATATATGGTGAATCATATTTATGATATTTTGTACATATCGGTATTATTAATTTCAACTGTCTTTGCAAATGTAGGATGACAAAGTTAATATACTATTCTTTGTTATTATCAATACTACATAATAACATAGTAATGGTCTTATAATTAAACTTTCATTACATCATTCTAAAAGAAAAATGATTATTTTAAATGTTTCATGAACTTTCAAGAACATTTACTATTCAGGAGTGAGTTGCAACATACAAGAATTCTTTGAAATGCACAAAATTTTACTGACAACAAAGCTACTTTTATGACCTTGAAGTCATAAGATAATTGTTTCATTGTTTAGGCAGTAAATCAGAAAATCATTGGTTCAATGCACACTGTTTAGTCATGAAAGTCTTTGTTTGAACTTAGAGTGAGTATTACACACAAGACTTATGCCAGAATCAACCAAATATTTTGTTTTGCTTTTGTTTTCAACTGGAATCTGATATATGACCGTTTATGTTGAATAATATCTTTATTATTGAACGTTATCAAAACGTTGAATAAATTGTTTTAACTATAAAATGTACTAAATGTTGTTCATATTTGCAAACGTTTATCATGTTGGCCAAGAATCATTACGATAGAATTAGTTTGCTAATTTACTGGTTAAGTTTTACTCGTAATTTTAGGGTAGTTATGGTAAATGTAGTAGAGGTTATAATCAACAGTGTAAAAAGGTTTTTGGAATCATAAAGATTTTTAGTTCAAGTGGATGTTTTTAATGATTCCATGTTCTTTCAGCTAGATACATCAAATTCAAACCATTCCTTGATATTCTGGATATTATCTTCATCCACTTCATTTAGAGAGACATAATCCTCATATTTTGCAGTACCTTAACAGTACAAGTGTAGTCAAACTACAATTTCTCGAAATGTTCTAGTATACTTCAAAGTATGTAGCCTTCGTTTATTACACCTTGTGGAACGATGGGTTGATTGATTGTAATCAACAGCTTCAGTATTGTATAGTATAATGGTGGGTGGTTTAGAGTGTGTGTAGAGGGAGGAATGTAAGATTGAACGACTTATGAAAACTGCATGAGGGTAACCTTTGAAGTCAATCAGTGACGATTTAGAAATCACTCATATTTGATGTGCACAATACGTAAAACCTATCTTTGACATTTTATCTGCAAAATTATTAAGTCAAATTTATCAAATACGAGATGCTTTCTAAACATTTGATATATAAAGCGCAAATATGCACTATGCCTAAAATAAAACTGATAATTTGAACTGACCATGACTCAAGCAATAACAGAACAGTGAACCCCAAATGGAATCATTAAGCGAGTGCAATACAGTTTGATTACATTTATATATATGGTTTCAGAATATGCGTGTTACAGAGTCGTATGGATGACATATATTATCGTTATTTTGTAACGTATAGACTGATAAACCAATATCGAGCTTAATTAATTAGCCTAATTGACGGAAATCTGAATATACATGTTGATATTGCTGTTTCCTGTATACAGAATTGCTTATTACAACTACTGACTTCGGACTAGTTGAAATCGGGATTGAATATGTTAGGTTGATTTGCCTACGTGTATACAGAGATATTGATGATGTTTGCTGATTTGTTAAAATGAGTGTTTATATTGTACCTTTTTGGAGTTTCTCTAGTTCTCGTCTATACTATATTTCCATTGGAGTTGAGATTCAAATTCTCTCCTTTTTTAAAGGAATCGCCGGTTATTTTGCATTTTGTGAATAAATATATATATGTAACCATGATTCTAACCGATCTTGATTGGTTTATTCAATGAACTTTGACTTCCATTTATTTATTTATTTTATTGATGTAATTAATATATATTTTACCCTTTATTCTAAACGGGTTAGGTATTTGAATAACATTTGCGTATAGTTTTGACATGCTAAATAACCTTACTCCTCTGGTTCTGTAATCAGTGAGCTTATTGATTCCAGCATGAAATTATCTAATCTTGTAGTACATCTACAACATTCGAGCCAAATAGGTCGTTACTTGTCAGTGATAGCACCTATGTTTCTCTTGTAATCAAAGACAACCAGAGTTTATGAAAAAGAAAACACACTATGTCCAAAATACTGGAAATACGCCCAACAAAGTAGTGTTATTAATTGGGTCGTGTGGTGGCTGTTTAATTTGAAGCTTCTGACCTGAGTTTAGCAACTATTGAAACATAGAACTATATTTACGACTACATTTAAAAAGTGATGTGTTGTGATTCACTTTCAGTTGAATTCACTACTTATGGACTATGCGAAGTCATCATTGATTTCACAGGTTTTAGTTTGTCACATGAACATCAGAAAATTCATTTGAAAGCCTACCACTAGTGAATTTAGGATTATTAATAACATTAGTATTTTGTGTAGAGAAAGGCACAGTATCAAGATGAATCACTCCACAAACGAATGTTACTTATAACGTTCGGTGTCAGGACGAATAATGATTAGTAAATATGACAAAAACATATGTTCGCTGTCTCTTGATTTCAAACAGTTTGCTAACTAAGTTCAACTTGGGACTAAAATGATGAATATATACACATATCATTAGATAGAACTAAAGTAATCATTAATTATTTGATTTAAGCACCTTAATAATTCGCTTATTTTGAACAAGTTGAAAACACTGGGTGTAATGAGAAACGTTGAACACACTTATACGACTTTTAAATGATAGGCAGAGAAAAGAATTAGGAAATTGTTGGTTCTTCACATTGTACTTCTCGGAATCAAATCATACTCTTAAGGTCAATATTTTCATCAGTTAAAACTGTATTGTATAGATAAACTAATAGTTATCATCATAACATTCTTATTCAAGCTGGTAAACCGTTCATTGCTGTTGTTTCTCTAATTTCAGCTACACTTTACAATGCGTACTTCCAATCAATATGTTTTTGGAGAAGATATATATATTTTTATGGCTGTGGTTTTTCATAGTCGGTGTTGTCACCTTCAGTAGTATCGTTATATGGATAAGGCGAATAGGTACGAGAACGTTTCGATTTACTTGGATTCAACAACAGTTGATAACTATACGTCAATTTAATAAAGATGTGAAAGGTTATGAACAGTTTGTTGATAATCATTTAGGTCCCGATGGAGTTTTTATACTTAGACTGATTGCACAAAATTACGGAGATCTGGTAGCAGGTGATACCATTGGTGAATTATGGGTGGCTTATTGGCAAAGAAGATCAACAGGTTTGTCAGAGCGTAGGCCTACTGATAGTATTTCTAGAAAACCACCATCACCAGCCTCAACATTCAATAGATTTGACCAACCTCAACCTACAGATACATACACGAAAAATCCTCAATCCAGAAACCAACGTAGTGGTGCATATCAGATGCCAATGACACTTACTAGAGGACAGATAGAAAACAAACCTGCTAGACAAGGTAAGAAAGATAAGTCAAGGCGTATGGCTGCTGCTTCTGGATTTCCAGCTGCTCTACTAGCTACAGAGATGGTTCACCCAGTAGATCGCTTTGGCGTACCTTTGATAGCAGCTACTCGCAAACCACCATCTTTACCATCCCGGTCATCATCAAGGTATAGTGATAGGAGTCGATCAAGAGATCGATCTGAGTCGCCCCCGCCAATACCTCAGAGATCTCCTGGTTGCGAAAATTATAGTTTAAGTGACAGGCAATCAGTAAAGGACTTTGAGCACCAAAGTGAACATTCATCAGTCATTTATCCAGTATCTCCTACTGGAGCTGATGACGAAGAAATTGTTGAGCATCCAAATGAAGTTATTGTCGAAAATGATCATATTGTTAATACTCAAGGTTCCGTTGAATATGAAGATCCACAAGGAAATATTTACACAGAAGATCATGATAACGAATATATTGATGATGTTCAAAATGATGATAATATTGTATGAATTGAGAACTTTTAGTAACCATCAAAATATATTCTCTCAGATTTTTTACTTTGAACTCCAAGACCTGTGTCTTTCATTTTACAATCATCTTAGAATATACTGTACAGTAATTTGTTTTTCACAGATGTGTATATTATGAATGTAAAATTTATAAACAATTCCATTAATTGTTTTATTATATTAGCTTAATATTCAATATATGCTGAACACTATTATTTGAAGGAAATGTTTCTTTTTTTAAAGTAATCATTGTTTAAATTGATCATTAACTAATTAAATAACTTTAAATATTATCCAGTCGATTGAATTTAAGGTTCATAGTTGAAAATATAGTTCAAGGAAGTGAAATATATATTTGTCATTTGTCAATGTCATTTAATGCAAGAGTGACATGAATGATTCGACCACGTGAATAAAGTTAGTTTAGTTTGTTTAACATCAAAGGAAATCATAAGCTGTTTATTTCAATAGTTTGTTAATTAAACTTTATGTAGATATAGCATATGAAAGTTAGCTGAATAAATAAAATGGTGTGGTACCTTACTTAAATGCTTAGAAATTCCTAAGATTTCATAAAAGATGGGTCATTATAACTGAGGACTTCATTTTCACTAGTTGCATGATAGTACAGTTGAATTCTGATCTCTAGAATAATCAAGATATTATGCGATTGTTCTCTACTAGTTGTATTCGTTATATGATATAAATATGTACTCTATATGGTGGAGCAAAGTTTTTTCTTATTTACTTCGCGAACAACTAATTATTGAATTCAAAATTATCCCCATCGGTAGATTTACCATGTTGTCCTCTTTTTACGAAAAATGATTTGCATATTATAAATCAATATTGAATGAGTTTGAGTTTGATAACTAATTATAAGGAAATCGTTACTTTTTCTATTTATAAATGTATACTGAAGATAACATTAAACACGTTTATAAGTAGTTTGCTCAAAAGACAGTATCATATAGGGAAATGTTGCAAGTACAGCTTTATTTTATATTTATTTATTCAATCCATTGAAGTTTAGTACTCATAGGCAGAGCACATTCACAACCTCACCGAAGAGTCGAGCCCAGGACCTTCAGGCTTTGCGACGAACGCCCAACTGTTAGACCTTGTAAGAAGTGATATTGACAAAACTACCTTTGAATTACTATACGTTACATAAATATGATGAGACGAAATTTAGCAACAAGATAGACGGAAGACTGAAATTTCCAGAATTCATTACAGCACCAAGCTAAGCCTAAAACAAATAAATGAAAACAAAATTACGAATTTGAAAATTAGATTACATGGAGATTACATAGAGGTTATAGAATGAATGCTCCAGAAAAGTTTTAAATCATCCCGTTTGCCCAACATTACACTATTTTAGTGGCTCAACAGTAGTACTGTGGTATGCTCTGATAATAAAATCTCAAAACCATTACGAAGTGACTCTTCACCTATTGATATTCTTAGCGTAGATTATGTTCGATGACTACAAAACTAGATAAAATCCACGTGTGAATAATAAGAAAATCGATGTTTATTCAAGGAAACTCATATGGGGAAACTGCAAAGAGCAATTGGTTCAAGACATATCAAATGAAATACTTCAAAATATTACAATTAGATTAGAAAGTCAATGCTATTCTCCCACCTAGCTCATGTTGAAGGAATTTACCATATATACTAAATTCAAATGAGACGAATATTACAACAAAGATGGGTAAACGACCTCAGTGCACAACCAAGAATCATTGAACATCCTTTAGTTAACAAGGTACAATAATCGATATATGCATGACATGTATTCACAAAGATATGCACACAAATAAATAAAAATAAAGGGAAAACAGAGCATATTCGATAGTTAGTAGAAACTGAAACAAACAATAAATCGCATCGTGAAATTTTGACTGTAGTTAAACTTTAGACTGAGGTTTTGTGTTCATAGCAATAAGGGTTAAAGTGTTTTTTTAATTTGAATTCCTTGAAGAAATATCCTGGTACATACAAAGAGAAATAAGACAGTTTAATGTCTGATTGAAAGTTCTAATTAACTTAACTAATGATTCTTTTCATTGAATTTAGACGGTTTGTGGGGAGTAGTAATTTTAAATGATTAAATACGTCACAGATTGATGTTGGTAGGGTATCATTGAAAACCAGGAGGCACTGTACTGCCGTTTTGTCTTAGTGTGGGACTACTCCGCAGAGCGCACACTAGATCCCATCGAAAGGTTTCCTGCCAACATCAATCTATGACTAATCCGATTTATTTTATCACAATGTGTAGTAAAAAAAATTGTAAGCTATTGATGTATTAGTTAAATATTTCAGTAGGCTTCTAATAGATTCTTGAATCCGAAAAATTTTGCTTAACAAAATACATTGTTTATAAATTAGTTATACATGTAATTTATCATATTTCCAGTGTACATTACAATTATACATTGTGTACTTTTGTTTTCATATTATGACATTAATGTTTGAAAAACAGAGGCAAAACATCGAAATGATAGTTATACATAGAACTACAGTAAATGATGGCATTAAATTGTGTTGAAATCGAATGTAAACATATGCGGAATTACAATTCCTCAATGTTTACATCATATGGAGATAACTAGGCTATATTCATTAGAATGGCTTTACATTTATTGTGTATCCTTTCTGTAATGTTAAAAAGGACCTATACTTAAGTTTCGTGTTATCGGGACTCGTCGTCATTATGTGTTTATAGTCCTAAAATAAATTTCCTGTTTTGCTGTTTTTAGAACACATATCCTTCATCTGTGTAATCAGAGACGTTCAACCAGCGTCAGACTTATCGATATGACTGTGTTCTTTATGTTGTTTGACTTGTGATTTGTATACAATGTCACGTTTATTACTTACTAAAGTTTAATGGTTACAGATATACCCTACTGAGTAAAACAACAGAAAACCTAGGTTCAGGGATTACAATTAACTCTGTATTGATTCAAGTAAACTAGTAACTACATTTGTTTAATTTAGATACCATACAAACATGATTTCAATAAGGAATCAATGCTAAAGATTGTTAGCTGATATTATGGTGCATTTGAAGTCATGTTTAATCATATACTACCAGTCACTTATGTGAATAAACGTCAGTGATTCTACAGTGCCTGTTTTAAGTACATATTTGATGATATGATAAGCAATGTAGATCTAACATCTTTTAAACTGTATGAAATTATTTTGTTTCGATTACTCATTAAATAACTACACAGTAAATACATTAAAAGTTAACAGACTTTTCCTACGGATGTCCATCAGGGCTTTGTTCCAAGTATTTTGCCTTCGGACCATGTAATGGGTGTCGATTGATTTAAATACCCAACTCCAGTTGATTCTCTAGATACTACTCAACCTCATTCAGTGCTATTGGTTCAACTACAACAGATGCCTACTTTAACGCTTAAAAGTTAACAACTACATCAGATGTTTGTTATCACCTGACTTTAAGAAGTAATTTCAAGAACCAAATGAATAAATGTAGTCAGTAAATTTGGGCCATGTTGGGTATGGGGCCGTTACAGGTAAGTAATATTAGATGACATTAGGCAGTACATCTTTAACTGTCCAAACTAAGAAAAGTAAACAATTCAATCATGAATGATAAGTCAAAAGTTTAATCACTCTGTCTTAGTGCTTTTAGTTTGATTCCTGGTAGGATCGTGAATTAAAACTGTTGACTATTGCCGTGCAAAATTGAATTAACTGTTCACTCCTTTCTGGATTTTAGTGGTTGTGGTGATGTAAAATATCATAACATGTAGTAACTATGGTATTATTTTTAAGTGTTCCGTATAGAAGGGACATTTTTAATTAGCCAAAATATCCAACAAGATTGTTATGGTTCCCTTTTCTGAAATATATATGGTTGTTATTTTAAGCAATTAACTTGTTTCTGTTTTCAGTCTATTCAGTCATCAAAACGAACTTTTAAGTTGAGAGTTGAGAAAGATTACAAAGAAGAGTGTTTATGCAGGTTTGAAAAAGAAGAGAAAAGTTACACGAGATGTCCTTTCTTTTATTGAACGACAGCATCAGTTTGTTATCTTATAACTACATATTTAGATTCCATTTAAGCTTATTTTTGCAAAATGATAAAGTCATGAATAATTCCACATAGACTTATCCTGCTGGCGTTGTATAACTCAATTCAATATTTTAACTAGTTTGGGCGTAATTGTCGGCAATGATCGCTTTTTTAGATGAATTCTCTTTTCTTTATTAATAGTGTATACTTTCTCTAAAATCTGCCTATCTAGTGAAAAAAAGGCTAGCCTATCAGAATTATCATTTTTAGTGTAGTGTTGTCAATCGGGAATTTGAACAAGGCAGTGCAATTTTCATTAGAATCCGTGCCTATATCAACGTCAGGTGACTCAAGTGGATAGCATTTGCAACTGAATAATAAAGGTTAGGTAAGTTTATAAACTGAAATTATGTGTTCAAACAAAGGAATAGCTCTGAATGCCGAGTTGAACAAGCCGAGATAGGTTCTTGTATGTCTAAATTGGGGCTGGTTTGTTCGCCGCTTGATGCATTTCGGCGAAGTTATATGACCACGATTAAGGTCAACTGTGTATAATTTTAGCTGTTAGTGTCATGGAACTAGGAACGTTGTTGTGCTGGATCAAATGACTGCATACCAATTGTCTAGCCCAAGATAATTAACCTGAAACTAGCACAGACCCAGTAATCTGACCGTGTGATTGGTTTTGAAGCATAGTGATTCTTGCTTATTGCTGTGTGTCAAGCTAACGAAATCCAATAACGTGCACCTAGATTATGATTATATGGATGCAATTAATCATCGCTTGTCGTGTTGATTAGATCATTCTGATAAAATTCATCATTAGAGGACAATAGCTTACCAATCACTTCAAATAATATTAAACAATATAGTGACAGCATTAACGAGAATATATAATGTAGTGTGAAGTAGTGGATCATATATCGCTTTGGAACTGAAATCATCACTGAAAAGATGCACATGAATGACGTGTACATTTATGAATTATGTAAAGTATAACATGAAATTTGTCAATCATATTTGGTCTTCTGTGACAAATGGTTAATTGTAATATAATCTTAATTGTACCACTGATATTAACTGTATGCCATTTATATAGATTCTGTCTTCAGTCTTTTCCGTGGTGATAAAATGTGTTTTACTTCCCTAATAAAAATACTCCTAAAATTTGTTTCATTAATCAGGCAGTTAGTAATTCGGTGATTATGGCAGAAAGAAGTAATTTAAAGAGATTTTCAAGTTAGAATTGAAATAGGAATCCGTATGATTGTATGGTTACATAATATCGACTGATGTTAAGAAGTAAGAATAGAAGTGTTGTTTAGTGATTCCTGATTTTTGCTCATTTGAAATATAAGTATAAATCAATAGGGATCTATTGTATTATTAATAGATCTACTGAAATCCTCAAAGAGGGTTTCATTAGAGCATTTAATCAATGAAATTTGGGACATTTGGTTACGTTGATCACTTCCAGTCTTAATGTAAATGATGCGACTTCAATTTCATGATAATGTAAACATCTTAAACAAATGTGGACAGTAAAATTTTAAAAAATCTTTCTATAGATATTTTTCAGGCTAATAGACTTTGTATTTCATAAAGTGGATAGAATTCGAGATAAAAGGGGCGAAAATTGGATTATATAGTGAATTAAAGCAAACTAATTTGTTTGGTTATAATTTTATGTTGCAAGTCAGAGTTGTCAGAAATTATCTACAGTTCCTTTCATACTTTTCATTATATTCATTGATTCTACAGACTGCCGAGAGAATATAACTCTTCGTTGAAAGCAAAGCACATTGATACATTTTACTCACTAATAGATAGTAAACTTAATTGCCATTTGTGAATAACAATATATTTCTAGGCATAGTCCTGAGGTCATGATATCTAGTGGAAAATAGAACAGTAATTATTCATGATAAATTATCTCATTTATTAAGGTCATATTTAAAATAGTTGGGAATATATGGGTGAACTAATATGCTACACCAGAACATTAGTCACCGTCGGTACTAAATTTAATGATGATAATGATGATAGTAATAATAATCATTATTATTATGTTAATTGAGGGCTATTCATATGGTCTAATATAATAAATTCTAATTTTAAACCATTACATGTTAAGTGGAAGACTATTATTTGCAATTATTCTTTGTTAGGTAGTCAGAGATATTTGATAGGAAACACTGTTTGACCTACGTTTCTTGTACTCTATCAATCCCAGTCAGCGATCATGAAGGGATAGATATTATTTCGTGGGATCCATCTCAAATATGTATATATATATATATATATATATATATATATGGTTTGCTTGTTTAGTGAGCTGTCCAAGAATAGAGAGGCTATAACAGCGATTATTTTGTCACTTATCATTCTGTGCCTTTAAAAAAGCATTCTTGTCTATCATTTTGGCCATCTTTTACTGTCAACAGTAATATGTAACCGTATATGGCCATTTTTAAAATTCATTTACAGTCGTTTCACGTCCATAGTAGAAGATGAATGAATTCAACTTTTGGCAACTGGTTTATTATATTTTGTTCAAGGGATAATCTTCATTGCAGTTTGACGTGATCATGAAGTTGCTTTCTAGATCGTAATCGGATTATCTTTATACGTAGATGCATTGATTTTCACCTGAAGATATCGTAGTCATCTGTTGGAAAGTCGTATACCATAGTTTGATTTCTATACACCACTCATTCAAAGTCTGATCGACTTGTTATTAAACCTTTCATTAGTTTTTGATCACGATGAATAATTGTAACTATGGTTAACAAAACTGTTTTACCATGTTTCTTTCAGTTCATTGGTAAGAGCTGCAGATGTATGCATAGTTGAGAAGAATTCGGTTTGCTACAGCAGTCTACTACTTAATTAATATTGGTGAATCTATTGTATTTGAACATTACAAACCATAAGTAATGGCTTCTTATTGCAATAAATTATGCAGTTTAGGTTAAAAATGAGCTACAGAACCTGTTACTTGACATCCATTCATAACATGAGCTTGTCAAAAATGACTTTCAATCAGTGATTGACATGTGGAATCAATAGAATGCTGTTTAATCTTCTACTCAAACTCCATCACAGTGCACACCTTATGCTCTACATGGAATTGATCCTTAGACAATCAAGTCTAAGGTCAATTCATCAATATTTCTAACAATTATTGAGAATACAATGTTCTAAAATTAAAACATTCATCTATCCACTATATAATGTGACAACCAACAAATATCACTGATGAAATTTATATCACTCAAAGTCGAATTTTATAAGTATCTGCGGCACCAACTACCAAAGCATTGAGGACTAGTAAGTGTTAAGTTACCGTATATTCGGTGCAGATTTCTTTCATTTAAAAATTTGGAAACTGTACTTTTCTAAAAGCTGATAAATTCATATTTATGATAATTAGAATATTTCGACAGAAAAGTAAATTATTGTGGATTACTCTACAAGACTATTTTGGACAATTGCTTAGAATAAGGATATATTTTTTGTTGGAACATGATTGTTTGAATAAAAGTTGAGAAACAGTGAATTTATCGAATACAATAATAAAACTTTCTCTTTGAAACATTTAACAAATTATCACAATTCGATTATTTAGTTGCAAGAGTTGTTGTCAAATATAGGATGATCAATTTATTTTCTGAGGTTAGTTTATTTAGAACAGATGATACCGATTAGTGGTTATTGGACAACTAATTCTTTGAGATAAGTGGTTTTATTTTATGAAGACTGAAAATATGGAAAAACATTGAAAGAAAACAATATCCGTCTAAAGTCACCCTATATTCATGGGAATTATTGTACTTCAAATGATGTAACTAAGTATGCTAAGTTCATACAACACCCAGCATAGAAGTGACAGATTACTTCAAATCGATTCTTTTTTGTGAGATACTGAGTGAATTAGATTTCATGTCTGCCAATACAAATGAATTTGTAATAGGGCAGTTACATGAGCTATAAATGTATAAACATTTAATCAACTTGTTGTATGTTAATATTTTAACCTATTGATTTAATTGTAATCTTGTGTAGTAAACCATCGTTTTGAAGTGCTTGAAAAAGTTTTGACATATCCTACTCAATTTATTTTCTCCAGTATACTTTTGTTATTATTTTGTGCTCTATGTTTTTACTTCCTTCTGTCTAATAGTAGATGATTATGTATAAAAAGTAATTGGAATCTGCTTATGCTGCATCGTTTATCATTCTTCGTGAACAAAACAACTTAGTTTGGTTGACATTAAAGTGCACTGTGTCATATGCGACACCATTCACTCAAAGTTTGTATAATGTTGTGTCTCTGGCACACTCTATGAAGACTTTAACCTCCTTACACTATCTATTATAGTCAAAATTTATACCAACAAAGTTATTTTTAATATTAACAATTTTATGACATTTTATCCTTCACGGTTTTCAACAACACTGAATTTGACGTTCAAGTGAAGTAATTAGTGATAGTTATCTTTTCTAATAATAGACTATTCCCCTTCCCTCCTGTCTAATGCTTTTATCTACCTAAAAGCTCTTATAAATTGGTTTACATACTGTAATTCACTTTAGTATCTATTGTTTTGATGTTAAAACTGACTGCATTATGACAAATTAACCTTTTAATCCTATAAAGTCACTTCACATTCCACTTATTGTTTCCTCAAATGATCTTCCATATAACTAACCTATTCAACCAAAACACATCATTTTGTATCAAAAATATTCTACTAGTAGACACTGGACATGAAGTAGATGACGAGAATGTATTTTAAATAATCATCGAACAGCACGGATCAATATCATTAACAATTTTCTAATGCCTACTAGAGAAGACTAAAATCAAACCTTTTGTATATAAAAAGAGTCAGTGTTTAACAATTATTTACCCTCGTAACAGTAATAGATCTATGATCTTGTCTCAGTTGCTTTACCTTCATGACTGCATTCCGTTGAGTTCTGTTTTCTTACTTATCTTCATATATTCATAAGTCTGTGTTAATAAGTAAATAGGGAAATATTATTCACCACCACTTTTACTTAACTCATTGATATATATTCATACTGTACCTTTATCATATTACTTAATCAAATTGTCGTCAGTAGTTATTGCAATTATCGTCCTATTTATTTATACATACTCTAAATACAAATCTATTACAAGTTCAATGTCTAATATACATGTATACTAATAATTTCAACTAATAGTCTAAATGTAAGTGATGAGAAAACATTAAAATTCACTGAATTCAGCATATTCTGAAAATTCCATCATTCTTGTTTTATTTAAATGCTTGAAAAAAATAGTTTGTATCAAGAAGGATAAGCTAGAAAAGACAAAATGATTTGTTTATAATCATTAAATGATTCCTTCTTTGTGATGATTCATATTACTTATCTTTATAATCAGTTGAAATAACATTTTAACTTGTAGGAGATACATTAAACTGTTAAATGTTTGTATGAAATGTAAGGAATAAGCACATAGAAAAAGTTTCGATAGTTAACGAAATTGTAAAAGCGCGATACTTAACAGGTAATAAAATATTCATGAATATTAAAATACATGAAGGTTAATTTCACTGTAAACTAAGTTTCTGTATGTTTCATCAATATTTATAATGTTTGTAATGTTATCCATAGCAAAAGTTTTATATTTCTATGTGAAGAATCAAACAAATCTTTTGTTTAGTTGGTTGTAATTATTACAGATTGGTATCCGGTGAGTGATACTAGAAACTAAGGATTATTGAACAGTTATGTCATCTTAGTATGAAACTATTCAGCTACACGCACTCTTGATTTCTCCAGGGAATACAATCAGAAATCTTCAGGTCTCAGGCCAAAATCACTAAACTGGCATCTAATGGTAGAGTTTTTGCTTTTATTTAGGTGGCATGACAACCTCAATTGTTTTTATACGTCACAAGACGATTTTGGAAATGAAATAGTTACCACATACTACATTGAATGATCGTCGTGCTATATTATAAATAAACCCCTAAAGAAATACTAGGCTAGCGCCACTGTAATGCCTCGTTCTAGGACGGAACAGATGTTCATTAATCTCTTTAGTTGGTACTCAGTCTGTGACAAATACAAGCAACTAAACTTACTACTTATCTCTACAAAACGAGTCTTTTGTTCACAAATTTCTAGACAACGAACATTTTAACATTATTACATATTTTTAATCGGTGCTATTGCTGGGATAGAATTTTACGGAGCTTGGATAAATGTTATTGTACAGTTCCGACGAATCCTTTACACCTCATATATTTCATTTTTTTATCCATCACATTAAATCTATGAAGTAAGTGTGGCGAATGCAACAAAAATATTGATTCACTGATGAGACATGAACATATTATATTTACAAATAATTAATGAGTAAAGTGTGGGCTATGATTTGTTATAGAAACAATGAGAATCAGAAAACATTGTATAGCAGTCTGATTCTGGTCTATGGGACATCAAGAATATTGAAAATAGGATCAAATCCGGAATTATCCTGCCTTGTCATGTGCACAATAAGTTTCTTCATTTAAATGAGCATTTTGAGCTCACGTGTAAGCTATTTTGATTTAAATTCATGGGTAAGCAAATGACTGTCTAAATTATTATTTGACTAAAAGGTGACTAACTAAGATAGGAGTCATATCAAATGATGATTGATTTTACTCACTCTTAAATTGGTGTACTCAAGATGGCATACTTTGGAAACTATAAAAGATTTCAGCTTAGGTGAATTCTTTTATTAGAGTGGTTTTCTGGGAGTTATATTGTTTGACTGATAACCTTTCATTATCTTTTTGACCAGGATCATCAACGTATATTTCATACAGGCTTCGTTTAAATCTAAAGCCAAAATTCTCATTAAATCAACTAACAATCATGCTTATGCACTTTTTGTCTACTGAAGTTTTATGAGTAGTATAATATAACGTGCAAAAATACTTTTAACCCAGGATCTGATATCTAATATTTACTAAGTAGTGAGAACTATGCCTTTCATTGAGGAATAAACAAGGATTGTTTCTTTACAGTAACTATATGCGGTAACAAAGATGAATTTGTACTGACCATTCATTAATGTATATCAAATACATTTGTAAGTTCACAGTATCATTCATCTCAAATTTTTAGACTTCCAAAAACGTTTATGACGAAATCTTAACAGATCATAACTAACCAAACATTGCGAAGAGGAAACTGCTACGCATGGTTTGGCTGAATGTCAGGAAAATAAATCATTAAACCCCCAGTTGCTGAACTGTTTCTCTGTACTGGAAAAATTTCTGCATCGTTAACCAGCACAGCTTTAGTCGCAATTTATTATTTTTAATTACATCTTATTATGTTACAATAAATAAGGTTGAAGATTCACCTCACAAGTTGATAATAGCTAAATATATATTGCAAGGTCATGACCAATGAAAACGTTCCTTATCAACAACATTGAATGATAGCTACTCATTATTGCCCGTTGACTGATATAAGGCACGTAAATTATTAATATTCTACTAAGCGGTATTAAGATTTACTTTAAGTGAGAGGCTAAAATGTTTTGGAATTGATTCTGATGCATGTAGTAAAAGCACACGATTGATATATTCTGTATCAAGAACAATATCTTTCAGTATTTCTTGACTTTTAGTAGTTGTCTATATAAGTTTTCTCCTATGCGTAAATTTTTAAATTTAGTGCTCCCTTTGACACACTGTGCTAGGATTATCATAAGTTGCAGCGAAATGTCCATTTTGTCATATCAAATAATCGTTATATGTAAAAGTTTGTCAGAACTCGGGTTCAGGGATTTCAATGAAGTAAACCCTTACTTACTTGTAATTTAAATTGAAATCTTAAGAAAAATTTCTTATGGATAGTGGATACATTATACATGTTGGCTATCATTAAGTGTCACAAATATGTCAGCGAACATATTTATAATCATCAGCACCAAATATCAGTCATATTAAATAACGTTTCAATATTTAATACACACATGAATAAAGTAATCTGACTTTAGATAATACTAATTTCTGTTAGTTTTATGAAATATAGGACGTGGTACAAATTGAAGTATTTTCCATTTGCATAGGCCGGAGAAAACATAGAATCACAAACCAAAAACAAAGCAAAATTTTAAAAATAACAACAATAACATGAATCTAATTACCAAGGTTTGAAAAAATGTACCTATGAAACAGATAGTACCACATTGCAGACTATGAGCGTCAACGAAAAAAAAAATATATATATACAGTTTAGAAGCTCACATTCATAGAATCGCTTCAATGATAAATTGTAATATCAATAAGCTAACTCACCACCAATGTATGCCATATTGTGTTACGTAAGCCGCTAGACTACGACTCGTTCAATACAGTTTGAGCAGAAGAAATTGAGATCGTTTGTTATCATAATCATGTCTTTATTTTTCCTCTACAGTTTTTCAACATTTATATTCTGACTACTAGCAGTAGTATGTCTAAAGCTGTAACACTTAAGCAAGCTCGTTGATATGGTCACTAAATAGTATAAATTGCATTTGTTAATGTGTTCAGCATGAAGTTGGAGAATTTTAAGCAGTAAGATAGCATTATTTTTGGACAGAATAAAACTGTTCGTAATAAACCATTCATTACACAATTTATTACCTAATTCGGTTTACATTTCAACATATACACATATGTTTTAATCAATCATAAAGAGCAAACGTTTTATTCATTATTTCAGTAAAGCCTTGTGATTAAGTTCCAAACAGAACACAATCCAGCTATAATATATAGTACCGACTACAATTTGATAGTCAAGCTATGGAATTCAGTATATGTAAATAAGTGCTACTTTTTAACTTAAGGAGACAAGTATGCATTTACGCATGATGCAATTTGATCACAAAGTCAATTACTTTAATCCCACTAAAAAGAAACGTATTAATTTTGTATATATATTAATGAATTATTCCAATTACCTGCAAGGGTGTTTCTAAAAATTCTGAAAACTAGGAAGTACTGAGAAGCCTTCAGTCATAGTGCTACTCGGCTGTGCTCATCTATGAAACTCCAGACATCCATATCTCATAAAGGGTACTTAACCTAAAGACCAATGAAATATCACTAGAGGTAAATATCAAGTAAATTACATTTTCACCAATTTCTCGTGTTTGGAAATCTCTTAAGTAAGCTGATATTTATCACCAAATGGAAATAATTTACAATGAACCATAACTTCTTGAATATATAGCAGAGGTTTCATGGTTACCAGGTTACAACAATATTCTCTGCATTTAAGAGATATTTGTAATACTTCTATGACTTGGTAGGTGCTCTTATAGAATTCACTGTGTTATTTTTCGTATCCCTTACGATTAGCATTTAGTACGTACCATGATGTTGGTTATCATTCTCATGAGTATATCTTCCTTCGTCTCATTATTATTATTATTGTTATTATTATTATTACTAGTAAAAACACTATCTTAGTATCAGTTTGTACTGTTTTGATTAGATATATCATATATTACACAGTTATAATCAACTCAGTAGTTGCCACGATTAGCTTCATCTTTTTCATTTATGCATAGAAATATTACTTTATATTAGACAGAAGCCTAGTGATGATTTAATTGGCGCATTAATTACAATTCTGTTGCTATAGAATGTTCGAGAATAGATTAACTGTTCTTAGGAATCAACAATATGTTTGTTATTAACAAATTTTTTACTAAGATTGAATCCACTGGTTATAAACTAGTGTTTCTTAAATGTTTGACTGAGTAAAGGTATAAATAAAAATGACTATTCAATACAAACTGATACATTTCAAGAGATCTGGATATCACATTGGCTTACACATATTCAACGGAGGTAACAGATACAGGAAATCAGTTGGAATTAACTTCAATCTTGTCCACACTTAAAATAAATTATTACTCTAATTTAATTGAAAAATAATAATTATAAATGGGGTAAAAGTTAATATGGAGAATCTACAGGCGGATTGAACTAACAATGTTGGCAACATTAATCAACATCATTAGGAAATAATGTTTCAGTGGAACGTCATGCAAACGTCAATTTTCTCTCCAGCGTTTATATTATTTCTACATGGGTGAAATTCAGATACATGGTTTCTAAAAAGGAATCAATAAAATTGTGTACATGAATACAGCTGTAGTAACTGTAATGCAATAAATGTGAAACAAACTTCGGGACCGAGAATAAAACTCTTTAGTACGGTTGGAAAACTTGCAGAGATTGAATAACAGCAGAGAATTTACAGTATAAACGTATCCGAACAATTTGAATAGAAGGGAACAAGTACAGTTAATTGTATTATGAATATCGTTAATCAACATGTAAACTGTATAATTCATATATTTAACGCCCTCTCTAAATAATAATTTATCGGGATCGAAGATGTTGGATATAGACGAGTACTTGTTTATTTGTTTAGTACATTTTGGATTTACCTCATATAACATTCAATTGAATGCCAAATATACACAATTTGTTAGTTGTTCTGTTAATGTAGTGTTACATTTCTTATCTTGTTTTAATGCTTTTATTTTAGACAAAACAATTTACTTTAACTGTAACCCAAGGCATAATTTCCTTACTAAGTATGTATTGCAACTCACAACTTCACATGTCATTTTTCGTTTCAAATATTACACATTCTTACTGAACACGGAATCATCAACGCATGATGACTGAATAAATGGTTAGTCTAAAACCAATTTGGAGACTATTTGTCATTCCAAATTATGATTTTGATTATTCACTTAAAGAAACTTGAATTAGATTGAGAGTGAAACATTGAAATCATTAAGTTCTCAGTGACTAAACTTTTTTAAATATCTTTAGCTTTTATTGTTGGGAAACTTATTCTTACATGATAGTGTTTTACCCAACCTGATCTAGGTAATTTATTTAACTTATAGGCTACAAAAATATCATATTGGTCACTACTCGATGATCAACAATGCAAATATATAAGCTCTATTAAGGAGTAATCATAACCAGAATAATTATGCAATACCTGTAAAACTAAGTGATTAGGGTTTGAATCAGTTAGGAAGCATCATTTCTGACACGATTAAAGTAAACGCTTGCTAACAAGTGCTAAATAGCGATAACCTTGATCAAACTCTTACATTCACTATTCCATTATCCATTTTTCATAAATATGAAATTCAAGTTATGAAATCGTTAGCTGAAATGAACAATCTATTAGAATAAAACAGACATTATTTGATTTCAGTTACTTTTAAAGATTCTTTAAAAACCAATTCATTAATTTAACTTTTATTTTAAAATTATTCGGTTATCTTTTACAAAAATTAGTTCAGATTAAAATTTCTTTAGTTTTTGTTATTTCACCTTGATTAATATAATAATAACAAATTTTTGAAATGATAGCCGAATATTGATTGATTGGTAGATTGTATCCAAATTACTACATTTATGACTATGACATAATCATTAATCATGAATTTAATCCAGAAAAAAAGTCAAAAAAAGAAAAACAAAGAAGACAGAAGCATCAATTTCAAAATTAATCCCTACTTTATTTTTAATACTGTTCTACATAGATAGTCATTTCTTTGCATAAAAGAAAACAATCATAATTCTTTATGATTATTAAATGTCTGTTTATTTAATGTAGAATCATTAAAATAAAAAAAAAGTTAAGTAGTAAATAGGTAATATGATAGAATAATAAAGTTAAACTTGTATCCTTAGCGTTACTATTTATCATGATTTGTAGGTGGAAATCTGTTTAATTTTTTCTCTTAAGGAATATTATTTAACATAATAGACAATGCATTTGTGAATAATTTTCATAACATTTAATGCAAAGAAAACAACTATGATTAATGATGATGAAAAAAAGATGAAAGTGAATAGTTACTAAGGTTTTCTTTTAAGTAGAAAAAACGGTGAATAGTAGAAGACAATTTATTTCAGGATTAAATGTCATCTGTTTTGATTTTCTAAGACTGATGTCTACTAATATCCGGTTTTCTTGTAGATTACAGATTACTTATAGTTAACATATGTATATATATAAGTTAAATGTCATCATTCAGAATCGAGTAATTTAGACAATAAAAAGTGCCAGCATAAATAGTCTTCAGATCTAGAAGTGAAATAATTTTTTTTGGGGGGGGGAAGTTGATCAACTTTAAGTGACTTTGAGAAATTACTAAGCAAAACACATTACAAATGATGTGGATGGAACAATTTAGTAAAGAAATTGAAGTGGTGAAAAGCGATCTACTCAATCAGTAAACTTTTGCTATGAGATATGATTGATTGCATTGGGCTGCTCTTTAAAAATCTCAAATTGAGTTAAAATTGGGAATTAAAAATCATGGTTAGAATAAGGCATTGGTTACTTATACACTAATCCTGAATCCTTGTGTTGGCAATGGACCCTCAATTCATATTTTCTCTGTGCATTTTACTTACGGTTCCTGGGGGGGATGTAATATGCACTAACGCCCTACTAGACGTTTTAATGATGAAACAATAAAATTTTAAAAATATTTCCTAATGTGTCTTAAGTTATTATATTTCTTCTAGTTTGCTATGATGAGGTAATCTTTATCTTCAAGTCCCTTCAAGAATTATTTTAATTTACTCGTACCGTATATTATTACCAAATTGATGATAATCAGGTATCCTGGTAACCAAATATTAATAGACTTTACTTAGATCCTAATAAATTGTCAAAAATCCATTACTGGGTTTTTAATTTAGTGTAAAACCATTGGAATTGTTTCATTAGATCTGATTTGCTGGCAAACAAATACTAGTTTCTTTGGCCATTCACTATTAACTGTTGATCTATTTAAAGACTATGCACTATATGTTATTAAGAGAATTCTTTTAAAAAGGAAGGCATTAGGGTACTAATCGAACACTTTTAGTAAGAAGAACTGTAAGCTAATCATTTCATGTCTGAAATAAAATAAATTTGTGTGCTAATCTGTGAGTGAAATGTTTACTTACTTTTAATAATAATAATAATAATAATAATAAATACTGTTCTCTATACATCACGAATATAACTAAACTTAAATGATTTCAACACTTATGACTACAAACGGTCTTGTCATCGATAAGAACAACAATAAAAATTTGGTAGTATTACTATCAAATGTCAGTGTATGCCTTCGTAATAGGAAAGCGTAATTAATGCAAAAATATATACTCTTTGTCAGTGTTCCTATAAGATATAAATAAAATGAAACTAACAACGTTAAATTTCAAGTTTCTTATTGTCATTCAGTAAACCTCCTTTTTGTAAACTTTGCTTGATTATGTAATCATTCTATGATCATCAGATCAGGATATTTGTAGCAGTATGAAAATACCTTAATATAAAATGAATTCAACTTATTCAGTTAATTCATTTTGACTTTTCTTTTGTTACATATTAGAACTATATCTCACTTGACTTTTACAAGAACGTTAAAGTAATAACCTCGACGAATCAAAAGTACCATTTACCTGAGGCATTTCCATATTAATATACTTCTGATATTTGGTCTAATAGTGATTCATTTGGCAATAGTCTGTTTAGAGAAAACCGAATATGTACCTATGATTTAAACTGGATTCTGGTCAGTAAGTGGCATTTAAGACACCTGTTTTTTCTTAGAAGAAGTTTATCAGATAAATGTTCTTGCATCCATCCAGTCAGTGGTATGAGCATTGAAACCAGGTTGTCTACACATTCAACTAGACTGTCCCAGGTGGAATCAAACGCTAGTCATCTACATTTAATCATACATATGAACTACCATTATACTGAAGCAGTAATTTCAGGATTTAAATAACTTGCTTGAGAAATAATAATAATAATAATACTGTTCTCTATACATCACGAATATAACTAAACTTAAATGATTTCAACACTTATGACTACAAACGGTCTTGTCATCGATAAGAACAACAATAAAAATTTGGTAGTATTACTATCAAATGTCAGTGTATGCCTTCGTAATAGGAAAGCGTAATTAATGCAAAAATATATACTCTTTGTCAGTGTTCCTATAAGATATAAATAAAATGAAACTAACAACGTTAAATTTCAAGTTTCTTATTGTCATTCAGTAAACCTCCTTTTTGTAAACTTTGCTTGATTATGTAATCATTCTATGATCATCAGATCAGGATATTTGTAGCAGTATGAAAATACCTTAATATAAAATGAATTCAACTTATTCAGTTAATTCATTTTGACTTTTCTTTTGTTACATATTAGAACTATATCTCACTTGACTTTTACAAGAACGTTAAAGTAATAACCTCGACGAATCAAAAGTACCATTTACCTGAGGCATTTCCATATTAATATACTTCTGATATTTGGTCTAATAGTGATTCATTTGGCAATAGTCTGTTTAGAGAAAACCGAATATGTACCTATGATTTAAACTGGATTCTGGTCAGTAAGTGGCATTTAAGACACCTGTTTTTTCTTAGAAGAAGTTTATCAGATAAATGTTCTTGCATCCATCCAGTCAGTGGTATGAGCATTGAAACCAGGTTGTCTACACATTCAACTAGACTGTCCCAGGTGGAATCAAACGCTAGTCATCTACATTTAATCATACATATGAACTACCATTATACTGAAGCAGTAATTTCAGGATTTAAATAACTTGCTTGAGACTAATCATTTCAGTACATAGTAACAGCAAGAAGATACAGACACTTTCACAATACATTATGCATCTATTTTATAATTCAGCTTTCTGTAAAATCATTCAACAATAAATACTTAAATTTCATCTGATATACTTATGTAAACAGAATGATTCAGTGTCTGTGTTTAAAATATATTTTGTAGTCTCATATTAAATAATGTCATATCACTGAATTATCAACACCTGTTATCGTTTTAAAAACTACTTTACATTTTATGGAACAAATTTAAGTAGTATCAAGAATCATACTATCAATTTAATCTTGACTTTTTTGTAAGTGAATCTATAACATACCTTGTCGTTCATTTAATAGGAAATTTACAAAAATTCATATTGTTACCTAATATTTACAGAAATATTTAAGATATGGTAATAATAAAACAGACATATCACATATCGCAGTTCCCGAGCATTCAATGTTGAATAGATGAGTAATTATCTCAAATAACTATAAAACCGAATGGTTCTAATGTAAGTACTTAGGGAATTGTAAATTTCACCCTGTATATGACCAAGTTACGTTTGTCGTATTACCAGAGCAACTTCTAACGACTGAACCCACTCTTACGAATGAGAATAAATCAGAAAGCAAATAAGGATGGAAGAGAAGTTACATTTAATCGTAAGTAGAGCGTCAATGGGATGGCAACGTCTAGTCAAGCAAACTAGATAGAGAGATGCTACCCACATTGAGTCATGACGTGATCTGGTCGTGATGCGTGACTGAGCGCCTTTAAGTAGTCGTGTCCGCCTAAACAAACATGGTAAGCATCAATGTCGAGAGCCTATGTAACTATTTATTTTGGGGATTATTTGCCGCTACAATCGCTTATCAATCAGTATCAATTTACACATGCTATTTTTGCTTGTAATAAATCGATTTTGTTTATTAACCTAAACAACTTAGAATAAAGCGGTAAAGTTACATGTTCAAACTAATTGGTTCAAATCGTTGTACTTGTTTTCTTTTTTAAAAAATATTTAATTTATATCCAAGAAGAACATCATATAGTATTCACGTGTAATGCAGGACCATATTTATAAGCAGCTAACACAATAAAGAAATTTGACAGCACTGTATCGGCTGAATTATGAATTTATTCTACCATGATATTTTATCATTTCAAAAACATTACAATCACACTGTATACAAAAATACTTCTAGGTGCTACATGTAGTGATAAGAACCAAATTAACGAAAAACACAAAGAAGAGAAATCTGTATTCAAACATTACAGGTTTTCGTAAAGGTGCAATTCATTTTAATCTACAATTAGGGAGGTGTTGTGCAGATGGTTAACTGTGGATTTCGATATCACGCTTTAAAACAAAAGAAATTATACACTTTGGTAATGGTAAACTATTGGCTAATGAAAATGTTTGTTTATTTGAATAAATTATATGTGGTTTTTAAAATTGTACAACATTAGCTATTTATAATCATAGACACTACTGCTGTTATTTTAAATAATCTAGCTTCAATGTAGATATCAAAATAGTTCTACTTTCGAGGTTAGTTTCTATACTGAAAGGAAAAGCTATGTTTTAGATTAACAACTGACTTGAAACTATACAAATTTTCATAAGGTTTTCTAAATCTGATACTTAAATATGTAAGTGGTAAGTCAGTCTCACTGTAAGTATTATAAGCTGATTTTTAGAGTTTGTATTGATTATTCAAATCTACCTTTAAGTAATTCACTGCTTTTGAAGAACTTAATAACTACCCATATATATCTCCTAGAATATACAATAACGTGAAATCTTAGAGCAGACTATGAAGTCCAACAAACAAAAATGAGTAAATCAATCAGTAATGACTACAAATTCATATGAAAATTTTCCTGGAAAGTATGCTGAATTCTGAATCGCTTTGCCTTGTAATGAAGTAAGATATTTTCTAAATGGATCAAAACAAAAAAACAAAATGTTTCTCCTTTTTGATAGGTAGGTTCTTAAAATGAATGATTAGTTAAAGACACAAGATGATAAATCATCTAGAATACGGTATCGAAAAATCCCCAAAATTTAATAATTTTGTATCAATAAAAAAATGTGGTATGACTCGATGTTTTTTGCAGCCTGATGGGGACTTTTGTTGAAGAGTGTAGAAGAGGGGATATTTGAGTTATAGATTTGACTAGGCAATAAGAGTTGAGAGGATTCTTTAAATAAACCAGCTCTTGATAGTTGCTTTAACTCATAATCATACTCTTCATGTTTCATCATTTTTGTCTTGTAACTAAAGATTTTCATAGTAGTAGCACAATACAATAAGTCTAATCTCATTTTAAAAGTTCATTATTCACATAAATAGATTTATATACAGTCTAATTGTTTTCTGTTGTCGTTTGTAATGTTAGTGATTTACATCTTTTAGATTTTGATTAGAATCAATAAATTATCAGCTTACTTTGGTCCTGACTAGTCAGAGATCCAGCATACTGGTTACATTAAAATAAACGCGTTATTGCTTATCTTCTGCAGTGAGGTTGGTAGCTTGTGTGTATATCTCTACCAATAAGAAATGGACATATCGACCATCTCGTTGCATATGCATTCAGTATTTACAGAGTTAAGCAAAATTTGCATCATTAAATGAAGTATATCCCAGTAATATTCCTATGTGGGAAAGGTACATGTATTCATTCATTAGCACGTCACACTACGAGGAGCATAGGTCGCCGACCAATATTCTCCAATCAAATGCGTCCTAGGCTTACCTTTCTAGTTCTTCCCAAGGGTTATTCACTTTTATCATATCTGTCTCCAACTCCCGATGCAATGTATCCTTGGGTCCTTCACTTTTCCTTAGGCATTGTGGATTCCAAGTTCGCGCTTGTCTTGTGATGCAGTTTGATGAATTCCTCAATATGCGTTCTACCAACCTCCAGCGTCTTTTCCGAATTTACTTCACAGCTGGATTTTGGTTGATTTGATCTCTTCAACATAACGTTGTTACTGTTAATGTCTTACCGAGAGATCTGAAATATTTTGTGGAGACAGCTATTTATAAATACTTGTATACTTTGAAAAATGATTTTCGAAATTCTCCATGCAAGTTTCCGCCCCCCCACCCCACTTCCCATACAACATAACTTTCTTGACGTTTGTAAAGAATTGATGTTGGTTGACAACTGCTTTCTGTTTCATTTGTTTTTCAATTGTAAAAGTGGTTTTGTTACGCTGCTAATTTATGTCTTCACATGTAAATCATATTGCTGTTGTTTCTAAATGATGCTGATCAGGTATGTACAAGGTTCTACTTCTTTCAGAACATCTACATAAAGTGTTGAATCTAAAAATCTTATATTTTTTCTCTGTTGTATGTTTAAATCTACTGCTACAGAGGCTGATGCTACACTGCCTCTCTTCACCTGTATTTATTGTTATATATGTAGAACAAAAGAGGTAGATCATATATTAAGTTCAAATTGTCCAACTGCATCCATACTGTATATTCTGAGTTGTAGTGGTTAAAGAATACATACAACAATATATAACTTGACTATTAAAAATTTTATATTCTAATGATAAAGTCAATTAATGTCAGCTAATTATTAACATGTAATTATTTGACCTCATAAATAAAATCGATCATTTAATTACTATAATCAGAACATTTTATAGAATAAAAAATAGTTAAGAAATCGTAGGTCATATAAAATTAAACCTGATAATATGGAATCATTAGTTTCTATAGTAAGTTTTTTTTTTATTTTTAAGTATAATCACTTATATAAAGAATAATCTTACATATTCAGGTAAATAATTTTTCTTTTTTTTTTATTTCTTTCACTAATTACATAATGAACTGTTTAATACTTTTTTTCTCGAACAACTTTTTATTACTAAATTTAGATGAATTGTACTGAAGTCGGATTGTGACTGGCAAGTGGAATCCAGGAAGCGCGTTTCGTACTATTTGGGACTCATCGGCTGGATGTACCTGCATCCCAATGTTGATGTTCACACTGGGATTCGAACTCAGTCCGCTTCGTGTTAAACGCCACCGCGTTCACCACTAAGCTACTGTGTCCAGACAGTTACACATGTGTGCAACGGGCATATATATATATAATTAGGATAAGCTTGTATTTTCCCGTTGATTTGTAATGGGATAAATTGTATTTTTGTTTTTATTTTTCATGTTGTTTTCTAATTTCTAAATGAATTGATTTATTATGATCATAATTTTAACATTTAATTACTTTATTGTACTTAGACAAGTGTAAAGTTAACCAATATTCATAAAAAACATTTTTTGTTAACTAAAGAGATAGTTAAAGTCAATTGATTTTTCATACATTTTGTACTGCTTATTATTTTTTAAGAGAGAAAAAATAAATATTTGTGATGAATAAAATGAATTCATTTTATTTCGTTGGTTTCTCATTACCTACTGAATAACAATTTAGAATGATATTGTTTTACAAAATTAATATTTGAAACAAAGTTTAACATACTCATGAGAATGAGTATGAACTTGGTTGAAATCAAACATGTTATACAAGTGAACATAACTAAAATGTTGGAGAAAATGCTGTAACCATATATATCCAATACAAAAGAAGGTACTAGAAGACAAAATAGAGATCAGAGTTCAAATGATTACACAATAACAGGCGGTTACAAATATTTGAGAATAATGAGAATTAAGCTCAGTTGATGAACTTAAAATAACCTAATCAAACACAAATCCATCTAAAAACAGTGGTGTAACAAAAAATGTTAAATACAAAAAGAAGAAATATATGAAGCTAAGCGATGAACATAACGACACGTAAGTTAGGTTATCAAGGTAAAGAAAGGCTTATAACAAACCTTTTTTTGGACACAGGTTTGGTTTCAAATCATTTAGTGGGAATTACTTTAGCATGTTTTAGAAAATTTGAAGTTTTTGTCTATTAAACACTTTGAATGATTCATTGATATCAATCTGGTGTCTTGTGTCAGTCAAATGTTTAGCGACTGTGCAATTGAATGTCATTATTTCTGTGAATCTTAGATTTTTCTGGACATGTTCATTAAAGCGTGGGTAGGCCCTTCTTTCTGTTTGGCCAATGTAAATGCTACTGCAGGTACACGTAAATTTATATATACAGTTGGTGGCAACATAAGAAAGATACCTGCCGATTTTTGTTTGTTTCAGTGAACATGTTGTTATGTGCGATAAAACCAGTTTCGTAGCATAAAAAGTTCTCTTTAGAGCTGAGCTAAGTCTTCTTCTTACTGTTTTAACAATATCATCACCCTTGAAATCGAGTTGAAGGAAAACAGCCTTCTTAAAGACTGTAATTTCATTTGGTTTATCAGGTTTCTTGTTGACTGTATTTGTAAATGAATTTTTCTGGGTAGCCATTGTATTTTAAAAACTATTTAATGTTAAACTGCTCTGAATCTATCGTATCTAAAGTACATATCTTTTTGGCTTTAAGAACCAATGTTTTCACTAATGCTATTTCGTAGTTGATTGGACAGTAGCTATTGAAATTCAAGAACACTCCATTCCACGTCATTTTTCTGTAGATCGACGGTCTCACCGAACCATCTTCTCGACGTTACACGGTAATATCCAAGAAATGAAATTTATTATCTTTTTCCACCTCCATAGTAAATTGAACATCTTTATGTGCATGTTTGAAAATTTTCAATTGATTTTATAAACAGATAGTCTGCTGTGAGGGTTATATGATATTATTCAGTGTTGTATCTTTGTTATATACTTAACGGCTGGATGTTTTGTAACTGGTAGAAACTTTTTATTTGATTTAAGGAGCTTATATTTTGTTATTAGGGTAGCTTACAAGCTTTAAATGTACCTAAGTTACAGTTGCTTTTAATGAAGTAACCTAATACGACACCACAAGGTATCGTTTTAACAAAGGTTAAATAAACTATATAAACTGTAAGTGTGAACATTATAATCAAATACTACTTTAACAGACCATATTATACTTTTGAATGAAATTGTATTGTGGATAATACGTCTAAGTAACTCAGTGTTTCATCCACCCTGTTCGCAGGAATGTATTTGACACTATCCAGAAGATAAATATTCAGTATGTTTCTCTCCCCATCTAATTTCATTAGTTATCTGTAATTGAATTCAAGTTTACAAATATTCCTTTTAAAACAGTGTCTTATTATTAGATGTATGGTAACGGTTAATCAAATTGCTACCATTAACACCTCTTTCTTTACTACTGACAATTTATAGACTTTACTACTAGCTAACGTATAAATATCTTAACATACACGTCTGAAATAGGACCTATCTCGTTTTTACTTAGTACATTGCCCCAAAAAGTCCATCATTCTAAATCCATTGAAAGTTAAGGCTTAATTTATGATGAAAATATATTTGCCTATCATCAAACATGATACCAACTGTACCAAATGTTAATTATCTATTGTATTTTTGGCGATAGTCTTGTTTCAATTATCGAATCATTTTATAAAACAAGCAACTAAAATACGGTGGTTTTACGTTAAACATGTTCATTTTCACGAGTAGGTATCAAAATGTTAGTAAACGAAACAATTGCTCTGCTTGAATGTGCTACTTTTAACAATGAACGCTTAGTATTCGATGTGGAATAGAAGCAGAAACTTTGCTGGGTAAATATTTGCTAGTGTTCACATTCAGTTTCTCTATGATATGCTATTACTTTAAAATGCTTAAAGATTTTAAGCGTAATAAATAGGTCAGTTAAAAATTAAAACTGATTACATAGCAATAAAGTTTAAAAGTGAAAGGGGATTTGATTTGAAGTGGTTTTGTTGAGATGGGTATTTAGTTTAGTTTCCGTATTCATCAGACATTGATGTCAGTTGGATACCACGAAAATCCATATAGTACTAGACCAGAGTACTAGACTCTTCAATTCCGACAGGAAATTAAACCCTTGAATTTTGTGTTATTTTGAAAGCTTAACAAACTGCACTACTGGGCAGATGTCTCATTTTCACCAATTTGTGATAAAACAAGATGATCATTGATTATCGCTATTGATAATTGTTTCACTTCCTACAAGTTTGTACTCCACTAGTTGCAACTTGCCACCAGAACTTCAAGAATATCCTATAGTTAATCATTAATGAGCTGACAGTTGTCTTTGAATTGTGGTGGTTTTGTGAATGCAGGCATCAATTTTAGAATTAAACCGTTAATTATTAAAAATAACTAAACAAATTTTGGAATGAACATTATGAGTACAATTAGACGTAGCGACATACGTTTAAAATCAATTTGATGGCTATGACGAATAGAGGAAGTAATCAAACAAACATCTAATGAATACAATGACTTTGTTTATTTACAATAATGTTTATGGACCCGCCTTGTTTACAGAAGACGACTTTCAGATACAAATGACTCAAAGGATATTCTATTATGCATAATGAATCATTTTCTAGTTTAAACACCTCATTAAATTCAAAACTTTTGTATAATATAAAATGAAGTTAAACTGTAAGATG
The DNA here is from genome assembly GCA_034768735.1 of Schistosoma mekongi. NCBI lineage: Eukaryota > Metazoa > Platyhelminthes > Trematoda > Strigeidida > Schistosomatidae > Schistosoma > Schistosoma mekongi. Next base: position 52,524,686 of record CM068306.1, read on the forward strand.
CTTCTACATAAAGTACTTATTCTATTAAACAGATTTGTTTTTTCATTTAAACAATTCAATCCGACAAGTTAATATTCCATTGAATTTGAATTAAAGATAATAAGTATAATTCTTTTGACATGAATCTAGTTGTATTGAGTAACTACAACAACATTTCAATTAACCATTTTTCAAAGAAAACAGTCAATTTAAAATATTGTCTTTTTGTGTTTACATAAAACAAAAAAGAAAAGAAAAAAAAGAAGAGAAAATTCAATGAATAAAATGACGCTGATTTCTTTGATAAATAAATCATCATTAATTCATTTTTATGACGACTAAAATTATTAAAAATGTTTTACTGATTTTTTTCTTTGCTTTTTTTTTTACTTTTTATTTTTTTCATATCAAAAATTATGTCATAGTAATTTTCTCAATGAAACTTTATTCCATTGAATAGAATTTTTATCAATATTTTAATATTTAAAAGTATAGAAAAGTTAAACAAACAACTAACTAACTAAAAGGAAATTGAATTTATAAATTAGACAATAAATTAGAAAATGTTTAAGTAGACATGCAATGTGTATTTATGAAGAGTTTGAAATTGTTTGACATTTATCTATTGAATGTGGTGATTTGGTTTCGTTTTTAAATTTTGCATAGAAACAAGTGATAGATACACACTGCTATGTATTCAATCATATTCACAAAGAGAAAAGAAGAAAAAAAATAGAAAACTATAAAAAATCTTAGTCAATTTTTCATGATGACTATGAAAAACAATTAAATTATTGAAATAATGTATGAATTGATTGGAGATTGACAAACAAGATATTTTTGTTAATTTGTTCAATTGTTTAATCATTTTTATTTTCTATAATTACTAAATGAAGAAAAGTGGTCTTTCATTATTATTGTAAATAATGAAGGCAACAAACTAATTTGAATGAAATATATTTGTAAATAATTTTAGCAAGCTCTACGCAAATCCATCTTAATTCAGATATAACGATCAACTTACTAGTAAGTACCTTCAGAATGTTCACGAAGCTCTAGTGAGAAGTCGCGACTGGTGAAGCACAGACTTTTCGGCAATGACACAATTATCACCAGTGACAATCAATCATCATCGCGATATATATCACAAATTGATAGAAGTGAAAATTCTACTATTAGATGTCAGAGGGTTACGTGTTCTCCAACATGAAGCCTTTGGAGTGAAATCTTGGGTACGCATTGCTGAGTAGCTGTTCAGTGATCCCACGTTTGCAATGACTCTTTGCTAGCATCAATCTGTAGCGTATTTAATCAACTAAAAGTACAAATCTCCATAAAAATCTATTCCAATTCAAATGAACCTAATGGGAATTTCATTGTTTCGCTTAATAAGCTGGTCTGAACTTCAATGGATTTTTCATTTTATGATTATTTCCCTGAAGAAAACTGAACCAGCTTGCTAAGTGATGCATTAAAATTTGATAGCAAATTTAATTAATGTTTAAATAAGTCAAAAGTGAACAGCTACCTATTCAATTAACATTTGAGAACTAGATTTTAATCATTAAAATCATAATTCTTTTCAATCTAATAGTAAATAACTCAAATATTGTTACAAATTAAACTGATTAAATGTCATCAAAATAAAGTGGAGAGATTAACAACCAATGATTCCTTAAAATGATTCAAATACAGCAGTATTTAAATGACTATGATCAGTAAAGTTCATTCGTACTGAATATAAGACATATATCATGGATACTATAATGGTCCACTGTTTCGGCATACTTCATGACTCTTAATATTTTTAGTTTTCATCAAAGATGAATTATGAATGCATAATGCTAAAGAGCATAGTACTACGATAAATAATCTCTAAGTACATCATGCTTATCAATGGTTGTTTGACTAATGTGATTCCGTGTTGTGAAACTATTAATAAAGTTATGTTACTTAAACGACTCCGTTATTTGAATTCTTCAACAATATCTAATAATAATAGTTACTTTATTCAGTACAATTTGATTTACTGAAGTAAATATCTCTTACAGTGAACACTAGTCAATCAACCAATCAATCATCATCGCGATATATATCACAAATTGATAGAAGTGAAAATTCTACTATTAGATGTCAGAGGGTTACGTGTTCTCCAACATGAAGCCTTTGGAGTGAAATCTTGGGTACGCATTGCTGAGTAGCTGTTCAGTGATCCCACGTTTGCAATGACTCTTTGCTAGCATCAATCTGTAGCGTATTTAATCAACTAAAAGTACAAATCTCCATAAAAATCTATTCCAATTCAAATGAACCTAATGGGAATTTCATTGTTTCGCTTAATAAGCTGGTCTGAACTTCAATGGATTTTTCATTTTATGATTATTTCCCTGAAGAAAACTGAACCAGCTTGCTAAGTGATGCATTAAAATTTGATAGCAAATTTAATTAATGTTTAAATAAGTCAAAAGTGAACAGCTACCTATTCAATTAACATTTGAGAACTAGATTTTAATCATTAAAATCATAATTCTTTTCAATCTAATAGTAAATAACTCAAATATTGTTACAAATTAAACTGATTAAATGTCATCAAAATAAAGTGGAGAGATTAACAACCAATGATTCCTTAAAATGATTCAAATACAGCAGTATTTAAATGACTATGATCAGTAAAGTTCATTCGTACTGAATATAAGACATATATCATGGATACTATAATGGTCCACTGTTTCGGCATACTTCATGACTCTTAATATTTTTAGTTTTCATCAAAGATGAATTATGAATGCATAATGCTAAAGAGCATAGTACTACGATAAAATAATCTCTAAGTACATCATGCTTATCAATGGTTGTTTGACTAATGTGATTCCGTGTTGTGAAACTATTAATAAAGTTATGTTACTTAAACGACTCCGTTATTTGAATTCTTCAACAATATCTAATAATAATAATAGTTACTTTATTCAGTACAATTTGATTTACTGAAGTAAATATCTCTTACAGTGAACACTAGTCAATCAACCAATCAATCAATAAGTGCCTGGTACTCCACATGGAGTATAAGCCAATAACCAGGATTCTCCAAACAACTTTACCTTGGGCTTAACTTTTCAGCTTTTCCCATGTGCTATTCACTTCTTTCCACTTCATTCGAAGCATCCGCATCAACTATAATTGTGATGGTGCTCATCGCTTTATAAGTGAGCATCTTACTTTTCCCTTTGTGTATATTAATGCCTACTTTTGGCTACAGAGGCTGCTACGATACTGTCTATTTATACCTGCGATTGTTGTCGTGTGTGAGATAGAACAGCTAGGTCATTTTGACACTCAAAGTAGTCTAGTTGCATCAAAGTTGTTTACTGTATTTTGCACTTCCCTGAGATGTCGCAGTTTTCATAATACAGTAAACCACCAGAAAAAGAAGAAAGGACGAGAGAAGGCAGTAAGATTTGACATCAGTATTCACTTCAAATGAATTTATGAGCTGCCCTTATGCACGATTTTACAGTGTATTTCGTCGTCGGAATTCGGTATGACACTGACTATCTTCTCTGTTACACCGTAGAATTGAAGAAGGCTGCATAATATTTTCTTCTTTATGCTGTTAAATGCTTTCTCTTAATTATAATAGTTGATTGTAAGTGATGAGATTCATTCAACTGATTGTTCAACAATGACTGGAAGATTTGTTACATGGTCGGTGTAAGATCGATCCTTACGGGGTCTGACCTGTTGATCTCGAGGTTGGATGTCGACTGGATTCCTTATTTATTTCAGTAACACTTTAATGAAAACTTTTCCTCATACTGATAGTAGATTGATGCCTATGTAGCTCTCACATTTGCTGATATCTGCCTTCCCTGCTATTGTGATGAGGTATCCTTCTTTCCAGTCCGTTGGTGCTTCTACTTCCTCTCAAATATGTTTAAAAGACAGTAGAGCATAGATGAAATTACTTCTATATCTGACTTCGCTGCTCTGCTAAGCTGGTATGCTGTCTTGCATTGTTACTTTGCTACTCTTGAATTGTCGGATGGCCGTTCTGATTTCTTTAATTGTTGGTGGATCGATATTTATGAGGAGATTCGTAGATGATCCTTCGATGACTGGTGGGTTCAGTGTGTGATCGGTTTATTCGAGAGTTATTCGAAGTATTTTACCCACCTGTTACATTGCTTTTCACTTTTCCGAAGTAAATATAAGGCAAGAATAAATAACTAAATTTAGCAGTTATGATACTGTCTATTTTTCACAAGCTTTTCGCAAAAGATCTTTTCTATGTAAGTATATATATATGTATATATATATATATATATATATATATGCACATATACATATATATAAAGATAACATAATTTAAAACAGAACATCAACTGTAAGGTAAAAGTTTTGTCTCATGAAGACTACTATGTACAAATAAATTATTTGTCAAATACATCTTGCACCATGGAAACAAGTAATTTAACTGATTCACAGTGAATGAAGTTTTATGTTACAGGTTGTTTTTCAAGCTATTGGTAAACAGAGAACATACTTTAAAGATATGATGCAGGGAATTTCCCTTTCAGTAGCGGTTCAAGACTCTTTACGTCGTAATGTTTATCAGTGTGCCATTTCTAAGATCAGCACTTAAGTAGAGTTTTTTCTCTGATTCAGAGATAAAGAGGATTTCGTGAAGGTTTTGGTTTGATGTTTTTATAGTTAAATTTGATGAATAGGTAAATACACATCATGCTACCTCACGGAACAAGAATATAGATTATTTTCAAGATTTACTTTATCATTTTATGCAACTTTTTTACATTCATCATTAGCCTTCGTAAGAGCCTGAAATAGGTGTGATATCTACTGTTCTCTGTATCTTCACATATTTAACCATTTGTACCTATGCTACTGAAATCATATTTATAAGTGTATACAATTGTACAGTTTAAAAATGTATTCCCAGGTAAATCTCTTAGTGGAACGAAGTTTTATATTTAACCTAGAAACTGATGTTTCCACTAATTTAAAGACTAATTGACTGTAGAGACAGAAACTTATGGTAATTCCATCTATTTTCATATTTTCTTGTTCTTCTTACAATCCGATGTACAAAAAGAAAATACTAACAGCTGGTATGAATCACTGATGGTATGTCACTACATTTTGTTAACCTAAAAGCGTATTTTATTCCTAAATTAATTTTTTAATATGTGTGTCTGTGCTTCACCTTCCATGGAGCATTTCGTTTCTTTTCAGATTCTCTATTTATCTCACGTTTGCTTTCAGGCTCGATTTCCCACACAAAATTCACTTTGAGATAATATAAATAAATGGTCATGAAGATAGGAGAAAAGACTAACATCTTGCTGGCTAGATAGATACATATACCAGAGGTAATTAGGTATGTAGATAGGTAAATAGATAGGTAGATAAATCGATAGATAGGTAGATGGATAGTCAAAATATAAAATCTCTTCATGTTAACGAATCATTCTTACAGGCATTTCTTACAAGTTAATTTCAATGTTTATAATAATTGGTAAATACAGGAGAATCAACATTTTCAACAAGATTGATGGACATGAAAGCATGTAATCATTACAGCATAGTATAACATAATACCAGTAATTTTACGTTAATGTATATCTGTATAGTTTGAATTGTTATGTAAAATGTTTTCTGTAACAGCCTACTAGTGGATTACACTTTTGTATGCAGTATGTAATCGATGTTCTAGTATAATGAAAAGTGTATATTATAAGCACTTTAGCACAATCTAAAATAGTACATTATTATTCAGTTCATTGTAAAAACCCATAACTTAGCGTATATTTCAGTGGTAACACACTAATTGTAAATTATGTATCTTCTATGTAATACTTATTACTGCTAAATATTCAATACATATAATGAAAAGCTGATGACACCAGAAATGCATTCTTTTGATATATGGATATAGAGATAGATATGTGCATTATGTCAATATGACTAACGCGTATGAATATCAAAACACCTTATTTGTAACTGTCGAAATTTTACTGATTATGTAATAGTCACATGGTAGTTATTAGAAAATATATAATTAGTTTCATAACTTCATTTCATCATGACTATCTATGATTAGATCGCAATACATTAGAGTGTCTTGCTTTGCTACATAACAAAACGACATAAAAATTACTTTATATGTGCTAATATATAATTAGGTGATATAATATAGTGAAGCAAAATATCTATGACTACGGTGTCTATTTAGTGGAGAGGGAATTCTACTTTCATTTGTAAACTGGAAAGGCTAAGACCTTCATCAGTTACTTTGGTTTAATATATAAGTAGTATAACAAGTTATTACACTCAAAGTAGGGTTTGAAGCTGAGTACATGAATTTACTTTTTAAAAACTGGATCACTGCAGCTTATATATCTATGTATATACTTTTACAGCTTCAGTACTTACCACAGAAATGACATTAATCCTTGTAATAGGATCATCAAGATCGCACCAGGGAAGCTTAACAAAATAATAATACTTATATGTAACCAGTTAATTACTGTTCTAACTTGTGAATAAGTAAACTGGTTTGTTAGTTTTTCAGGAAATTATTTTTTAACTTAGGGAAATATGATATACTTTAAACTAGAGAGGAATTAGTAAGTAGACTCTAGAAGTTGTGATTAACAAAATCTAATCAGTAATCGTGACATCTTTTTTGAAAAACTTAAGTCAACAATGGATGTAATTTTCACATCGTTAGTAGAGGACACACAAATGAATATGAAATAGATTGCTTGACCAACAGGTAAATTAATAAATAAACAATATGAAGGTAAGGGAGAACCGGTGTCCAAATATTCTCTAATTTATATGAAACTACAGTTTGCATTGTTAATTTGTGGAATATCTTTCTTTTTCAACCCCATAAATTCACTGTAACTAACGGCCAAATGGGATAACGCTGATTACATAGTGAACGTTTGAAGTGATTCGGAGATAAATCAAGTACAAAGTAATTATGTAAGTTAATTCTAGTTAGATTGTTACTAGCAGTCGGAATTCAGGGTGCGTGTTATATCTTATTTGGAACCCATTAGTCTTGGTGTGAACGCCAACACTAGGATGGAAGTATATCAAGCTGACGAGTCCTAAATAAGACAAGAAGCAATTGAATTTATACTTTATTACTCGAATGAATGTCATATTTACTTGTAATCTGTACATAAACAATCGTAATCCTTTTGAACTCTACAGTTTAACTAAACAGCAGTGCTCATTTGTCTTAATAAAGTTAACATCAAAACACTAAGCTCTTCAATATTCTACATTCCATATGTTGTACTCTCCATAGTACTATCCTAATCAATTAACCATTTGAATGTCATTAGTTTTGTCATTTTTTTATAATTTTATGAAAGATTCATTCAAATCTTCTTATTTTTGTTCATTTGGAATGAAGCAAATGCAGTAAACAAAAGTACTATACTATATTTTCATTAATTTGTAGATTTTATTAAATAACGATAAAAATGAAAGTTCCAATTTTTCATCTCATACAACACCTGTTGTAACTTTCCTTTCAAGTGATTTCCTTTAACTATAATCCCAATGAATATTTGAAATTCAGCTTGTTTTATATTCTAATTCAGACAAAAGCATTTGGTTTATGTTATAACCATCAGTACTATGTTACCTAAATTTACTTATGATATTCAAGATAGGTAAGGCATATTTTTGCTAATTATAGAATTTATTTCTAATTACGATGAACTGATAAAAGAATCAAATGAATCTATATAAAAGGAATCTGCAGATAGTTACGGTACATTTGATTCATTTTACATTACAGTGTTCCATCCTATGACAATATATATATATATATATATATATATATATATACATATATAAATTAGTTAATTAATTCATACCCTACTGAATCGTTTATTTCTTCACGAATTCGACCATTAAAAGAGGATACAACAAGCGAATTGATTAACAATGAGAACAATTAATTTTTTTTTCGTTTTTCTTTATTGTTTCTTTTGTTGTTGTTGTTGTTGAGAGCAACATTAAATTTCAATTAGAGATAACATAATTTTCAATATTTCATTTTATGTTTATTGTGACCATATTATTATTGTTTATTTCATTTTTGTTTTGTACTTGTTGTTTACAATTTTGTTTATTAAATTTTCTGCAATTTATTTATTAGTTTATTAATTTGTTGTTAGTTTTAATAACAGTTTATGTAATGACTTAATGAAATATTATTTCGATTGTTGATGAACATCTTTTACGAAAATGAAAAATAAATAAACATTGACAAAATATGTATCAATGAATTGAGTATAAGTTAATTACATCTGTGAAACTTATGAAAATTCGACTATGAATTGGATAAGATCACTAGTGACTAACTCCAGGATGTTCCTGAAGCTCTAGTGTGACTTGTGGGGTTCAGACTTGCCAGGTGTGAGATAGTTATCACCAATGATAATGGGTGATCGTCGCGCTATATATCACAATCTGATAGAAGTGGAAATTCTATCATTGGATGCCGATCCAGTGGTGAGGAATCTTGGGTGTGCACTACTGTGGAGTTCCACATTAGAATGAAACAGCTGTCCAGTGCTCCCTGGTTTTCAATGGTATCTTGCCAATATCAATCTGTGGCATATTCAATCAAATAAATAACCAATCTTCACAAAAATAACCATTCTAATTAGATATCTGTTTAATCTTATTTTATTGTCATATACTATTTTACAGTTATAATCATCAGGAAGGATCATTCAAAAAAATTTAGATATAGAAGCGTATGAAACATAACAAACTTATACTAAATTAAATTTCATAGATATTTTGACTACACTGATTGTCTTCACAATAAACATTTAATCATTCATTTTGTAGAAGAACATGGAATTTAATGTTTAATTGCACAATGAGTATCCTGACAACAGTCTGAACCGATGTTTAGAATTATCACACGATGTACATTTAGTATTCTGTGTTTCTTATGGTGTAATCGGTTATTTCGAATTTTACTATTAGTACTATTAGAATGAATATTAATAATGAATTCAGTAACTTGTCTCAAGTTTCAGTATACTTACTTCAAAATGAGTACCCCTAAAAAGCCAGATGAATAGATACAAATTGTAATTTAAGGCAGATACTTATCGATACGATAGGATGATGATAGTTACAATTAAAGACAAATTTGTCACAGTTGAAAAATGAAGATTATTAGACTATTATTTAGTGATTGGAAGCATTTGTATCCACCTTAGTAATGGTAATTTTCAATAATTTGAAGTGACGTTTTGCTGTGTTTGCATTACATTTTAAACGGAAATTATTTTATTCGATAAAGTTACTTTCATATTCACTCACTATTTGTACAGCTTAACAATTCCAAAAATTACATTTAGATTACGTCGCGTCATTTTTATTCTTGTGACTAACCATAACTGTAGATTACCTGGTAACTATCAGAGGAAGTTGAAGAATAGCATAAAATTATTTGTCAATTTCCAAAAAGCTTTCCCAGTGGACTATATTTACAACAATAACTGTATACAATTAGCTAAACTGCTGTAGATGATCAATCTAAAAAATCACACCATAACATTTAATGAAAAGACAGCAAAGGGAAGTTTCATACAATTAGTTTCTCATCAAAGTGTTACTATAGTGCAGGTATAATCTTAACAAACAATATAATCACTAATAATCATGTGGTTGAGTGTCAGCTTATTATGCAACATGTAACACAACACTCCCCTCCTATCAGAATAATTACGAATGTGACCAGATAAAGTTATCGAACTAAATACTATTTAAAGACTGTAAATAAAAAGTGAATGAATTATGGAAAGTAGATGTATGAAATTAACCCGCTTCATAACAACAAGTATGGGAATTAACTGATAAAAGATAATTAATAAACTATCTAATATTACGATGAGATCCGTGGAAGTACGTATGTGTTACTGATTTAAATTGCCACTGGCGATAGATATGTTTCGTATTAACAAAATATTGATAAATCATGTAGGCTTATAGAAGTATATGATTAATACTAACTTATGAATAACGAGATGAATATTTAGATAATAGAGGCATGCACAAAGGTTAAAGTAATTCTTGTATAAAGTACTTTCCAACGTAACTACGGAGACCGTTTGTATTCACTCTATCTATGTTTATATATAAGTTCATTTGCTACAGTGAACCTGGTTATATAGAACGGCACAATTCGGTAGATTCACTGTAGTATCGCAGAACATCACCCGTGCTAGTTGAGCAGCGGACAACTCAAATGTAATAAAATCCTACTGTAAAATATTGAGTTGATCAGAATAATTATTTTTGATTTGACATCATCAGTTAATCAAAGTTAAGGAGCAACTACAACACCTAGTTAAGATCTTTTAGAGTTATTCATAGTTTTATCAACCATTTCACATAGTTTAGAGGTTTTACTTTTACATACTATTAATGACATTGAAATTCATACCCATAAACCAAATCTTTGTATTCAGAAGCCGTTTATATTACCTCTCTCTCTACCTTAACCATAGATATGGACCATAACAATTAATTAAGAACTGGAACGTTTTTTTGTATGTTGATGAAATCCAATGATGTAAAAATCTCTTTTGTAACAGAATATTAAATGAGACAGTCTTATTTGTTGGGTGTAAAGAAGTGGATAAGTGAGTCGTTTTGAATGAATAGCTACAATGCTGACAAAGCTTCTGTTTATATCGTCTTCTGCATATGTAAGGTTATAAAACCAAACAATATTTCTGAACTGTACATTACTGTCTGTGAACTAAAATGACTAGTGTCCAACATCTAAATAGTAAACAAGTTTCTGTTCGTTTCAGTATATTTTGACAAATTGTCCGATTTGAATATTTGAGAATGAAAGACATTGGTAAATAAGAAGCACTAAGCAGGTGGAAATTCACATAGAAATTTACATTTAGTGGTACCTGCTAACACGTGATGGCATTAGTTTCGTGAGTGTCCAGTACTATGTTACAGTCCAGAAGGAAACATCTATTTAGTATTCTATTATTCTTAATAATTCACAGGCCACGACAAATGCATAGTGTAAGCCTTTACCTGTTGAATACGCATAATTTTGGTGTATGCATTAAAATCTAAGTTAAACTTCAGTCCCAGATTGTTCTTAGTGGATAATTACTTATTAAATTTATTAATTGTGAAATTTTTGATTCTAAATAGTAAAAAAAAGTTTTTTACATTAACTTTTATGCTGATATCTTCAATCTCATTATCTGAAAGGTGATGTAACGTCCTTAAAAAGGTTAACCAATATTTATAACTGTCTATAAGCCTAAGAGAGATAACATACCCTGGCCTGAGTAGAATTTCCTTGGTCATAACATATTATAAGTATATGTTTCAATCAATCAATTCGACCAAAGTCAGTTTCTTTCGTTTCAACATTTATGTTTTCAGTGGCTTCTTTAACATTTTGTTTATTGTAATTAACTTCAGACTAATGTATAAATTATGTCATAGATCTAATAAGGTATTCATATGCTTTAATGTTGAGTGGTGAAACCTAATGATATTTTAAAATCTATCTGCTTTAAGCAATTTTAGTTTTTGATTTATCTGTTTGTGATTATAGGTTTGTCATTAGAATCATGTATCTGTCTACCTCCTTTTACATTATGTTTAGTTTTAGAAGTGAATTAAAGTTATCTAACACTATCATTAAATGTGGAGGATGAAAAAAACAGTCACTCAATTTCCTGTGTCTAGAAAACACATTTCTTCTACACCTTGTAACATTTTCTAATCCATGAAATCAATAAAACTGCCCATAAAATTAAAGCTAGTTACCACGACTATATAGAACTGCGCAGTACAACTATCATGGAATAGTTAACGAGTTAGAGTGCATGAACTGTGGAAAAGGAAAGGAGAAAGATTTGCATAAAGTCAAAGACCAATAGTGTAAACGTATTTGAAAGTAAAAAATAAGTTAGGTACATCTTTAAAGTAACAGACAGAGTAAAACAATCATATGCTTACAATAGTATTGCATAATACAATCTAAAAATAGATACATATACAGTAAATATGACGGTTTAATGCACTTTATAATAAAATAAACATTTTTTTTATTTGATTGAATACGTCACATATTGATGTTAGCAGGGTACCACTAAAAACCAGGGAGAAGTGGATACCCCTATCGTTCTAGTGTGAAACCCTTCAGCAATACACACCCCAGATTCCACCTCAGGGGCTTTGAGTCGTCGAACACTTAACTCCCTGCATCACTAGGCCAGTATCCAATAGTAGGATTCTCTCTTCATCTATTTGAATGCAACAAATGAAGCGTGGATTCTGATGTAGTTATTGAGCATATGTCTTATTTGATATAATTTTATTTAAATTCACTAAACATTAGCGTCCAATTTAATACCTGTTATAACAGTAAGTTATTATGTTGTTGCTGTGCATTTGAGGTGGGAACTAATAACATAATCGTGATTTATTGATATAAAGCCTTTTTATAAACCGATGTGTCTACGCAGTAGAACAACATACAAAGACTAGTATTAATTGCAGTTGATTGAAATACAAAGTAGTAGTAAGCATTTGCTATGAAATCAAATTAGAGGGTAACCATTGTTGTACAAACATGTCGGAAGTGAGGTGGTTACTTAGCAATAACTTCGACTGGTAATTACATAATGCATAAAACTGACTAAAGTTAGAAGATTTTTAGAATTTTGGTGCTAACTCAGTAGCCTAGAGGTAGCACAATCATCACTAAGCTTCAAATTTGTCTTACGTAGGGTTACGGAAATGCAGTGATGAAAAGTTTCATACAAGGAAGTAACAAATATACGGTGCCTTCTGGTTTTTAAAGGTTATTTAGTTCTGATTATTACATAATGTAAACTCCAGTAAGAACGGTTATTAACTTAGAAAAAACAAGAATTCTAGAAGCACATATGTTTTCGTCGATTATATGTTACATCATATTTTTTTGTACGATAGGAGGCAATATTCTAACATTTATTTGGTACTAAACACTTGGTTGTTTCTAATCACGTACGTTCATATCAATGATTAATTTCTTTACCAAAAGAATATGATACCTTTACAGTACTTTCTTGCCTAAAACTAAACCAGGAAATATCTTCAGTTAGTTAACTGAATTCGGAAATCAAACATTTCCGGTTTAACACTCAAAATAAATGTAATAGGTAAAAAATATTAGCATAGAGACCAAGTTTATTTCAGTATGTACTAATCAATTTGAAAAGGTTATTGAGTGTGGACTGTGACTTAACCACACCTCCCATGTGAGTTACTACATTACGCTTATTGAAGGTATGCATTTTGCTAAAATGCTATTATTCTAAATCAATTACAATCTGTTATTTCTTGTGCATGTATTCAGCCTAGTATTTTCCACTGTCTCTTCTGGGACAATGAAGTCTGCATACTTGTCATTGTCATATAAATATTAAGCACGTTATTACCTAGATGGTGGTTTTCAGGTAGCCGGCAGTACACCCTGAAACTAGGTTTTACGCTACCTAGCACTTATTAAAAATGGCATACCTGAGATCTTGAAGTGAATGACAATCCCTTATCATTTTACTCAAAAATTCACAGTCTTTATCCGTTGCCACCGAGTTATTTAAGCTACAAGTGACCTTCTATGAGACCAAGATACATACACTGACTCATAACTGGGTAGTGACCAATAACACATGTATCTAGTCTTTTATTGTGCTTACTGATTCATATCGACCTTCTATCTAAACACATTTCCCATGATATCGAGTCACGTAGACAGGTGTTCACATTGCCACTTGGTTGACAGTCAAGTACCTCTAACAGTAATTTATTGTTGAACTCAAAACTCTTATGGTAGCTTATGTATCACTGGTAAACAGGAACTAATATACTTTAGCAAACAACCAATCAATCAGTCGTTTGTCATTAAGAAAGCTAAAACAGCTTCATATTAATATTCAAGTTATATTTCTGTTCAGCTCAACGTAAATACACCAAAAGTCTATCATTTTTCACAAAATTCTAAGAACAACATTAATGACAAACTATATTTTGTAGTGGAAGAATTCGTCTTTATCATTATAGTGTGATTCTAGTTTACAATAGAACTATCAAAGCAATTTGCATTCAAAATAAATGTGTATATGACATCGTTCCAGAACTTCATTATATACTGATTTATACCTTCGATATTTATACTTATTCTTGTTAGAATATTAAATTGTCGATTTTATTTGTCATAAACTGAGGAACAACAAATAGCTATTTCATTTTAATATTGGATTATTCAATGGTAAAAACCCATGATTCCACTTATACATCTAATCTCAATACCTTTAAGTATATTTAACGAATGATTAGCCATAAGCCCCACTAGATCAACATCCAACTGCAAGATACATACTTTGATCAATTTGTGATATAATACTTATTAATTGTTGTAGATATCACTAGTGACTAGAATGTTTAAACAGAAGAACAAATAAACCAGTAATCTTTTTTTAGAATCAATAAATTAATGAAAACATTATATTTAGCCTTTAGGAAGTATTCATTAATGAGCAAATATTTATATCATATGGTTAGGAACAAGAGAAGGTAATACTTACTTATTGATAAGGTTGTTTATTATTTTAAGCTTGTTTTGCATCAGCTTATCTTATTTTTGTTTTCTTTACTTCTAACTTGTTTTTACTTTCTATATTCTCATTTTATTGATAGAAAATATAAAAAAAAAAACATAATATTCACTTATTTTGACAAATGAATAAATAGATTTGTTTTATTATTTTTTTTTGTTTCTTTTATTAAATGTAGCGCAGAATGTAAGCAACAGCTTGAGTTTTATAGAATTGACTCCATACAAATGGTACTTCAATTGATATTTATTGGATACTGTGATTAGGGTGAAAGTTAATACTGGAAGCCAAGAAAGTGAAATAAATGACATTGATCTCTATCAGCGGAAACAAAACTATGAGCTAGATGTTTTACTTGTGAAACAGTCTTTATCATTCGGAATAATAGCACTCATACGTAATTTACACAGGCGTGATCCTTTTTGCTATATCACACTTTTGAGATTAGTTGACATTTGTTTTGAATCAGTTGTTTTTACAGTCCTTAATATCTTTTTTCTGCTATTATATTCTTATTTACTGTAATATTTGGCAATTTTCTGATCATATAAATGATTGATCTATTCCGTATGGACATGGTATATAAATGTAGAATTCATTGTTATCAACATTAATAAATTCAGTGACTTGAATTAGTTAATTAACAGTATATTTGATAGAGTAACTTTTAAAATAAATAAAAAATTAGCAGACGAAATTTCTCACCTGAATGTCTTAATCCACATTAATATTATAACGTTGGAAATGCATTTACATATATGCAAAGCCATACTGATGTAACATTAAATTACAACAGCGGTAACAAACTGTGGCACAAGAAAAGTTGTTTTCAGACGCAATCTAAATTCTGTTCATCATCAAACAGTTGACAATCGTGTAAGGGATAACTGCATACGAAAGACGCTATATTAATCACTTAAAGATCACTAAATAGTTACAAGTGTTATTTGTGGCTAGTTGTTAGTGGTATTCAACTTTGGTACGACAAGTTGAAGTGTAGATACAGGTTCAAGTTAATCGCTATTTCATGTACTGTTTTGATGTAGAAGATAAAAGTTTCGAGCAATTTTGCCTATCTGAAAAATAATAATCCCATTATGAACCAAAATCTACGTCACTCAACTTCATAGTGTATGATACTTACCACTGTATGCATTTTGTCGTCACAGAGTGCATCTATTACCTTTAGAATTGATAATTCATCTTGGCAAAAAGTTTTAACTATCATTAAGCCTACAGACTACATCCAACTGCATTACATGTACAAAGTCATGCTTCATTCTTTATGTTCTCTTGACATGAACTTGATTAAGTGGTTGAAATAAATCAGTTTTACTTTATTACATTGATTATGTTACTGTTGACATAATATTATTCATTTTACTTTGCTTATCATTTAAGTACACATCATATAACATGACTTTGCTTATATGTAAATTCATACATAATCTAATCTGATTGTATCAATTTTAATGCAAAAATAGCTGTCTAAATCTTATGTCAATATGTTGAAACAAAAAAAGGAAGCAGGAAATACAATTTGTTTGTTCATATAATAATGAATCAAGTAGAATAAGGAGGAAATAATAATAGAACTATTATTTACATATATAAATATGTTATGACAATACATGATTTAAAATAAACAATTAATTTTATATCATTTAAAATTTCATCAAACTGGATAGATTAAGATGAAGATAATTAAATTTCAATATAGGTGTTTTAGTTATAATAATGATAGTTACCTGAAATAGACAGTTTAGATTAAGATTTCACAATATGGGAGCACTGGACAGCTGTTTCGTTCTAGTGTGGAACTCCTTAGCAGTGCGCACCCACGATTCCGCACCAGGGGGTTCAGGTTGACGCGAACGCCTAACCATTTGCACCACTGGGTAGGCATCCTATGGTAGAATTCCCACTTCCATAAATCTGTGATATATCCAATCAAATAAAATAACCAATCTCCACAAAAATAACCATCCCAATTTCACAATATCACTTAACTCTAACTAAATAACCTTAAAAACTTGGTAGCACTGGTTAATTATAACATTATATTGTGTGATCATTTAACAGTTATCGATTGTGACCCTGTAACTAGTGAATAAGAGGATAAACTTCAGGCCGTATGATGAACGCCCAAAGTTCATATTAATGAATTGCTATTCAATGATTTACATTTGTAAATTTAGTCGATTTGCCGTATGACACTACTCATATTTAGTTTCATTTGTTGGTAACTGTTTAATGTAACTTATGTTGTAAAATAAAGTTGAGTAATTGAACTTTCATAACTATTTTCGAATGTTATATATTTTGATTGCATAGTGAATGGCTACTTTTATTCTATCATTTTCCTTTCCTTTCTGGATTTTAGCTTTGATTTAAACCAACAAATGTTTATATGTCATTTGCTTCTCATAGACTAGAACAAATTGTTCATGTATGGTATCATGATGGTATTTTCTCCCTTTGCTTTGTTTCGTTCAAAACAATTTCCTTGTTACACCACGGTAAGTCGTATTTATAGTTCATCTAATGTCTTGCTCTTGAAGATCATCACTACACCTTCGGAATGTGAATAAAAGAAAAATATCTTTAACCAGTCACTGGTAAATCTAGTAGTTGTAGATTCAAATATGTGTTAATTATCTAGATTCTACTTCTTTGAAATCACCCACCTTAAAGAAAATGCCATGCTGTACTTCACGGTTTTCAAATGCCATCTAAATCATGATTAAAATACTTGCATATATATATATATATATGTACAAAGTTCAGATGAGATATAATTATCCAGGGAACACTGAATAACTACATCTTTATAGCTAGTGACTTACCAGTAATGTACCTTTACGCGCCACTAGGATGACAATGGCTGGACCTTTATAGCTCAATGCGGAAGCTTAACCCTCAACACCGATTTGTCTTCGTCCAAGTTTGAAATTTTTATTTTTGCTCACTTGTGACTAACTCCTTGGTGCTCTTGAATTTCTTTTGAGAAGTCGTGAATAGCAAAGTTCGGAAATTTAGAGAGTGAGACAGTTATCACCTGATTTATTGAGTGGTCGCCATTGTATATAATATATTAATGTACATGAAAAGTTTATTTACTGAATGTCTTCCAATAAGTGATAACCCTTAAGAGAACACCATATGATCCTGTGGTCCTAGTTTCGACCCCTTTATGCAGTAAGAGTGTAATGTGCTGGCGAGTACCATGCTAGAAAGAAACACTTGTAAATTATTCTGTAGTTCTTACTAGTACACAACCAAGATTAATCTATGACACGTTATCAGTGAAGCTTTCGGATTGTATTATTATTGGTGCTATTATGATTGTAAAAATAACCACTTCCTAGTAAATCCCTTTATAGTAAATTTTGCCTTTATTTATAAGCTTATCTTTACAAGATTTATGTGCTTTCATGTTTAATTTTATATGGTTGTAACCACACCTGTAAACTGGCATCAATTCAGTAAAAGATTTCTGAGTATGTGTAAATACATAATGAGAACAACATATTTTACGATGTCACTGGTTGAGAATATTTTCAAATTTTACCACTTCATGTTATTTCTGGACAAAAGTTGAATACGATTCAACCAAACAAATAAAAAGATACGGGTGACATATGAGGATTTATGTTCCAAAAATCAATTAGCAAACCTGTCTGAAAACAGATTTTAATTTACTGTATCTAATCTGATTGATAGTGCAATTTCAAATAAATTAAACTTAGTGCTTGACATCAGTTAATAAGTAACTTATTACATATACACACTATAACAACAAGTAAATAGAAGGAATTCAAAGTTTTAGTTACATCTTTGCAATGACGTCACTAACAATTCAGTATTTTCTTTTAAATGATGTAATTTACTAAATCTAGGCATTCGTATATATAACTTTTTCTTGTATTAAGTAGTCTATGGTAAAAGACGAAAATTTGTTACGTCACTAATAAATATGCTAAAATTTGATCAAAATGATGTTTAGATGTTAAATATAATTTAAGTAATAAATAAAGTATGATAAAATTGAAAATAACCTATAGAAGACAAATGTAACAATCATTGTCAATTTAAAGTAGAATGTATATTTGATGGAGGCAAAGAAGTTGGTTAAGTAACAGACTGCGTACATCACTCCTAAACATATTGTCAAACTATGCTCACTTTAATTGAACTCATGTAAATAGGCCATTTTGCTGAAATTTGGATTGATTAGTTGTCGTTTATTGTAATAAATGATTACATTGTAACTAGGCTGTTTAAGTGTTGTCGATAAAGATTATGAAACTAGCAACAACCAATAAATTGCATGCTAGTTGTGATGAAAGTTTTGAAAGGAGCGTGAAACAATGAGGGAACGTTATGTATATCTGGTAATTTAACTTGTGAATAGTTATCATCAATAATTGTCAAGTGTCTAACAAGTGTGCAAATGTTTATGATATCGATAAAAATAATAAGGTAAGGAGGATCAGATCAAAAAATGGCATAAATATATGTATTTAAGGTACCAAAAATGTCTTATGGATACAAAAATAACTAACGGTGGCAGGATTCATCTATGTGTATTAGTCGGCAACAAACGTCACAAGAGTAATTCTACACAATACTATGTGTAAATTTAGGTGCACCACTAGTATCAGACTCCTGGTTTGAACATTATGCTTCTCAATATCTGTTTAAAGTTAATCTTTGGAAACTTGAAACATTGTTGTGTAAGACCAAATACTGCGTTACTTTTATAAAGACATTCGTTTAATGAATACAATTAAATAGGAAGGGTGAGAAATTTTGACTACAGTCAGGTTCACAAAAATCTATCGTACGTTGTACTAAAAAGGTAATTTTCGTAATTTTTAAAATATGGATTATAATTATACATGAAATATAAAGATGTAATTTGATTTCTTATGTAAAAGGTACAAAATGATACGCTGTTATGGTGATATGCACAATTACTGCATATATCGATTAAATCGATTTTTATGCTGTGCACAAATATAAGAAAGACAGTTCCTTTAATCTCCTTCAATTAGAAATTAATCGTGTACTTGAACTGACAATAAATGATCACTAATGAACACATCTTCAACATTAGTAGTTACATATTATAACTTGACATTATTTGGAACAAATCAATGGAGAGAGTTTTAACAATTAATGTCTTGAGCTATTAAGATGTTTTTTTATTTTATTAGTCAACTGAGTTGATTATTCATAACTGTTTCATATGGGATGTAGTGCATATCACTGCATTCCCATGCTTCAGCATATTCATACCAATACTGTTATATTGATTATGAAACATCTTTACTTCGTAGAAAGAAACATAGACTGGTGTTGGATTGCAGTGTAAAATGAATGTTATTTAAATACTGATGAAACCCATCAAATAGTAGATTGCGTTATTGACACTTACGAATAAAAATTAGCAATAAGCACTTGTTATTTGTTTTATATTTGATTTATAGTGGCTAAAGGAGTCATTACGTCACTTGAATCATATATAAAGTCAATGGTTTTTCGTATCTTAAATCATATGTCGTATGTAAGTTATCAGCAAGCTAAAGGTTGCATTATATTTTATATGTTGGTAAAAAAACATATTGCTAATAGGAAAGAATGATAACGACTATTGGATTTATTTCTATAGTTAACCTGTAGAAATGATAGTTTTGCGATATCCAGACTAAGTAAAGTTTATACAGTCTATAATAGAAACTTTTCGTCCGGCTACTTGACGATATCTTACTATCATACCCATGGACGCGAATATTTAGTTACTATGCATTTGGATGAAATTAAGCATGAATTGACAGACCATCCAAATAAACAAAACACACTTAACATAGAAACACTATTTTATCTGTGATCTATTTATCAACAAGAAATAAATACAGTAAACCCAACTTGTCAATAGTCATTAACACAATTCGATAGAATATTTGACAAGATAGTGAGTTACAAACATAATCATGCATTAACGATTAAGACCTTGATACAGAAAGACTGTAGAGTCAATGCCGAAAAATAGTAAACTACACTGAATGTTTAGAAAATGTTTAATATAATTGATGAATGCAGAGTAACTTATCTGTTTCCTTCCTAAAATGCATTTTTAACGTAGGCGAATTAGAAACTCTTGAACTAAGGATAAATAACTCATTACAAATTGAATTTGTAGTTTATTTAGCCTGGTGGATTTTTTTATTAACTGTATTAACAAACGACACTATTTAGTACATAACTGTAGCATAACTTATCCACAAAATAGATTGTAATAGCACAGGTGGTAAAGTACTTGTGAAATCAAATTAAATGAAAGTATTTTATACTGTATCATTAGATTGATTTTGTGCGATAGTGGATCTGTCTCCAAAACGTCAGGTTTATCTACTTCTTTCCCCTAATTGAAGTCAACACAGATGTTTCACTTAATTTACTAGTAATTAATCTTCATATACAGTGAAATAATATGATTTACATTTTGTAGATCATATCAAGTCATCAAATTGATTTAATTGTGTAAATTGGGTTGAATGAATTTTAATAACTAATGATGTAACTATTGTAGATACCATAGTTTCATAAAATGGTTAGTAATAAGCAGTTTAGAAGTAACTGGCAAAGTTGAAATATCTCTTAGAGGCATGAATGTATACTGGTGAACCTTAAGTTGATTAGAGAATATGTGATTACAAATCACGATGGATAGTAGTATAGTACAATGTCACATGAGACTTATTATTAGAAATCGTCTCAAGAAATCTAGATCATTTGTAAAGCATAAACTTTGTTATAAGATTATAGTTATTAGAAATCATCTGAAATTGCTAGAAAAGACTAAATTTTACAAAAACCTAACCGAAACAGAATTTTTTATGTATATCATAGGAATCAACCAAGTGAAATATTATTGTAGCAAGTTTTAGAGAAATAATTGCAATTTGTAAATACTGAGGTGGTTAAAGTTGGACTGAAGTTGATATGTGACATTTAGGGCAAGCTATTCACCCTATTTGAGATACTCCAGCTAGATAAATCTCAGTCCATACAGACATCTTACTATGTCTCGAACCCTATCCGCTGGTGACAAACTACAATTCGTTCACCACTGAGCTGATTAGTTTAGATATCCATACTTGTGCAACTGGTATGCATTCATAATTTAAGTGTTAATATCTTCCTACTGGTTCTGTTGCAGACTTAAAAGAAGTGAATCTGTACAGTAGTAGTTGACTGAACAATGAAACTCATTCTTGTTTAATTCGGGAGTTTCTAACGCTAAACTCTTAACACTCCAAATTGTATCAAACGCAAGATACTTATTATATAAGTTGGATTGTGACTGGCAAGTGGAATCCAAGACGCGCGTTTCGTCCTATTTGGGACTCATCGGCTGGATGTACCAGCATCCTAATGTTGATGTCTTTTGGTAAAGAGAATACTATTAGACAATTGACTGATCAGTTATCAACATTACGCTTTAAAATATAACGAAAGTGACATTCACAGTATTGCTAACGTTGAATTTAGGGTATAGATCGCATTCTACTGCCAACCAGTAAGCTGAATATCCTATACACTTTGATGAGAACCTAGTACATATCTTCGTAGGCGATAATGCATTATCCGTTCAACTACTACATATATATAGCCATTTAATTGTTTAAAAGTTATGGAACTACATGTTAACAATAATCAAACTCAGATCTATAAAAGTATATCGATTGAATTATTCAACAGCCTATCTTCCGTAACTTCATTTAAATTAGTAAAGCATAGTCTGTACCTTTTACCTAAACTTAATACAAAAACGTCAGTGACTGTGGCTTTGTAAATACCATCTTTCAATAGGTGAGATTTACATACCTTCGAAGCTTCAGATGTTTCATATGAAGTATGCATTATATTCATAATAACAACGTTACCGATTTCATAGACTAGCGTTTTTAGTCTTCATTCACCTGTGTCCTGAGTAACATCCTATTGTTATTGTTAATACGCATATCTAAATTATTAGTCATCAGTGATGTCGTCAAATAAATAAATATTTTGTGTATCAAACAAATCGAATCGAAACTGGTCATGGTACTAATCCAAGCAATATATGAACAAAATTACATTACAAATGTACATTACAAAATACACCAACAGTTTTCAGCATAAAGAGATATCATTTCAGTGATTTCATTCTCAGAGTCGTATAATCAAATATATATGTCCTTTAAAATTGAAGAATGTTGAAGTGAGCGATTGTTTTCGTGAAATTCTTCATCAGTCTCCACATTTCTAAATCTATAAATGACATTTTACACTAGCTAACATCATATGGTGTATACATAAACAATATGATCATATCAAAGCTGTGAAATTGAAGTTAGTAAATTACATGTCAATCAAGTTCCTAAATACTATAAACTGGTCATAAATGACATAAAAACGGTTACATAATTAAAACTAAAAGAGTCATGCAACTTTATAATGTTAGAAAAATATGTCATACTATAAAGTGGTGGGTGACATTGAATCAAAAAGGTATAAATCGTATTTAGAATTATGATGATAATAGCAATGATAGTCAACTTAGTGGTGTAAGAGTTATTGTGAAGATAATGTTAGTAATGAGATAGTTAGAAAAAATAATAAGGTGAGAGAGGAATAACGTTAAGTACTACTGATTAAAATATATTTATCTTGTAAGGCAAGCAAACATAATGACAATAATATGAAAAAGGATAAGAATAGTGACATTGATAGTGAAGTCACGTCTGAATAAAATCTTGTTGTAGGCCATACTAACCACAAAGCTCCAACTGGAAACTTCTTGAGTTACTGTCGGTCATAAGCCCGGATAAAGAAGAGATTAGTAACCCCATCCTTTGGGACGCAAACTTGCCGAAAATAAGCTAACCAGAAAGTTGTTTAATCCATTTGAACTCTACTTTGGGAGTTGGTGGGTCTTCAATTTGGAGGATTATGACACGTGGTAAAAGCAGACTTTCTTCGGAAGTCATGAGGATGATGCTATGCGCCTACCAACAGCAGAAACAAAGAAGATTTTATAAGAGGCTGCAGTGAAACTTCAAGAAATGCTCAATCAGGTGGCTACCAATTATTATGGGTGACATAAACCCCAAGATTTGAATGGATGACATGGGATATGAAGATATCACTGGATGATATGAAGTGAGAGAAAGGGACGAAAACGGTGAGAGATTCTTAAATCTTCATGCCTTTAACAAAATGAATATAGGTGGCACAAAATCTCCGTACAAATTCAAGCACAAAGCTACATGGGTTATACCAGATCACACTACTGAGAACCAAATCGACCACATCTGCATTAGTAGAAAGCTCAGAGAAACCATAAGAGAAATGAGAACAAAGAATTGAGTTGATATAGCTTGAGATCACCACTTAGTGGTGGCTAAAAACTAGATAACTGCAGTAACAGGATTACAACGTTCATAGGATACTGAAAAACTCAACGAATTTAGGATAGCTCTAAAAAATAACGTTAAGGCCTACCAAAGGAAGAAAGAACTACCATGGAGAACGGCCGAAATAGGATTTCGGAAACAATAACTTCAACTCATAAAGAGTTTATGGACCGCAATAATCACCACCAAAAGTATTAGATCTGTGTCGGCACTCTAGATAAGACCCAGTAAAGGAAGAGCAAGAAGGCAGCCATCGATAACGGCCAAGTAAGAACCAAGAACATCAAATCACGGGCCAAATACACAGAAAAAATCAAGTAATCGGAGTGGAGGATTAGAGCTGATAAGTAGAAGTATGTAGATGACTTAACAGTGACGGTAAAAAAGCCAAAAGTTAGGAAATATAAAGCATCTATACGTAGAAGATAGCTGGAAACTACAGTAAATCAGGACTACAAGCCAAAAACAAAGAAGATAAACCAATCAGTGAAACCCAAGAACAGTGAAATAGGTGGATAGAGTACTTTGAGGAACTCTTGAATAGACCAGCCCCAATGAAGCAACCGGTTATCGAACCAGCATCTACAGACCTTCCTATAAATATTGACCGACGGGCAATCATTAAAATCAACGTGGTCATTCGACAAATCAAGAGTGGAGAGGCAGCAGAGCCAGATAACATCCTAACTTCGGCACTGAGATCATACATAGAACGACACGTATTAATAGACCAGAGACTTCATAAAGATACAGAGGTATCATTCTACTTTCACTATCAGGAAAAGTTTTCAAAAGAGTGTTATTGAATCCGTAGACGCCAAACTTCGAGATCAACAGGTAAGATTTAAAAAAGATCGATCTTTTACCGACTCTTAGAACCATTGTTAACCAATCAGTTGAATGGAACTCATCCCTCTAAATTTAACAGCGTGAACAGGAAAATACTAAGCAGACTTCAACTCTATGGTGTACCAGAGAAGATATTCAATATTATCCACGGAAATTTTTTATGAATTAAAACTCTCAGTAGAAACGAAAAAGGCGAGAAATGTTAAAAGAGGCACTAAGTATTTGGTTAATTTAAGTAAAGAAAATACCGGTATTCATAGTTTGTATATGAATCACCCAAAAACCTGTTGAAACTAATAATCATTGTTTGGTAAATGATACACAATTTAAACTTTTCTAGAATCATCTCAAACATTTCTTATTAGCTCTTATTAGTGTTTTCGAGTTTTTAAAAGTTTGTTTGATGAATTCCAATATATTACATATCAATAAAATTATTTTGTAATTTTATTGATGACATAATTAATGCCAAGTATCTCGGATTTTCGACTGTCCGGCACAGACCAATTCGCAAAATTACAGATCGTTGTTGAACAATCAGTTGAATGGAACTCGTCACTGTACATCAACTTCATTGACTATGAGGGGATGCACTTAATTCAATAGACAAGTAGCATGCGACTTGATGATTTAGACTTTGCGGATGATCTAGCTCTTTTAGCCCCTACACGCCAGCAAACGCAAGTGAAGACAACCAGTGTAGCAGCAACCCCAGCATCAGTAGGCTTGAACATACATAATGGAAAGCGCAAGATACTCAAATACAACACCGGGAGCACCAACCCAATTGAATTTGATGAAGTAACACTGGAAGAAGTGGATACTTCTGGTAACTTGGGAAGCATCATCGATGAAAAAGGAGGGTCCGATGCAGATGTAAAAGCAAGGATTAGCAAAGCCAGGGCAGCATTCCTACAGTTGGAGAACATATGGGACTCAAAACAACTGTTAGCCAACCTCAGAGTCAAACTATTCAATTCGAACGTGAAGACACTTCTGCTGTATGGAGCTGAAACTTGGAGAATTACTGCAAACATCTTCAGAAGGGTACGAGTATTTATAAACAATTGCCTACGCAAGATAGTGAATGTTCGTTGGCTGGAAACCATCAGCAACAGCTTACTATGGGAGAAGACAAACCAACTTCCAGTCGAAGAGGAAATTAGGGAAAGACGTTGGAAATGGATAGTACATACATTACGCAAACCATCAGACTGCATCACGAGACAAGCATTAACATGGAATCCTGTTGGGAAACGGAAAAGAGGAAGGCCAAAGAACACGCTGCGTCGAGAATTGTAAGCAGACATTAAAAGGATGAGCAGCAACTGGAAACAATTAGAAAGGATTGATCAGGACAGAGTTCAATAGAGAATCCTGGTGAGCAGCCTATGCTCTTCTGTCAGGGGTAAGGGGCGTAAGTAAGTAAGTAATAGTTTATGCAAAACTGATTTTTTTAATGGAATATATTTCTAGCTTTATAATGATTTTCTGTGAATATACTCAATCTGACAATTGATTTTGTTTTCCGTTTCTATGTTTATCCTAGTAATGGTTCTTCAATAAATTAATTGTTGACTATAAACAGATAGAGAATTATATTAGACAAAATCTATTTAATTAATTAATCAAATATTAAAATTGATTGAATTTTAAGCCAGATGTATTCATTCATTTCATTGAAAGTTATTTATGAAATAATAAATTTTCTTTTTAATAAAAACCATTCTGTTAATGAAATATGTCAGGGGATGCATCAATTATGATTAGATACAATGAAGTGTATTATACTTGTTATTAATAATAATAATAATAATAAATTGATTAAACAATCAATAAATGAGGAACAGATTAAATTATTACAGAAATTGCTGTGATTGATATGATGATTACGCAATCATTTTATTATCTGTATTCGCCATAGGTTGATCTCACTAGGGTGTCAGTAAAAACTTGGGAGTATTGAGGCTTGTTATTAGTGTGCATACTTGATTCTGATTAGAAACTAAATCCATAACCATCAGGTTTCTCGGTAAACTTATAAACTTCAGCATTATTGATCTGATGTTGAATGGTTGATTTGTCATTTTTCTGAAAGTGTTTGTAAATCAACATTTCAAACATCAATAATATAATAACCGACGTTTGGATAAATTATTTTATTTTCACTGCATGTTGTTATTTTTCATTTGGCAATCCAACTCTATTTTGACTCTGATATTGTTGTTAAATATACAATTTGTATGTTAACCTACTTTACGCGTTAAAAATTAGTATAATCTGAAATGATTTATAACTCATATGAATTGAATTGGCGTTAATGAATTCTGTACATGACCAAAACCTGATTTGTTGTAAAGTGTTTTGATTTTCTTTTAACTAATAAATAAACAGTCTTTTGAGTTTATAAAATTTTACACATCAACTATATTTGTATGTATGTAAATAATTAATGAAACCAGAAAATATAAAAGGATATTCATTATAAAGAACAAGAAAAATATCGAAAAATATACAATGATGGTCTATTTATGAGTAGTCTAACTAGTAGGTGAAGTTTCTATGTCATGCATAAAAAAATTTGATCGAAAACGGAAATGAAAATATATGACCCTAGAAACTTACGTGGACGACATTATAGTAGCATGTGAAGAAATCTGAATGTGTTGACTTCAGCGCTTACTATTCTTTAGACGTACATTAGACTTTGAGAGGGGGGAGGGAACACCAGATCCATTTTTAGACATAATTGTTAGTAGAAGATATTCTTATTAAACATTATATCTACGTAGACGTTGCATGACAATGACAGTATCATGGTCTTCATTATCACCCTATAGTTTTATGTAAATGAGTTTCGATAAAGACATTATTTAATAGGTCTCTTCGTATTTTCATAAACTACACAACTATTTTACCACATTATTCAGAGGTCCCTTAAATAGTTTTGTGTAGAAACGAAGTCCTGAGTCAGTGACTACAAAGGTTAATTATATAGAATACTTTATTATCGTTGAAGTGTTATAGTCTATGCTTTTTATCATAAGTGAACTGTATTCCCTTCTGTTTAAGTGCTTATATATATACATTTGAAGAAGTAACCTTTGTCTGTATATGAGTATGTCTGGATGCATACTTGAATGACAAAAAATATAAAAATATGTGAGTTACTCATTAGACACCAATGATAAAAACCATTCTTACCCCCTGCTAAGTACTTGACTGAAATGATCCATATGATTAATATGGAACCCTCATTTGTGATGTTATATTCAACTATCGTAGGGAGAATATTAAAAGATATCACAACTCCAGTTTTTAGGAGATTCACACCTGAAATATACATATTCCAAACACTGATTATTCCACCTTTGTATCTACCCTAATAATTTTCATTTTAAATTCAATATTCATATTTACATAATTTGTGCCATTCATATTATGTTTGTCAATCTGGTGTTCCAATTTGTTTAGTTTAACTTTTAACTTTTTTTAAATTTTATTATCAAAACTTGTATCATCATTTTTAGATGTCACTATGGAGCTTTTAAAAAAAAACTAGACAACATACGAAGTTATAAGTAAACACAAGAAAAACACAATTTTAACTGTTAATCTGAAATAAGACTAGAAAGAAGGACATTTTTGAGAACAAATTTACTTTTAAAAAATCTCTGAAATGAAAAAAAAAATAGAAACAATACGAACAATTGAATTTTAAATTTAACTCTAAATTTTTCTATCAATAATATTTTTTAGTTTTCATTGTTTTTGTTTGTTTTATTACAAAATGATCATTTTTATTTTGTTTTTCTTAGTTGAAACTAACCAACATCAATATTTTTGTTTTTATTTTACACCTCCCCCTCTATTCAGTATACACCAACTATTTTATTTGTTTTAAAAAATTCTGTTAAAAGAGTAATTTATCTCTGCATAATTTCAGCAAATAATTAATAGTCTGTTGTCTAGATGTTTTGTTTTTTTTTGGAGAGGGAAGGGGGTATTAAACTACTATGCAGTATTTCATTTCACTTCTTTTTTGAGAAAAAAGAAGTATAAGTGCATATCTATTCTGTCTGCAGTTTTCTACTTAGAAACATTATTTAAATAATGATTGTAATAGTAACCTATTGTTTGAGAAGGTGGTTGATGATAATTACAATTTACCGACTCGTTCACAATGAAACTACAGACCGTTTTCACATATTTTATAACTGTTTAATTATTATCTTTATTGAATTAAAGCTAATTTATTGTTGATTTATTTTAATCATTTATTTTTACTAAGTAAAGATATTTTAGTATTTGGTCATAGTTTACGATGTTGATACAAGACTTAATTATATGTGTTCATGGATATAGTTACTTACTTTATTTTTAACCTGAAATCTGAATAAGTAACAGGATTGACATAGCACCGATAGTTGAATAGAAAATGGCAACAATTTGAAAATCTACTCATAATCAATAGATTACTTTCCAGGCTCATAAACAGACTGGAAGATACTGTAATACTATGAAGAAGTATTTGATTATGCACATTAGAGAAAAATGCTATACGGTTGAACAGAACTTAAATTTATCAAAATTTCTAAGCTAGACGTTTGTTTAATTATTTATCCGTTTACTTACTTCGATGCAGGATGTCTTACTGGGAGCACAAAACGTGCTCATTTTAAAGTCGTATCTATGCACCACGCAACAGGATTATCTATAAGTTAGAGTGAATCCATTAGATTTATTGTGGGATATGTAGCAATTCTAGCTAACTGTATTTACTAGCATCTTTGGTAAAATAAATTGGTTCTAATGAAAATTGGATAAGAAATTTATATCTGATGGAAGCTTTTTGGGTGTTCATCCATATAAACCTGGTGTTAAGAAGGTACATGGTTCTAACAACCTCTTATTTTTGTTTGTTTCTCGATATTTGTCCGTATCTACTTTATATCAAGTGGTTCACTGTATTTCTAAATGTTATTTCCATTTCATCAATTTTTACTACTCTTTGGTCATAACGCAACTCGAATTCACTATCAAAAATCACTGTGATTTTGTTAACAAAGCCACAGCTTACTACTTTGCGGTAGACTATTGTTATGTCGGACCACTAAAGAAAAGTGAAAGAACTTATAGGACTGTATTTTAAAGGACTAATTCATTTCTTCTGGCCGTGTGTAATGTAAACATTACATTTTTATTATTGTTATGTTCCTCTTACTCTGTCCTCCCGTTTAGTATATTTGCTGTTATTATATTGTCTCTTATTATGGACTACAGTTAATTAGTTTTGTACAAGTTACCCCTATTCACTACCACAATCTCTTTTGATTTGCATTAATGTAAATTCCCTAATTGGTTTGCTGTACGGTCTGAATTTGTGTATATATAAAGGCATGATTAAAATAGAATATGACCGGCAATTGGACTGGATTGATTGTGTCTGGTTGGCTCGTAGCTGTTGTTTTCTCTATTCCGACTTCGGAGGCTGGTAGTCGTGGGGCTGACGTGTCCGTATTCTGGTTGGCAGTTATCAAGGGCACAGAGTATTTATTTTTCAATGCATAACAACTATCTTGTGACAAACGTATCTATAAATGCGATTATACAGTTTTTATCAAGTGACATAAAATTACCTTCGCTGAACTGTCTTGGTTTTGCTTTGTGATGAAATGGATTTCTTTCGTTGTCTTTAGAAAACTTCCAATGAATAAAGTCTATTAAAATAATTTAGTGCAGTGCGAAAAGACATGTATGGCGGGGAGTAGGGTTATCAAAACGTCTAACAGATTAGTTTCTTTTATTTGTTTGGTCATTATAAACTTATATTTCCCAGAAATAGAATTATATTCCAACAAGATCAGTGATGAAATAAATAAACTATAGAGAAATTTTAGTTGATTTGCAGCATAAACCAGAATTTTAACTCCGATGTGAAAATTATTAGTTATTAGATAAATCAAATCTATTACGTTTTTCTTGGCGTATCACAACGGAAATCAGTTGCCCTTATCGTATTTTGAAATACCTCAAAATTATCTACATCTGTTTTAGTTTAACCTAAAACAGGCATATCTAATTAAATAATTACACTATCATATCCTCCAAAGAAATGATAAAGTAAAAAGTAAGTGAGTCACTTAGGTTTGACAGTAGAGAAAATGCGTAATCATCGAGACCAACGGTATGATAACAATGTGGTTGCCAAAAAATAACGAAATGTAGAATCCAGAAATGTTGCTGATGGTTGTTGGAGAACGGTGAATGTTCTGGCTCTACAGACTGACACTGATTAATAAGTCATTGAAAACCCCGAAGCAATGGATAGCTATTTTGATCTCGTATTGAAATCTCAACTATGTGCATTCATGACCAAAACTTTCAATTCCAGTAGATAGCACTCTCAAATCACTGACTCGGGATCTAATGGTTTACATTTTCAAAAACACAGCATGAGTTTGTAAAGTTCAAAATCTGCTCAAACCCCTCTTAGATGACAAACGTGTATTCACTATTGATTTATTTCTAAAGGTAATTCCAAGGGCCCTAGTGAGAAGCAGTGAAAGATGAAGGTAAATGATATCTAATAGAAAACTGTTACGTAATGGCCTGATTCCGTCTAAGTTAAAAGTGTACATCGATGGGTGCCAGTATAGCTATCATAAAATTTAGAAAATCGAGAACGAGTGATTAGAAACTACCCTTGATTAGGCGAAATTTTATGTTAAGACGAAACTGAGACTAAGTGCTAGTTGTTTTTGGATAATTGATTAGCTGAGGACTATATGTGATAGAAAATATAGCAGAAACCAAATCGTTAACTGAGTGTGAATCCCAATAAACTCCATAGTGAAAACATAGTAATATTTCTTACTTTCCAAGTACTTTACATAATTTGAAAATGAAGGAATTATATCTGTTACTGTCTATTATGTAATCATATTTTATAGAGTACACAAAAAATATGCTTTTCTTTCACCTACATGAATGTTATTTAAGATAGTTTATGTAAACATTCATTATAATATATCCATCTAGTTTTGTCATAAGTAGCAGTGGTACTTATACGTTCTGTGTTACTATGTGTTAAGATTATCAACACTAGTAGTTTTAGTGTATTTGATAATAACTGAAGTAGCAGTAAAAGTGGTTTCAGGAAGAGTAATATTCTTGTAAGATAAGAAATAACCACACAGAAAGTACACCTACAGTTTTATTAACTTTTTTAAATTAAAATGTTATATCCTGTTTACTATAATGCTTTAATGATTACTTATTGTTATAAATATCAAATGAATAAAATGAAAACATTCAGAAGATGAAACTATTACTATCTTATTGATGAATGGTTTAAATGCAAAATAAGAGTTTTATCTGTACTTATATTGAGTATATGCAATATACTGTCAGTTAAAATTATTGATTATACGTACTGCGTACATTCAATACCGTCAAACAACGGATGAGAAATATAATTTCGAAGTAAGTAATTAATCAGCTACCTAAAACAAATAAGGCTATTGAATGTACGAATGGTTTTTAAAGTAATTACTGTAAAGTTAAATATCAAAATTTAGAATTGGACAGGTCTTAAATTATTCGAATTGCAGTAACCATTGATAGTTAAAAGCTAAACTACCATATTTACAATATTTAAATTATTACCAACTTTCATACTTTGGCCAGCAATAGAAGTCAACAACTGTCCATGTCAGTGAATTTTTTTATGAACCAGATGTATATATCCTTCTGTCTTTCACTTTATCATCGACAACATCACGGTTTCATTAGCAAGCACTTTATTTCACCTATTTTACATCATTTCCTGTATTAAGAATCCACTTGTCAAACATTATTACTTAGAAAATCATTGTGTTCAACATATTCATTCGTAATTTGGTTAACCGTTACAAACCGGTTACTTTAGCATTTTCCAACGATGGCATATCTACTAACTAACGATATCAAGAATTATATTTCGCACTCAAAAAGAATAGGTTTATCTCAAACCTGTTTGTCAAGCGTGCAGACATCAAGATGTAACACTACTTAGAGGTTGACATCTGTCCTGTTCCCTCACTGTATGATATGCAAGTTCAGGATACTAAGGGAGCAGATACAGCATTACAGACGTACGATTATCATTGCCGCCAAGCATTTCGCATTCAATATTGTACTTATTTTGTCACTCTGCTGCTGCATTTGTTGATTCTCTAATTACCTTGCTTACCCACCACTATTCTGTGCTTTTCATACCAGAATGGCTTTGCTAATGACACTAGCGTATATTCGTATTATTATTCCAGTATGATTTTGAACATTAAGTACATCCACTCAAAGCATTACTAGACAAAACAACTGCAATAAATTATGCATGAAAAAATACTAACCATTAAGTTGCTTTGTTAAAATTCAGTTGCGTTTGTTGGGTAACCATACTTCACGTGATCGATCCATTTTGTGTGACAGATCTATGAGGCAAAATGTTAGAATTAACTTATATTTCTATAACAATTCTGATGCCAAAGTTTATTTTATAAAGTTGATTGTCATCGTCTATATTCCACAGGTATTTAGATGTTAGATTATTTCTGCTTCCACTGTTTTGGTTGAATTATATCATATATATCTATCTAACGCCTGCGTGTAACATAGTGTACTGAATCTAATGTATTTTATCCCCCTTTGAATCCGTAAACGCCGTCATATAACAAGTTCTGTTGAAAATTATTTATAAGTTAATAAATTCTTGACTCTTAATTTCAATAATTTTTATTTATAAACACAATCTTTCAAGTTATGTAACGCATAATTTCATATTTGTGTCTAGAAAATGTTCATGCGTATTATAAAATAAATTTAGAATGTGTGATTTTTGTTAAAACTTATGAATTGGAAATATTCGATGGAATATTTCTACGATATTTTTATTTAGTGTTTTGATATATTGAATGTAACTTTTATTCTATGTTTAGTCGGAAATAAGGTTACTAAGGACTGTGCATTTCGCGTAGATACTCTCACTTCCACCCGTTAAACATTAAATTTTGTAAAGTGTAATCACAACAATCAGTGAAATTCGGAGTTCGCGTTTTACTTAATTTGAGCCCTGTTACCTAAGTGTATCTATCACTTCGAACACTAACTTTTTGTCAACTGATCTAGTAGATCCGAATACCCACCAACACGTTTAGTGAGTATTAGTTTATATATATATATTATATATATATATATATATATATATATATATATATATATATAGGGTTTGATATTTCCCATTGTTTCTGCTGAAGACTTCATTAGATTAGTTATCATCCTAAATAATGATCCTTCTAATAGGACTTAATAAACGTGGATGCAAGTACTTTCAACTGCCAGTCATTATGTAGCTTTTACGATTACCACTAAAAAACTCAAACACTTCGTACCTCTATTTATATACGATAAGTTGTCCATTTTTGTTTGCAATATGTGAAGAAATGCTAACACTACAAGTTAATCAGAGAAATTTAATGAAACAGTGATAACGCAATATAGCCAATGAACTTCATGATGTTACTCTTTGTCCATATTTTTATATTATTGATAGGTTGTGACAAGTAAAACAGTTTGAACAATATGATATGTGTATTGATAAAACGATCGGCTAGTGGCAAATCAAATGGCTTTTTCTATTCACTATATCTTCTACAAGCTTTTTATTAAGATAAATCCTTCATTATAGTGGATAGTTTACACTCAACGGAATGTCATTCTATCTAAAACTTTGATTACCTGCCCATCATTTATAAGGAGCCGTGTCATTTATTCCAACTTACCAGTCGTTTAGTTAGGCATATCATTAAATTAGACTTAAACGTAATGCACGTCATTTTAATGGAAAAAACTTTAGTAATTCTGATATTAAGACTTTTATTATTGTATTGTTAGTATTACTACTACTACTACTGCAAAAGTGCTACCGCTGAAATGTATAGATTAGTGGATTTAGATGAAGATTGCAGGCATTATTTGATATTTTGTATTAATTTACACAAGAAACAAGATATCTGCCTATCATAGACTATCCTTCAAAAAGATTAATTTAACCATTAACTTACAGAATGCCTTTTTTTAGCAAGAAGTCACATGTAATTTATATGACACGAGATAATGTCAGTCGAAGCAACGATACTTTTTCTTTGTACAAACTGCTTTATTAATTTGTAATTAGGATAAGTTTGTATTTTCCCGTTGATTTGTAATGGACTGGATCCCAGTGTGAACATCAACATTGGGATGCAGGTACATCCAGCCGATGAGTCCCAGATAGGACGAAACGCGCGTCCTGGATTCCGCTTGCCAGTCACAATCCAACTTAAATATATAACTTGCTTTATTAATTATTTCAAAAACTTTTATGGTTTCTGTTATTGCAATTGAAAATAAACGCTGTTTAAGCTTTTGTTTTAACGAATCGAATATTGCAAACAGCTCATCATACTATAAAGATAGACTCATGGAAACCAATTTTTGAAGCATAGTAGTTGACTGAATGGATGTAAGAATAAGAAGCAAGTGACGAGCAATAAGATGTTTTGTCAGATTAGACTGTGATGATCGTTCAGTGTTCTCTACCTTTGATTTGACATAGTTTACTATCTGAGAATAGGTTCTGCTTACAAAAACATTTTACATAATACTTGAAAATTTTTAAGGCATACAGTTAGAATCTTGCGACTACTGACAATTTTCGTCACATGTAATCCTCGTTCAAAAGAATGTGAATATCATTAGAATTGCTTAATAGTTCTATTAAACTCTGCAAACTGATACCTCGATTGTCATCGATTGACGAATGTTACAAACTTTGTCAACTTGGTTTATAAAATATCACAGAATCATCCCATGAATTCGACTATTAAAATGTTTAATTATTTGAATAATAGTAATTATTATTTATTTAATTTGAGGTGGCTTTTTGTAGATCGATTTTCAATTTGTTATTTATATTCGCCACATACTGATGTCAGGTGGACATCGCTAAAATTAATGGAACAGTAAACAGTAGTTTTGTTCAATTATAGAATTACTCAAAAGTGTACACTTTCGACCTTCGTAGCTAATCTCAAGTGCTTAATCATTAGCACCATTGGCATAAAATTCAGCAGCAAAATTATCACTTCAGTCAATGGGACGAACATCCAATACCGTTCTTGTTAAATGCCTCAATTCCGAGGTTTATAAACACCTTTAGTCACAGTTTCAGCAACGTCCTCATTGTGGTCACTAATAAGTTGACTATTTTAGTTGAGTTAACGTTGTTTCGTGGAGACTGATTTTCAATTTGTATTTTCTATTTTACCGACTTCATGAAATTTAACATATCAAATCTTCTTGCTTATGCTGTTGTACCATTAATTCAGATAGTTTAACTCTTAACGTTTTCATATCTTTCTTAAACAATCATTTGCGAAGAGAAAAACATCTTAGCATATTACGTAACCACAATTTAGTGACGCGACGTTTTCATTTTTTGTTTCAACAATAATCATTTCACTTATTTAGTTTTATATCTTCATACAATATCCTATTAGTCACTGTTGAAAGATATATATTTGTAAATATGGGATTGCGTCCCCTTAAAAGTGAAATTACTGAAAAGTGATCTTTTCATTTTTCGAATAATGTTTTTCATTTGAACGAAATTTTCTAGGATTGAAAGTGTGATATAAAGACCCTAGTAATATTTTCCCTAACTCAGCTACCGAAGTCTACTTACCAAATGATTGCAACGAGGAAATATTATTATGCATTGCAAATACCTTTAATATGCAAGAATAATAATAAACTTTAAAGAAACTATAAAATCAGTATTTAATTTAATATGGAAAATAAACAAATTTAATCCATTGATAATTGAATACCAATGTACATTAGAGTTTAAATTGATTCATTTGGGAAATCTACAATGAAAATGAGTTGATCAATAACAAAAGCAGTGAAAATTGAAGAAATGAAAATAGTTAACTAAATAACTAAGTAAATAAATAAAATAATAGCAAAATTGTGTCAGATTTTTTAATTGTTTTAATTTTTAGTGATTCGTCAGGTATATTTGACACTTTATAGCTGTAAACAAAACGTTTATTAATTAAAACAATGTCAAGATGGTATTGATAATAAATGATTATCAGTATGACTGAACTGAGATGGTTTATTGAGATTAGTGACATTGAAAACCAGGGAGCAATGTAGAGCTTTTTCACCCTGGTATAGGACTCTAGATTTCACACTAGGAGCTTCAGGTTGGAAGACAAATAACTCTCTGCACCACTGGGCCGGCTTCCAATAACGGCTTCTTTAGTTTTAGTGAGTAGCCGTGACTAGTAAAGTTTAAACGTGTTAGGTGTGAGACAGTTATCACCAATAACAATTGATTATTGTCGCGCTATATCACAAATTAATAGAAATGGGAATTCTATTGATGGATGCCAACCCAGTGGTGCAGAGCGTTTATAGCCTGAAGTCCCTGGGGTGAAATCTAGGATGTGCACTGCTGAGTTCTAAATTAAAACTTAATAGTTGTCCAGTGCTTCCTGGTTTTCAATGGTACATCAATCTTTAACAAGATCAGTCAGCTAGATTATCAGTGTAGCTTATAAAGGAATAAATAATTTTGCATTATTAAGTAAAACAAAATAATGTTATGTTACTACTTATTGTTTTATTAAGTAATATCCTAACTACTGTGCACAATCAAACAATTAGTTCGTGAAGTAATTATATTTTCTAATATTTCATATTGTTGCTTTGAGATACTTCACAAAATGTTTTATTCACATATATAGATGAGTTACCTATCACCCAAGGATTACACTGACTAGACTTCTTAAAATGAAGTTGAGATATTTTTAGGTGCATTATATTTCAGCATTCCATTTTGTGTAGTTGTTTGTTAGACAGTTAGATATCGCTGATTAATAACTATTCAAATCAGTAAACTAAGACAACTGTTATTTTTTAAATAACTTACTAATTATATCTTACTGTTTCTTAGACAGCAAGTGGTATGATTCAGATATATGTAATTTATATATGTCACTTTCTAAATAAATAAAAACGTGTAATCGATGGTATTCGTTAGAGAATAATGTCAGTTGGGTACAATTACAAACCAGGGAGAACTAGATATCTCTTTTACCCTGGCATGAAACTCTCCATTTGCATCGTTAAGGAGACTGGTACTAGGACGTAAGAGCCTTTCAGTGCTCACTGGTTTTAAATTGTACCCAACTGACATTATTCTCTAACGAATACAATCAACTAAATTTACTACCTATATCCCAAAGCCCCATTTTAAATAATCCAATAGTTTCAAAGGATTCGCTTTTAATATGCTGTTACTAAAAGTCAGTAATAACGGTTCTATGACAGTATCAAAAATATCGCCCTCTTTGTTGGTTATAAATAAGAAGTTTGGTCACATAGCTACTATTTGTCAAGAATTATTTCTATATCTTTTGATTCAGTTATTACTTCGTATGGCTTGAGCATTTTAGAAGACTGGAAGCAACATAAAAGTCTACAAATGTATTTTTTTTATCGAAGATCTCTTCACTTTTTAACACGAGTAATGAAAACATTACCTCCATTGCCAATGTAGCTTATTATTTTGTGTATATTTTAGTCCGAAAAATACACTTTTTTTAATTATTAGACACTATGACAAATGTAATACGTTGATTTCTAATAATAACATTGAAATGCATTTCCTAACAGAATTTCTCCGTGAGCACTAAATTAAGTTGTCCGACTAACGTAGTAATAACTTTAGGAAAATAGAGGGATCATATTCTGATGTCACACAGAAACACTAGGTTCTTAAGTTAGATTTCACTCATTTACTTGAACAAATCTTTTAAAACATTATTAATCGATAGTTAAGTATTTCATGTGTTATATTACTTAATATGTCATAAATATATTTACCTTCGAAGCAGTCATAAGGGGATTTCTCAACAAAGTATAGATACTTGTACTTGAACATCAATCTCACTTATTGTTGATAACTATTGATACCGTCAATTTTGATATCACGAGTTGATTTGAATCAAACAACCACCGATCACCTGGATGAGGTCACGCAACGTATCACGGATTGATTCATTTGGAAATATCAACCGTCAGGAGTCGACTCAGTGGTCCAATGGTAAAGCATTCGTCACAGAGCCAGAGGGTCCTGGGTTTGATCCTCAATGGGGTTGTGGATGCGCTCTTCTGAGGAGTTCCATACTAATACGAAACAGCTATCCAGTGCTTCCAGACGATCAATGGTTGTCTCATTCAGATATCAAAATTGATAGTTAACTATCTCCGCAACCCCACCTAATTTTTGATATTATACACCATTCTTTACTAAAGTTAGTGAAGCAATTATATAATTTAAAGGTAGTGACTTGAATCTAAATGTTCAAGTAAGAGACCAATAACCTTGTTAGAAATATAGGGCTAATTAGTGAAATATTTTTATTAATAAGTAGTTTACTAAAATAGCTAACATTCATTCTATTTATTCCTACATAATTGATCATATACTAGACTGAGGAGAAAAATTTTAAATTGAGACTAATGTACGCCAATTTCAGTTGACAGAATTGATATTTCATGTTAGTAACTTAATTCACTATGGTGATTTTATTTTCTCATTCATTATATTACAATTCACAATAGAATTTCAGTATTATTCAAATTTCAATTATTATTTCTGTTTTTTTTTTGTTTTCTACTAAATTTGTATATATATATATATAACATAAAAATAAAAACAAAACAGTAAAACAAACAAATGATCATTCTTATTAAATGAAAAGAAGAAATAAAAGAAAGAAAAGAAAGAAAACCAGAGAAATAAAGAAGAATAATGATGGGAAAAAAAGGTTGGATAGAGATTAGTATGGTATGTTTCTTCCTTTTTCTTTTGGTTTTCTTTTGTTATATTTTACATTTTCGAATATAATTTGAAAACTATTAAACAATTTATCCGTTACTTTAAATATATATGTATAGATTGAAGTTAAATTCTTTGGTTTGTTTAGTTAGGAAGTATGTGACGTACCTTCTTTAGAAAAAAAGACTGAGTGGATTTATTACTGATAGTAGAATAATATTGGTTTCAATAAACGTTGTATAATGCAAACATGACCTAGAATATTTAGCTTACATATAGATAATGTATAACATATATAATAACTGGTAAAGGGTAAGGCGTATGAACTAAACACTTCTAAATGTGTGTGCGGGCTTAGATATACTTCTTTTCTCCAGAATAAATGCCTTTAACAAATCGTTTGCAAATAGTTTTTCTCTGGTTGAGGGGGGGGTAGTGAGTTGTGACTGGAATTTATTGAGCGTTTTTACTGAATTCAATGCTTTTGTATGCGGTCGGGTAATTTGTATCCATAGTAGTAGTGAGGAAAATAAACAAAATAGAGACTGAAGTGAATTTAACGTTCACATGTCATTGGATGAATTTGCTTTTAAGTATCGTTTCGTTTACTACCCGACCGAATTAATACTATACTGGATTTGTTCCTCGATTAACATTTTCTAAGAATCGATTGATATCTTCTTCAGTTCCGGTAATTTTAGCGTGTCTATAATTACTCCATAAAGTTGCTGTCACATCTAATGCAATCAAATCACTAGATACTCTGGAAACAACTTGAAGTATGAGTACACCATCTGGACCAAGATTATAATTTACAAATCGTGTACAATCTCTTTCTTCAGTATTTGAAAGTTGTCGAATAGCACGAATATATTGTTTTATATAAGCTATTCGCCTAACTGGTACAAGTGTATTGAAAGCCCATTGAAGTGTACTTAATATGGTAATGATTGAAATAATCACAAACCAAAACCATAAAAAGACGTAGACCTTTTCGACAAAATAATTAATTGGCAATACACATTGTAGAGTATAGCTGAAAAAAAGAATAAAACAGAAAAAGGTTAACTTAGAGGTGTAACCAATAAAGACTACTATACGACATAGAAACGTTATCACTTAACACTGCGAGTTGCACCAATAAAATACAATGAAACGTATATGAGGTGTAGTACAGAACAGACGATTTAATAGAACTTATGTTCACTGAAAAGGTGTTATATGTTTGAACATTGAATTAGTTGTCAGCTTTGTTTTAATTTCAACGATGTACGTAGAAATGAACCAGGGTAGCAAATGAAGATAAACATTACCTTGAATGATTTAGAGTAAAAATGATCGTACGCCTATCTGTACTACTTATCGATTTAAATACTGGTTTTAGTTTGCGACCAGATTCCATTTCTACTTAAAGTGGGTGCTTTAAGCGCTGTGATGTTTTATGCTTCTCACTTATTTCACTCTTTATTATGCAACAATGCCAACCATTCCTAAAGGGAAAGTAGCTCAAATTTACATGGATTGCTACTCGAAAAGTTCAGAAGATTCTGTGTATTGTTAGAGTCTTAGGTGAATACGACTATACTGTTTATGTATTCTAAGTTGACAAGTAGAATTTCTGGTCGTAGGTTGATTTCTGAAAGTCACATGAAATAAGCATTGATTCTGAAAAGTCATCTGTGAAGAAATTCGATGAAAAGTTGAATATTTGGCAACCTTGACAAATATCATCGGAGGGTGATATAAGGTGAACGTTTTTTCAAAGTATGCTCTTTAGTGAAAGAATGCCGACACAAAATATCACTGTCCACGGCGTCCGAATCAGATTTTAAGTTAACGGACTATTAGACAGTTGTTAATACATATGTGTCTTTTAAATCTAGCCTGGTCTAACCGGGCTTGTTTTTCTGTAGCGTCCGATAAATGATTATACTGGCTAATATTTTAGACACTCTGTTAGCTAAACTGGTTCCTTTGTAGTTACCACAAAAGAATTTTTATCCTTTTTATAAAATGGGATGATTAATGAACGAGACCAGCCGAATAGGTTTGCGTACAGCCTTCATGTTTAAGACAATATATTAGTAAACCTACCTGCTAAAGGTAGACTACCATTCCAAATGAAGTTGTCCATAAAGATTGTACTTGGAGTGGAGAAGAGACTGTATTAGTCAAAGAACATGGATATTGTAGCATTTTGCTTAGCTTAATTTATTATTTATGGTTAGTTATGGCCTTGTATTTTGTGTACATTGTTATGAGTTCACAGTCATAACATACAATAGTGTCCGATACTTGTTGAATATTCACGGCATTCTGATTGGTAGCTTGGTGTAACGCTATTGAATACAATGTGAGTTATCATTCGTTTGGTGCTTACAGTATTCAGTGTATTGTTGATACAGTGTAGTAAAAGGATAATTCATAACAAAACTCCTAAACATTTACAACTCTTTTTATCAGTCATGTTAACAATGCAATTATCCAGTAAAAATGACGAAAGTTCCACATTAAGGCATATATATCCTTCTTTGGATTCATTTCTTAAATAGTTCATCAAATACCGAATAAAACGTTTACTAATATACAATTCCTTTCACAAAACTTTATTCAGCTCCCTGATCTACTCTACACATTCATTTCTTATTTGATTACAAGTAGTGATAAAAAGTAAAAAATGAAAAAATGAGAACATGTTCTTTTCCCAGTTACATAGTTGATCCAAAAATATTGACAGAATCAATATTTAGATGACTTCATAATGTGTGTTCGACATAAAGTTGTTTTCTTATTAAATCTCACATATAACTAAGTATGATTATGACATGATTTAAACAAATTAGTGTGGAGAGGCACAGGAAATTTATTACTGTTTATTGGTCTGGGATAACCTTAGGGAGAATTCTGTATTCGGTTAATATTACAGTTTGGTTTTTTTCAATTAGAAATCCGGTAGACATTCACTTATTCATCTCAATGAATTTGCTTGAACTCAAAATACCATTTTTCGTTCTTAAATGAAGAACATTAATCAATTAAAAAATGTGTGTTATAAAGATTGTTATTGAATTCGTAGTTAATATAACAAATCGCCTTCAGTTAAGCAACCATTTAGGTCCAGTAAGACCTGGATAGATGTTTCGTCCTAGTTTGGGATTACACATTGGTGTGCATCAACAATCCCATGCACTTTAATGTTTTACTGAGAAGTGTTTAATCCACTGAGACAGCCTATGGCTGACGGTTCTAACTTCAATTAATTCTTGAAATTTATTTTGGCGACTTCATTCACTGTCTTCCACAGCAAACTGTTTCGCATCTGTCATGGTTTATTTCTACTGGTAACTACTTTTCAGTAAGACTTCAGGAATTATGAAGTAATTTTTGTCTTTGTGCACCACCGAGGAGTCTCATGCTGTTCAGTACATTCTGATATTTAATAGTTGTTTAACTCAGGTCAGTTTATGATGTTAAATTCCATTTGAAACTTATTTTGCTTTACGGTTTTTATATTATATCTAATTCTGTTAGCACTGAATATATTAGATGCTGTAATCTGTTTTTTTAATGGGATATGTCAATTGATTTGTATCACACTGGATATCTTGCAGTCAGTCTAAATGAAGCCATTATTTCAACTTTTATTAGGTTAACGAATAGAATTTCTTGAATGCTTTGTGACTGTAAGGTAGTAAATACTACTTGGTTAAGTATAGCACAATGATTTAATAAGCAGAGTATGCTGTAAAACTTAGAGATAACAAAACACTGAACAGAAGTGATAATTATACAGAATGCGAGAAAGTTCACAGGAAGAACATTGTCACGGGTTTAAGAAGTATATGGTAGTTAAACCTTCACCCTAACCCCTATGAATCATTAGTGACCAGAAGCTAATAAGATTTATGTTATGTTAATCAATCCATTTAACACAAATTTAAGACTAGATAATTGTAGGTTAGTAGATCTGTTTATCTGTTCTTTCAAGCAGATGTACCATGAAATCACATACGGCTGCAATTAAAAGAATATCTAAGAATATTTACATCATTTTTGGTTGGCATAGTTTATTGGAGTGGAATTTAAGAGACCTATGTAGTTATATTTAAGACATTAACCAGGATATAACTACGATTTCCTTAATTGATACCATTTTTAATATCAATTTCAAGGATTTGTGCCTATCTTTGGTTTTAAATGTGTTTAATGTTAGTTAGCTACATTGAGATATCTACTCAATAGACCTATGTGGTAACAGAAAATGACTGTATTCCCTTTTAATTATTATAAACGTAAGAACGTAAGAACTGATGAATAGTGATCGTTGTTAATTGTCCACTCATCAGAATAAATTTGATTCTTTTAGTAACTAGAAGGAGAAATCATTATGGTAAAACGGATTACTCAGACATTTGAACAGGACTAAATAATAAAGCATGAAATAAAACTTGAAGTAATTCATCAAAGTAAGAAATGATTAGATGTTATTTAACTAAGTGTACTTAATTACTTTCATATTTTCGGTTGAACAATTTAATGATTCATACCAATTTAAACGTTACAAATGATTCTTTATAAAGTTAAAAATCACTCAGATAGAAAGATGATAACAATGAAATTAGAATATATTTGAAAATGTTGAGTTTCTGTTTAGTAGAGTGTTAAATTCTCAATTTCACAGCTACGTTTCAGTGATCATTATCGCTTAACTATGCCATGTATTAAGTAAACAAACTTCGGAATCAAAATACTTTTGACTTCATTTTAACAAGACATCAAGATTAGGATATGTTTAGAACCTATGAATTGTGCACAGTTCACTATAAACTGAATCTA
Organism: Schistosoma mekongi; assembly: GCA_034768735.1. Classification (NCBI taxonomy): domain Eukaryota; kingdom Metazoa; phylum Platyhelminthes; class Trematoda; order Strigeidida; family Schistosomatidae; genus Schistosoma; species Schistosoma mekongi. Next base: position 52,569,454 of record CM068306.1, read on the forward strand.
CAGATTTGTTGACGCATCTTAAAGTAAATGTGCTAGAGGGTAAATCGTCGAATCATCTAACAAAGTTATATATATATAAACACATTTGATCACTTAATTCTATCAGGATTATACAAACATTTTCTAGAAAAATACTTAAATGTAAAGAGTAATGAGTTTGTAATTAATCACTTAGTGAACATTTACACAACTTACAAATTGTTATGTAGATGCATGCCTATGCTATACAACAATTTTTTGAGTGACATTACTTTTCCTTCATAATGATCTTTGCATATTAAATGAGTTGGATAAAGAATTCAAGAATTCAATTAGCATTCAGTTTAAGAATTGAAAACAAAATAAAAAAAAATTTTTCATATATATCAACATTTACTAAGTTAGGTATTAATTATATTGTGATGGATACTACTTATAAGATCGTCCTTAAGTTGTAGGCAACGGAACGTCGCATGAAAGTGAAAACGGTAAAAAGGATACAAGGTGAATTTCAAAGTGATATAAAGCAAAGTCTAATCACAATATGTAGGAAAAATGAAGACAACCAAGGAAAGCGGGCCTATGGCTAACATTGATCGAGGAACGCATAAGACATGCAAATAGATAATTGAAAGTGATGTATGTATTATTTATGACGTTCTCTATTTTCCGTAGCTTACTCACAATATGCTGATTTGTATGTTTCTTCATGAAATGTAAACAGTTTACCGATAGATATTTTGGATTCTGGCTTACGTGTGTAAGATTCCCATCTTCATAAGATGTAAAATTTGCTTCATGACAATACAGAGCAGGCTAAAGTTAGTTCGTTATTTAATTCATAGTTTACCTCATATATTCTTTGTTCATTTAGAAAGCTTACCATATAATGCCAAGGAATGTATTTTGTGTAGTATATTAGTCAAAAACTTTTTGTAATAATTCATTCCATGGGTTTACGCATTTGTAATTAACATATTTTACGCTTATTACACTCAAATCCATTATTAACTTTCTGATGTGCAACAACAAAGTAGCTTTGCTCAATTTTGATTATGATAGCAAGAATTTCAGTAAATTTTGATATCACGAACTGATCTAAATCAGATAACCGTTGATCATCTGGAAGCACTGGATAGCTGTTTCGTTCAAGTATGGGACTCAACAGTGCGCATCCACGACCTCATTCGGGATCGAACCAAGGACCCTCTGGCTCCGAGGTGAACACTTTACCTTTGGACCACTGAGTCGGCTCCTGACGGTTGATATTTCCAATTGAATCAATCCGTGATACGTTGCGTGACCTCATCCATGTCATCGGTGGGTAGTTGCTTCACACTCGACACAGTTGAACTCCATCGGCCACGTCTCCAATTCGTGATATTAAAATTGACAGTTAACTATCTCCACAAACCACCTAATTGTAAAAAATTCAGTGTTCATTCAAATGCTTATTTATTACAATCCTAACTAAAAACTTTTAACACTTACGAATGTTGTTGTTTCGTTTATTGGGTATAATTATATTTAGTTACCTACACCAGAATTCGAACCTATTGCCTACTGCATCGAATGGCGACTAATATGTTCAAATATCTAGTAACCTGTTCAACGAGTGTAAAATATATTGGTGACCTACAATAAAAGCTCAGTTCGTCAGTTTACTAAGTAGGAACATGAAGCAACAGATAATTAACAAAAAACTGTAAATCATTATGAGCACTTGAAGTATCTTAATGCGTACAATATATACAGATGCTTAATGTTTGTTGGTTACATCATTATCTAGCGAGGTTATGATGGAAATCATTTGCAAGTGATTATGAAATGAATTAATTAGGAACTACTGTTTCCGATGATAAGTTATCTTAATTGAGTAGTGTGTAAATACACACAGTTTATTCCATTTTAACAAATTTGAATAAAAGAAATAGCTAACATCACATTATTTCTTGTTACTTCACTGTTCTTAAATTAAAATGAAACTAACAAATCACATAAACTTCATCTTGGCCAGCAAGGTCAAGGACTAAATACATTAATTATGACAAATATCAGGTGATGCTCAAAATATTTATGTAATAATACCACAAAGTATGACGTTATATGAAGCAAGTACAAATCCTAAAGAGAGCATCACTTTACACCTAATTTCTTACTAAACTTGGCCGAGGTTTACAGTAAACACGAAATTGAATTCTATTTCCAGCCAACTTTCTCTAAGATCACATAATATACAATCCAGGAACTTTCCTTTGTCCAGTAAGATCTTTTTTTATTCTCTAATTTATCTTTTCTAAGTTTCTTTTTGCATGTTTATGCTACAACAACTTCAAATTAATCGATTACATTACAGAATCATGAAAGACAACAACAACAATCAAATGACATTTCAGTAGACAAATTGATATTTATTGCTTTAGTAAATCAAGTGACAGTAAAATTTCACATTATGATAAGTAAAATGAACTAAGTGAAATTTATACGTCTCATAGAAACACTTTAATGAGTAAAAAAAAGAAGAAAATACAATTTGAAGAAAAAAATGCTTTTAGACTTTTGATTAAACAAACTTGAAACTACAAATAATCACTTAGAGTAGTATAAAATAGAGAATATTTTTTTTGAGTTTGTTGAGTGTACAAATGAAAGTTAATCAAGTTACTTTTTTTAAAATTTGTATAAGCAAAGTTCATTGGCTTAGACAATTAAAAAATTCATCTATTTTACTGATTTTTCACATTTTTATTTTATAATTTTTCTTAAGCTATATTGGGAGCGAGATAGTTATCATCAATGACAATGGATAAATGTTATGCTGAATATATCACAAATTAATGAAAGTAAAAATTCAAGAGATTAATGCCAGTAGGTGGAGTGGTGCAGAGTTTTAGGTGTTTGGTAACTTTAAGGACCTAAGGCGAAATATAGAGTACACACAGCTGATGAATCTCATGCTCCGACGAAACGGCTGTCTAGTGCTTCTTGGTTTTTAGTGGTACCCCACCAACATCAATTTATGACTCATTCAACAAATTAATTATTTTCTGTCCTATTTGAGCAAGTAAATTTAGCACAAGATAGATATTTAAAGTTGTTTGTTGCTTTGGTTAAAATTTTAGCTTTCAATTTGAGTGTCAATTACAAAAGTATTCAATACTTTGTAAATGCATTCTCCTCTAGAGTATGCGATATTATATTCACAGCCTTGAGAAACAGATTTATTGTTATTATTGTTATAAAGAAATTTCTAGTTAGACATTTGGAAAAAGCTGAAACAGTGGCCTCTGATTCACTGAGGCATACACTGTTCTTCAAACACTCATTGAGTAACTATAAATCAAATGTGTACTCGTAAGATTTTAATAACAAAAAAAACTACTGTTCAACTTAAGGTTCAATGAAGCATAGACCAATTTTGGAAATAAATATTACTTTACTTCTCTTGTCTTCTTTTAAATATCTAAATAGATATTAAAATCTCCTGAACAAATTAATGGATTGAAGTGACTCAGTGAGTACCTGAAGTATAACACGAGGCTTAATCAAGCGAAAGCTTATGTTGAAAAGAAGTATTTCTTTACTTTGATTGTTTACTCCTAATACAACTGGTTCAACAAATTTAAATTCATTTTGATTATTTACTATAAAATGAAATGGATATTGTTTTCATAGTAAACAATTCAGCAAGAGCTTTTTACATATTTAGTATTTTATAAGGAGTAAATCAATAACGGTTGTTGACATCTACATGCACTCAACACATTACTACATAAGTAAAATCCAGTAGCTTAGTAAATAACATGTAATGGTTTGAATTTATGGACAGTGAGTTGCTGATGCATTCAACTGACGAGTATGAAATTATTCGCAGTTTTTGTGATCAGCTCCACAGCTAATGACCCTGAAAACATCATGAAACTGATAAACAAAAAAAACAAGGTATTATGTTTGTTGAGTAGTTGAATAATAACTAAAATATTTATTTAGATGTATATCGTTTATAGTTTAGTTAAACAATAAGTCTCCATTTAGTTTGTACATTATGACAAAATCTGATGACATAAATAGACATTTGGAATTTATGTTTTATGATAAAATGTAAAAAGGAAATCCAGTAAATTTTGGCAGTGAAATAAAAAGGTCATTATTTTTGGAAATGTTTTTGACATGTTCACTACATGTATTCGTTTTCTTGTATTTTGTAAACTGTGCTACAACTGTCATATTCGTAACTAAGTTAGATTTAACTAATCATGACAGAAGTATTTTATATAATGGATTTACATGAATAGTGATAACAGATGTAGCTTTTATTTCGATGTACAGATAAAACTATTTAATCGGATGGTTAAAAGTGAGATACAAATGTTTATATTACCGTATTCTTAGGGTGAGCTTGATCAAGCATTATATCACGTATTTCTGGTTATTATAATCTCGGTACTCAAACTTGTATAATGTGCATCGATCGTTCATGGCGATCGGTATTTCGTTTGGACAAATCATTCAGTTATTGAAATTTCCGTTTTTTGATTAACAGAACTACTGTTTATTTGGCATATGCTGTTTACCGATTGACAAATCAATTAGTGCATCAAATTCCATTACTCATCATCTACAGTAAGCAATAAATGATTAAGTTCTAGAGACGGATACAACAAAAGTATGAATTTGTTGACCTCAATCAAACAAAAGTATTTTTCCATATACTGATTCAAACTATAATTAATTTTAAAACAATTCAATAGAAATAGTTTCATACTACTGATTACAAAATGCAAGTAGTCTAATAATTAGTCATAATTCAATTGAAAAATAGGATTAACATAAGTGTTGTTAATAAATTTACCGGCAACTAAAATTTTAAAATATTGATTTAATACCAACGAATAATTTTATTGCACTTGTTAACTTCGTAAAAAAACTCATATGATCAAAAAGCTAAAGAAAATTTGTGTAGATAAAATAAAAATGGAAAAATACTGGCGACGCTTTTCTTTATGATTTTCATTTCATCTTTTGTTTCACTAGTAAATACATTTAAAAAGAAAACCGATTCCAATTAATGTTTATAAAAAAAATATGCGATCTTTCTAAAGAATTTTCATATTATGGATCTTCAACACTCGGACAGTTATTTTTTTTTATTCGAGATTACTTTTTGAATATTCTTCTTCCCATTGATTTCGTTGATATTCACTTATCCTCCCCCCCACTCTAAGTAGTTACTTTGGTGTCCTTGATGTTATAAATGCGTAGTAAGATTGAATGTAGAATGTATGAATGGAAAGTATTTGTACAAGGATTCTCTTTTGTAAATCAATGGAATTCAATAGGCTTTTCGTTTAGTGTCGGTGAAATTCAACTGATATTCATTTTTGTACTAAAGTGTTATTTCCGTCATTTGAATTGTTTTATTGTTTGATTTGCTTAGTTTTCTCCATTTTGTTTTCATTTTAACTAAATATTATTATAGAGAGAATGATTATAACTTTAATGTTAATCATTATAATACTCTATGAAAATGTATTTGTTAAAATAAACCAATTTAGATGAAGAGGGAAATTCATTTAAAAAAAAAAGAAAAGCGCAATAAAGAAAACTGAATCATAGAAGAATAAAGTGAAACGGAACTATACAAACGGTAGCGGAAAAAAAATTATTTCATTGTAGTTATGTCAGTTAGAAATAAGATAATTTATACGTATCAGGATATTTAACAAATTTCGAATTGTAAAATGAGTTTATGTATTAACGTGTAAGAAATTAACTTCAATGGTATGTGTATACAGCTTACAAATTAGTGAATTTAAATAATGCGGTTAAATGCATTAGTCAGCAACATATACATGAACGATACAGGTAAGATTCTTTTATTAAAGTGTTCAACTGTATAACAAACATTTTTGATGAAATACATCAACACATTAATAATCAAGTATGAATTAAACTTGTTGACATTTTTTGAAAACAATTAAATCTTTAAATATTAGACGATTAAGTTAGTAGTAAAAAGTTGTCTGCAGTTACTTGAAACAGTCATCATTTTTAGTATCATTCTTTCGAGTTACTAGCCATTCACTGTAGTAAAAGTCTATACATTTAGTATTTATAGAAATACTATTGATAATTTTAGTAACCTGGGTAGGTCTTGTAAAAATAACGCTTTATGTATATTACTTAACACAGAGAAATAATTGATCTTAGATCTACTTATAAATATTCCTTTTACAAACCTTTATTTCATTTCTTGTCTATCTTCTGATGAACATACATATCTTTATTATATTTGATTATATTCAAATAGTATACTAATTACAGGTGAAAACAACTTTGTAGCTGAAGAGAATAAACCACAGAGAATGATTTTAATGTACTCTAGAAACAGTAATGTTCCAGTTTTATTTAAATTCTTAGAGAGAACAACCTGTATGAAATTTATTTGTCACTGTTGCATATTGGCAAAATGTAGCATAAGACACTATCGAAACAGTTCAGTCAGCATTTACATTTAGTACATAGCCTAGTCTTGAATATCAGCAATGACGATTACTTATAACTTCATAGATATTACACAACATAATGGCTAACTGGCTTCAATCGCCCAATAAATACAAAGTTAACATTTAAATATGTCTGCACTAAGTACGAGTCATATTGTGAGTACTAAGATGTAAGTAAATCTCGCCTACAATTCATAAATAACATCAAACGAACAGATTGGATTCCATCACTGGTTAGAATTCAAAAATGTATTAAACAAGGGTTAACTGGATGTAGAAAGCATCCAAAAGTCTGCCAAGTAAGACAATATTGTTGACTTGCATGTAGTTATTAAGTGTGTAGACATGATATCCCTACATGATATTTGCATAATAAAGTAGATAATATTATCTTCTATTGTTTTACTTTATGTATTATAGATTATCTATATATTTTTAAGTTATGTAACTTAATTTACCGAGTTATCACTATGTTTATAAAAAGTCGATAGCAAAACCTGTTTGCTCCTTTTTTTACATCACTTGCTTTTACTATATTATCATTAAATGTATGATATTAACAGTTATGCAATACATTAAACTATAAGAATCAAGTATGCTGAAAACGTTTATTATTAACAACTAAGACGATTTGTTTCTTTGATAGATCATATTGTTACCAACCAACCCTCTCTCCCCCCCCCCTCCACCATGTCATTTATTTTATTTTATTACAATAAAACATGAAAAATAAATTAAATGGAATTTATTTTATCGGAAAAAAAGTATGTAAGTAGATAGTTGATCATTGTAATATATTAAAAGCATTTTTAGATTTTAATATTTAAAAAAGTATATCACTTGTACTTTTTTTTTTAAATTGTACTTTAAAGTATCATTAAAAGTAATTTAGATGATTTAAGAATTAAAAAGAATTGACAAAAATGAAATAAGATTTCATTATTCATTGTTTATTCAGATTTATTATTTAAAGGTAAGCATTTCAACAAGTGATATTATGCCAGTAAATAGTATGGTTAATTTACTAAGACAAAGGTTCATATAATCGTATTTGAACGTTAGCATTTCATGTAATTATAAGTTAAAAGTCTTATCTGAATGTTAACTTTGAAATATTTTTAACTAGAAATTAGATTGATTAGTCATATTTATATTATTAAGTATAGCATTGTGTAATCGACTTTATACAAGAAGTAAGATTGTAGCTTAGACTAAAAGCACGTATTGATAATGCAAAGGTAGCATTTCTACAATTTAAAAATATCTAGAACCCAAACCAACTATCAAGCAACAACAGAGTTAGAATTTTTAATATAAACGTTAAGACAGTTCTGTTACAATGAGTTGAAACTTACAGAAATAAGAAAAACATCATTCAAATAATACAGATATTTATAAAAAGTTGTTTACGCATGGTACTCCTGACCAGCTGGTTAGACACCATCGGAGTAACCTGCTGTGGCAGGAAAAAAACTAGCTTCCAAATGAATATGAAATTAAGAAAATTGGCTGAAGGTAGATAGGATACACATTAAAGGAATCACTAAACTGTCTTGCACGACAAGCACCAATTCGCAGTCCTAAAAATCAGGGGAATAGAGAAAGACCAAATAACACATCCCTCTGGTACTTGGAGGTAGACATGAATGGGAGAATGAATAATACTTAAGAAGATGTGGAAAGGACAGCACATGACAGAGTTAGTTGAAGAATGCTGGCATGTGGTCTTTGCTTCACAAGAGGCAATATGCATATCTTCATTGATTTGATCAAGTAAATTGTACAAATAGTGGTTGAATAGATGTTAAGGCGATTACCGTTAAACTTGAAGGCCTTGGGTTTGGTCTCCTAACGTGATCAAGGGTTCGGGCATCTTAGATCTCCTATACCAAAATAAAACGACTGTCCAATGCTCCCTGGTTTTTAGTAGTACCTAACCAATATCAGTCTGTGATAAACGTGAACAACTAAACATAGTTCAATTCTTCACAGAGTTACCTTAATTTAAGTCACAAAGAAGCTTAAATTTGTGTCCTTTAGGTCAAAAGCATGATGGTGTTTAACAAACGACCTTGGATTTAATACTGTGTAATGTTGTAATTTAGTATAACTGAACGTTTTTTTAACGTTTTTACGGATTTTTTAGATGATATTCATGTTGGAAGAAGGCCGTTTAGAAATCTCATTGGTCCTAAAATAACATCTAGGTAAATACGTCATAACGTTATAGAGATAACAAATTATTGTTTATTCATCCTCATTTTACCAATCTGTCTCTAAAACACAATATGGGATCATTAGTAATTGTGTGAAGCAAGGCTTAAAAGACAGTATCGAAAGTCATTTCATTTATTTGAATTTCGTAATTACTAACTAAAACTGACATCAGGATTTATAGCATGAGGGTGCAGGAAGAGAAATATCTAAGTTCTTAAATTGAAAGCAGGGATAGCTGGATAAGGTAGGTGTATCAAACACAAGGCATGATAGCAAACCCGAAACTATTTACTATTTGTCAATTAGAATGATATTGGAAAAAATCTTGTGAATTGAGACATTTAAACTGTATTTCATGATTTAATAGTCCAGGATACCCTAAAACTAATGTAATTGAGAGCATTGAAACAAATGTGTAACCAAATATTTTACAAAATATGAGGTAAATTTAACAATTAGAATGAAAAAGTATTTTGTGTCATCATTTACTATTAGTTATTTAAATGTTCATGCAGCTGCTTATCACAATAACTTAAAATGAAATTGTTCGTGAGTATGAAAGAATTAGATTACATGGTACTAGTACTAGCACTAGTCAATATCATACAATGAACATGAATTGACTGGTTATTTACAGTAGAATATTAATTAACAAGGTTATTTTATAATCTGGATCCTTAAATGATTGCCAAAAATGTCATATTAATAGTTACCTATCAAAATATGTACCCAAGGTTACTAATCAATATAATATTCAACACTTTGTATTAATGCTATGATTGACAAAATTGTAAGTCTGCTAACTTCTTAAAAGTTGTTATTTATAAAACAGCTTACAATAACGAAAGGTACCAATATATTACAAAATAATTGGTTACTACTAGATATCCATAAAGTAGTAAAGGTAGCTTAATTAAACTATCTTCAGAGTCTACAGTTAGAAAAGTATATCTAGGTATTGTCTGATGGAAAAAATTTATTTATTGTGATTGAGTATATCATATCTCTCTAAAAGCTTACAAAATACAGCAGTACGATGTATAAGTAAAATAATCTATACAAGGCCATTTGTTTCACTTGCTAATTTTACATTATCTCATAATTCATTCATACTATAAGTACCTATAGTTGCAAAGTACATTTCCAATCTAAAAATGTAAAATTATGTCAAGCGTCATTATTTACACTCTATGATGTTTAAGTTCGAATGTGAGTGGCAGGTGGAATCCCGGATGTATGTTTCGTTCTATTTGGGATTTACTGGCTAGATGTTCCTGCATCCCAGTGTTGGTGTTCATCCTGGGATTCGAACTAAGTTCGATTCGCTCCAAGCGCTACCGCATTCAATACTAGCCTACTGAGTTCAGTCAGCCACACTTATGCAACAGATATATATGTAGTTAGGATGAGTTTGTATCTTCCCGTTGATCAGTCATGGATTGAAACTGGTCAGCCTCTTTTCCGCCCTAGATCCCGCTTGCCAACCACAATCCAAATTAAAAGTTACCTATGAATTACTGTTATATCGTGGCAATCAGCCCACGATGCACATATAGCAACAGAGACTGACTAGTTTTGTCCATGACGAATCAACTGAAAGATACAAACCCATCCTAATTACTTTTTGAAATGTTATGTTGTGCATGAGATTCACTGTGAAGTTAGTAAATGAAGCCGAATGTCATTTCATAAATAAAGAATTTTTATGCTTAAAAGAAGGCGAAAACGTTTGAACACTTTATTCTCGTATTTACAATTGTCTTAAAATGACTATTTATACTTCATCACTTTTAATAGACTAGTTTTAAAAATAGCTACTTAAAGAAGTTTATCTTCATAGATCGGTATCAACTGTAGAACTAGATTCAACTTTCATTGTAATAATCTCATATAATTATAGGCAAAACTGATACCTGTAGGTTTCTAGACAAGTAATATACTTGTATACCAATGGTTGTGTATACTAAAGTGTACAACTTAGGAAAATCATTAACACGATGCTTCGTATTTTTGAATACCTCCAAGTTTATCCTTGTATGCAGCAAAAATGACCTTACGAGTGTAAGATTTATAACAACATTCATAGGTTATTTTCTAACTAGTTTTTGATAATATGAACTTGGTGATATTTGGATTCTGTCTGATCATTTAAATGATAAATTCTCAATGACTGTCAAACTAAAATGTGTAATTATGTAAAGATGCTAGCATACGACATTATTCTGCAGTATATTCTATCTAAATTTTTTCGATCAGCATCACGATTAAAGTAGGATATGTTAATAAACATAAGGTTCAGCCGAAATGCATCCACCTATTTTCCAAGTCAAAATCTTCAGTAGCAAAAAATTATTCTACTCATTTAATTGACTATCCATTTAGGTTAAGGTTACTCTGATACAACATTATGTAGAGGTTAATTTCTCTGGAAGATACTTTTATACATGAACTGTTATCCACCTAAAGAACATAAAAGATCTGGATATATGAAATGGCTATCTGATAGTTCCAATATTCATAAGTGTTCAAAGCATCAATCCACACTTCATAAATGTGATTGCACATAAACTAATGATAAGTGCCAAATACGTGTTACGAAATCAGTGGTTATTGCTTCTACTTTCATCTACTTTCATATTGCCTAAGATATAGCGTATCGCTCAGGTATATTAAATTAAATCGTCAATATTTTTGAATTCCTAATAAACGCAACCTGAAAATTAAATTAACGCATAATATAAATGTTCAATAGAGATTGTTATTATTCTGACATTCAGTGCCGATGTGAAGGCCATCAATCAGATGAAGGTATCACCAGATGACAAGTCACATATAGAGTGAAACTTGAGTCGTGAATTGCATCTTTTAACTAAAATTCAAATTTACTCATGCTTGTGGTTTAAAGTTATATCATTATTACTTCCTTAACTTAATCATAGGGTAACATAGAGTGATCGGTTCCAATCTTTACCATAAATAATAGGTAATCACAAACGCTTACGAAATGTAAACAGTTAAAAATATGTTGATTAAATTTCATTTAAAAACATTTTATAAATGACACGTCAGATTTTAATATCTAAGTCTTGATGATAAGGCTACAAAGTTATTGCATAATGTGCATCATAATATCACAAGGAAATATTAACAATTTAAGTAATGAAAATAACAGATGTCAAAATGAAGATTTAATAAATTAAGCAAGTTGAGAATGGATTTTATTGGGCATAGAAGTGAAAGTTTGTTAATTTATTATTTTAGAATGTTACAGAGGTAGTCGAATTCAAGTTTCCTCACAAGTGATTGAATAAATATTGATGATCATAAGACACTTGTATTGAGATTCAGAACATCACGCATATACCACTCCACAATGGTTCTCAATAAAACACTCACTGGCTTTAAGATTGCCGAATTGTTAGTGATTGCGTTACTAGTTTTAACCAATTTATGCTGTTGTGTGATTTAGTTATTGAATAAAATGCAGTTTCATATCACTCAGTAGTTACAGTCAGCCTGCATTTAAAATCTCTGAATGAATGAATTGTTGTTGTATCAATGCATTTATAAATAATAGATAATTAGTGACAGATAATCATATGTCAAAAGTTGATAAGATTGGGCATTGTACGTATGTATATGCATACATAAGAGATGTATAATCTAAAAGTCATGAAGGTGTTTACAAATTTCACCCGTTGAATAGGACACCAAATCACGAAAACTTATACTATATACCAAGAAGATCGACTATTATTTAAAGAAACAAACTTGTTACAGACCTCAACACTTCATTATTTCTATGGCATAATTAAAATGTTTAATATAATGTGTATATACACGATTTCAAAGTAACAGATTTCACTATATCTGACTGTAAATAAGATATTAATTTCTTCAATGAATATAATGAGAATGTTATTGACTTATTTACCGATTTAATTGTTTGAAATAAAACAACCCTTCATTTTACAAGATAGGCTATTCATTTCATAGAAATAATATTTATTTAATCAGAAATCGAACACACGGTTTGTTATTTATAAATCTTAGAGACAATGATTATCTACAATCCACAAAACATTTTAAAATATTTTTTTTTATGAATTACATGAAATATACAGCTAGATTTAGTAACTTTTATTTTTAACACTCCTGATATTATTATAAGTGTATCTATAAAGTGAAATCATTTCATTACATAATTCATAGAATAAGACAAAGTGACTGGAGAGATTAGTACATCACTTTGATTTTTACTTTAAATTTGTTTATTTACTTAATCGTTGAATAATAAATATTTCATTTACTGAGTTCGGACAAATAGAAAAATCACGTTTTCTATTTGGTAATAAATAAACTATACGATTCCAAACTATAGTAAATCTTGAATGGAAGAGTTGTTTTAAATGCATCTATATGTAAAAATCAAAGAGGTCAGAAAACCTAACAAATAATCTAAGCACTTCAACTAAATATAGTAGATGCAAGCTTATTCTGATTATATATCTACCCGTTGCACAAGTGCGACTGTCTGGACACAGTAGAATAGTGGTGAACTTGGTGGCGTTTGGCACGAAGCGGACTGAGTTCGAATCCCGGTGTGAACAACAGCATTGGGATACAGGTATATCCAGCCAATAAGTCGCAAATAAAACGAAACGCGTTTCATGGACTCCGCTTCTTAGCCACACTCCAACTTAAAACATAATTTGTGTACTATCACTATATCGTAGAAATCTACATAGGATGCACATATGACAACAGAGGTTGACCAGTTTCAGTCCATTATAAATCAGCTGGACGATACAAGCTTATTCCAATTAAAAATGGTAATGACTACAAATAACTAACTCGTGAATTGATTATACGCATCTAGAATCTAAAAAATATCCTGACATTTTATTTATAACTTAATCATCAATTCACTTGTGTAAATGATTTTATGGTGGACAGTTACATGTTTATGTTTGGTTTAATACAATAATGGACAATACTACATAGTTGTGACAATATTTAATCATTATATAATGCGATAGGTCAACCGATCGGTTTTGTGACAAATAGAAGTTTAATCAGGAATTTAAAGTAATTTTTAAGATTGTTTATGCGTTTTACAGTGGATGGTTATGCAAAGATAATTCCTGAAGTGTCAGTTCCTCCCCCCCAAAAACGTCAGCTTTTTAATTTAAGAGTCAAATGATTTGCTTTAATACTACTTTTATTCGATACAGTTGAGAAAATAAATTATAATATATACTTTTAAGACGTTTTCAAGAATCATTTTTATTGTATTTGTTCATTATGGTGTCTTAATTACAGAATAACTAGGAACAAGATGCTTTTAACTGATGGATAGATATCTATTATTTATGTACGGAACTGAAGAAAAGTAAGTTTGTTTTCATGTAGTTCCGTCATCTGTCACAAATGCAACGCTATAATAATAACATTGATATAAAAGCCATAAATGATTTGTCTTAAGATGACATAAGGTGTACACTTAATTCAGTGTTTCAAAGTAACTTGATTTATCATTCATCTACACATTTTTACATCCAACAGACCTAAGAAATATCAGACGACTGTTAAGTAACTTTACGGGTTATGGTGCGTACGTTAGACAACAATGTATTAATTGGAATAAAAAATGCTCAAAACACAAGCTAAACATGGTTATCGGGAAATTTCTGTTCAACTTTATGTATTACTTGAAGTTAGACATTTAATCAATAGGGTAACTAGTCACGCCTTCGTTAAAAAGTACTGTCATATTTATGTGGGATGATTGAGTTTTATCCAGTTTATAACAAATGTAAGAGTATTTTTCTAAACGAATTCTCATGAGACAACTATGGTAGTTACACATAAATATATTATCTTACTACAACATATCAAGCAATAAAACTGTAGTGTTTAACAAAATTTAATTTCAGTAGCAATCATTAATACAACCAGTTAAACAAGCTTTAATCAATGGAAAACAGTCTACGACTGTATATATATATATATCAATACAGTTTGCCTAAAAGCTGAAGGAATTTCCTGCCTCATGAAGATAAAGTTTCGTTTAAATTAAGACAACGGAAAGTATGTCTCCAGTGTGAATGATACAGAATAACTTCATGCACTAAAATAAGTTCTATGGCTCAGTACAGAAAATTATCAGGATTTTTTTAAGGAAAGATCGAAATTCGGAAGGCTATACGTTAATTGAGTGCACTGTCAATGGAGAGGTTTCAAAATAATTTTCCAAATAATTTTATAAATTTGTTCACATCTAACTCCACTATTTGCAGTTCTATGGATTATTATAAAAGACATTAGCTTCATCGAATTGCCATGATGAATTCTGACATCCATCGTATGATTGACTCTTACTTGGTAATTTTGATATTTTAGTGTTTTTCATTGATAGATTGGATTTTATTCTTCTTCTGGAGTAAACTATCAGAAACTTCTCGAATAGATTATGTTGAACTACTTCAATTTTCAGTTTATTTTAACGTTTTAGTTCACCAGTCACCTTCCCTACTACACATATATATATATATATATTCCAGGTTCATTACAACTATCATACATCCATGAACACTTAAATGAAAATTATATCCTCTTCGGTAACTCACGTTAGATAAAGTCGACTTTATACGGAAATAATTCACTTAGCTTTACTGTCGTTTTCTATGTTTTGTAAATTTTGGTACTAAATTTGTTTACTTAGTTATCTCTCTAATTATATTGCTATAAATGATAGAAAACTAAATGTTTTGATTCAAGTTAGACAAAATACAGGAAGCACTAAACTACTGTATATTTTGAGTATAAATGCCAAGTAGTATACATTTATAATTAAGTTATAAGACATCTGCATTATTTTGTGACTACTGTTTCGAAATCCGGTTGCATATATTTTCAGTTTTGATCGCCTCATGATACTGTACTATAATCATTAATATTGTTAAGACCCAAAGTGATTTTAGGATTAATAAGAGAGTATTTGTAAGATTAAATGAAGTCAGCATAATTTATCGAGATGTTAGTAGAAGAGGTAGATGAAGTTATTTCGGAGAACAGCAGAAGCAACACCATAAATACTAATTCTTTGGATGCATAATTCAGAAGAACCTACTTTCATAAATCCCGATTTCTGAGACTTATTTAATCACCTAATGCATATAACCATCAAAATGCTACAGTTTATAGAATTTGTAGTATAAGAAAACGTACTCACCTTGCGGGTTTGATTTGGCCCATTTTCCTGACGCGTACAGTACAAAATGTCACACGTGGAAATTTACCTGAAGTCTCCCATTCCTGTCCACTAATTAAATCATTTAAAACATCCATCCCAAACATTGTACTATTGGTCCCAATAAATTTTTTCATGAGGTAAATTTGACCAACAGAATTACCAATAAAACAAATACGAACTATAAAAAACAGAAATGTTATACGTGTGTTTGGTCGAAAATTACAAAATATTCTTCTTATTGTACTAGTTGCTCGTCTGTGCCTAGCAGTCGACTCAGCTTGTTCTTCTAATGTAGCTACTAGACAAGAAATAGCCTTTTGTCGTAGTTCTCTATCTGGTACTGATGCTTCTTTAGCTGATCTTAGTAAGACAGGTAAACGTTTTGATCCAACTCTCCATAATATTTGAGGCACCCAGCATAACATTGCTTGTCCGGCTAATACGATTGCTATCCATTGATAGTAGCCAATATATCTTACTTTAGTCAATTCATAATCATCTTCAGGAACTTGATCACTTGGATGAAGAAAATACGTATTTTGTACCCAACAGAGATTTTCCGCATACTCTTCCCAAGAATGTGTAAATTCTTGTGGTACCCAACATTGTATAGGTTTTCCTGAAAGTTTGTGAAAATAAATAAAATGATTTAAAAGGATCCCGGTGTTGTAGAATATGTTAAGTAAAATTTTAAAGCAAAAGAATGTACAGAAAACGTAAAGCTAGAATGACCATATATGCAGAATATATAAAGCTCATTTAACGTTAAATTACAATGAAATCTGAAGGTTGACTATATTCCATTCTTGAACCTGAAATTCTCTAAGAATTATGCACTGATAAAGTTTATGTTAGTAATTTGAGTGACATGGTTTATATCCAATAGATTCAAAATGGTTCTGTCAATCACTTTACAACAATCTTCATGCTATTCTAACGAAGGACCTGGGGATAATGTAAATGTAGAAAATGCCGTACAAATGTATCAGTATGTTTATATGGTTAAGGAATGCGGACTAAATAATAACCAGTAAATAATGTTCTTATCTGTGAGTAACAGAAAAGTTCTCAATAAAAATACAATATTTCAGTTTTGATCGCCTCATGATACTGTACTATAATCATTAATATTGTTAAGACCCAAAGTGATTTTAGGATTAATAAGAGAGTATTTGTAAGATTAAATGAAGTCAGCATAATTTATCGAGATGTTAGTAGAAGAGGTAGATGAAGTTATTTCGGAGAACAGCAGAAGCAACACCATAAATACTAATTCTTTGGATGCATAATTCAGAAGAACCTACTTTCATAAATCCCGATTTCTGAGACTTATTTAATCACCTAATGCATATAACCATCAAAATGCTACAGTTTATAGAATTTGTAGTATAAGAAAACGTACTCACCTTGCGGGTTTGATTTGGCCCATTTTCCTGACGCGTACAGTACAAAATGTCACACGTGGAAATTTACCTGAAGTCTCCCATTCCTGTCCACTAATTAAATCATTTAAAACATCCATCCCAAACATTGTACTATTGGTCCCAATAAATTTTTTCATGAGGTAAATTTGACCAACAGAATTACCAATAAAACAAATACGAACTATAAAAAACAGAAATGTTATACGTGTGTTTGGTCGAAAATTACAAAATATTCTTCTTATTGTACTAGTTGCTCGTCTGTGCCTAGCAGTCGACTCAGCTTGTTCTTCTAATGTAGCTACTAGACAAGAAATAGCCTTTTGTCGTAGTTCTCTATCTGGTACTGATGCTTCTTTAGCTGATCTTAGTAAGACAGGTAAACGTTTTGATCCAACTCTCCATAATATTTGAGGCACCCAGCATAACATTGCTTGTCCGGCTAATACGATTGCTATCCATTGATAGTAGCCAATATATCTTACTTTAGTCAATTCATAATCATCTTCAGGAACTTGATCACTTGGATGAAGAAAATACGTATTTTGTACCCAACAGAGATTTTCCGCATACTCTTCCCAAGAATGTGTAAATTCTTGTGGTACCCAACATTGTATAGGTTTTCCTGAAAGTTTGTGAAAATAAATAAAATGATTTAAAAGGATCCCGGTGTTGTAGAATATGTTAAGTAAAATTTTAAAGCAAAAGAATGTACAGAAAACGTAAAGCTAGAATGACCATATATGCAGAATATATAAAGCTCATTTAAACGTTAAATTTACAATGAAATCTGAAAGGTGTGACATATTCCAATTCTTGAACCTAGAAATTCTCTAAGAAATGATGAAATCTGATAAAGATTTATGTATCAAGAAGTAATTTTGAGTGAACATGGTTTATATCCAATAGATTACAAAAATGGTTCTGTCAAATCACTTTACAACAAATCTTCAATGCTATTCTAAACAGAAGGACCTGGGGATGAATGTAAAATAGTAGAAAATTGTCCGTACTGAAAATGGATATCCACGTATGTTTATAAAATAATGTGGTAATAAGCATTATCCAAGAAAGACAAAAATAATAAACCAAGTAAAAAACAAATGTTCATCCGATTAACTTTCAATAGTGATCGGGTAGAAGAGAAGATAGTTCGGCGACTAAAAACATCAAAGAATCACGAATTTCCTGCCACAAAATTGGTACAATTACATATAACAAGATGTTATATATATCTGAAGTGAATTAATAAATAATCGCCATATATCACATACAGTTGCACTTTCTAGTTCACATGTACTTATAAAGGCAGTTATGTTGGATGGACATAAAGACTATACTTTCGCATTTTGTTAAACAGATCCCAAAAAATCAAAACCCCAGAGGATGGAACATGTTTTGCAGCTCAATTCTAAGACATTTGATAGACACAAGATATATGGTGAACACGATGGATACCATTAAAATAGTAAACAATCAAAGCACAACTACAATGTTACATTATGCAACTAAATTGTTAATGTCTTAATTATTTATCGGTCCTCATTATCGTCTTATGTATTTCGATTCTATAACCTTGGCGTAATCAGTTCAATGTATGCTGTTTCTAGAACTAGCATTCATTTTATCTATCTATTCATTCATCTCTATTTCAACCTTGAATGCATTCGAATGGACAATCCATATCTATTAAATACACAACAACGATATCTACATGTTGCTTTAATTACAACAACCAAAATACAACATAATTCAATGTAATCCGCAAATATTATCGTTCTAAATCCACCTAAATTTGTAAACAGAACAACCTTGATGAAATCAATGTATATAATTATAACCCATAATATTATTATTGTTTATTATAAATTGTACTGGTGTGTATTAACTATGTTTCAGATTTCAAGTAATTTTGATTGTGATCATCTAATGTACAATTTAGATTGATTAAGATTCATGATCATTTTCTTTGCTGTAAGTCTATTTATTTAATGTACTAACAAATGAATAGGGTATACAATAGAAACAAATAAACCGCGTTTTAATGAATTAGTTATATGCATGTTAAATATTCAATATTTCATCAAATGATTTGTAATGTTTAACCGAATTCGCTATCTAAATAATTATAGTTATACTTAAAAACGTTGATATCATCAATAATGTGATGATATTAGAAAGAAGGTAACCTGCTGTGTACAATTCTACTATACTAAATTAATGAAATGTATATCTCATAGGTTTGTAATGAATCACTTAGAATAGTTTTTTGCATAAATCTCAATATGCATCATGCGGTTTTATGAATAACACATTACATAATAGATTTAAGATACAGGATTACAACGAATTGTTGTTATACTAGAAATATGTGTTGATATAAAAAATATCATTCATTCATTGTTAAAGAAACTCCATTTAGTAAAAACATTTGATTTAATTGTATTAATTATAAACTGAATAAATCTCTGTTGTTGTTTACTATATGTTGATACAAAGTGAAAGGAGTTGATACAGAACAAAAATGATGAACTGTTTGCTTCTATTTTGATAAACTATCATTATAATTGAGCTAAGGAGATTAGTTATATGTTGGTTAATATGTTGAGTAAGTGATAAGGAAAGCAATGAGAAGAACTGATATACGCGTCTTAATTTCTTAATATTCAACAATCACTCAGGTCAATAGTATTTAACAATCATTTGTAATTTTGATGAAACGTATTTAGTGTATGAATATAATGCTTTGTTACATGAAAATAACTCTTATTTGCTAACCGATTATTTTGTCCTTCGATATACCCCCCCCCTTTGAGTGCATTATCTTCAGTTAGTCATATTTGTAAATAATTATTACTCCGTTATAACCAGTTCAAAACGTCGGTCATCTAACTTACAATCAACACAATCAAACAATATTTCCTTTAATTTCAGAGATAACGTAACCCTCCTCGTCAATTTATCTTTATAAGACTATGTTTCTTATAACGAGAAATATAACGCACAAAAACTTTCAACTAAAGAAGACAAAATATTGCATTCTGTGTACTTTAGAATGTAATATCAGTTTTAAGAGCACAATGCTGCTGACATACTACAAACTATTGAAGTAGTAATTACATATTCACTAGTGCTTTGGATAAGTTACTAGGCTGTTGCTGATATGATAACTAGAGTTCATCTATGTTTAGAATTATACACAGCTTTCATATATATCAATGAATAGCGGTTAGGCAATATCGTAATCAGACTGAACTTCCAATTATGGACTATGGAATAAGAAAGTTTGATTTGTGTTTAGCCATTTCTAAGAACAATATAGTAGAGTCAACATGCAACATATCATATTAGGAAAAAATATCAATAAGAACTTTTATATTTTATGTCTTACCCATATCTTAACCTTCTAAGCATTTAGAAACTATACAAGCGAAATCGCTGCAGATCTCATCGCTTTTGATTTAGGTACAATTAGCTAAACATTTAAAACGGTCATAAATATGTCAACAATGCAATCACCTTCCCTTATCTATAAATATTGCTGTATATTAACCACAAAATTTACTAATACTATAACGATACAGCATATAAATGACATTCCAGGGAAATTGCCCCAATTTTTAATGACTACTTTATACTTATCTTTGTATCATGTCAACGAGAAGTGATCTCCTTTGGCATTAGTATTCTTTAAAAGGTATCCATTATAAATGTTTGACAAAACATTTATCTTCATTTATTCAATCATAGAATAATTGTATGCATAGATAGAATGGATAATTATGCATCTTAAATGAATTCTTTTGTACTTCAGTTTATGTCTAACAGAGATAAACAAAGTCACTATGATACAGTCAACGTTTTCTCAGTAAATAATTGTTTCTATGCATTACTACCGTAATCTTATAAATAAAAGTATAATTTTCTAAAAGTGAAGGGTAAAAAAGTGTAACTTCATTTAAATAAATGTTTATTTGTATTCATTCCTTTGAAGGACAAAATCACTTTATAAGTAGTATGTATCATTTAGATATAAAATTCACAAATAAACCTAATTAGTGCATAATAAATTCCTTGAAATCCACTTCAATACAAACATTTCTTAACAGGGTCATTAGTACATCTCCACACAATTATTAGTACTAACTAGAACCTTAACAATTAGTAATACCTTATATTTCAACATTACAATTTATAGAATTTATTGCAGTGTACGACTTTTGTCATCTAGATGGAATAAGAACTATTAAGAAGAAAATAACAATATAATTTAAAGGTATACATATATTTCAGTTGACTTGTTATAAACTGACGTTGATCTTATTATGTCACTATATGTGGCTCTTGTGCAGAATGTCTCGATAAAGTGGTAGTTCACAAGTATAATTTACGCAGCGTTGTGGCTGGAAATGGAATCTAGGAAGTGCGTTTCATTCCATTTGAGATATTTAAACTGAATATGCCCACACTCTACTGTTGGTGCTTGCACCTGGATTTTAACTTAGTTTGTTGTGTGGTAAACCCCACAGAGTTCCCTGCTAGACAATCTGTCCAAGAAGCACTTCTGACAACAGAGACGATTAACTTCAGTCCATGGTAAATCAACTCGAATATATACATACCCTTAAATTACATATACATACTCTCTGTACAAGCGTGACTGTTCGGATTCAGTAGTCTAGTAGTAAACACAATCACGTCTCACACAATACGAACTGCGTCTAAGTCCAGGTGTGAACATCAACAACAAGATTCACGTATATTCAACTGACGAATCTCAGACAGGAAGAAATGCGTTTCCCAAA
Source organism: Schistosoma mekongi (assembly GCA_034768735.1). Taxonomy (NCBI): domain Eukaryota; kingdom Metazoa; phylum Platyhelminthes; class Trematoda; order Strigeidida; family Schistosomatidae; genus Schistosoma; species Schistosoma mekongi. The sequence goes on from CM068306.1 coordinate 52,591,637, forward strand.
TTCCGCTTGTCAGAAGCTAACATGTTTCATTCAGAAAACTTCAACAGTTGGTTGTAATGCTATTCACCTTGTTAGGTTATGCCCAGACGGTTCATAGCTAGTAGATTAAGCTATAATTTCGTTAAATGAAATCATAAGTAACCAGGCGAGTAGGAATAATCACCTTATTTAGTAACACGCGTTAATACAGTAAATAATTTCACATCACAGACTATTTTAACAAGGATTTTCATAATGTTTAGATCAATTAGAGGAGTATATTAACGTGTACAAATAAAACTAGAAACTACTTGTAACATGAAGTGGGTGTTATGTATTTTCAAGAAGAAAAGTGTTTCAATTTTAAAATGTTTTGCCGCATAATTATTGTGCTTGATAAAGCATAATAGACTGTTTATATTTCTGTATAAGTTCATGGATTATACTTTAATGCAGCGCATTGTATGTACAAATTTACTTAGTTTGGAATGCAGTTAATGAATGATCTTTAGCTTTTTGACATCATTCTTCTGAAGATGAACAGAGATGTTATGATGGTTGGACGAACAACACCTAAAGTTGCCATAAGATATGATCAATAAACAACCCATTTTTAATTTTCAGAAATTTGTTAAGTCATTTATTGTCAAGCTTCTGAAACCCAATATATAATCGCTAGGAGATAGTTTTCAACCTACCGTTACTTTAAACACACGAACCATATTCGATTAGACCATGTTTAATAACTCCTATTTCATCTGATTACTAAATGAATTGTTTATTTGATTGTAAAATTTGATTTTAACAATGTTTGCTTTATTTGCATCATCTCTAATTATCAGTGTCCTTGTTTGTTACGTTACCAATTACTCTCTTTTACCAATATTTATGTTCTAAATTTCGTTTGTCTACAATACTGTTATACTTTCATTTAATTGTATTGAGCTATTTTTATACCATGCTAGTTTACCCGAATTCACTTCATTATGGGTTTCTTATCCATTTTATAATTTTATTTGTTAAATGTAGCAAGCTGTAAATGTTTGGTAAAAATCTGTTGAAACTCCAATGAATTTGATGTAATTTCCTTCAAACTGTTGTTCTTATTATCTTCAAATCATTGAATGTTTTCAGAACCGTGCTTTAGAATGCAATGCTAATTACTATTAAATAAACTACATTTTCTATACACATTATCAAATAGAAATTATATATTCGTATACCACAATGAAAATTTTTATTTAACACAAAATCACAAATTGATGGAAGTGGGAATTCTACCATTGGATGCCGACCTAGTGGTGCAGATAATTAGACGTTCGCGTCAACCTGAAGCTCCTAATTAAAAATCTGGGGTGCGCACTGCTGAGGAGTTACAAACTAGAACGAAACAGCTGTCCAGTGCTCCCTTGTTGTCAGTGGTACCCTACCAACATCAATCTGTGATATATCCAATCGAATAAAAACAGAAAAAAAAGTTTTCGAAACAACAACAACAGAATAAAATCACTTTAATAAATAATCTATCAAATGGTGTAAATTAATTTCCGTCCCAGATTGTAAAGTTTTTTTTATGCTTAGTACTAGTTTGTACCTTATGAAATAAAACATCTATACATCACTTATAACTTTACGCTTTTCATATAATACAACAATTTCTATGTTGATCTATTTCCGAAGAATAAAATTTATGCTCACATAATCACTTAACTTCTATTACAATTAAAGAAAGAAAACAGAAACCATAACATCAATTGAAATGTATTCTAACCTAAAAATAGTCTGAAAATGTGTTACATGTTGTTGCCTTTTTTATTAGTTTCTTCAATTGCATGTATCATTTACTTGCTTGTTTACCATACAATTTGAAATAGAAGTAAAAAAAAAACTATATAACTGTAGTTCACATAATATAAATTACCATAGAAATATATTATCATTTAAACATGTAAGGTGAATGAATATCATATGTAGACAACAAGATTGTTGTCTGCCTGTTTCAACATTTAAATACTATCAACTGCATAGATGTAAAAAAAAAATAAAAGATATTGAAATCTTTTGTTAAGAATAGATACATTGTTCAAAATATGAATTTATTCGTAGATTTCTTAATTCAAGTAATCTAAATGTGAATGTAGTGAAATATATTTTTATTGTTTAATTTTTGTGAACTTTAATAGCTTGAAGTAATTGTCAAGTCAATCTGTCTTTAATAACCCGAAGTAATTCAACGGAAATGATACTGTAATGTTATATACAGTCAAATGGTTAGAAACCTTTTAGATATAGAATTAAGTAACATTTAGGAAAATTAAAAGTTATAAGATGTATTGATTATCATTTTATGCAAATATTAACAATACATTTAATTTAGTAAATTACTTTAATCCTTAAGTAGTAATCGATTAAATATGAAATTGTTTATGCATCTATTTGAAGCAGTAAGAGATTGTTGGTAATTGGGATAGTTAAGATTATCAAGGTATTAAATTGTTCTACAGCTATAAAACATAATGATATTATCAATCGACTAATCGTAATGAGAGAAAAATCTGCTGGTTAGTAATTGAGTTTAGGTTGATGTCTAGTCACTAAACTGAATGTTTAGTGTTTATGTCTTTCAAGGTAATTGTACGAAGCGCTTTGATTTATGAAAAACAAGCACAAACTACTTTGTCAACTTTCTGAGCCTAGAAATCATTTAGTAGATATAATGAGTTAAAGTAAAAGATCAAGTCAGAATTAATTTAAATACTTCCCTCTCCCCATTTTTTCATATTTAGCAAAGAATTTTATTTCAACGAGTTCATTTTTGTAATTGTTCAGTCGTTTATACGTAGATGGATGCGTCTGACAAAATCTAGGTCACGCTTGTTGCCAGGTTAACCAGTTGTGGTGTAAAAGTCAACTACCTTATTATGAAATACGCAAATAATCAATGATCGAATGTTATTAGAGTGAAGTAAGTAACTATAGTTGATATTACGTTGAAATGAAAGAGAGGATTTAAAAATAATCAATAATTCGAGGTGTAGACGACGTTTAATGTTATAATAATAGTAATAATACTGGTAGTAAGAGTAATTATAATAATAAGGGAAAAACGAAATTTTGACTAAATTATGGCCATGGCAAAGAAAGGAGTCTAACAAATTGTTTTTGTACACATAGCTCAAGTTTTAAGCTATGGAAAACGAAGGCATCTACTACATAATGTAAAGTCAGGCGTACACCTCTTAATTGCTCTGACTAATGTAAATGGATGAGTCTGCAACAGAAAATCCTGAGTCTATTACATATTGTAGAACTGATGCTTTGGCTGATCTTCGTTGTCCCTTACTAAGCTATTCCAGAAAACGGAGAAGAGATGGCCTTTGACAAATGACATGTGTATTTGGCTCCAAAGCCCCAAGTAAATTTGTATACGCAAGTTGAACTGGTCAGTCATAGTAGTTCATCTTACACCTGGATGAATATAAAAGGATGGCTAGAGTAACTTATGTGAAGATGTTATGAAATGAATTTATTTTGAATCAGTAAATTTAGACAGTCTTTCATTATTTCATCAGCAATATCTTCCTTAAGCCGGGGGCTTGCAAACAATTTCTTCTTGAGAGTTAGGCATTTAGTCTAAGAGTGCTGCTTTTGCTTTATACTTTTGTCTATAAATCTCCAACGGTATCCATTTTCTACGATAATAGACATTAAAATAGGTAGTTTGTCGTCTAAGTAGTCTGGTGAACAAATTTCCCGACTATATGAACTTAGGGATTAACCAAAATTACATTTTGTCATTGTCGAGACTCAAGTATAAAAATTCATCTATTGTTCGTTAAATGTGGGTTTTCTATATGTAAATCTTTATGTCGAACTATAATTTCTTTTATTAAGTAGTTGCACTTTATCGTAAAGACAAGTAATGGGTGGGTATTATTGGAAGTTATCAGAATATCATGTACATCCAACCCTTCACAATATATCATATATTTATCTTAGATACATTTCTTATAAAGGATAGCTAGTTATTTGTAATCTTCAGGGTGCTGTTTTCAAAACTTGTCATAGAAAAACCATCCAGTAGTGGACCCAATAGAAACCCCATTGCTACACTATTTATCGGTTCATATTTATGGAACTAAACTGTACATTCAGAGCGCATCTAAGAATAAGTATTTTTAGATAAGCATATGGAATATTAAGGTCAATATGGCTGCAAACAAAACATATAGTCTCTGTTAATAGTACGTTTGTAAATAGGGGTTGGATATTTGATGAAATTATCTTTTGTTTGAAATATTTTCGTCACTCATAATACCAACAAATTCGAATGTATTATTCAACGAATACTTCTAGACTTGATTTCGAATCGGTTCGAGTTTTCGAGTTATCCACTTAGCATTCAAACAAGAATAATACGAGTAACTAGTCAGCAATTAATAAACATAAATTATAACACTCCTACTGAAAGTCCATCTTACCCCTACTTAACTCAATGATGACAGTTGCTGAAGATGGATAAGGCGACTACGAATCCATTGGGGTATATTAGCTACCTAATGATCACAGTTCGACTGATAAGAAGTACAAAATTTAGGGGTTGGATTACCTTTCATTCACCTTCAATAGATCATAATATTTAATTGAAACTCTTATATCACTTAGTATATCTTCATTTTTATCAAAACATATCAACATGACGGTAATAGATGCCAATGAAGATTGTAATATTTCTCCAGACTTAACATAATTTTTATATAATTTATTAATTATAATGAAAATAGTATTTCATATACTTCTATATCTAATAGAAAATTAGCTATAATGTTAAACTAGATTCTGATTTTAAATATGATTGAAGTTGTCAAGATAGTAGACAAAATCTAATGCGTATATTTTATGAAAGAGAAAAAAACGTCGTCGATTAATTGTAAACATAAAATGTAAAATCCATCACTATTGAAATTTGAAACGTTTGTCTACCATTTGAAATAAGATGCATGGTGAGTTATGATGAAGATTTATTTTTTTCTAAATATATTTCTTCAAAAAAACATTTATATATGAATAACACATGCTGGGAAATCAATCATACTTTGTACAATTAGCCTTAATTTAAAGTTTAATAATTTTTTTATCTTCATTACAGTAGCGTATTTACATCAGAAATATTCTTGATATTTTTCTATTTATGGTCTAATTATCGTATTATTTAAGTAATATAATTGTAATATCTTAATGAACAAAAATTTCTAATGTTCCGAGATTTAGTGAAAGCTAGTTCTTTCTTTATGAACTTTAATCTAATGATACTTTATGAAGTGGTTAAAGATAAAATGTAGCGCAATTGTCATATATATAACCCATATACGCAATAAAATAACTGGTGCTCGAGCTTTTGTACAGAAAATGGTTTTTTTTTCTACATCACTGTATGTATATTTTAAAGTGTATGAAACTAAAAGCATTAGTTATATCCTTTTCAGAACTAGTCCAGTGAGTGCATAGACCTGAATTTATCACTGATGTTCACAATGCTAGTCAAATTCCGTACAATTCATGCCAAAATCAAACATTTCAACCAATAATTAACTAAATTTAAATGCCCATAAAGCTGGACATAGTAAAGGATATTTATATTTTAATTATTAAGAATTTTAATTAGTACTCAATAAATTATTCTAATTAATCTTTGTAGGAATACACAGGATCGCTTCAGCATATCTATTGTACAACAAGTTTTAATATGCATGAATGCCTTGATCTATTAGATCGTATCAGTATTGACTGATGATCACATCCTAAAGTATATATGTTGATTACGTCGACAAGAATTCATTTGTTTGCGCATTCCTTCATATGTTTGATTCTTGAAAATAATTAACTAAGTCGCATAAATTATTTGATTTCGTGTAACATTTATATTGTTAAGTAGACATTACATCAAATCATTGTTTATTTAATTTAGTTTAAACTTTAATGTATAGCTTGAAAGTTTCATGATATAGTTGTACACTCATAATTTACACCTTTACTGCAGATTATAATTTCGCTTCAAATTTATGTTTAATAAAATAAACTAATAGTGAATATTTAGTAGTTATTACAATTTATCATAGTAACAAGATAGTAGTGGTTTTAATTTTTTTTGAATACATAATTTTTTCGTATACTTCTATTTGTATCTATCATTTATTCAATTGTACACCTGGTGATTTCAGTAACTATGCCATTTTTTTTCAAAAAAGGATGATTATGAAAATATATTTATTGATAGAGAAAATCATTTACTTCAGGTAGCATATAAACTCGTTATGGGATACAATGATAATATTAACAATTGTTTTTCAATGTTTTACATATATTACTGATAACAGAATGTAGATAAAATTGTTTTCCAGTACCGTATTAATTTGCATAAGTAATAACACGTAAAATAAAATTAATGTTATCTTAAGGAATGCTACATTATTATATGGAATAGGTTAGAAATTATAATAAACTGATTATATTAATGTATATTTTATTAGGATAAATATATAATGACGTGTTTCATTTAATATGCAATTTATCATATTTACTGATATATACAATACCTCATAGATTTTCTTCTACGTAGTATAAGATGTTGAAATGTAAAAATCTAGCATTTATAAAGTTTCCATCGGATGCAGTACACTGAATACATACTCATGCATAGATTAAATTTGTTTTACAATGTTTCATTATATTATAGGTTTAAACATGGACATTAGTTTCTATTCTCTCCCCTCAAAGTTTAAACCTATGCATGGAAGCGTTGTGCAATATCAAACGGTACTGTTAGGGAATATAGTATGCTGATCTTACTGCAGATGTTGCATTTATCATTCCTAAATTTAACATTTTTAACGGATTTGTGTTGTTTATATACTACTTATTAAAAATAATTGTATACTTATATGACTGATGATAGTGACTGCGTATACTTCTTGGTTTATGATAAAACCAAGAAAGAGTTTAACTCCGACTACGTACAATGTTTGCATAGTACACTTCATATTATTGCCATTTCTGTAACAGAAGTTCGTTCATAATAATATGTAAATCATATTTTTAATAATGTACTCCTATATTTTTCGCGCTGTCTCTGTTTACAGTCAACTTAATCACAAGCGCTTAAGTATGTTGTTTAGTATGGTTATCTCATGCTTTAAAGTTCTTTTCTATAACTTATTGATATCCGGAACACAATCATTAAAAACTGACAAAAGTTTGTCTTATTTAAATCACCTAATCAGTGTACAACTACAAGTCTGATATATTACCAAATTCAAAACATTAGGATATAATTCATTTCAGACTCTGAGTGACTATTCAATAATCAATTTATGGTAAAGAATTTTGATTAAGTTAACTTTATTGTTTTATGGTGTTATTTAGTTTATTATAAGAAAATAATCATTGGTTACTTATGATGTAATTCAGTTAAATAAATCACATTTCAGGTAGGTACTTTTTCTAAGATGTATAACTGAACACTGTGATTGTATATGGAATATGATAATATGATGATAATTTTGGTCAACAACATAAATGTATAAGTCAAATTAAAAAATAATTGACATATAAGTTAATTATTTAGTTATTTGTTCCTTTTCAGTATGGTACCCAATATAATCTTCATATGTGACTTGATACTAAATGAGATTCATAGGATTCAGGCCTGTTACGGACCAAAAATCGTAAAATGTTTGTCAGTATACAAAAATTTATATATATACATATATATTAAGGTTTATATATATATACATATACATATAGATGTATATATATACATCGCTTATGAATAGCAGTGTTTGTGACAATTTATTATGTATAACATATCATAGTATAATGAGAGCAATTATACTACAAATTAAAACATCGACTTTATCGAAATGCGTTTCGTTGATATGCCAAGAATATATGATATAACAATATTTCTACACTTAATGTTTTCTATACGAAAGAAAGTGATTCTACAGTTTTGATTTTCGTAAACATTAATGTTTATATTTAAAGCAGAGTAATTTTTCAGGCATTAATAAATTATGCTTAATAAACAATGAATAAACATGTATAAGACTGTCTGCTTAAACACTTCTATTTTTACAACTATGCTTATTCTTCAATTACCTATAATGTTTTAAAGTTGATTGTGCGGTAAATTTGTGAATGTTAACTGTATATATTCATGACTCAACAGAAAAGACTTGTAAATTATCATTACTGGAAAACTCAAATGAAAATATTCAAGTTGATGGTATATTTTTCTGATTGTTTATTCTCCGTAAAAGCGAAAGATAAATATATTAAAACTTCCACATTCTGTATATGCACATGTTGTGTGGAAAGTAACGGTACTTGGTGAAGTGATTGGAAACTGTCGTGATTGAATATAAATAAGAGTTAGTGACTGTCGAAATCTTTTATACAGTGCATTTTCTGAATAACTAAGTTCTGAATGCATGTTAGACAAAATTGTCACTACTTACACTAAGAACTACTTACTTCAACGAAATACAGAGTACTGAACAAAGCCGTAATTAGTAAAACAGTATTAAACGTCCATACATAAATGCATTTCATTCACCTACATATGACTAATAGTAGAAATCTTAAAGGAATTTTTAAGTTATGTACCATTACTGTGTAAGTGATTATGATATGTAATAACTTGCGTTTTAACTCAACAGTGATCAGTAAGCGGTATCATTTTTTAGGTTACCTTATTTGATAGTTGCGATATTGGACATTGTTTACCGATTGATACTGAGATTTAGAGAAATGATGAATATAACAGTTTTTGGTGATCTCTGAATAAATTCTTATAAGTAACTAAAGAAAGCATCAGATAGGAAGATATTAACAATCCAACTTGCAGTAATTCTGTAATGGTTGTATTATGTTGTGAAGAAATAAACTTCCATTTTATTCAACTTCCACAGTTTTAACATTTAATTAAAACATGATTTTTCTCTACTTTGGATAATATATTACTTCGTGCTAAATCATTCTTAAGTTTATGTCATAAAAAATTGGAAAAGACATATTTGAGAAGGCATTCTGAACAAGAACTGAAAATCGTAGACGATACTCAGCTTACTGAAGATATCTAATGATATTACATATGTAAATATGATTTTATTTAATATATATTAACATGTTTTGTTGTAAACTAATCTCTTCAATTCAATCGTGTTAGAAAATACAACGTAAAATATTTCTTGTTCGATGTTTATAATATAGAATCAATTTAGCTGAAAGTTGCTGCATAACCAACAGACGTCATACATCTGGACACTTTGCTTCCTATGATTATATATTCATAATATAATTCGTGCTTACATTAAATTTAATCTGTTAACTCTGGATTAATATCCTATGTGGTATGATTCATAACACTTTTCATTATTATAATATTAGTTGTCTACCTTCGTTTCTAATAATTAAATGTTTGACAAAGATAAGATAGACACATATTATGAGATAATATTACGAAACCTGATGTATTAATTAATCATAAACGACTAGATTGAAGTATTATATAAGTTGGATTGTGACTGGCAAGTAGAATCCAGGACGCGGGTTTCGTCCTATTTGGGACTCATCGGCTGGATATACCTGCATCCCAATGTTGATGTTCACACTGGGATTCGTTTCTTGTCCGTTTCTTGTCGAACGCCATCGCGTTCACCACTAGACTACTGAGTCCAGACTAGATTGAAGATTATTTTTTTGCATTTCAAGTGTAATTACTTAATCGTTATTTGTTTTGATCTACAAGATTACGTAGATCATCTGTACATAGTAGAATAAACCAATCCTTGTTTCAGTACTTTGTAGCACAAAGATATGTGTAACAAGCGATAATTTTTATGGCTGTATAAACATGCACACTCAAAAATAGCTGATAAGTTTAACACATAGACTAACAAGGAGGGTGGTTTAAGATTGCGTATTTACACAAGGGTTGCTGCCAAAGATAATAAGTATGATCAATCGATTAATATGAAGCTTTAAAATAGCATATTTCACTAGAAAGTCAGGAGACTGGCTGTGATTCCTTAATAAATAAGCCCTCTAATACAGGACTTGTTCCAAGCCGATAGTAATGAGGGGGATTTACACATACAGATTTATTAAATAAATTGCTAATAGTTGATATCTAATGATTTCATTAAGTGCATCGATATTTCATTATGATCTCATAGAAACACTTCGATCTAACATACAAGGAGTCTTGATAAAATATAGTCGAAATTCAGTTTACATTTTGGGCTATTATATCAAATTGTTCTGATAGAATCCGTAAATGTCTGTTTTTAAGTATCACGCGTATTCAGAGTGTACTTACAGTTGCGAAAGTCTATTTGTTTACCATTCATTCGCACTTTGGGTCTAGGTCAAACCTATCTATTACATGAACTTTGTATGTAATTTCGAATTACCATACATCACGTGAAGTCATACTTTACGTTAAGTCACTTATCATCTGTATTATTCATTTCCATGTTATGTATTGGTTATGTAATAATCTTCCACCAGTTATGTGCAACGAAGACGTCTACATTTTATGAACAAATAATAATAATACGATAAATCTGTGAAATTCAGTCTTTTGAGCTTTTTTCGATCTACCCCGTAAATGATGAAGACTACTATATTTATTTATATGGGAGATTTTTCGTCTTATTCTATTATTTTAAGTAAGACTAGAGAATAGTATATCACTAATTTCCTACATTAATTAAACACTGAGTAGTTACAGTTGTTATATTCTATTATTCCTTATTACAAATGAATGTTACAGATCAGGTTTAAGTGTGCCTGGTTGTCTAAATAACTAAAAATATCATGTATTATACTTCGATGTAAGGTGACTGGTAGAAATCTTTGTTTAAAATAGGTTACGCATTAATTACCATTTGTCATTAAGCTAGATCAAAAATCTCTTAAAAACTATAATTTCCTGTAAGATTTGAATACTATTCAAGTAGTTTTGCCTAGTTCGTAGGCTAGATGACTCAGTATTTACGCCTTAAGACTAATGAAACTAAGTAATTCGGATATAAATTCCACAGGGAATAATATTTATCTTCAAAAATTCTATGTACACCTTAATGAAAAGTGAAAATCTTCACGGGTTTTATATTTTATTAAAATGAACTATTAAAAATTATGAAGAGAAATAATTTGGTAATAAATGGTGTTTAGTAAAAGGTCAATAGTTATTTAATCGGAACAATAAAATGGTAGTCAAGATGTTTATTACTTCAATTTTTGTTATTATTAATCCTTATATGCTAAATGATAATAGTAAAAAAAAAATACATTAATGCTGTTCAATATAATTTCACTATTAGTACATTCATATAAATTAATACATGATTATTGACAGTCAGTAAGACTAAATTTACCCGGTATTAGAAATAATTATATCATAATGTTGAAATAACAGATTACTAAATTGACATAGAAGCACAAATAATAATTATTTTATAAGAATGTATACTTGTGTACTATTATTCTATTTACATAATTTACATTTAATTTCATTTCTTTCACTCTGACATATTTAATATTGATAGAAGTGGAAATTCTACAATTTGATACCGACCCAGTGGTGGTGATGGTTAGGCGTTCGCTGTCAACCTGAAGCCCCTGGTGCGGAATCTGGGGGGTGCGCACTGCTGAGGAGTTCCACACTAGAACAAAACAGCTGTCCAGTGGTTCCTGGTTTTCAATGGTACCCTTCCAACATCAATCTGCATTATATTCAATCAAATAATATTAAATCGTTTATTACAAGTAATTCAATATAAATGATTAAAGCATAAAAGATACATGAAGTGAATTAACCGAACAGTTGGATAATAAATTCGGTAGGCCAATATACATTGTTTGATCATAAATTAACCGAATGAATTGAATAATAAACATTAATTATAAAAGAAAGTTACTATTATATATGCATATGAATGTTTATCCCATGAGAATTAATATATTAATTTCTTCATCTACAAGAAATGTAATAAATAAGTAGTATGTTAATGCATAAGGTTTATCAAATGACTGAATAAAGTCAATTGTTTATAATCATTATTTATGTAGATTTAGACATTCAAAACGTTTTAAGGATGTACACAGAAGTAAATTTAAAGATTATTCTGTTATTATTTATTCTAAATTATAAATAATAAGACAGTTTGATAGTGATCATTATGTTTATTCAGTTTTTGTCTTTTATTTACAATATATTCTGACAAGCAAATAAGCATTCTGGTTAGCAATTACAATATACATTACTGAGTACAATAATGTAGTATAATGTGGTGTAGTAATTATCTTCGCAGCAGAACGGTAACATTATTCGTATTTTGTTTCCTTTCACTTCTTTCTATATGACAAAAAGTGAATTGTAAGGAAAAATCTATTGAAAATGTGGTATTATCAATTAATTATTTGTAAGATGTACCAGAAATGTCATATTATTAATTAATAATTTGTCAATATGACAGAGAATCATTAAATTAAAAAATAAGAGTTAGCCTAATTTGTATTGGTAGTTCATTATGTAAATCTATACACAGATACATCTAGTTGAAGAATGCCAGAAAGGACAAAATGCGCGTTTTGGATTTTGCTGCCAGTCACAATCCAGCATAAACAATAATTGTAAACTATCTCTATATCGAAGCAATCTGCTCAAGATGCACATATTGCAACAAAGACTAGCCGTTTTTAATCCATGAAAAATCAATGGAAAGATCCAAATACATTTTAATTATATATACATACCCTTTGTACAAATGTAGTTATCTAGACACAGTAGCCTAATAGTAAACAAAGTGGCGTCTGGCACGAAACAAACTTGGTTTGAGCCTTGGTGTAAGGATCAACGCTAGAATGTAGGTGCATCCAACTAACGAATCCCAAATAGGACGGAACGCGCATCTTGGATTTCGCGTGCTAGTCACAATCCTGCTTGAATCTCTATGCAGTTTAAAACAATAAACTTAGGTTGACGTTTTAGTATTCTGTGTGAGATTTAAGGATTTTTAGTTCAGTATTGTGGATAAACACTACGGCTGAGTCTCAGTCAAAGTTAGTCCATAACGTGTAATTTTGAGTGTAATGATCTCCTCAACACCCTATTCCTAAAAAGTATCATTTTTAGATGATTATTAGTTTGTCTGAAGAAAACTGAATCGAAAGGAAGGAATTTATGAAATAATGTAGAACTTTTATCCCCTCCTCTCAATTATCACACACTACAAATTTATTGAACATTAAAATTCCTACAAATAACACCACTCCCTATGGATTATATAATTACATGAGAAAGTGTATAGTCAATAATCTGAGGTTTATTATTGAATGTTACGCATCAATCAACCTGATTTCTAATTGTTGCTCGAAAGGAGATCGACTTTAAATAATAATCAATAAAATTTTCAATAATTAAAACACCATTCTACACTATACACTTTCACTTTAACAACCAAATGTTTATTGATATCATTGACTGAATGTTACATACTACTAAGACAATTATTAAAAGGTTAAAAGAATCTGATTATTTCGGTTAGACTGTAACTATCAAGCGGAATCCAGGACGCATGTTTAGTTCTATTTGGGACTCGTCGGCTGGATGTACTTGTATCTCAGTGTTGATGTTCATACTGAAACTTGAACTTAGTTTCTTTTGATATCAAATGCTATCACGTTCACCACGAGGCTATTAAATCCAGACTATCGCTGTGTCGAGGCAATCCACTCGTGATATACAAATGGCAACAAAGATTGGTCACTTTCAGTCTATAACAACTCAACGAGAAGATTCAAATACATTCCTATCATAAAACCTGGCTACATATCAAGCCTCACCTGACACTATAACTAATCATCTAGTAATATAATTTAATTACGCTTTTTGGATAGACAATTATTTCACTTAATAGTTACCTTCTTTAATATGCATGAAAGATACATTTTTACATGAATTACATAACCTTTTTCCTATTAGTTATTATCATTTAACTTACAGCATATTTTTAAGACATTAAATCAAAGTATTTAATTAACGTCAATATTTATCATATGGATTATGACAAGTTATACTTCTATTAGTATTCGTTCCAATCGACTTTTAAATAGTTGACATATTGCTTAACTATTAGGGAATGTATTCAATCAACAATGTCTTAATTATAGTTTGTGTTGATTTTAAGTTTTATTTGAAATTACTTGATAACATATTAGATAATAATAAAAGGACTGGGGAATATCATTACATTTACAAACTATATGATTTAAAGAGATAAAACAAAATGATTTTTTTTATCATTAAGATATCTAAGAATATTTTTATCGTTCAATCGGGATGGTTATTTTTGTGGAAATTGGTTATTTATTTGATTGAATATGTCCCAGATTGATGTTGGCAGGGTACCATTCAAAACCATAGAGCACTGGACAGCTGTTTCGTTCTAGTGTGTAACTCCTCAGCAGTAACTCCTCAGCAGTGCGCACCTCAGATATTGCACCAGGGGCCATAGGTTGACAGCGAACGCCTAAACATCTGCACCACTGGGTCGGCATTCAATTGATGGAAGTAGAAACGAAACGGCTGTCCAGTGCTCCCTGGTTTTCAATGGTACCCTGCCAACATCAACCTGCGACATATTCAATCAAATATTTTTATCGATTATAAATTCTTTTGTGAAAAGTATTTCAATGTACATGAAATGTTAGCATCTGATATTATAACACATTTAAACAATTGTATCTCTACTTGTAATCCCAAATAGTACTGAAACAGTACCATCAGTACAGTAATAAATTCATTAGTATTACATTAGACATTGCCAAAAATTCTGCCCGTATTTCGTCGATAGCAAAGTCTTGTCTACCTGACGATGAACCATCATGTAGCTTAATTTAACGTGATATTAGCATGATACACTAGCTAAAACTAGTTGATTGTATGTAGCTGAAGAGAGTGCAGCTAAATGTAACCGATTTCATATATTTTGGAAATATTGTCGTTCTACTGCCATTCAAATATTTTTCTGAAGTACATAAATATATAAAGAGAATTAGACAATGATAAATGTTATAGCCGTGGACTTTAACATCAAACAATAATAAAAGTGTTATTATGTAGGACAACGGTTAATCAAGTTGATCCTCAGTACAAGATCCATACATATGAAATCAACTAAAAAAAGGATCCTGTTAGAAATGACTAACTATATGACTCACACAATCTCTTTTAATGACTATCGTAACTTGTATTTATGACATTGTCCTTTTCACTGATTTATTGATCGACTTGATGGATTGATATGTGTTAGCTAATAAATAATTTCTTCTTTGAGAAATCTCACAGTAAACTAGAGCGTGACAGATAAAACTTACAACATAATCTACAAGAAACACGAGTCTAATGTAGGGTAGATCAGTTGTAGAATTTATTATCACAAAATGACTTAGGGCAGTAAAACCGACAAGGACCTATCAATCAAGTTCATTCTAGTATGGGATTCCTCAGAAGTGAGCACCCAAAAGTTTACTGGAAGATAGAAGGACTTAGGAAATTAGTGTTTCCTAGAAAAAAGCAATCATAACTGGGCTAGCATTCAGTGGTTGTTATTTTTTACTTGACTAAAGCTGCAGAAATCAACTGTTGGAAGTTCAAAAGTTCTCTGTTAAACCTCAATGTCCTGTGTTTGCTGAGGTCAAGAACAAACAATTCTGGAAAATTCCACAATAGGGCGAAATATCTTTTTAGTTCATCCTGAATTTAAAGAAATGTCAAAACCAGATCATTTCATGAAATTATAATTCAAATTCAGTAATCTCAATAACACTCAACGTAAATCTGTTTGTAGTATGTACTATAGGGGATTTGTATTTCATTTGTCTACTAGAAAATTTTACAAATCAAATCAATATGTTTTAGTGGGTAAAATGTTTTTACCATACATATTTACACTGAGTATAAGAACTTAGTTAAAGAAACCCTGATTTTTATACGTTACACTTCCTTTTGTTTAAGTTTGTTTGATACTAAAAACCAGACAAACATTTTTAATAACTAAAAGATATTTCATGTTTAATTTTTCAATTTCTATAAACAAATCATATAATTCGATTAACTTTGACATAAAAGTACAAATAAAATATGAACTGTGACTAGTAAAAGGTAAAATTAAAATCGACATATCACAATGTAACAGATTATAAGATTTGTTGAATCAGAATTTGGCAGAAATGAAATGATCATTTATATTTCACATAGAGTATGTTGTAGCCTCTTTTCTGTCAAGATGAGTTTCAAGTAAATGACTATGATTTATCTAAAGACAACGATGAATGTATTGAGGGTTAATAAATAACTATTTTGTATTGTGAATGTAAGTAGTACATTTGTAATTGAAATTTCTGACATTTCACCACTTAGCACAAGTCGATTCTGCAGAAAATAATAAATGACCTAATTAGATCCAAGTGAGCGTAAATAATCAAGGTCGAAATATTTAGTACATTCAAATTACAAGTCTGGATTGATAGAGTAGGTAAAGCCTCTACTTTTATACTTTATTAATAGTTTACTAGAAAATTACGATACACTATCTGGCCAGTTTGTCCAGTATACATCAGTTTAATCATGAAGTGCTTAAAACTATACTTAAATTCAACTATATTTACATTCAAAGAGACTCGATACAAATAAATGTCTCTGATTGTAATTGTGCACATAACCTATCATTTTTACGAGCATCATCAAAGCAAGAATTTTGCTCAGATATGTAGATGACAGCTTCGCAATTACTAAACAAGATGTTTGTACAAAATATTTCAAAAATGACTAACATATTTTCATTCCAAATATAGTGAAAATAAATGCAATGAGTTGCCAATTTTTGACTGTCTTGTAAAATGGTATCTAAATGGAACTCTTGATCTAACCATCTATTTAAAAGCGACATATTCTAATCGTTACACTGATTCCAATTCTGGACATTCATTTAGTGAGAAGACTTCTTTGACTCTAAATCTATTTAGACAAGCTACTATACTTATAACATCGGTCGAAGATAGACAACAGAAATCGTAGAGAATAATTAACTTATTACAGTTTAATAATTTTCTCCTGAATATTATTAAAAATGTGCAAACACGGAAAATCCATTATTGAACAATATTACCAAATCTAATGAAATGTCACTAACTGGTACGCTCGTTCTATGACAAAACTGAAAAGCATTGTAAAGTAACATGGAACATAAGCGTTCCACAAAGCAACTGACACGTTTCAAGGAGCTTTGATGAGTACAAAAGAAAAGATACCATTCCCTCTACACGAAATTGTGTTTGCACGTTAGCTTGTGCTTATTTTGATGTCTTCTAAAATGGTGTTTTTTATGAGAACTCATAACTGATGTCAAAGAATATGAACGATCTAATAGTAATCCTATAGAGCTCAACCTAGCAATAACACTACACGCCATTTACACTGACTATAATGTCGACCTAAATAACTTTCAGATTATCCATAAATGTTTCTCTAACTATAAAAAAAGGACAATACATGAAGCATTTCACATTTTGCTAAACGATGCTGCTTAGTTATTTATTTTGTTCGGACTATCTGCACAAAAACTGCAACTGAGGGGTCTCAAACATCTCATATGTTTAATACTCAAACAAAATTCTCATCAAATTAATATAATCAAACATAAAACTATGTCTTAATGTAAAACATTTTGAACAAACACTGACAAAAATACGTTCAAATGTACATCTTGATTGTGATAAAAATTTTGACTTTGATTTGTTCCTCTAAAATATTTGAGCTTATTTTAATGTAGTTACGTTATTTACCATTCTCTAAAAAAGCGGTTTACATAAAGTCGTAAAATTTCAATTTAGAATATATTACCTAATTCTATAAATTACCTATTCAGTGCTCACCTTATTGGAAATGATTACGTTCAACTTTAGTAATGATAAGTGGCTTTTCTTCTGAGTATATATGGTTTATACCTTTAGGTTATAAAAGTATATCAGACGAATGACATATTATTATTAAGGAAAGTTTCTGAAGAAGACTATATTGTGTGTGACACTAAAGTTGTAGTGTGCCATTAGTCTAAGTGTTGTGACATAGATTTATTCTGGTTGGCACTCGTCAGAAGATTATAACTCAAATAAAACAATAGTAACATCTCAAATTATGAGCCCTAAAGGTATTATACTTTACATCAGAATTAAAGTTATGCTTTAGTAACGTGTACTGACTAGTAAAAAACCTAGGTTAAGCTAGATTTTCTGTTGGCTGCTTACAATCACCTTAGATTTTCACTTTGAACTTATACTTTCCTACTACATATTAAATAAATTGTAATCTTTTTCTAGACTATATTCAAGTGTTCTTCTATAGTATCATAAACTGATTGATATTACAATTAGGGGAGTTTGTAGAGATAGTTAACTGTTTAATTCAACTTTGATAGCACGAATTGATCTGAATCAGACAACCATTGATCACCTGGAAGCACTGGACAGCTGTTTCGTCCTAGTATGGGACTCATCAGCAGTGCGCATCCACGACCCCGTCGGGGATCAAACCCAGGACCTTCTGGCTCCGCGCGCGAACGCTTTACCATTGGACCACTGAGTCGGCTCCCAACAGTTGATATTTCCAATTCAGCCAATTCGTGATACATTCCGCGACCTCCTCTATGCCATTAGTGAGTTACTGCCTCACACCCGACACGGTTGAACTCTACTGGTCACGTCTTCACACTAGAACTACAGGAATTACCTCAAGGAGCCAGTCACTAGTGAGCTCATGTTAATTACAATTAGGGGAGTTTGTAGAGATAGTTAACTGTTTAATTCAATCGTGGGTGCGCACTGCTGAGGAGTCCCATACTAGGACGAAACAGCTGTCCAGTGCTTCCAGGTGATCCATGGTTGTCTGATTCAGATCAATTCGTGCTATCAAAATTGATTGATATTAATCTGGACTAAACTATGTAAGTATCTCAAAGATTTCATTAAATTCAGATGATTTTGTTAAATCAAGTTAAAATTTCTTTTATTTAAACTGATATTTTTAAAATTTCATGTTATTGTCAATAAAAGAAAATATATCTAATCTGTTGCATAAAACGATAGTAAACTTAATCAATCTTCAGGAAAACTGTCAATCAAATCTACATACATTCTTAATCTTTATATGATATTATTCTAGAATATTTCTTAATTTAATATTGTTTAAAATGACATTTTTCTTTTCTGCATAGAAACAATAAACTAAAAATTAAATTTTGTTAAAAAGAAAAATAATGAATTATAGAAAATGCAAAATAATAAAACATGATGATGCTAAAAATAATTTAAGAAATATTCACCATTTTGATGATGTATATGTATAAATTACATACAAAATAGATTGACAGATATATATATATATATATATGAAAAAGAAAGGAGATTAAATAAGAAAATAGTAGTATACAATATAGATAAAAGAACTCATATGGAAAAATTAGTTTGTTTTTTATTTAGAAGAGTAATGAAAATGTTGAGTGTTGGCATTACATTAATTAGTGATGAAGAAAAATGACCAATTCAATGAACAGTTATTTTGAAATGAATAAACATAGAAAGAATTTAATGTTCATAATATACAAGTATTTCAGTATATTTTTTAAAGAAATACTTATCTATGTCATTAAGTAGAATCTAGGAGGCACGTTTCGTTCAAATCTGGGTATCGCATGTATAGATGTTCACACAGTGTCACGATCTATGTTAAACAATACTTGTGAACTATTGTTATATATTGAGGCAATCCTCTCAGGATATACATATGACAGCAGAGACTGATCAATTTCAGATCATGACAAACCAACAGGAAGATCCGAGTATGTTGTAATTGTCTATTTCCGTTTGTTATTTTATTTGATACATCAGAGTAGTTTAGGATTTTTTTAATATAAAACTCGTACAGTAAAATTATTTACTATTCGTATCATGATGGCTGTGTTTAAAATCATCGTTGAGATGATTATATTATCTCATTATGTTAATTATTCAGTTAACCTTTGTAATATAATGGTGATTCTTTTCTTCTCTAAAAGCGATTTGCATGCACGTAGTAATCAGTAATATAGATATTACTAGTGTGTAGTCAATATAAGCAAATTGAATGATACTAATTATATAAATATTAATTGATTTCGTTGAACTAATTACATTTTAATAAATAATCTATGGCAAAAACAAAAAATATACATAATGTATCCACAGCAATTGCTTTTAAAGAGTATTCTGGGTTATATTGAGATTTAAATACGTAGAAAGTTTGATATAAGTCACTATATATAAACTAAGAGATTTTAATACATAAGATGTACTACTCATGACCGTAATTTTAAAAAGTTCCATTTCGTATAAAGTTCTTAACTTTGTTGTCTGCTGTGACATTAACCTTGAAGTAACTCGTAATAACGTAATCACTGTAAGTATAAACCGGTCCATAATTGTATGAAATAACTCCAATCATCGAATAGAACAGAATGGAGGGGGGGGGAATAAATTAAAGCATTTTCTGTACTTAGATCAAAATGAAATTTGCTTGCTCAATACTTTACTTTGATTATTCAACAAACACTGCAAAGCATATATTTTTAATTAGAATGAACATTGAAATTTTAGCTGAAATCCAGTTAACACGTTGTATAATCGTTAAGCTGGTTATACATTAATGAATTATATTTTTTCATATGTACACATTAAACAATGAATAGTACCTTAGTTAGATAAGATTTATTGTAGTTAAATTTTGAGTTCAAAATTGTTACATTTATATGAGCTATGGAAATTGTATATAGAGTGGTGTGTAATTTGTTGCTTTATATCACAATGTGATTGAAATAAGAATTTTAAAGTAGGACACCAATCAAGTAGTTTGTAAGTTAATACTTAAGCTGGTAAGTTCTATTCCCTGATGTGTGGGGTCAGGTGAAGGTACTACTGAGGAGCCTTAAACCATCTTGAAAATCATCGACACAATGATAATGAAGTTCCTCCTCTATGTAACTTTGTGGTTCCACTAACTACTGTAATTAATAACTAGTTGAAATAACCGCACATCAAAATAACCCAACTAGTTACTCCTGTAGATTTACAAACAGGAATCTATTCATAGCAGCTGCTTACTAACTAAAAGAGTGCACTGTAAGTAACGTAATATAGTAATAAGATGGTACTGAGCAGTTGAGACACGTGTTTGTATCTGAATATA
Organism: Schistosoma mekongi; assembly: GCA_034768735.1. NCBI lineage: Eukaryota > Metazoa > Platyhelminthes > Trematoda > Strigeidida > Schistosomatidae > Schistosoma > Schistosoma mekongi. The sequence goes on from CM068306.1 coordinate 52,612,962, forward strand.
TATGCATATATATACAGTCTTCCTGCTTAGTTTAATAAGAGATAAGCATACAAAATATAAAACAATTTTTATTCGCGTATTATTAGTAGTGATTTGTACCTTGAATTAATATCTGCAATCATTTATTATTTACATGTAGGAGTTCCTCTGTTTGTTTTAGAGTGTTCATTATATTTGTTTCATATCAAAAGATGTAGTATACGTTTTGTCTTAAATGTTGTATAAATGTATTCCATTTGGAAGTGATTTACCTCTTGTTTGATAGGTTTTTGATAAAGATTACTTCAAGACAGTTTTCCTTACATCATGTTTTGCAGTGTTGGTAAATATGTCAATCATTTTCATAAACTGTTTACGAAAACATCCATTCATCTAGTGTCATCATGTGAATAAAGTAATATAACACAACTAGTTGTATCCAATCAACAACAATTTCGAATTTTCTTGATTTCAGAAAATACAATCCGAGATTCAGAAAACATATTTCTTAACTAGGGGAAAATATTGATTTAACTATTGGGTAAACGGAATGTTGTTACATAAACACTACTATCGAGCAATCATTACAGACCATTCTGATTTGTGTTACAGCATGTAAATAAAGTATTTCTGAAGTTTTCAAGTGATTGAATAGTTCACTTTCAAATATAGATGAAATAAACTGTTCTCTAATTATTTGCGTTATATTAAAATCGATCCACTAGCACGTATGCTAGTAACCATAAAGTTGTATAATAACAATATTAGATAGAAGTATCTAGAATATGAATAAAATTCTATTCATCGAACAAAAGCGTGTTCAAAGGTAAGCAAAGACAGAGGCATTTCGGTTGATATGCATGAATCACTGCACAAGCATAATGTAATTATAAAGTAAAAAGCTTTGACATTAGGGTTAAGCACAAGTTAAGGTTAATGTGGCTGCAGTCAAGATTGCCTTAGTTAGTTCATGCATACACACTAACATTAAAAATATATTTATCATTGTCATTATTTCCTAAAAGTTACAACTGTACAAGTACCGAAAATGAAATCGGCGGAAAGTGAAATTTACTTACCTATATTACTTGTTTTCATTAAATTTATATCGGTGTAGGCCATGTTCTAACACAAAAACATCTAGGTCATAGTTAGCCATCTATTTATTAGTGACATTATTTGACTATGCCTTAAATTAGTGTGAGTATAGTAGAATAGTTCACCTTTAATCATTGATAAAGTACTACTTCGTACTTTCTGCATTATGTTCTTTATTTGGATTACGACTTTTTATAGTAATCACTTTAACTATTGTACTCCTTGTATTGTTAATTACCTGTCGTTGAACTGAAATAAATTATAACAAAGTGAACACATAAACCTTGATACTAATTCCTTTATTCCTGAGTACTAGCTCAATCCTCAGCTTGTAATGGTTTCTAGCTAATGTCAAAGTAACGTTAGTATATAGTGCTCGAATTTGATTGATTTAGTGACATACATTTTATGCACATTTCTACATGATATATAATATATTTCACTTTAGTCAAATATATGCATTATACAACTCATAGTGTTCGGTCTATTTACAGTGCATATATTTCACAATGCTGAAAGTAGATTATAATGTACTTTACAATTTCAGTTAATTGGGTTAGTTTACATGCATTCGTACCTGTTCTTCGTTATTCTACTTTTCAATGAAATCAAAATCTGATGACTGAGAAAATGGAATAAATCGACAGTAAATGAAACATATATGCAGAATATAGAAGGTTACTATTTACTTACAGTGAACTAAAAGCATATATGGAGCTAGTAAATCTTTCAACAAGATTTTCAAAAGAGTGCTAATTATGATTTTTTTTACTGAAGTTAATCAAAACGCTTTTAATGTTCAAACAATTTTGCAAAACCAAGAGTTTCAGTTAATTTACTGTCCACTTAGTAAGCACTGCATATTGAAAGTTCCATTTACAGCATTTTTCCATTTATTGGGTCTAATCATACTTCATTACGTGAATTTACAACTTTGGAAGCTTGAAATAAAATTTTTAATGTCTTTCACACGGTAACATACAGTCGTGAACTATTAAATTAACGGAAAATGTTTAAGAAAAACTTATTTGACATTTGAAATCAATGTGAGCAACCTAAGCTTGACATTTAAATTCATTTTCCAAAGTACTAAAATATACGTACAATAACATATAAGTATTAAATAACAGATGAGCGTCTAAAATCCTAGCTGTAGTACAAGTAGCATAAGATACTTGTACTAATACAATTTATCATATTTGTAGAAGTAGTCGAATAGGCAAATTGATTCGAATAAGTTCAATGCTAAAACTTAATTTAGATGGTTAAATTTAGTTAGAAAGTAGTCCTGGCTGCTACCAGTCCCTCAAAATTCAACCATATTACACCACGTTGTTAAATTACATAGAGGAATCACAAATATGCAACATGCGATTGAAGGAAAACAATGAGGAATAGATTATACGAACATCATTACATTAGTTGTAGCTACTTATTCTAATTGAAAGACATTTGAGTTACAGGTTACAATGAACCAACATATTAATTTTATATCACATTAAAAGCTAAGCAACTAAGCTTAATTGTGAAATATTAACTATTCCGTAGTCTGTATTTCAGTGAGTTAGCGAACACGCTGAGTTCAAATTTAAACGATCATACCTTCATAATTTGGTGTTGTGGAAATTATTTAATCTGAATTTAATATCACTAACTGAGGTGGATTAGAAAATTAGTGAAATCCAAAAAGAACTGTGAAATGTATAGTTCTAATAAAGGTTTCTTAATGGTTCTGTTTAGTACTTCCCGTTAATCTAACCTAGATCAATTCTTCATGTCACATTTATTATGCCTCGTCACTTGAAGTAATACTTTAATATCCAATAACATAAGCTAATTATAATTTATTGCAAACTAGGATTACCGATTCTCTTTTCTTTAATTTTTCATTAATTGTATGTTTAAAAGACATAAAATCCCTAAAATCTAACCTATATCTTTCATCAAATCAATGAATTAAAACTAGTCTATAAAACAATTATATAACACACTCCGGAAGTTTAATTTTCTCTAGATGTTTACAATTTATTCACTCAACGTTTCAATCAAATATTTGCCTACATTCAGCGGTTTCACCATGTTTAACCACTAAATTAATGGAAAAAATTTAGATAAAAAGGTAGCACTTAGTATCTACGAAGACATAAATAATTCAAAACTCTGCAGAAGTACTAAAGATTTCATTAGTAACAATAATCTAGAATGATTGGTTTACATTAACTGTCTAACGGTATTTGATGAAAAACAGGGCAAACACTAAATGTTAACCGTATTCAGAGCATAAAATTATTTCCAAAATACTTATTTTTAAATTTTGTGAGCAGTTTAAAATTGACTAATACATAATGGCACAAATTCCCTTCCCCTTCTTCCATCGTCGTTAGTATAAGAAGATGGAATGAATAAAAGTTTATGATTTATCTACAATTTTGTTTATATGAGATAAAAAATATACTGCTTGACAATTGGATGTAAGCTTTCCTAAGTAAAAAAAGGAATGTTTGCCCTTTATACTAAGCGGTTAGTTTTAGGCTGAGATGTAATTGTTTGAGATTGCGAGTTACTAGAAACTGATTGATGAGTAGTCAGTAGAATTAAAATATCTACTACTTATCAGTTAATCAGTCTATAAATCTTTGTTTTAGAGTAGGGTAATCACTAACCTAATAACTCAGTGGTAAAGTCTCTGACTGTCAATGAACACCTTGTAATATTATAAGTGTTGTTTGGGAGTTTTCAAAAAAGATTCCAGAAAGTATGATTATTATGATGTTATTCACAGGATCTTGTCAATAATAATGCATAGTTTCAGGTGTGACAAAACAAGTTTCAAAATTACATTACATATTTACTTCGAAATTTCATAAATTCAGAGGAAGCAGTAAAGAAGCATATCTTTTTAAGTCTCTAAAGATTAAAATATTCATTGACACTGAATACTTGTACTATGATTAGTCATCCATGATACATGAATTATTATAACTTTAACTAACCCATACCTTGTAACAACTACTGCTTAAAGTCAACCAAATCAGGGACAATTGATCTGTAACCGAATGCACGCCAAATCTTAATATAAACTTTTATCATCAAAAGTATGTAGTGTTTGGGAGGCTTTCAGGTAAATATTAAACAACTCGGTTACTCGAAGGATTACAATAAAAAGCTAACTGTGCTTCTTCATTAGTGATTTACTTGTTCAAATCTTATTAGCATCTATCAAGATTTGGTAGCTAAGCGGGTATGGAAATAGTGTTTCAGTTGATAGTTACTGGGTTACAGTCTGAAGATGGGAATCAACATCAGGCTGCGGATCGCTATACCTTACAAGAACTCAGTGTACATTCTGGATTCAGTTATTTCGAGTAAGTTGAAATCAATAAATGGAAGAATATGATGAGATGTTTATGATATGATATGTAACTTTAATCCGAGTTGAGTTGGGATTGTCCGTAAATTCTGTTCTTCGCTGGGTATTTTCATCTTGTTATGACACAAGCATCCAAATAAAACCATAAATTGAAGTTTAATTTACTGATTTTGCTGAAATTTTTACAGACTTTTTAGAACTAATAAAAATAACGAAAATCGGTTACAATGAAACTATACTGCAATTTATGGCTGTTATATTTGAAATCCCTTAAAGAACAGTGGCTTTTTAAGAAGTATTCTACATACAATTATGTACTAGAAACTGGCGTTTATGCGATTACTCCCTATGTTGAGTACTTCCCTTACAATTAGAGACGGAGAGTGCACATTGTTGCATATTTTAAGACAAAAATCACCTGAGATGAGCAAGATGAGCAAATTTACTGTAACAGATGATAAAATACTGCACTTTCCATTAAGTTATAAGGATTCAAATATGACAATGAAATTTCTAAAAGAAAAATACACATTACAGGATATAATGTTGAATATTTCTTTTAAAAAATGATATCGGCTTCTCTCAACTGACGAAGACATTTGGTGACAGTCATAGTAGTAAATAAATAGAGTAAGTGGTTGTATCACATAAAGATATCTATTCATGACGATCTCATCATATGAGTTCTCTAATCCGATGGCAAAATTAACCTATGACGCTTCGTACATTCACACAAATGTACATATATATGCTAATTAAACTCATTTTTATTTTAAGCTACTTTATAAGTAGAACTAACTTAATTAGATTGAAAACTTCATAATGAATGAAGCTCAATACAGCATTTTCAATGTAAAGGATTACATAAACCATTATCTGTCAATTCATATGGTATCCCACCCAACATGCATGTTTATTGTTTTAATTGTTTTTTTCTAATGGGATTATAACAAGCATGGATGAATTATCTAACACGAAAATCAAACAGTTTCTCGTTTTTCCCTGGTTTTTGATGTATATTTTATCAATTAAAAAAGTGCTTGTCATCGGGATAGTCTTGTAGTCAAATTTTAATGAAAATTACTCTCGAATTGCGCAAAAATATCAACAAGCCTACTTAAATAATTAATATCACTTCATTCGATTAACTTTCAAAACCATGAAACATTTTTATCAGTACAATACCATATTTGGTATGAAATCCATATTATCAAATATTAGATGGAAACAAAGTAGTATATTGAAATCTGTGTATAAAAAAGTAAGATAAATCTATTAATCAACGCCAACCATCGAATATTCCACTTGTAAATGACTTGATCATTAAAATGGAATATATAGCTTATACATACATGAAACTTGAAGCTGTAGTTGGGTGATTAGAGGATAAATTTCATTTTGGTAATGTTCTATAAAAGTTTTCTGTTTCGTTCATTTGAGAATGTTCCATATTCTAATCATATAATACATATGCATTATATCAACGAGCAACACAGTGATTTTTATATTTGAAAACATTTTTCCATGTTGTATACAGGTAAATTGAAATCAGAATAAATTATTATGCATAACTATATTTAATATTATTTTCAAAAAAGCTGGTTAAAGTTTCAAGGTCACTCCGATTCCTAATCAGCACGAAGTAATGCACATGACAACCTATAGCGCTAAACTAAATTTAGAACAGAAAACTTTACAGTAATGAGCTTAACTCACTACAATGTGCTTATTATAGCCTTATTATACCAGAATGTCAAATACACATTCAAAGTAAAGTTTAGTAATTGGTTAATTGTTTTTAGTGTAAAATACAATGTATTATTCGTCCTAGTGACTAATTCCATCATTTTTTCCAATCTAATGCCTTACAACTAGCTATATTAATTTCATTTATCAGTATAATGAAAATGTAAAACAACCGTTAGTTAGACTGTCTACACCGTAATCTCTATAGTACATAACATGTAAATGTTACATCTATCCTTGGCCTCATTCTCTTTTACAAATTCATAGATATAGCAGCGTTTGATGGCATATATTTTCTACAACAATACGCATGAAAATTACCAGAGTAAAACGTCAGTAACAGTGAATACAAACAATTTGGTTCTTGGATTGTAGATTCGACACTACAGTACAGTTACAAAAGTAATATGAAACCAACCTATCTCAACTCAATATTTTTCTAGTAGTTTTCTATTTGAAGTAAATTTCAATGATTAGATAGTTGGTTTTCTGAGGAAACTAATTCATGCAAGTATAATCAAAGGATTACAATAGAAAAAAAATATGCAAAATAATAGAGCACAATTCAACAAGAAGGATGATAGTTTATTCTTTCTTTCATTCTTTAACTTTATCAAATTTGATTATTTATTAAATATATTTATATATAGCAAATGATAATTATAATGTTAATCAACCACAAACTGTTATTAACTTCATTGTCTTATTTTCTCTTCATACTACTCTACCATCTTCAAATTATTCATTTCTTTATATATATATGTAGTCTAAATACTTTCCGATAATTGCACTCATTTTACTTTACTGTTGGTTACAAAACTTTAAAGATGCAGTCATATAAACAAATATCTATGAACAAAAAGTGATTTTTCAGTGTATATTCTTTTATGCATATATATATATATATATATATATATATATATAATATTTCGGTAAAAAGGGTTTATGAACTACTTGAAAGTATATACAAATATACATATATCTCTTTATTTAGATTATATATCTATATATATTTCCATGTATATGAACGGTGTAATATTGCAAACATACAGTACATACAGATATGAACAACTATGGAATGATTGAATATAAATGAAAAGAGAAGTAGTGAAAAAAAAACAATTAATTATTCATTATATTTTGTGAATATATAGACTGTCTGGCTTTATCAATGTATATATGCCAATGAACAGGTATTTTAATTATAAAACCAGTAGATATCTTACTGATGAAATACAAAGTTCCTTAATAATTATTATTCTTAAATGCACTGGTTTAGATAAGTGAAAAGTTTATTTTGTTAGTAGACTTGCGTTGCATAGAAATTTAGTATAAAGTTTCATTTCTAATGTATGTAGTTAAGTTAGTGCGCTTTAAATAAAATACAAATGTGTATGTGCATATTTATTATGAGATTGCCATATAGATATCAAATTTCAGAATGTGTATACAGTTTCATATATTGATTTTGGAAAATTTAACAGTTAAGAAGCTATAATTTCAATTGCTATCAAGAGCTAGATGGAACATCACGTAAGATACAGTTAATGAGGAACTGAATTAAAACCAACAGACTTGTGTTTCTCAGGTTTGTTGAGGTAATGGGCTTATACAGTAATGAATAGGATTTTGAATATGGTCGATGAATTCGAAGAGTGCAAAACTGATGAAATCTTGAAATACTGACAAAATAATAGAAAATCCAACTCTATTCAGCTGATTTGCACATTAGATTTTATACTAGGAGCCAGATTCAAGGATATGACATAATAAATCGTCATTTGTCTACCAACACAATCTTTATATATAGATTAACCTACTGCTGTCGAGCATGCTTCAATGACAGAACAAATTCCGTTTTATCAACCAAACGTCTGAGCTATGACAAAGGAGGTCGTTTCAAAAGAAATTCAAATGAGTTACTATTGTTACTGTAGAACATATATTTAATTCCGGATAATAACAGCACTTGGAGATTACAATTCAAAATTACCTACAAAGTCAATCACACTAGTTCTGATGGAAGATAATTTTGACAATCTATTTATCCAAACCATGTCTTCATATTCGTAAGTGACATTTACAAAGCCTTCTTTAATCTTACTTCGTATACTTCATTTCGATCTCATTACTTTTTCTTTTTCATTTTCTTCGAAACGTAAACAGCAATTTCTTACACATTATTTCTATATATCCTTATCATTTTTACTACTATTTGACCAAATGTATTCTTTTTTCATTACTTAACACTGTTCAATTTTGTGATAATTTTAGAAATGTCTACTTTTTAATGGGATACTTTGTGTAAATTAATTACGTATAAAAGTAGATCTATCTGGTAAATTATATCAACTCTAGAAAAATTTTCTTCAATGAACTATTATTTTTAAAACTGACCAATAACTGACTCTCAATCAGCGTTTGCCTAGTCTTAGTAGTCAGTCTTCAATATAGCCACTTGATCTTAGACACTGCTTGCACTATGTGGTAATGTAAAGTTGACTAAGAACGGTTTCGCCTAAAGTATAGTATAAAAACGAGTAAATTTTGTACATGAAATTTCCCAATTAACTAACTTGACATGCACTATTGAAATGAGGGTTCCTGAAAACCATTTGTGCATACTATATGTAATACATCATAGCTAGAGATCAGAAAATTTAATTAAAATTAGGAGTTAGTTAAAATTAGAAATATGATTCAGTGTCAGCCTTCAGAGTGAGAAATAGGTTATGTAGTAAGCATAGTCAAAAAAAGTTTGGTTATAACTAGAACTTCTAAATCCACAAGATGAATGCACTTTTAGCCTTTGATCCCAAACCTATTTTTGAACATGAGTTTAACGACTTAATAAGACTGGACAGAACTTAATTCAGAGTGGAGTAGAACGTGCTGTGATGTTCAACAGAAGTATAATGTAATTTCGGAAATAGTTTTTGGGGCTATGAATTCGTCGTAAAGATAGCGTTCGATGATGCAATTAGGGCTATGATCCGATTAACATAGTAATAGAATTTACAAAGAGTTTAAAAATTATTTGGAAATAGAATTTCCATCGCTAGTGAAATAAGGTCCATTATATTTATCTTCCCCATGAAGACCTCGGTTAGAACGAGATTCATAGTGAGGACCAAATATTTATGGTTGAAACCACTGTAATGATCATATCTCTACGAATAAATCTTCGTTTTTTAGTGAAGATTTTTGTGATAACACCTTGTAATTAATCTTCACTTTAAATTCACTGAAAAATGGTCTAATAACATTGAATTATCATGAATGAATTTCTTTATAGTCGGTCCTGTGACTTAACTGCGGAAACTATACTACGCAACTATAATTCATTTATTTACCGTGAAAATATGTACATCACCCGTAGCATTAATGTCTTTCCCCGATAATTTATTCACTCGTAAATACTGTCACCTCTTTGACTTACAGTGGTCAATGAATCAGATCGATGATTGAACTGTTCGTAAAGCATGCGCAAGCACTTCAAATATCACGTTTGCTCGTTTCTATAACATACTCAAGTAATTGTTTGTCTATCCCTACACCACTTTACATCATTTACGGATTATTTGCTTAAAATGGATGAGCTAACAAATTCCACCATATTGATGCTATTCAATGAATTGAAAGTTTATGCTCTGATGATAATTTTAAGGATCAAGACATCGGATTTAATAATTACTTTATCATAGATGAACATATAAATAAATACTATATAGCAATAAAAAGGATGATCACTAGTGATTTCTACAACAATAAATGTAGATCATACTTTGAAAAAAACATACAAATGTAATTACTTTTTATAATTTATCCAAAACAAAAAATGATAGACTGTTTTCACTTAATTAACAGTTACATAAGTTATACAAGAACATATGTATTCATCTATCTGTGGGAATACAAACCAATATTATGTAATAAATGTTGATTATGAACAACAATTCATTTCTCTTCGATGTAGGTTAGTCAGTCAGTAAATTTTATTTAGTAATTTATTTAGAAAAGAAAAAAAATTATCATTCATGTGAAATAAATTAGATAGAAAATTAGTTACAGGATGGTCTAATAACTGTCACTGCATTTGAATATCGATTGTCATTCAAAGGGATATGGGTTTTATTTTACAGCATAGATTGAATGACCTATTGACTATTTTGTTAGTAAATGTTCGTAAAAATATGTATTGGTCATGTTTGTGGTTAACTACACAGAGTAGCTTAGTAAATATATTTTAAAACCTATTGACTGATGATCTTTCTAATGTTTATATTAATAGCATAGCTTCAAGCAATGTAATAATTTGTATTAGGATGAACTTGTATATTCCCGTTGATTTGTTATAGACTGAAGCTGGTCAGTCATTGCTGCAATATGTGCATCCTGAGCAGATTACCTCTATAAAACGAATTTTTCACAAGTATTATATAAGTTGGATTGTGACTGGCAGGTGGAATCCAGGACGCGCGTTTCGTCCTATTTAGGACTCACCGGCTGGATGTACCTGCATCCTAATGTTGATGTTCACACTGGGATTCGAACTCAGTCCGATTCGTGTCAAACGCCACCGCTTTCACCACTAGGTTACTGTGTCCGGACAGTCACACGGGCATATATATGTTTTAGTCCATTACAAATCAACGGGAAAATACAAGCTTATCCTAATTACATTAAAATGCATTTTATTTTCTATGTTACTCCGGTATCATAAACCACACAGATTTCACCTGTGAATATTGCAAATACCGGTAGATTTTTGCGACGTTCAAATATGCTACAGTCTAAAAGTCAATTGTCTATTTTAATATTCACCTTTATCCAGACTAATCAATAAGTGACAACAACAGATTCCTTTTATATGCACGTAACTGCCAACTAATCCAACATTCTTAAAAAAATTATTATTGTTGTCTATTGGGTAAGGTGTGAAAAAAATTTACTCTAGTTACCCAAAGTATATTTATTTGTAAGACGAAATAAGCGAAAATTAGTATTTTCTACTTACTACTAGGAACGAAAATTTCAAGTAGTAGTAAAAATAGGGTACATATGAATAGTAATTAGGTTTGATATCATAAGTTGACTTATTTGAAAGCCAATCATAACCATGATGTAATAGGCAGAATTTTGCCTCCTAGTATATGACGTTTAGGAAATGAACACCCATGAAGATATCAGGGAAGGATTAATTAAGCTACTCTGAAGTCTACACAAATTAGTGATTCGACATCCAACACTTAATACTTCTCATGCTATATCGAGTGACTTCATTTATTATTATTTTTGGTCAACTTCTATGCATGCCTCAACTAGATTGACCCTATCTTGTCACTGGAGCTTTGGCATTACTTCTTGAAGTTATTCACTGGTGAACTCATACTGATTATAAACTGATGTTATCTAGACACAGTGGATAGTAGACGCTTACTACTGTGAAGTTTCATACCAGCTATCCAGTGATTACTTGTTTTCACTAGTTGTCCAACTTAGGTCAATTCATGATATCGGATTTCGTTTTTATGTAGTTTAATAGTTCTTTCTAGTCCACGTTTTCTGTATAAAGGAATTATGTATATAATGATTTTCAAGAAAGACCCTTTTACATACTACACGCTGATGCATGAAGCTTCCATATTTTGCAATATAAAGTAAGCAGTTCTTCTAGTTCACACAAAATCATGTAGCCGAAATTGTATTTCATTTGAAGATGCACTCTTCAATAAAGTTAATATTTTACACACTCCTACTGATATGTCCTACATTTTCCAGATAAATTCACATACAGATTAATAATTCTAATGCATGACTGTGAATTACATTGTTTCATAAGTCTGCTTTATGAAGTTTAATTTAGACAAACTGTTTCGTATTTCATCTAAGTTATATCTGTTATTCAACATCCTGTCACTAATTAGGTAAAATATATTAATGAAGTTTTATGTATCTACTAAGACTCCAATGTTCATTATGTTGATTCTAGTTTATTACTTCAATAAAAATGACATACAGGTTGAAAACTTTCTATTAACATTCTTTACCAATACATGTCTGGTCATGTTATTTTAATGGTTGAACATGATGCAAAACTTATAATCATGGCAAGCCATAAATCTCATTATTTATGATAACAAACCACTATTAGAATGACTGAAGATCTACTAGAGCGAAGTACATTTATGAATATAATGTCTTCAGTGCAGATCTGTTTACAGTTTCACTTGAGCTTGTTTAACAATGTAATGTATTGTTTAATTGATATTATTTACTTCTTGAAGTTATTCACTGGTGAACTCATACTGATTATAAACTGATGTTATCTAGACACAGTGGATAGTAGACGCTTACTACTGTGAAGTTTCATACCAGCTATCCAGTGATTACTTGTTTTCACTAGTTGTCCAACTTAGGTCAATTCATGATATCGGATTTCGTTTTTATGTAGTTTAATAGTTCTTTCTAGTCCACGTTTTCTGTATAAAGGAATTATGTATATAATGATTTTCAAGAAAGACCCTTTTACATACTACACGCTGATGCATGAAGCTTCCATATTTTGCAATATAAAGTAAGCAGTTCTTCTAGTTCACACAAAATCATGTAGCCGAAATTGTATTTCATTTGAAGATGCACTCTTCAATAAAGTTAATATTTTACACACTCCTACTGATATGTCCTACATTTTCCAGATAAATTCACATACAGATTAATAATTCTAATGCATGACTGTGAATTACATTGTTTCATAAGTTAAGTCTGCTTTATGAAGTTTAATTTAGACAAACTGTTTCGTATTTCATCTAAGTTATATCTGTTATTCAACATCCTGTCACTAATTAGGTAAAATATATTAATGAAGTTTTATGTATCTACTAAGACTCCAATGTTCATTATGTTGATTCTAGTTTATTACTTCAATAAAAATGACATACAGGTTGAAAACTTTCTATTAACATTCTTTACCAATACATGTCTGGTCATGTTATTTTAATGGTTGAACATGATGCAAAACTTATAATCATGGCAAGCCATAAATCTCATTATTTATGATAACAAACCACTATTAGAATGACTGAAGATCTACTAGAGCGAAGTACATTTATGAATATAATGTCTTCAGTGCAGATCTGTTTACAGTTTCACTTGAGCTTGTTTAACAATGTAATGTATTGTTTAATTGATATTATTTACTTCTTGAAATTCTTATAGGAAATATTAATGTTGAATGTAATAAACCTGTTAGTTTGATATCACGAATTGATCTGAGTTAGACACTCGTTGACAACAAGGAAGCAGCAGATAGATGTTTCGTCCTAGTATGGACCTTAAATTTTAACGGTGGACGCTTAACCATTAGACTACCGAGCCAGCTCCCAACGGTTAGTATTTCTAGCTTCAGTCATTTGGCAATATATGTGCGCGACCTAATCCATTGTCATCAGTGGGTAACTGCCTCATATTCGACATGGTTCAACTACACCTGTCACGTCTTCCAACTAAAACTCCAGAATTTAATTTGAGAAGTTAGTCCCTAGTGAACAAATGTTGACTGCAATTGGATGTTGCTAAGATTGTTAAGGTCCTGGGTTCCATCCCCGGTAAAGTTGTAGATGAGTACAGTTTAAGAGTCCCATACTAAGACAAAATAGTTGTCTATTGCTTCTTAGTTGTCGGTAGTTGCTGAAATCAAACCAATCCTTGATATTTAACTAACATTCAACAATCTCCACAACACTCAGTTACAAACAATTTCATTGTGGAATGTATACCACATTTTAATTGTTTCTAGTGGTAGGAACTAGAGTGAACGTTGAGGACTAAATAAATTAACATATCCCAGCTTAAAAATGAACATTGAAACTTAAATCTAATACTTATTTGTTTAGACACTAACGTGCTATCGACTGAACTACCAATCCATAAACTCAATAGTACATATTTTCATTAACAATGTAAATAACCTAAGTGTTGGCCACAATCTCTGTATTATTAAATGGAGTTCATACTATGATATCATTATAGATAGTTACATAAGTGACATATATTTGTCCATAAAGCAGTGAGATGATTTTTGCTGTCTAGTAAAGTATATAGACTGAAAGAGATTTGATTAATCAATAAAGACGTATTCTTGAATCCATCAATAGACAAAAATAAGCTTCTGTCCATTCTTTAAACACTTCATTAACTTTAATTTATTTACAAAATTATATTGACAGTATAATCTGAAATGGCATTAGTCAGAATATTTATGTTACTTATATCTAGAATATATTATTTAACAAAGGATAAACGTGAAATAGGAAATTGTCAAAACTTCTTTAGATGACTGAATAATTTGCTACATGTAAGCCCATGTTTTCTTCTCTACTATAGTAATGATCACAACGTTCAGCCAATCAAAATGTATAAGTAAAGCATATCTTTCTCGATAGATAGATGTATTTCAATATTTTCAGATTGCATAATCAAAGCTTGTATTAAGTGAGTTATGAAGCACGGATAAACATACTGAATCAAGGCACTCCTTCAAAAAGGAAAACATAGATTGATTAATTTCAGTTGATTGCAATATCAGAGAAGATGCGAACATTTCTAAACTGTATGTAAATGCTTATTACATAAAGTACTGGCTGGAATCGGTGACTCTGTTAATAACACAGTGGTACTTTGCACAAATGATCTGGGTTTAGGTCCCTGTGTAGATGTTAACATTAGGACGAAACGCTTGTTCTGGAATCCATTTGACATAAATAAAACCTTAATTACGGTGGAATTTACTTGAGTTTATTTGTGATATCGCATAACCTAGATAAGAGCTTACTAACGACAGATAAAGAAAGTTATAATGACTGTGTTCGAAGCATTATGTTAGTCGTGTGAATGAGATGTCGTCTATATTAATTAAGTGCAATAAAACAAAGATTATTATACAAATAATCGACAAGTTTTCAACTGTGTCCATTCCTGTGTGTATGCAAAAGAGCAAAAGAGCAAAATATCCAAAGATTATTGAAGAATTCATAAACCTTTTCCAAATAGTTCCCAGTTCCAAAATATCTATCATCAAACACAACACAGTAAGATACAAATCATGTCGCGATGGTGTTTGGCACGAAACGCACTGAGTTCGAATTCCACCGTGAATATTAACAGTGGGATCCATGTACGTCCAGCCGACGAGTCCCAAATAGGACGGAACGCGTCCTGGATTCCACTTGACAGTCACGTTCCCGCTTAAGTAACTTGACCTAATTTGAATACACATTATTGAACGTAAATTAGATTAATGCAAAACCTCTAACTCTAGCATGACACGTTCAGTGATGTAATTTATTTAATAATCTTTTGACTTGAACTCTTTTAATTACTTATTAATTTATATTTTACTTATTGCTGAGAGACTGTCAGCATAATTTACTTTAAGAGCGTTTCATAGACTAATGGTAAATGCATATATTTTATTAAGGATAATTAGAATGTTTAATTTATGACGGTGGTTTGTTCTTTGGTATAATTCATATTCTCTGCCTTAAAGTAATTTAGAAATATGTGTAGCCTTTTTGCTGAATTGCTATAACCTGAAAATGAGTCTGTTGCCAAATATGCTACCAGAGTGGATCGTCTTGATACAGTGGAAGTTCACAAATATGAACTAGTCTGAACCATATTTGATAAGTGACATCCGAAAGGCGCGTTTCGTCCAGATCAGACTCACCAGATGAGTCTCCCTACATTTTGGTTTCGGGGTTCATACCCGTTACTCAAATTCAGTCAGTCTGGCAGAAAAAGGCGCCGCATGCTCTTTGTTTTGCAGATATTCAAATTTGATTTGAAGGCAATTACATATTTCGGCTGATTTGTTGTGGGGTGCATTTGGTCAGCATTTGTAGTCATATGTACATGCCGTCTGTACTTAGTAGCCTAGTGGTAAATGTGGTAGTGTTTGACCTGAAGGAGGTTGAGTTCGGGCCCCGGTGCGAACATAATTATATGGCTGTAAGTAAATTCAACCAAGGAGTCCTAAATCAAACAGAATGTGTGTTTTAGATATGCTTTCTAGCTATAATTCAACTTAATGGTGCTTGTAAATGTTTAAAACATCTGGCACATTTAAATATGATCAAAAGTTTAATATCGGTTGAAAATCTTTTATAATAAACTAACGATTATTGGCTTCCGAATTAATGTAACATAGCTTTTCATAAATGAAGTAATATTTAATTATTAGGTTCTAGTGGATCAGTTTTCAGCGGCGTTAATACCACAGCGCACTAGTAGAGAATATAATTTAATCGTTTTACTCCATTCATCTATCTCTGGAGACGATGTAGACTAGTCTAAAAGTCAATGATCAATTTACTTAGTAAATACATTGAGCAATATAATGTTTAGAACAAGTATACTTCAGAGTTTAGGAGTTTTATATCCCACCATAGAAACTTGTGAAGAATTTTCTTAGCCATAAATGTTGTGTAGAAGTGTTAGTTTAGTGTTCAAATACATGTTAGATATTTTCAGTTTACTGTACTTCTAACAGCGCCCCATTCATATATTAAGTGACCTATATAATATTTTGCTGAAGAAAACAATATGACATCGTATATAAACATTCAACTAACAAGTTGCAGAATTTTTGCATAGAATCTATTTTTATGAATAGAATAAAATAATTTTAATAAATATAATCAGGAAATAAATTTATTGATGTGTTCTAAAACAATTAAATTTTTCTCAAATAATGTTAAATGTAGCTTAATCTAATTACTTTATTGAATTATCATTTCTGCTTTATATAATTTATAATAGTTGTCGGCACCAGTATGTTTTATCGATTCAATTAACTTTTAATAAGAAACCATTTCGTATAGAAACAATTATAAGGTCAAATGAATATACATACATACAACATTGTAAATATATTCAAACGTGTTTCTCATAGAATTTAACTATCCTGATTAATTTTTTTCAGGGTCAATGTACTCTCCCTGAATTATCACTATGTACTAAAAAAGCAATTGAATGTTTCATTTTTTATCATTTCCAGTTTATTATTAACCAGGAAATAGGTAGTTGGTGCATATAAATAAAGACAGACTAATGTCAATGACCTTTAATGTGTAAAAATGTTAGAAAGAAATAATTTTAAATAGTTCTGAATATTTTATTAACATTTTGACATTGATTTATGAGGCGTACTAATTGTAGGTATAATTTTGTAAATGTGTACATTTTATTTTACTTTGTTTTCTGAAAGTAACAACCAATATGATTAGTTTCCTATTATTTTGAAATTAATACATAAATTTCTAGTATTAGTAGTTATATTAAATAAGAAGACATACACTATACAAAAGAAGAATATTTTTGTTGATAACACTAAGTTAAGATTTTCTAACCTTTAACTACTATTCTTATGACATCAATATAATTTCACTTAGAAAAGCTGTTTGTGGTAGTTCAGTATAACTTTTCTTAAATAAAGATATCAAAGGGACTAAAACCTAGGTAGAACCTAATAGTTGTTTTTATGTGTTTATGAGCTACTCAGAAGATCAAACATGATCAAACCAGAAACAACGTAGTTTACGTTCCAGACACCGGCTATTCTACAATAGTAAGCTGTGATTAACCGAATATTATTAATGACATAGTTCTCTGATAGGGAATGAATAATGCTGCCCAATAAAATAAATGTTAGCCACTGATATAGACGAATATATTATTTGTAAAATTACCTTTCGTTACAGACAAGTATTATCCAGATAGCCTTTTAAGGCTATGAAAATGTGGTTTTTGATCGTTTTTACTCGATTTCATCCTTCAGTAAGAAGCAACTTCAATAGTTTTATTTTGATCACTTTAAAAACGGAATCTGAGTTCCAAAACAATCATAGAAATAAACCTATAGGTGTTTTATAATGTTCGTATTGCAGTGATTAACCAGCTGCAAAGATTTTTATTGCAATTAACGTTAGCTACATTTTTAAAAGCAACGACTTATGATTACTATGTATGGTAAAAGAGACAAGCATATAAACACACTGGTCATGTTATAAAAATAGATTTCGTAGTATAGAGCGGTAGTGAATTCCATCACAGAATCCATAAGTATCATATAGTTTGTCTGGAGGATATTATCCATTAAATTATTGTAACATTTTTAACAATAACTGATGCAAATTCTTTATACTAGTTCGTGTCTAACTGTTACACTTTATTCTTCCAACATCCTTGACAACTACGTTACAGTTCTATCGATTGGATACAGTGAAAACTAAAGCGTGGTGATTGGTAATTGAACATAATCAGTAGGAAACCCGATTTAATTTAGTTTAGATGCTGGATAACACCGGATATCAAAGTATACCTGCAATCATGAGTAGATTTGTACTTCTTGTATTGTTTGAAGATAGGTCACCCGATTTCACAGACTTAGACTATAACATCGGGCTAATAAATTTGAAAATGATCATTTTACTAACTGCTTAATAATCGAAGTTATGAATGCCTGAAAGAAAAGAATATTTAATGTGCGAGGATTTTCGACGGCAACCGAATTTGCACGAATAAGTATAGTCGTCAGTATAAGAAAATGAAATGTGTTGTCGAGTAATTTGCGCTTTCGTTATCATTACATACGATGTACTTAAAAAAAAATGACGAGATTTTCACGTTACCCTGAAACTTGTCTATGCATATTCAGGATTGTATATAACAATCTACAAAATCATTTTACCTATAAATATTATTATTTAAATTATTTTTGATTTCCCACTTTCTATACATCGGTAAATTTAATTTGTCTACTGATACAGTTATTCACAGAAAATATTAATAAACAGCAGACTGTATGGATTACCTCCTTAAAAAAGTAATAACGGCTATTTAAAGTAATTGCAGTGTTACAATTAAAACAGTTGCATTTGATATGTATTTCCGTCTAAGAAAAATTCATAAAACTTAGGCGCTGAGTGTATAAAAGGCATTTGAATAAAATATATATAGAAACAATTTCAAAGAATAAAGTTAGTAAAATTTCTAACGTTCCCCTCAGTAATTTGATTAGGGATTCTTCAGAAAGATAATCAAAACATCAAAATTTACAAATATAAATGTTAATTAAAGGTTAAATGTTCTTATGATTTTTCAATCGTATGCAGAGATTAAGTTAATCATAGTATGTATACTTTTAATATACCAATAAACTTCTATTCATCTCAACTAACTGATGTACGGCTAAGTCAATCATTGATAATAAAATGGACTACAATGCGTATCATTTCCAATTAGACTTAATCAATTTTGATATCACGAATTGATCTGAATTAGATAACCATTGAGCTCCTGGAAATACTAGACAACTGTTTCGTCCTATTATGGGACTCTTCAGCAGTGCGCATCCATGACCCCATCGAAGATCAAACCCAGGACCCTTTGGCTTCGCGGCGAATGCTTTACCATTAGACCACTGAGTTAGCTCCTGATGGTTGATATTTCTAATTCGGTCAGTTTGTGAGACGTTTGTGCAACCTCATCCATGCCATCGGTGGGTAACTGTCTCACACTCGACAAGTTTGAACTCTATCGGCCACGTCTATACATTAGAACTCCAGGAATTACCTCAAGGAGTAAGTCACTAGTGATTTGATATATTAATTATAATTGGGTGGTGTGATATCAAAATTGACGGCCAACTATCACCACAACACCTAATTTTAAATAAACCTAATCAATTGATAAAAATAAGAAGAGTACTTAAAAAGAATAAATCAGTACAACTGATGCTATTGTATAAAAATTTCAAAAGTTAAATTCAAGTTAGACAATTACTTTGTTCATATTAAACTGTAAAATTTAATGTTTCAATCAAAATACCGGAAGTCCACTTGAATATCTCTTCGTATTTAGCATTATTATTTCGATCGATATTAATAGCTTACAAAATGAATGCATGCTTCATATTCAAGAATTACTCAACGAAGAAGAATAGCAATAAGCTGTACATGAATACCACAATCTATATATAGTCACTTAGTAATTGTTTTAAAGTATCCATTTAAAAAATCTTTTCAAGGTTAGATTTGTGTATGACGTAAGATATGACATGTTGATGAGATGAAATTCATGATCAACAGACTTCTTTATATTTATATAGGAAGATGAAATAAAATAGCCATTTGGGTGAATCCAGTTCAATGACTTTAAAAGCATAGTCAGAACCATAATGTTAACTGAATTTTATAGTAAAAATAATACAACAGAAGTTAAGGATATTTAGAAGATTATTAATACTACTTTAAATGGAATCTAATGCTGTTCTATAGTGAAAGGGTCATATAAGCTATTATTAGTAGAGGAACAATTGAATTTATGTCAATGATTATGGATATAGTTCCGTTGTGTGTTGTATAGCTTCTTATCAAAGAATGGAATTGATTAAGTCATAAACACTTGTATGTATTCATTCGGGTATGGTATATTATTTAAAAATATGTCGATTTGTACAAAGTGGCACGTTACCCTTTGTATAAAACTAAAACTATCGTATGACCATAGTTGCATACTATGCACTCATCTACGTTTAATTGTAAAATTAGTTACATCCGAAGTTACTCTTTTGCTAGAACTAGCAGGTTAAACTAAAACATTGATAATGGCTTCATGATAATTGATAGTTTCTACCTAATAATTTGTAATGGCTAATTATTACAATTCAATATCATATTGACAGATGTATATATTCATTTATTTACAGAAATCATATATCGGAATAGTGAAAATCAGATAAGTAATGTTTACTTATCAACATATACATACCTACTACAATCAAGTATACAGATATCAGTCAAATATTTGACAGAAATGTTCATAATCTAGAAAATCTTAACTGTAAGTTTAATTTATGAATGGCGGGCTACCAAATAACTACTGATTCAAGTAAATAAAAATTGTTAAATATTTGTATTACGTTTAATGTATATTTAATACAAACTATGTTAGGTAAATAAACAAACAAATAACTAAAACAAAGTTACATATGTAATTCATATCTAATATACTTATCTAAGTGACCTTAATACAGAAAATAAGTTTAAACTGATAAAAAGTTCTATTCACTTTTTAAATGTCAATAGCTGTTTGTTTATAAACACAATGATTTTTTTTCCAGTATAAACGATGATTTCAACATTCTATGTTACCTTCATTGATGTTGGTAATCAATTAATGAATAGTTCAAGGAATATTCATACTTCGAATTGATTATATTTCAAGATGTAGTGAAAAAAAAAACAATAAAAATCAGTATAAATTAATGTTATAAAGTATTCAGTTTATAATCAGATTAGATATAAGTTAATAAATCTTACATATTACTACTTTATTTCAAACAGTAATAAATTAAAAGAAATAGATTTTTATTCAAAAGAACTGTATTTATTTTACTGGTGAAATTTTTTTTAAAAATATTCAAGTAATGTAGTAGTGACAAAGATAATAACAGACAAACGATTACTTACTTATAAACTGTTACGTAATACAATGGCGATTTAAAATAACTGTATGTTCTAATTTTAGTAGCTTATTTTAAAGAAAGGCAATGACCTTCGGAGTAGTTTTAGGCTATGTTTTAAGTAAAAGAAGAATAAAAAAAGAGATGGTCTACTTAGCGAATGCCATAAGGCTAGCCCGTTAACTAGTTTGTACTTAGCACATCAGATTTTATTATTAATATACGTTATTCAATTGGAACATAATTGTGAAAAACTTTCGGCTAGCTGCTTAGCAGAAAATATTTTGTTTAGGAATATTTTGGAAAATGTGAAGTAAAGGCAAGCTGGAAGCATATATAAATCCCATTTACTGTTAGTATTAATAGACGCAAAACTGACTAAATCCACGGTTAAGTGATGAAATCAAGATTAAGTGGTCCGTATATTCGATTGCCGATGTCGATCAAGAAAATTTAATAGATTGAGTTTGAAAGTACTAAGCAATATTTTTTGACTCACTCAATGACCTAGAGCTTTTATAAATCCTAAAGATGCAAGGCTTAATTTCATATCTGTAGTTGTGTAGTATACCGATGAGAAATGGACAAGAATCAAACGTCTCTGTGGTGAACAGTTATTCACTTACTTTCCAGTGGGAGGTAAGCTATAACGTTCAAATTTACTTAAGTTAGGGTTCGCAAGTAAATCCATTAGTGCACTTGCAGTGATTTTGGAAACATTTTTTGTTAAACTCAGCTAATTAATCATACATTCGAATTGTGGTTATTTGAATACAAGTTTTCATTTATGATGTTAACGGATTAAGCTCAAAGTAAAATTTCTGCAAACTACATTATTTGACTCGTATTAACATAATCTAGTGTAACAGTGTACCTGGAAATGGGACCAATTAAATAATTATAACTCTGTTACAGTATTGTCAGACACTCACTAATGTGCCACAGGTTTTGATATTTTTTGACGCTATCAATGCTACTCAGGAGGAATTTTTTCTCATGTATGGCAGTTGTTATTTGATTGTGATTCGATCAAAATGTAATTGTCTGGGATTCTACTGATACACAAAAATAAAATAAATCTAGAAAAACTGAAAACGGTGTGGTGACATTCCATCCAGAATCCACATATGTCACTACAGACTGATCAGCTGCAGTCCATAATATCAACAAAAGCTGAAATCAAAATTATAGCGTATTACTTCTTACTTATGGTTAAACTGAAGACGTTAATATATTGAATAACGAGTAAGGGATTAAAAATATAGTCCTACGGTTTCACTGTAACTGTTGATAAACGAAAGTATGCACATTCAACTGACTAGTCGTAAAAGAACAACATACTTATCCTTGGTAATTCAATGTTTGTAAATCGTATGTATTAAATGACTTAAATACTGAACAGTTGCTAACAATAAGGAAACTCCGGGCATAATTACTGTTAGATCCCTTCATATTATTTAAAAATTATGAGTAGTATTTAGGGAATTACAATGACCAACAACATTGGAATACTGAAATATAGGCTAGCCGTTTCACTCACGACCTTAACAAGTGATCAAGTAGTTTTAAAGGCTGAACGTTTGCCCCAATACTATCTAGTCTTAAACCATAATTAGAAAAATACTTGATACTGTACCGTATATTCTAGAAGAGTGGATTATTCATTCATTTCATCTACTCACACATACTTTCACGTATAATCCTAGATAGTACAGTATTCAGATTAAAATAATAGCATTTATACAAAACAAAGATATTAGTGCCGTAGTTAATGAATAAATAAATAGTTCTACTTCATGAACAGAAAATGTTAGAATATGTGCAAACATAGTGAAATAAGGAACTATTTGAAGCAGACAAATATCTAATCAAAATATACAAAAATAACTATAGAAAATATAGTTCTACAAGTTCAATCATCCATTTTACTTCATCCTTAATATAAATCAGCCATTTCAAAACAGTATATTTCTTTTAAATTTATTTAGTGAGTGTAACTTAGTTACATACACCTCCTTATACACAAAATTATCACGTTGTTTTTTTTTAAGGATCTATATAAATACTTGAATAGACTAATTTACAATCCATATTAAACAAAAATAAATGCTACATGACAACAAAACCTGACAGAGATATCTGTTAAAGATTTATCTACCTATCTAAATATATATAGAAGAAATTTTAAATAAAAAATAAAAGAGTTTCATAATGTCTTACAGACATTTATAAAGTCACCTACTGTTTTCACTATTATTTTGTTTTATCGTTCAAATCAAAAGTACATTTTTTTTAAAATTTGAAACGCATTAAGGAATAAAAAACTGTTTATCTCTATTCTTTAACTTAAGTTTATCTAATACTTTATTTGAAACCGTTTTTGTATATTTAAAATTAATCTTCTTAATAACTTCTTATTGACTTTAAAAGTCTCAAAGGAATAGAAAACAGTAGTTCTTAAGTAATCGATACATTCACCGTAAACTATTAAATACTAACACGTGATAAGGTAAAAATTGACAGTTTGTCATCTAATGAACCAGTTTAATCCGTAGATAATAAGTATTGCATAGTTAGGATAAGAAATTATTATAATTTGACTAACAGAAAAATGAGTTAAAAGGAGATTGACAGGTGAAATGTTTAAGTGTATGTTTTTTAGATCATAATAATCTATTGAAGCATTTGAAACATATGCAAAGAATTTGTTTATATAATCTAATAATGGATGAGTGATCATGTAAACAAACAGATAAAGCACCAGCAATACAGTATGAACGCATACAGATATTTATTTCAAACTGTTTGATACTATTACATATTTTTATTACTATTACATAGTGTTGTCAAAGACTTCTGTAATAATAATAATATTAGTAATCTAATTAGCAGCCTATTAGTCGATATTGTTATAAATAGGTATATTATGCATTATATTCATTATGTCTTATGTAATGCTTGATTGGTTACGTTTATTATTGAAAAATATTATCTTGATTAATTGAACCAGTGAACTTATTATTTTAGCATATTATGATTCCTATATTTTAGAATTTAGCCTTAAATTATAAAAAAATTATTTTAAACTGTAAAGAATAGTAAAGAGTTTGTTACATACTTTTCATTTTGATCATTTAAATGCTGAGTAATAAAAATATTCTACCATTGTACCATTTTACTTTTATTCAGTTGATTTGAGTAGACTTGCTATAATAAGATTCATTGATAAAATTCACTAAGTATGCATATGAAGTTATCTAAGTAAATCAGAATATGACTTTGAATGACAAGAAACTAGGAAATAAAAAGTTTGAACTAAAAGAAACTGGTGACTGAATGAGTACATGCTAATGTGACTGAGTGTAGGGATATCACTTGAAATCTTAAATTATCCAACTTTAATGCTAACTAGCATAGTACGTCAGGATAAGTGTTATATCCAAACTTAATTATACAAGTTGAGAATCAACATGAGCATCACTTACTGAGTGGTTCTTAACTAACCAAGGTAATACATGTGCTCAAACTTCAGAGCCATAACTACTATAGAACAAACTTCTTTGCAGCATATTCACAAATTAGTGAAAACCAAGCGAGCTTCATATATTTGTTTCAGGATTCTATTCTACGTGAAGTCAAATGATTTCAGAAGTTGTCAGAGATATCAATTATTTATTTTTTTCTATTTATTTACTAAACTTTGAGACAGTTTGATTTGCTTGTAGATTGAAAGTTACCATAAAGATTGTCATTTGAAGTGTTCGAAGGGCTATATTTTCTCCTAATTTCTATTAATCTAACGTTCTTATCGATAAGATTCTTATAATAAAATTGGAGAATTTTAAAACAGGAGGATAAACCTTTAAAAATCATATAATGAAAATTTAAATAACGGTAAATAAACTGAAAACTTGTGTTACGAACTCATTGATGCATCTAATTATGTTAACGTTTTTCTGTAAGTATTAATTCAATCGTATACATTCTGGTGAGCAGCATCCATTTAGTTGAATAATGTCTCAAATAAAGAGTCCAATTCTTGTAGTCAAGTTAAAGAATATGACTAAAGCTAGCATACTTTTATTACAGAATATATTGAGCATACATATTTAGGTACCAAATGTATATGGTTTTCTGAGATATGCTGTTCTTAAACCACAGTTAAAGGCCCAATGATCATCATATCGTAGATACTAAACTAGTCAAGGTATTTTAACCTTAACAATGATGGGGTTTCAAATGTGAATGATCTTCTGTTAGTGCTGTTGGCTCAGAACGGAATATTAATTCATCAGGATTATTAGAAACCGGAAAAAATATAATCTATTAAGTAGTGTCACACACTAATGTATGAATTACTACTGCTTATATTACACTGAAATTATTTTCTAAATGATACTAAATTGTATTTAATTATTGCAGGGAATGAATCATAATGATAGATAATCTTAACAAACTCTACAAAACTGAAAATAACAAAAGACTACGACATCCTTTAAACTCTAGTTGCTCAGTCAGACCGCAACATTACTTATCATATTTTATAAACAAATACTTATAGTATCCTACTGATATAATGTTCATTACATTTGTTAGAACATAAATACCATGATTTTTACAAAACGTATTAACGTCATGTCTGGTATAGTGGAAATGGCAGTTTACATTTTCAAAAGAAAATATCCTCTTCAGTGGTACCAATGAATTTGTAAACTATTAAAGATTGAACAATTTTCTTCCAATAGTGTCTATCACTGTAAACTCAGCAACTGTACAACATTAAGTTAAAATAAAATCTATGCAAATAAGGCTAACTTACCAACATATTGTCTTACTCCAATTACAGCTATAAAAATAATCAGCAATCCACCAGTAAATTGATAATTTAATTGATCCACAAAATCAACTCCATCACCTCCATATGGAGTTTCAAATACTTTACCAATACGTAGTACAGTATCTGGATTCATATGGTTTGTATTATTAAAAATATTTTAAAGATTATGTTAACATAACAATAAACTGTTATTTATACATAAATGATTAAAAAGATGATGTCTTCAATTCTTTGAATGTAAATAAAATGAATATTCTATTAGAATGTTATAATATTAATTAATTCTGTAATGCATGCATTAATGGAGGTCCAATAATTTCTAAACTTCTAAGTTTCTGTTGTTTTTTCTGTTTGAATTGTATAAATATAATGAAATAGACTATTGATAAGAAGCATTGATTGGAATATTCGTGTAACATTTCACTTCTATGTAAAAATGATTACTAACATAAATATAACAATACATAATAATTAATATAATAATAATAATAATAATAATAGTAATAATAACTGATCTCACTGTAAATTTCTCTGGTAAATAATTGAAACAGAATAGAACTACTTAATTAACTATATAAGTATGAAATTATTAATTTGAATTTATCTCTTTGATACCTCATTATAATGGATAGTTTTAGATAAAAATTGAATTTTGAAAGATATGTATTAATAAATTGAACATTGGAATTGATAGATATCTAAATACATTGATATTCATTCTTATTGATACTTTTTCACTGAACTAGTAGAATATCTTTTTTGTCATTAGGTGACAGTTAATCAATCAAATGAGCAAATATTCATTGGATGAAGATTCTGTAGTGAATTCATTTGATAGATAAAAAAAATTGTGTACAGATTAAAGTGTTTAATAGTTTAGTAGTCTATAAATTTTCACTATTTTATACATTAATATATTTACTCATAAGTAATCATTGTCATTGAATTTCTAAAAAATAAGGGATTTAATGGGAGAAAATCATTCTAAAATGGTTGATTTTTATGGAAAATATCACTAAGTATGTAGAATAATACACATATATAGATAGGACATGAATACACTCACTTTGTTAATGATTAGATAGAGAACAGAAATTCACTGTAAAAAAACGTTTGAAATTTTTCTCAATGTATACCAAATGCTTAGGTTACACTTTATAGCGTGTGCTAAATTTTTCAAAGTAAAATGTAATACTATTTATTGACAACATTGTCAACGACAACATTTGCAACCAGCAACATCAACAACGTTGATAACGATAAACAGAATGAAGGAATATAGGATTTAGTAAGGAAAGATAAACGATATATGTAAAAAGCCAAAGTTGGGGTGGGAAGAAGCCTGTGATAAACATACAGTTAGTTAACCAACCTATCTCTTGAGGCAACCAATCAATTAACCGAAACCTAGTTAAACAAGTTTATATATAATATGCTAGCAAGTAAAAATCAGTGTACATTGTTAAACATTAAAAAAACACCTTTAGTAAAAGGAGAACAAAGAAATTAACCGCGCACACTCTCACTTCTACTGACCGATACATTTATACTTAAATAGGAGTAACAGCTAGAAACAAGACTTTAGTCTGTTTATCTTCAATCCTATGTGATTTTGTCTATCATTTTCCACCAGCACACACAAATGCAATCAGTAATTATTCTGAATACTGTATTATAACTATTTATCTCCCACTCACTCACTCAGTTACTACGTGTTTATAGATGAATGGGATGTCACATTGTTGAAGACTGACAGGCATGATAGAATAGCTGCTTATTCTAACAATACACATAGGTACATTGCAAATACTTGATTACTTATATTATATTTGGATGACTAGCTATTTATGCATGTACATTTATAATTAACCCTAGAACCTAGACTTGTATTTTATTTAACTTATCAGGACTGTGTTTCTAAACAGTGAAAATGTTCGGTTGTTTCATTTGTTATAACATACATTGTGATGACAAAGTACAAACTGAAAATAAACTGTACTATATTACTTACTAATAGACTATTTTCAAATTATTGATAACGTACAATATAATCATCATTGACAATTGGTTAATGTTAATAAATTTTCATTAAATTAGTTGTGGCAATCAAAAATCTAAAAGAATACAATAAAATCTGGAAAATAAATTGAAGTTTCAATTGTTATCATAGATTGGATATTTTGTAATCTATTGATTCAACCAATAAATCGACATTGAGATAAAAAATCGCCATTTGTACTAATTAGATATCAATTGAAACTAAAATTTTTTGGTTTGCTGATTTCTCTTTTCAGATTGATGTTGGTAGGGTGCTAATAGTAACCCGGAAAAACTGGACAGAGTTCGTTCTACTGAGGAATTCTATACTAGGACGAAACAACTGTCCAGTGCTCCATGTTTGTCAATAGTACCCTGGTAACATCAATCTGTGCTTATTAACAAACTCCACAAACCATCTCAATTAAATTAAAATATTCAGATAAGTGGATTAAAACTCATTAGCTTAAAAATATATTCAGCGCATATAATTTAAGGTGTTATTGATTTCTGCTTGCACATTACTGGTTAATTTTGACAAAACAATCAATAGAGACCAGGAGGAATTTGTCTCAAGTTCAGGGATTCTAACTAATCTTAGTCTATAACTTTACAAAAAAACAAACTATAAGAAGAGAATGCTTGATCCTTAGTCATTTAGAAATGTTGGACTATTCCCTATAAACTACCTAAAATTGTAGTTATTTGAAATTAATTAGTCACACTATCTCATTATAACTTCACAAATAAGTATAACATTTTGGGTCGCGAATAGTGGTCTTATGTGAGGTTGCAAATTCGTAATCTTATAATAGAAGTTAGAAACTGCTCACTTCTTCCGGAGTTTCATTAGTTGTTTGAGTAAAGTCAGTAGGTAACATAAAACTACAAATATATTTTGTTTATTGATGAACTACTTGGATGACTGGAAAACTTAAACTAGTATGAAAAATGTATACGATCTTACTGTTTACTTTTTATTGTCTTCCTAGCTAACATGATTTTATGGTGAAAAACTATCGTCGTGAAAAACCATCATTTATTCTTCATCAAATTAGAGCCAATAAGAGAATTAATCATAGCCAATTTCGAGAGAAATTTCATTGCGTTTTGGAAGACGTCACTGATCTAAGAGTGATTTTATGTGAGTAACATGAAAACAACCATTTAATTGACAAGTTTTTGGTGATTAAGTGAAGTCAGCATACGTCATAAACAGATATTAACTGAAGAATTTTTAAATTACACTTACCTAGCAACGACAAGATGAAATAATTCGATGAAAATATGATACAAAATTAGGTTTATCTGCATGGAAACAACGTTTTCACACATACTGTATGGTAAACTATTATCATCTAAGAGAATGATAAAAACTAGAAATCGCTGGATAGCTATTCGGTTTCATCCAAAGTTGTACACGTATCATATTACACAAAAGTTTGTTTCATGCTTTACGTTTCTTGGCTAACAAAATACGCGTAAGGTATTGAGTCAGATACCAACAACCTATATGCTTTTAAGTTCAATTAACTAGCACTATAGCACTGTTACTAATTAATCAGTGATCTGTGAAAACTTCATGTTTGCCTTACCCTTATAGGTGATTATTATTGATTTATTAAGTTACACTGTGATGACTAGATTAGATCATTCGATATAAAAGCACTCTTTTAATGTTGGGTGGTTTGAATTAGTCAATGGTAAACAACAGAAAATGGTTCCTGCTAAGTGGCTTTCGTCAGATATACTTGCAATTTTAAGTGTGGCGATATTAGGATTTTAATCAAAACCAACCAAGTTTACATAATAAGTTAAGGGGTTAAAGGGTCTTCAATCAGACCCTTTTCCATCATAGTTTAAATTGAAACTATTCACTTGTAAATATGTAGTGGTTCAGATTTTACACGATTGCAATGAAAGTGACTGAGGGATTGCTTAGTAAGCTTAGTAGCATTACAGTCAATACTTTTGAACTCCATAGGAATACATACTTAAATTCATCCAACAAAATGTCGTTCGTATGATATATGATCAACGAAATACTATGTCCTGTCACCACGGACATACAATAAATAATGTTAGTATTTTTATTAAATAAACTAATGTTTCTGGACGTAAACAGAGGTATCTTATATTAGATGACAGATTTAATTAAAACAAAGATTTCTGATAGTTTATTTGATTATCTAAATACAAAATAAACATTAATATTTTAATTTAAACAGAATCGTATGGTGACCATTAAAAATTTCGAGTGAATTTGTTTAAGTTTAGATTATCCATTACATTTTTCATGTTCACAGTGTTATATCCAACTTTGTTATTGTTCATTCATTCGATAAGTGGTGCTAATTAATGTGTTAATTTTTATTGAATATTGCATTTTGACTACTAGCCTTCACTACTTATTTTACTTTTCATATTCAGCTGCTCAACATTAAAATGCTAGTTAAGAACAACTCCAGTTTTGTTAAATACTGAGTGAAATAACATTAATCACGAATATTTGCTTCGTCTCTAAACATTACTTTGTCGGATAAAATGTAAGTCAACAATGTCGTAGTTGTCGAGGCTTGTTAAGATTATAAGAGTTATATAATCTTCAGAAGTAACCATTATGACCAATTGTCGTTATTTGATGAGATTGATTGTAAGAACTTGCAATGTTTTCAACGCTAATTTTAACCATAGAGAGTGATCAGAGTATATTATCATCCTTGTATCACAAACATTGATAATGGAATGTGTAAATCCAAATTCAGAAATAAATTTTAACGATACACACCTATGTTCTTAGAAAAAAGGTATCATCAGCATCATTTTATGTAAATATAAGCATTTTCCTGTTAAAAAACATAATGTATTTTGCTTGTGCAGTTTTTTCAGTATTTTCATATTGTATAGCATAAGAGGTATTTAATCGCTTATTCTGCCTTCATAATTTAGGAATTGAATAAAGTGTATGTGATCAACTTCCGTTTCATCTTCATTAATACATTGAAAACAAATCAAACAAACATATGCACATAACTACTTATCAACCAAAATTACATTTCTCCATTGTTCTATTTTATTCTATGACAATTCTTTATGCACTTCTTTGTACTTGTATATGTGGTAATCCAGTTGTACTGCTGTCACTTTCAATCTTTTCCCTATGTTTATTTACTAGCCTATTCAACATGCATTTATTGATCGGTTGATATGAAAGTTTGTATTTGGCAAATATTACCTACTAATGTTAACAGCATTATTTCAGTATAATTTGAGCACTGCTATAAACTACCAAAATCATGTCTTATATGGTAACTATGATTATTAACGTACACACATAACTGATAATAAGCGATAGTATGATTAAACTTGTTTCATACCTATTAAGAAACCTGTCATCTCCTGAAGCTTTATAGACTCAAGGTAACATTTCACATTGCTAGGAATGTTTTAGACAATATAAGGTAATGAACTGTTCAAGTAATACCAAGTTTTAGAATATATTAATTATCAGATAGCAGGGGAAAATATATTCTATTTATCACAATCAAATGAGGTTTACTGGAATGTAGGCAGACCAGTTCTTGTAAGTACATAACTAACTTGTGAACAGGATTAGTTTCATCACAACAAAGTTTCAACAGTTTCTTTTACTGTCACTTGAAACGTAATACCCTTTCCTAAGGCTTTCAAACTCAAGAAACTTAATTACCAACGAATAACCCTATACCCATATAGAATTAATGGTTTAATGAATCTTTACAATTATTAGGCATTCATAAAACCGGATTACCTTAGTTACCATTTCCTGTGTACGATAACAACTTTGAACAAACAGAGGTATTACCAAGCAGGTTTATGTGCAAACACAGGACGTACACTGTAACACTGGTAAACATGAGAGTATATTACTGGTTTACTATTGACTCATATAACTTAAACGTCATACACTGTAACATTTTGGAGAAGGTGAAATGGATGTTTATAGCTCTCTGGTTTGAGGTGGTCTTATCACTAGTGGAGGAGATAAGAATTTATCCTTTACCATATTAAAAATTTTGGAGCGATTGGCAAAAGCAGAACGCTCTTGATAGTATTTTTCGAAACAAATGTAACAGAAAAATAATCAAGTATATCACTTCGATCAATCAGCAATTTCTGGATTGATTGAGATTACTAGTTAAAATAGTCTGTCAAGTATTTGATTAATAAGATATCAGTTAAATATGACCTGATTTAAGTACCACTACGGTTGTCAGCACATATTGGTTTCAGCAATAGTCAATGAATACTAATTATTCTCACAAAACGTCACATTTAACTTTGAGACTCCTCTATCGGTTTATAAAGAACTAATTTCTGAACAGTCAGGGTAAGTAACGAAACCTGTATTTCCGACCCACTGAGTTGCAATGTTTTAATTCAGATATTAAATTAGAAAAGATCTGATTACGGATAATCGGGACCTTGTTTTTTAAACCCAAATTTAATTTAGTTACACTGACAAATTTGAAAGTAAAACTCATATTAATATGTAAAGAACTCATTAGGCAGATTAACTTATTCCTCAGCTAGTATTATATTTATGCTGATGACCTGAGTTTGTCTCTGCATATGATTGTAACAAAAGTAAGTAACTGCCTTTAGGTGACTTTGGGAATCGATTTATAAAATAAACGGGAATACTACAAATGTATGATTACAGCCAGAAACGACCTATAAGGTATGACTGATGATCCGTTTTTTTCTTTGAAAATGGCGATCTATAACTTGATAATGATTGTCTACTTAATAAATTATGCGTTAACATGAAGATCCTAGAGGATGCAGACACATATAAATTTGCTATTAGCTTTGCTATTTACGATAATTTAACTGTTTTGTCTTAATTAAGTAACAAGCGTTATCCTCTTAGTAATATCTAAAGTCCAGTTTTGTAAATAACTTTAGATTGTTTAACCATCTATCACAATATCAAGCATTCAGTGCAAGACCTTAAGGTCCTGGGTTCAATTTCCTGGAGGAATTTAAAGTGCACACTACTGAGGAGTCACACGTTAAGTCGAAACGGATGTCTAAAGATTCCTTGTTCTCAGTGGTACTCAGATGAGAATAATCTATGATGGAAATAAATAAGTAAACTAAATGACGATCTCTACAAAACCACCTCAACTCAACTAATGTCAATATATGTTAGAAATATAATTCTTCATAAACAAATATTTATAATATATTTTAAAAATGAAAAAAAAGACACACACCATACTAATTTACTTCATTGTTATTATCAATCTATAAACTGCTGAAATTTTTGACAGGTTTCAATAAAACCGGAACTATCAATTTACAAAACAAATGATCTAGAATTTAGAAATGGATATCTATTTATATGTAATGTAGAATAGAAAATGATCTGGTTTTTGTTATCACTTAAAAGTTACTATCATTACAAAACTGTTCAATCTGTTGATATAAATTAAAAATGAAGTGTACAAATGTGTATATGTACAATTGAAACTGCTATTTCTATGTGTATAATCTAGTTTTTGGAATAATAGATAATATTAAATAAATAAATAATCATCAATTTTCTTTATCTTGACTGATTAACAAAATGAAAGATATAAAACATCATACAAATAAAAAAATTTCCACATTATATTTATATCACTCACAAATCTGATTGTTTTATTGCCATACAGATATATTACTTATTACTTTTTCTTATTGTTTCTGATAAGTATTATACAGTAAAATACTTAATTGTACTTTAGTTATAAAGATAAAGCAAATAGTATAACATATACGCTGCCTACTGATAATGCAAGGAATTGTTGAGAGATTAATTTGCATTGTATCTTACTATTAAGTAATTACAAAGTTGAAACTCCGTTTTATTTATCATTACACAAGCGAATTAGTTTTTTATTTGTAAGTCCTTCTAACAAAACAAATATCTTGATCGTCAGTTAAACAACTGAAGCTTCTGTGTATACATTATTACAGGCATTCTTGTGATGAATGATTTGACGAAATATAGTGTAAAGCTATCCAGATAAGTTAGACTTTAAATTCAGTTTACGGATCAGTTATGAGATATTTTCTAATTATTTGATGAATAAAATCACTTTTCTAAATTAATTTCATACTTATCAACTTTTGACTTGTTATTTTAATCATAATAGGATATAGATATTACAGAATATGTGTAAATCGGTTGAAGTAAGTCAGCAAATGACTATAGATTAAGGCACTGTGCTAGTTGCCATCTGTTGGAAAGGTGTAGTTTTTACCTAACTTCACAATCTGAGACCGTTACCGCTTAGCTACTTGAGCAAAGACTGACTGGTATGACCTGGATATTTATATCTACGGATCACTGGATAGTAACTAGTGGTATGCTTATCTGGTAATTAGTATTGTTCTTGTTTTGCCTTAGAGACAGATCATCGCATCCACTATGTTTTGATGCAACACGACAGGAGGATGTCGAAATTCGAATTACACAGGAAGCATAATGTTTTTAAAGATTTCAGTTACGCCTTAATAACGAGTGCCAACTAGTAGGAAACATAGTTATATAGTCTCCAGTGTATCACATCCAATCACCAAATGCACGTAATAGTGAATCAACCGGGTCGATAGAACTCAATTGTTGCTGATGGCTGAACAAATATAATATTAGTCACTATTCTGCATTAAACCATGGTTCTTTGATTTATGTATATACATGCAGCTTTCATTATGAAGGGAGACTTACTCACTCTGCAAAGTTTTAAGAGTGTAAACTTCAAATTATTAACTAACTTTTATATCATTAATTAACCTGAAATACTTAGGGAACATTGTTTAGAAGCTACATTTATGTAAGAAGGCAAATACTCAATCACACATATAACAGGTTTCATATCAAAAAAAGTAGATATGATTTTGTATATAATCTGCATAGTTACAAAAGTCAGGTCTAATACATGATTATGAGTTCCTTGGTGAAATAAAAAAGCGTAGTTTCAAAACTAGAAAAATTCAAGTGTATGAAATGATGATCAGCATACTAAGTGAGCTATTGTAGACTAGGTTTAGCTGTCTTTACCTGTCAAATAAGTAGTTTGATAAAAATCAAACTCATTAGAATACGATTAATATGAAGAATTAGAGATCAGTATACAGTTTATTTTATTTATTTACCTTACTACGCAAGTGAGATTCAACCCCTGAACAGTAATCCTGATTGGTTTACAAGCTTATAAGTGTTTGGATCACATTCAAATAAGATGTTGATTTGGACAACGTTTAGTTTTCTAAGGCAGAATATATTGAAATAGTCCTTGTAAGTGTAAAATCCCAGCTTTTTCGTATTTAGTTGATTAATAGAGAGATTTTTATTATTTGCGTGTGCATAGTTTGCTCGAATATTACTTCTTGGGTTGATATAATTTATAAACATTCGATGGTCAACTTAGTAAACAAGAATTATTAACTCATATCCTTAGTAAATTCAATGATTCATTGTTTTTATAGTGTCTGTATCATAATGCAAGACAATTAATAGACGAACATAACAAAATCTAATCGGTACGTTTACCTGACAATCAGCTGATCTCCTGTAAACAAAAATTTACTTAAAGTTGGATTGTGGATTGAAAGTGGAATCCAAAACAAACATTTCGTTCTACAAGAGATTTACTGATGGCATGTACTTCGAGCTCAGTCATTATATTCAGAAAGAAAATCAAAATTAATCTATTTGCTGCAAACACTAATGTGTTGCCAACTAGACTTTTGAGTTCATACTACCACACTTATACAGTCAACCGTTAATCAAACTTTTAACTTAACGCGATATTCAAGCAGCCGGCTGAAAAGGCACATATGGTAACAGACTGATCAATTGTGCTAAAAACGGATCAATATAAATTAATAGGAATTACATTTTTGCCATGCCAAAAATTGTAGCAGAAACAGCAGGTTTACAAACTGATGTTTATGGATATCACAATTCAACAATATAAATCATGCGGAAATATAATTTAATATGTCTATATCACAAAATTAACCCCAAGCAAAACTCTTCTTGTAATATACATTACTATTCTTCTAAACAATAATCTAAAAAGTGTTTACCCTATTTTATAAAATTAACGCTATCTAACCACTTTGTTATTAATATCGTTAATGCATATAAATTTGAAATAATATACTGTTATTGACTGTTGTCTTCACGCTTCATCTTTCTTCTATCTTATCCAGAGTACCAACAAGGATCCACTCTTTATCATAGTGCTCCTCGC
This sequence comes from Schistosoma mekongi, assembly GCA_034768735.1. Taxonomy (NCBI): domain Eukaryota; kingdom Metazoa; phylum Platyhelminthes; class Trematoda; order Strigeidida; family Schistosomatidae; genus Schistosoma; species Schistosoma mekongi. The sequence goes on from CM068306.1 coordinate 52,649,840, forward strand.
AGCCCGAAACCTCCTTATATTTTGAAGCTACTGTTCCTTTAACCCCATTCCAATTGCTCGCCATGGAAATTTCCTCTTCTTATTGTAGATCGTGAAAGACCTAGAACTTATAATTGAGGACTGTCTTTAATTTGTTAAGTTTGTTAGTATCCCGAAGAAAGGTTGTTTTAAACTTATGTAATTCTGCTACTTCACTTGTTCAGTACTTCTTTAGCCTTAGTTTCATTTTGGCCACCATCAGGAGTTGATCTGACATATCAGCTCCTGCCTTTGTTCGCATGTCTTACATGGTTTTTCTGAACTTTTTGATGATACGTATGTGGTCAAATTGTTTCTTGTTACTGGGGTCCGAAGTAACTCTTGTAGCTTTGTGTATGCGTTTGTCACCTACAAACACTTTGCTGAGGGTAAATAGGTTTGCAGATCTTTCACCATTTTTATTTATTTCTCCCAACTCATACCATCCCATGGTATTTCTATATCTAGTGTTGTCCATTCACACCTTGGAGTCTAGATCTACCATCAAAATGGTCAGGTCCTAGCCTGGGCATTTCTCGATGATTGATTACAGTCTCGCATAGAACTGGTTTTATCGTTTTCGTGGCTGAAATTCAATTAATAAAGGTGTATACTGACCTGAAGTTATGTTACGTATTGGAGAGTAAATGGACTTCAATATAGTATTACATCTTTTATTTAAATAGTTGTAGATCATTAAAATGAACTAATAACTGAACCAAATCTTTGTTTAGCATGAATTCACTTCATACTTTCTAACTATAATCATAACGCACTATTTTTCCTGTATTCCAATTAAACATAGATTCACTAGACAATTTTAACTTAATATTCTGTACAAAACACTGAGTTGTTTATCATTCCAGTATCACCACAATAGTTTAATCATTTTAAACCTCAGAAATGACAATTTCAACCAAAACACTATACTGTAGAATCCGAAGGCGTCAATTCAAAGTCTTCTTCTGTAACATTACGCATAATCCTGGGAAATATTAAAGAGAACAAATAATAGATATCACTGAAGCGAGATTATGCTGCACTATAATTTACATAACCTAAGGAGGTGATATTTTGTAAAATGGGTAACTAAGGTTAAAACTGCGGGGAATATGGAATTTGATAAATAAGCAAGTGAATAGTAATTCAAGTTAAAATGATAAATTGCCGGAAAGTGATATGATAAATCTAGAAGCAATAGCTTAGCTATTAAGGTCAAACTAGAGAGAATAATATTTGTCAATCAACCGAATGCTAGATTTACTGGTCCACAAAATACCATGAAATAATTAACTAAATATCACTAGGTTATTATGCATGTGATAATAATCTACTTTAGAGCATCTAGCATTTTATAAGCCTTATGAAATCGTATTAGCTGCTGATAAGCAAAATAAATTGTTATTTTCTTTATGTTCTTTCACTTTTCTTTAAACTTTATTATGTTTACATATAGAATACTGTGATGGTACGTAGTTTTTAACTTTAAACGATATAATCAATAATCGAAGTTCTGATAACATTCATAAGAGTGGTTCCTCACTGTTGCTTTATGTGCTTTCAATCCACTTACTTCTACATAATGATAATAAAACGAATTTCAGTAATGTTTCTCCATATTTATATATATTCAATCTTATATCAACATCTGAATGGACGTTAATAAACAATCATCACAATAAAAGTGTATTTTCTCTATTTACACGCTTTAAAAAAGGAAATGAATACTATCTAACCATCTTCATTTGTCAGTACTTATCTAAGAAACTTATCTGAATTTAAAAACATATTTCTATGAACATAAAAAAAAAACATTATTTCACTCTAGTGATATATTTTCACTTTTTTTTCAACGTAAAGACAAATTTTAAGTTGTTACTTCCATTGTTATTATTATTACTATGTGAAATACTAGTTGAACACTAACATTGTTTGTGGTATTTTACTAGTTATTATATCTTTCTTATACATAAATGATTCGATATAATCATTACTAATGGTTACCATTATACAATAATAATAAATAATAATATCAAGTGACGGTATGTCTTCATCTAAATACTGTTTACTTGAAATGATTTCATCTAATGCATGAAAATGAACAACTGAGTACAGAGAGTATAGAAATAAATTATATAAAATTCTAGTCTGTTAACAATTTACTAAATATGCTTATCATCTTATCTAGTGAAAGTTTTACTAACTTGACTAAAGAAAAATTTCAGGCTTATAACTCTTATTTATCTGTTTTTTTTTATAATATAGGATGTTATTGTTTACAAAGGAAACGGTTTTCATCCGTTAGTCAGTTTAAACACCTCTATTATTTAAAATAGTGGAGCAATAATGGTGGAACAATAGTTTTTTGTAGTTAGATTTTACAAGCAATGGAATCAAAGATATGCGTTTAATTGCATTTAGGACATGTTAGGTGAATGCACCATCATTCCAGAATTTGTCTCAATGACGAAATTAAGAAGTCATGAAGATAAACTAAACCAAGATGCTTATTAATAAATAACTGTTGATGAAAGCTGTAACGTAAAACAAGAGATCTTTAAGTGCTTTTTTAGGTGTGTAGGATCTCTTCAATCAAATGTTTTGATAGATTGTATACATTTTATAGTTAACAGATAATTGACAAAATATGTTACATCCATTTATTTACCTGATATAATATTTCAATTATATGACCATATAGTATCAGTTTCATCCGTGTAGTCAGTTCACTGTTTTAATACCTTAATCAGAAACTTAAAAGTACAGAAAATACATCTCAATTTTATATAATCGAAAATCGAAATCGAATTCATTAGAACTAGAAATCAGTCAATCATGACTTAGTACATTTGAATAGTTTAACAACACGTCGCATATTTATTTTATTAATAAGAAAACTGAAGTTTTAAGTTATTCATCTCACTAAAGCAACTAGCTACACAGTACACTGACCAGTAGCAAGGACATTATACAAAATGTTTACTCTAGATACAGTGTACTCAGCATTTTCTTTCACTTTTTCTATTCATTCAGTATGTAAGTAAAGTGCAAGTCACGAATATGATTCAATAAACTAATCTTCATTAGATAGTATTAAAATTTACGAAGTCGTTGACTATACGTCTTACAGAAAGTTACATTTTCAGGCTCTAATTACCAACTTATTTTTAGTATCTTCGGTATAATGACAACAAGTTCACATGAATCGATTATTCTAAAAGCTTGACATGAAATTATCAACGTGAATTATACTAATACCTAGCAGTCATTTACCAAATGACCAGAAAAGTGACAGAAAATGTTAAACACTACAATGTTGTAGAGAACTTCACTCTTAACGATTTGTTTACATTAGCAAATGACTACGTAATAAGCCTACGGTATTATTAAATGTTACATCATACTGAAGGCTAGAATAATCTAAAATAATCTAGTTATTTGACAAATATAATTCATTAATAATTCATTTATGACATGTGACTACAGTAAACAAGATAAAACACATTAGCAATCGGTAGTTAAGTTTGCGTAAGTAGAGTGGTAAAAAGAATTGCTACCCCGTAATGATTATAAGTAAATACGGATCAACGAAAGGAAATAGAATGGCGATCCAAACAGCTGGTAATAAATTGCTGTTTATGCGATTGTCGTCTGGAAATGACGCAATTATCGATATGCTAATGCTAAGCTTAAGCAAAACTACTTAAAAACATTCAGTGCTGAAGAATAGCAGTTAGACGTTATCTATCCGCCCGACTGCGACACCGAGATTAAAGGATAAATTACCTAGGCTTGTCACCTTTTTTGTATCCGTTAGTTCAACTGCTCGTGTTGAGCAAGTTACATTGGCAGATGCTCTAGGAATGTGCTCCTCTGTGTTCACTGAACACCTCTTAGTATGGTTAATCATTGTCTTTATCTAGAACATTAACAGTTTTATGTCAGCCCATTTAATCTAGACGGTTATAGAGATAACATGAATCAATCATTTACTATAATATGACGTGCAAACAGTTATCTGTCAATACATGATAGAGTCATCCTGTCATTCAGATAAGATAAGTAATAGCCATAGAGGTTACAAGAAAACGATTTTGAAAACAAAAGAAATAAATTCAATCACTTCTGGCTTGTCAACTCAAGGTCTGATAAGTCGATTTTGGCCTTAATTATAAGATGACTTTATTAAGGCAAAGTACACAGCCTCATCCTTTCACCTAATCTCATAACTGTAAGTTTATCTTGCCCAAATATTATTTTCTCTTTGTTTGGCTCAAAAATCTCTATACTGCTTTTCTTCCCTTTATGCACTATTCTAAGTACAGAGGGAATTTGGATATCACCCACTCTACCCCTATATTTCTTACTTAATTAGTACCACTTCATATATGGAGCAATTTTTGAACCAGATGGTTAATCTGATTATTGGACTGGTACATATTTGATGGATGTGATTATCATTTACCTCATTATTACAAATTCTTGCTTAATTGATATCATTTTATGCACCACTCAGTCATTGACTAATCGTTTGTTCGCGTTGGTATTAGGTGGCATTTGTGGAGTTTAGCATTTCATGTTGTATCTTGTATTTGTCACAGATTGATCTTAGTTGGGTGCTATTGAAAACCACAGAGAACTAAACACTTATTTCATCCTAGTATGCCACTGCTCAATAGTACGCACTCTCATTCACCACTTGTCCCCTGTATAGATTCATATTTCATCAATGATCTTATTATTTCATTTTCCATATAAGCTGATGCAAGTAAGACATTATATTACTAATATTATTATTTCAGTACTAACGATTGTAGTCAAAAATCAATCCTAAATTCATTTTCAGTAATCCATTATTTAAAAGATGTTTTTGTTGTAATCATTAATTTTCAACTCATAATTATAGAACCCAAATAGAATTCATTAAAATAACTATTTCTCATTCAAACCTCTTTGTTATGATAAAAATAATAATAAATTAACTAAAAACTCTTTAAGCTACTTATACAATACTACTAATTTTAGAGATATTAATGAATTATTCAACATCATTTGTCATTCTTACTATTCTATGCATTTAAATATGAATCACTTAATGTTTACAATTTCCTGTTTTAAAATAACAAAAACATAATAGACTATTTTTTTTAAAAAAAAAAATACATGGTTTTTTAATTCGAAAAGATTTTTCACTGTTTCATCTTCATACATTTACATAGTGATTACATTTCCTTTCATTTCAGACAAACAAATTTTGTATTAATTTTAAATGGAACTATATACATATGGAATTACTTCTACGTAATTGTCACTTTACTCATATTCGAAAACTGTAAAGTAAGTAGAAGTCACCATAATCATTCATTAATAACACTATACTGTCTACAACTAGGTATGGTTAATATATAACTTGTTTGTAATAAATCTGTAGTACACATAGTGTGATGCAATAAAGCCAACCATGAAAATTACTTCTATAACGTGAAAATCTGTTTAAAATGTAAATATAAGAATGAAGACTGATTAATTTTAGTTTCGTAATTACACCAAAAAAGGAAGATATGAATACATGTAAATTGTATTATTTATATTATTTATTTAAATAGTTTCAATATTTGATTATCCAACACATTGTTTTTAGATTATCAGTATTGCCATTTTACTTCTCCACAAAGCTTATATGAGCAAATATTATATAGGTTCTTATATTCTGCTCCCTGTGATATTCTACAAGAATAAGTAGATGTGCAAGTTAACAAATGGCTTGAAGTGACTGAAGCGACATCATTTTTGGACAAGCTACTGATTGTGTCACATCGATAATAAATAGATTCAAAAGCCAATGTAAAAATGTTAGTGCTAAATCATTGGCAGGAATTTTATTATCATGATATTAACAGTAACGATAATAATAAAGTAGTTAGTTAACTGTTTTCAATGATTACATAAGAATATGAAATAATAATTATAAAGTTAAGTTAGCAAATAGGTTAATTACACGGAAAATTAAAGATTAATCTGTGAGGGATGGCAATCGAAGAAAACGCACAAACTTCGGATACAAAATTCAGGAGTATGTAAGTGGTTTCCAATGCCTCCTGTAGTCTCCGTAAATGAATACCTAAAACACAGGTAAAATTATGTGGGACTCGATATACGGCACTAAATGCTGCACTTGCTGCATGCTGATTAACCGTTTAGATTAAATATGAGAGGCTAAAGCCTCTTACTAATCTTTGACACTCACAACCACAAAGCCTGATATTTTGAAATATGGACAGAATTAGGGGAAGTGACAAATACACAATAAGTTGTAAGAACTTGATAGCTTAGCTTTATCAAATCAACCAATATCGATTGGCTAAAATAATCTTATGATGTTAAATGTTCTTTGCAGTACATTTATTAAACAACCCATAATTATTTAGCCCAATATGTTACCCGTAATTGTAATTTTAGGGAAATGTTTCTTTCACAACTTTGGTTTCGTTCTTAATTTAAAAATATGTTTGCTAGAAGATATGTTTATCATGGACAACACTACCACGTATGAGTGATCTTTGGTTGATCTGACTTAGGAAATTTATTTGAAATGAAGTCATTATATCAAATTGTTGTGTAAATTCATCAATCAGTCTTCATCATAATTCTAGTCATGGAATGAATACGGAAAAATGTTTTATATTTATACCAGCAAAAGATTAAATAGACTCAGGTATCAATTCTCTGCATTTAAATAAACTAATGAGAATGCCATGAGTGGTTGTATATTGTACGTTTTTGTAATTAAATTAGTTAGTATGTACTCGTTTACTTCATTATCCAAAGTCTACGCTGAAATGTCACTTCAACTTTACTTCTTGATATTGTTTTCGTTATTTTACTTTCAAATAGATAGTTGAAGAATATTTTAACTAAATTCTTTCAATCGATATCTAAAAGTGAATTTTAAACTGAATATCTTGAGTCTGCTATATGTTACACATTAAATGACTTAAATGATTTGTTTTGATATTTGCTGTAAACCCTGAGGGATGTTCTTAAAAGCCATGAAGAAATAGCTTCAAACAAAGGTGATAAGTCATGATTCGTAAAGTTTAGACTTGTTGGGAGTGTAATAATTAACACCAATCGAGATGGATGATCATCGTGCCATATTAAAAATTGATGAGACTAGGAATTCTATCATTCAATGCTAGTCAGATGGTTCAAAGAGCTAAACGTTCACCGACCTGAGGATATTGGGTTCGACTTCCGTGTGTAAAAAAGAGTCCTTTACAAGGAGAAAATAGATGTCCGATACCAATGGTTACTATTGGTACCCATCCAATCCGGATCTGTGGCGAATACCAACAGCTTAATAAGGATCAGTTGAGGAACACCTCATTTCTAATTAACAATTTAGCAAACAAGCTAATATTCAACGGTCACATGCTTTTGCAAATATATGAACCATCTTAACAATAAACCTGATAATCTTTTGGGTAAATAACAAAATGGTAATTTGAAGACGTATCTAATTACGGTATGATATTAGCCAATGGATTATTGGACATTTATTTTATTATAATTTAAAATCTCTAGAGAAATTTTTTGATTTACAAATTTGGCTAACGTGGGATAACTTGTAGAAAACGTTTTATGCCAATGCTAAATGTAATTGACTCTACATCTTACAAATATTTCAACAATTTCACACCAACTCAGTGACACCAGTATATAATGTACTATGCCGCATATATATACATTCGTAATAGTCGAAGTGATACAGATTTAGAAAACCACCGACAAAATCAAATATTTTGTTTACTATTAACGTTATTCAAATGAGTTTAGCTATTTAATACAGGTGTACAAATCAATTAGAAACACATTCAGAAAGATGCATTTGAGAGTAACTAAGGAATTTCACATTGATGCGTAACTTCAAAGATAACAAAGTAAGTTTTATCAAAATGTGCACCATATAGTCCAGTAAAATAGATCTGTGAGATATTTCTGTTGTTTTGGTCTAATCAAATAAAATCGTTGATAAATGCTGACCAACTTTGATTCCTTACAAAAAATTTAACAGAAGGAGGGTTGCTAAATTGAGAATTGTGTTTCTGAACAGAAGAATTGTCAAATACAGTATCCAATTCATTGCATAACATACATTCTTAAGGCATAGATGACCAAACTAAAGAATACATTTGTGAGTGGGTTATGTATTGAAAAAAATACACTGTGGTCTTGATAATTGCCAATCAGTATACAGACACGTCTGCACTACGACTACCAATACCCAAATCCGGAATAGAGAAAACGACGATTTATAAGCCAAACAGACACAATCCAATAAAACCCAATTCAGTCGTATTGTATTTCAATCATACCTTTATATATATACAAATTTAGACCACACAGCGAACCAATTAGGGATTTTACACTAATACGAAACAGAAGAGATTGTGGCAGTGAATGGGGGGGGGGTAACTTGTGCAAAACTAATAAACTGCAGTCCATAATAAAAGACAATATAATAACAGCAAATATACTAAACGGGAGGATAGGGTAAGAGGGACGTAACAATAATAGAAATGTAATGTTTACATTACACACTACTAGAATAAATGAATTAGACCTCTAAAACACAGTTCTGGAAGTTTTTCACCCTTCGTTAGTGGTCTGACAAAACAGTATGTAGGCTTATCATGCAACTAAACGACCAATCTATACTTAAAGCTGTACAAAGGTTTAAAGTGACTATAGCTTTTTCAGAAACTTACCTTGTTCTACACATTTAAATTTAAAGTCCAATCCATACTGAAGATAATCCAAATGTTGTACATCATCATCAGCAGCAGCAACGTAGAACCGGGCACAAACGCCGTAGGTTCAAGTTGCCATACCACAATAGCATTACGAGAATATTGAGGTAACGTATAGACAGAATACAAGAGAGAAGAGTAAAGTAAAGATGTCTAGAAAATAACAATAGAATTTAAGATCTAGATGAGGTTAAAGAGTGAATACACTTGCGCCACTGTGACCGATTCTGAGCCATATCACCTAGTGTCTCCAGCCATTTATTGCGATCATCACGCGGACCAGTAGTCAAGGACTTCATGGACTGATGCCATGTTTTAGTTTGGCCGCCCCTAACCTTCTTCCATTCTTCTTCAACCCTTGCCAACATCGCGCGACGGGGTAGACAGTGGTCGGGCATGCGCAACACATGTCCCAGCCATCTCAGTCGATGGAGGTTAATGACCCCTTCGACTGATTTACCGTGTTTCCCAAGAACCTTTTGTCTAACCTCAATATTACTAATCCGGCTATTCCATGATATACGAGCGATGTTACGAAAGTTCCTATGGTCAAATATCTGGAGACGACGCATATCTTGAGTTTTCATGACCCATGTTTCGCAGCCATATCTTAAAATGGCGCGGACTGTTGCGCAGTACACCCGGCCTTTCGTTGACACACGGATATCTCGTCTGCGCCACAAGTGCCGTAAATTTGCAAGTGCCAATCGGGCTTTCTGAATCCGCTCTGAGATTTCGTCAGACACCGACCCACCAGGGGTGATGAGACATCCGAGATAAGTGAAGCGAGCAACGCATTCAATTACTTCACTCCCTATAACTAATTTAGGGGAAGAAGCAGGCCAGTCCTGGAGTAACATTTTGCATTTGGAAGGGAAGAAGCGCATCCCAAATATGCTTGCACTGCTACTCAAGGTGTTCAAGAGACCCTGAATGCTGTGTGCGTCATCACCAAATATGACTATATCATCTGCATATTCTAAGTCGACAAGAGAACCTCCTGGAAGGAGACTAATTCCTGAAGACTTAAAAGAAGTGAGAGAGATTTCTAACAGTACATCTATGATGAAATTAAATGAAAATGGAGATAAAGGACAACCCTGACGGACTCCACTTGAGGATGAAGTTTCTCGTGACAATTCGCCATATGCTCTGACTCGACCAGTGGTGACCGAGTAGAGGGCCTTTATAAAGTTAATGTACTTTTGAGGTACGCCTTTTAATGACAAACATTGCCACAAGACTTCACGGTCTACAGAGTTGAACGCTGCTTTCAAGTCAAGAAATACAACTATAGTTGGACGTTGGTACATATTTCTGTGTTCGAGGATCTGGCTCAAGGTGAATATGTGATCAATGCAGCCCCGGCCAGGTCTGAAACCAGCCTGGTTTTCACGAGTCTGCTGTTCCCTAGTGTTAGTTAAACGACGGATTGTTATTACATAGTTACTTATGCTCGTTACACCTCGCTGAGGAGCACAGGCCACTCACCAGAGTTCCCAATTTAACTCTGTCCTGAGCAATCCTTTCTAATTGTTTCTAGTTGCTGTTCATCTTTTTAATGTCTACTTCCAATTCTCGATGCAGCGTGTTCTTTGGCCTTCCTCTTTTCCGTTTCCCAACAGGATTCCATGTTAATGCTTGTCTCGTGATGCAGTCTGATGGTTTGCGTAGTGTATGTCCTATCCATTTCCATCGTCTTTTCCTAATTTCCTCTTCGGCTGGAAGTTGGTTTGTCCTCTCCCATAGTAAGTTGTTGCTGATGGTTTCCGGCCAACGGACATTCAGTATCTTGCATGGGCAGTTGTTTATAAATACTTGTATCCATCTGATGATGTTTGCAGTAATTCTCCAAGTTTCAGCTCCATACAGCAGGACTGTCTTCACGTTCGAATTGAAGAGTCTGACTTTGAGGTTAGTTGATATTTGTTTTGAGTCCCACATGTTTTTCAACTGTAGGAATGCTGCTCTGGCTTTGCCAATCCCTGTCTTTACAACTGCATCGGACCCTCCTTTTCCATCGATGATGCTCCCCAGATATGTGAAAGTATTCACTTCTTCCAGAGTTTCTCCATCAAGTTGAATTGGGTTGGTGCTCTCTGTGTTGTATTTGAAAATCTTGCTCTTACCCTTATATATGTTTAAGCCTACTGATGCTGAAGTTGCTGCTACACTGGTTGTCTTTGCTTGCATCTGTTGGTGTGTATGTGCTAAGAGAGCTAGATCATCCACAAAGTCCAAATCATCGAGTTGCATCCTACTTGTCTATTCAATTGCGTGCATTCCCTCAGATGTGGGGGTCTTCATGATCCAGTCAACCACTAAGAGGAAGAAAAAAGGTGAGAGCAAGCAACCTTGTCTGACTCCGGTCTTCACTGAAAATGCATTTGTCAGTTGTCTTCCATGCACAATTTTGCACTGTATTCCATCGTAAGAGTTCCGGATGATGTTGACGAGTTTCTCTGGTACGCCGTAGTGTCGAAGAAGTTTCCATAGTGTTCTCCTATCTACATTGTCAAACGCCTTTTCATAATCAATGAAGTTGATGTACAGTGGCGAGTTCCACTCAATTGATTGTTCAACGATGATCCGTAGTGTTGCGATTTGGTCTGTGTACGACCGATCCTTACGAAAACCAGCTTGTTGATCTGCAAGTTGAGCACCCACTGAATCTTTCATTCTGTTCAACAATACTCTGTTAAAGACTTTCCCTGGTATCGACAGTAGCGTGATCCCTCTGTAGTTGTCACATTTGCTCAAATCTCCTTTCTTTGGTATCTTGATAAGATGTCCTTCTTTCCAGTCTGCCGGCACTTGCTCTTCCTCCCAGATCTTTTTGAATAAAACGTGGAGTATCCTTGCTGTTAGGTCGATATCTGACTTGAGTGTTTCAGCTGGTATATTGTCAGGTCCTGCTGCTTTCCCACTTTTGATTTGTCTGATGGCCATCTTGATTTCTTCCATCGTTGGTGGAGTGACATCTATCGGGAGATCTGTAGGTGCTGCTTCGATGTCCGGTGAGTTCAGTGGAGCTGGCCTATTTAGAAGTTCCTCAAAGTGTTCTACCCACCTATTCTTTTGTTCTCGAATCTCAGTGAGTGTCTTGCCTTCTTTGTTCTTGATCGGTCGTTCTGGTTTACCATGTTTATCTGCCAGTTTCTTCGTTGTGTCGTATAGCTGTTTCATATTTCCTTCTCTTGCAGCCTTCTCCGCTGTCGTTGCAAGGCCTTCGATGTATTTCCGTTTGTCAGCCCTAATACTCTTCTTTACCTGCTTATTTACTTCTGTGTATTCAGTTTTTGCCTTGATTTTCTCTGCTCTCGTCCGGCTGTTGTTGATTTTTGTCTTCTTGTTCTTCTTTTGTCGAATTTTGCTCAGGGTCTCAGTGGAGATCCATTCCTGATAATGGTGTTTCTTGCGGCCTAGAACCTCCTGACACGTTGAAGTTAGTGTTTCTGTAATTCCTTCCCAGTTCTCCTCCATAGTGGTTTCTTATTCTCTCGGTAGATCTTTTAAGGCTTGGAACTTGTTGTTGAGAGATATTTTGAATTCGTTGAGTTTGTCAGTGTCTCGGAGGAAGCCTGCATTGAACCGGTGTACTGCTGCTACTCCAGTTGTCTACTGTTTCTTTAGCTTCAGTTTCATTTAAGCAACTATCAGGTGGTGGTCTATAGCTACGTCAGCTCCTCTCATGGTTCCTACATCTTCCATTGATCTTCAAAATTTTTTATTGATACATATATGATCGGTTTGATTCTCTGTAGTATGATCCGGTGAGACCTATGTAACCTTGTGTATGCGTTTTTAGGGGTATATTGTACCACCTGTAACCAATTTGTTGAAAGTATATAGGTGTGTAAATCATTCACCATTGTCATTTCTTTCTCCCAGTCCTTGTCGTCCCATGATTTCTTCATATCCATTGTTGTCCATTCCGACTTTGGCGTTTAGGTCCCCCATCAGGATCATCAGATCCTTTCCTCGACACTTTGCTATAATTAATTGCAGTCCATCGTAAAACTGATCTTTGTCTTCGTCGTTGCTGTCGTTGGTTGGTGCATAACATTGGATAATATTCATTGCAATTCCTTTCTTAATTGTTTTGAGAGATGTTTTGATGATCCTGGGTCCATGTGGTTCCTATCCCACAAGTGCATTACATGCTTTTTTGTACAGCATCAAAGCAACTCCTTAGATGTGAGGAGCATTTTCCCCCTCGTGGCTGGAGTATAGTTGCATCCCTCCCTAAGCCAATGTTTTCTGATTAGCTTGAGTCCAATGGGTTTCTCTGATTCCGAGAATTGTCAAGTTGTATCTCATCATTTCTGCAGCAATTTGGTTGGTCTTCCCTCTCTCCCACATTGTTCGAACATTCCATGTACCTACAAAAATTTTTGTACTGGTTGTTAGAAGGTGGGGGCATTGGCCTCATGACTTCCGAAAGATTTCGGCTTTCAACATGAGGCGCTATAAACAATCCTTCCACTCCCAGGGCAGAGTTTAAATGGTTTAGCTTGTTTAATCTGGTTAGCGATTTATTTATCAAGCTTGGGTTTTACGGGATAGGAATGCTAACCCCATGTCCAACCCTCCTCATTTACCCAGATTTGGGACCGGCAGTGACCCTAGGAGAGTTACAGGAGGAGTTAAAGTTCATGTGACTACAAACTAGAATTGTACAACATCTGAACTCCGTCTGGAGCCCCAACAGGGTTGCTGCCGGTCCCAAGCCCGGATAAAGGAGGAGGGTTGGGCATGGGGTTCGCAACCCCACCGCGTAAAATAACTACCATGCTAAAAAACAGCTTACGAGTAAATACCTCTATAACCACTCTAACTCTGCCCTGGGAATTGGAAGAACTAATATGACGCTTCATGGTGAAAGCCGAGTTCCTTCGGAAGCCATGAGGCCGATGGTCCCCATTCTGACAACCGAAGCAACAATTAATAAACTTGACAGACCCCAAACAGCTGTCCCCTGGGCACTGCGGTCACACTCTCAGGTCATCGCTACCTCTCCTAATCCTCTTTCTCTTTTAGGTTCTTCAAGAATGACCCTTCCACAGTGTGGGCAACCGGGAAGTGATAACCGCCCTCATACCTCCAATAGCACTCGAGTTCACCTTGTTCATGATCAAACATGTTCTCCCTCTCTAGTCCCTAATTGTAACACTTCTTCTACCACATTTCCTATGCTTGCCATTTGTACTGGTTACCCTAGTTCCCGAAATGTCATACCAAGTCTCCTGAAACCACGCTCTAAACTTCATGTTGGAGCTTTTAATTTTCGTACTCTGTGTCAAATCGGTCAACAGGCTGCCTTAGCTAAAACATTAGAATCTCTTGCAATTGATGTATGCTGTGTCTCCAAAACACTCATACAAGATCCCAGCATGGTCATCCGTTTGACTTCACCTAGTCAATGCAACGGAACAGCACACTTCACTCTTCGTTTATCTGGAGACCCGATAGCAAGCTCACGTGGCCTTGCTGGTGTAGGCATAGCACTAAGCTTACAGGTAGAACATGTACTCCTCTAATGGATTCCTGTAGACAGTCGTCTATGTGCTGTCTGTCTAAATGGCACAGTACGAACTCGGAAAGATAGAGACACACGCCGGTGCCTTGTTGTCTCTGCTTATGCCCCCACTGAATCCAGCACAGATGAAGTGAAAGACGACTTCTATATGAAGTTCTCTAGTCCCTTTCAGAAAGCTAAGCACTGAGACATAGTAATTATAGCAAGAGATTTTAATGCCCAAGTAGGTAGACTAAATCAGGCTGAAAAGCACTTAGGTGGGTTACTCGGCATCCCAGCCCAGAGAACAGACAACGGAGATCGTCTGTTGCAGTTATGTTCAGACTACCGTTTATTCTTAGCTAGCACAAACTTTAAACATAAGGTGAGACATTATTTAACCTGGCGACCCCCAACATCTACACAACGATGGACACAAATTGATCACATCGGCATCAGCTACCGTTGGAGAGGCTGTATAGAGGACCGCCGCCCTTTCTGGGGCACGTGTCTAGATTCTGACCACGCCCTAGTGAGAGCACGTATCTCTATGCGTTTTACTGGTCGCAGAAAGGTTACATCAGGCAAACCCTTTAGATATCACTTTGAGACTGAGAATGCCGAGGTTGCATTTAGGAATGGTTTGGCTAAGCATTTAGTCGCCCACGACCAACAGGTTCACCCCGAAGTAGCTTGGAATAATTTTAAAGTAGGTGTTTACGCAGCAGCGTTATCTGCATCTAACCCCAATCCAATGATTATGAAATACCATTGGATCTCTAGAACTTCTAGTGAACTGATGGAGGCTCGAAAACTCGTTCCAGCAGGCTCGGAATATGATGAAGAGCGACGACAACTGAAACGTAGACTGACAAAGAGTCTGCGTAAGGATCGTGAACAGTGGTGGGTAACAAAAGCTAAAGCAATAGAAGTATCGTTGGCAGCCGGCAATAGTAGACAGCTGTTCCGACTTATTAAGGACACCGGTATCATGAAATCGGCAGTTAGTGAAGTTATCTCTAAAAAAGATGGGTCGATGATTTACTCTCAATCTAGAAGATTAGACCGGTGGGTAGAACACTTTCAGGAACAGTTCAACTGGCCCCCAGCCACGTTTAGCTTACCCACAATCCTTAAGCTACCCGAATGGAAAATTGACACAAGTCCCCCAACTCTCAGTGAGATTGAAAACCCTATAAGTAAATTGAAACGAGGGAAAGCAGCAGGACCTGATATGTTGTCTACCGACATCTTTAAGGATGGTGGTCTAGTTTTATCCTGCAGGTTAATTGATATATTATCCAAAGTCTGGGAAATAAACATCATCCCATCTGAATGGTCTCGATCGCTGATCGTTCCAATTTACAAAAAGGGACAGAAATCCTCTTGTGATAACCACAGAGGAATCAGTTTGACTAATATAGTATCTAAAATATTAGCCTCTATAACCATCCATCAATGGAAGATGTAAAAACCAGGAGAGGAGCTGACAAAGCTTCAGACCACCACCTGGTGGTTTCTAAAATAAAACTAAAGCTAAAGAAGCAGTGGGCAAATGGAATAGCAGCAGTACACCGGTTCAATGCAGGCTTCCTCCGAGACACTGACAAACTCAACGAATTCAAAATATCTCTCAACAACAGGTTCCAAGCCTTAAAAGATCTACCGAGAGAATAAGAAACCACTATGGAGGAAAACTGGGAAGGAATTACAGAAACACTAACTTCAACGTGTCAGGAGGTTCTAGGCCGCAAGAAACACCATTATCAGGAATGGATCTCCACTGAGACCCTGAGCAAAATTCGACAAAAGAAGAACAAGAAGACAAAAATCAACAACAGCCGGACGAGAGCAGAGAAAATCAAGGCAAAAACTGAATACACAGAAGTAAATAAGCAGGTAAAGAAGAGTATTAGGGCTGACAAACGGAAATACATCGAAGGCCTTGCAACGACAGCGGAGAAGGCTGCAAGAGAAGGAAATATGAAACAGCTATACGACACAACGAAGAAACTGGCAGATAAACATGGTAAACCAGAACGACCGATCAAGAACAAAGAAGGCAAGACACTCACTGAGATTCGAGAACAAAAGAATAGGTGGGTAGAACACTTTGAGGAACTTCTAAATAGGCCAGCTCCACTGAACTCACCGGACATCGAAGCAGCACCTACAGATCTCCCGATAGATGTCACTCCACCAACGATGGAAGAAATCAAGATGGCCATCAGACAAATCAAAAGTGGGAAAGCAGCTAAAGAAGCAGTGGGCAAATGGAATAGCAGCAGTACACCGGTTCAATGCAGGCTTCCTCCGAGACACTGACAAACTCAACGAATTCAAAATATCTCTCAACAACAGGTTCCAAGCCTTAAAAGATCTACCGAGAGAATAAGAAACCACTATGGAGGAAAACTGGGAAGGAATTACAGAAACACTAACTTCAACGTGTCAGGAGGTTCTAGGCCGCAAGAAACACCATTATCAGGAATGGATCTCCACTGAGACCCTGAGCAAAATTCGACAAAAGAAGAACAAGAAGACAAAAATCAACAACAGCCGGACGAGAGCAGAGAAAATCAAGGCAAAAACTGAATACACAGAAGTAAATAAGCAGGTAAAGAAGAGTATTAGGGCTGACAAACGGAAATACATCGAAGGCCTTGCAACGACAGCGGAGAAGGCTGCAAGAGAAGGAAATATGAAACAGCTATACGACACAACGAAGAAACTGGCAGATAAACATGGTAAACCAGAACGACCGATCAAGAACAAAGAAGGCAAGACCACTCACTGAGATTCGAGAACAAAGAATAGGTGGGTAGAACCACTTTGAGGAACTTCTAAATAGGCCAGCTCCACTGAACTCACCGGACATCGAAGCAAAGCAGCAGGACCTGACAATATACCAGCTGAAACACTCAAGTCAGATATCGACCTAACAGCAAGGATACTCCACGTTTTATTCAAAAAGATCTGGAGGAAGAGCAAGTGCCGGCAGACTGGAAAGAAGGACATCTTATCAAGATACCAAAGAAAGGAGATTTGAGCAAATGTGACAACTACAGAGGGATCACGCTACTGTCGATACCAGGGAAAGTCTTTAACAGAGTATTGTTGAACAGAATGAAAGATTCAGTGGGTGCTCAACTTGCAGATCAACAAGCTGGTTTTCGTAAGGATCGGTCGTACACAGACCAAATCGCAACACTACGGATCATCGTTGAACAATCAATTGAGTGGAACTCGCCACTGTACATCAACTTCATTGATTATGAAAAGGCGTTTGACAATGTAGATAGGAGAACACTATGGAAACTTCTTCGACACTACGGCGTACCAGAGAAACTCGTCAACATCATCCGGAACTCTTACGATGGAATACAGTGCAAAATTGTGCATGGAAGACAACTGACAAATGCATTTTCAGTGAAGACCGGAGTCAGACAAGGTTGCTTGCTCTCACCTTTTTTCTTCCTCTTAGTGGTTGACTGGATCATGAAGACCCCCACATCTGAGGGAATGCACGCAATTGAATAGACAAGTAGGATGCAACTCGATGATTTGGACTTTGTGGATGATCTAGCTCTCTTAGCACATACACACCAACAGATGCAAGCAAAGACAACCAGTGTAGCAGCAACTTCAGCATCAGTAGGCTTAAACATATATAAGGGTAAGAGCAAGATTTTCAAATACAACACAGAGAGCACCAACCCAATTCAACTTGATGGAGAAACTCTGGAAGAAGTGAATACTTTCACATATCTGGGGAGCATCATCGATGGAAAAGGAGGGTCCGATGCAGTTGTAAAGACAGGGATTGGCAAAGCCAGAGCAGCATTCCTACAGTTGAAAAACATGTGGGACTCAAAACAAATATCAACTAACCTCAAAGTCAGACTCTTCAATTCGAACGTGAAGACAGTCCTGCTGTATGGAGCTGAAACTTGGAGAATTACTGCAAACATCATCAGATGGATACAAGTATTTATAAACAACTGCCCATGCAAGATACTGAATGTCCGTTGGCCGGAAACCATCAGCAACAACTTACTATGGGAGAGGACAAACCAACTTCCAGCCGAAGAGGAAATTAGGAAAAGACGATGGAAATGGATAGGACATACACTACGCAAACCATCAGACTGCATCACGAGACAAGCATTAACATGGAATCCTGTTGGGAAACGGAAAAGAGGAAGGCCAAAGAACACGCTGCATCGAGAATTGGAAGTAGACATTAAAAAGATGAACAGCAACTGGAAACAATTAGAAAGGATTGCTCAGAACAGAGCTAAAATGGAGAATCCTGGTAAGCGGCCTATACTCCTTAGTAAGGAGTAACGGACGTAAGTAAGTAATCACATGAACTTTGGACTTCGTCTTCACATGTATGCATTACAGGCTAACCTTTTTGGCAAATCTTTGTATTTTGTGACTTTGTTATACACACCAAAAGTTGGCAATCGTCTTTTCTCTTCTCCGTTCTTCTAGTACATAACTTATATAATATACTAGTTATTAGACTTTTTCGTTGAATTTTTGTTAACTCACATTTTACCTCATAAAATGATTAATATAACAGTAAATAATAGAAGACGTTATTTTCAATAAATTCTTAAAAACGTATGTATTGGGAAATCTAAACTGATAAGTCAACAGATTCAATGATACTTAATTTAAAGGTGAGACCTACAAAAATGCTGAAATTACAAATAATACAAATACGATAACCGAACTTTATAGATGATTAGTAGTGTCATTTTGGAACCTTTAAGTACACTAGCTTTTCTAATCAGTGACTACATAAAGCTGATTACATGTAGATGTCTTCAACAAATGACGCCAAACTTTGTACATTTGATCAACTTTTCGTCTAGATAGACATGAATTAATGAATGGTATGTTGGACATTTATTTCGTAGAACAATGTAAGACTTAATTACTACCCATTTTTGAAGTCCTGCTCTTTTCAAATAATAAACTTATGTTCATAATCCATCCTTACTGCGAAGTATGAGAATGTGTTTTGCTATATTAATATTGTGTATTATAAATCATCAATTCATGTTTTTCTTAAGGTTTTATGTCAGTATGTCCATTAACTTTCTTTTTCTTACACCAAGAAGAACTAACATCTATCTTATGATTAATGTGAATTTCATCACTAAAGAGTAGGATACATTTTAAGAAACAAACAAAGGAACATGCTTGTCTATTCGTGGTTATGTATTTGTACTTTTTATGTAAATTTTGCATATTTTAAAATTCCCACCTACTGTAATCTATGATGCACTTTTATGAATAGTTGCATCTGTTGGCTGTTGTAAGATAACAATTAGTATTTAAATGCAACGGCTATCAATTACAATGAATTGAAGTTGATTAAAACAAAATTCTTTTGTGGTAATGTATAAACGAATCGTTCTCATTTCAGATTGTACCAGCATGTAAATAGGTTGGTGTATATATACACATATATAAGTCTAACGAAACAAACTCTACTTGTATAATTATTATTTATTAATTCATGGTAATCAAAGTAATGACATTAGTGGATTTCAATAAAACAAACGTCAATCACAACTTGAGGTTATTCCTTGTTTTGATTACTTGTGTAAATAAATAGACAGACATTTTCGACAGGAGGAGAAATGGACACTTTCTAATGTTTGATTGATAGGATTAACTTGTTTGATTTTTCTTCGTATAGATCAATATGTTTAGATAGATCCATTAACACCTACATTTAAATAGATTGTACAAGCATAGGCTTTACTAATGCTACTAATACTATCATCATTATTACTACTATTGTTATTATTACTATTCCGTTTTTTGAAGTATATAATTAATAAAATTAATGTTTTTTAGTTAATAGATTCATTTCGAAAGCCTTTTAATTACATTTTCTTAATATACGTAGAAGCATTGACAGTAAGATTATACTAGATCAAAATCATTTCCGTAGTCAAGCTTTTAATACCTTGAAAGATAGAAATGATCAAAACTAACCTTTTAGACAAAGATATCATTTACAAGTTTTGGTTTGTTAATTTCAACACTTTAACTTCGTTCATTCATTAGTTGTATTTGTTTTAGATTAATCTCTGTTAACATATCACTGAAAAAGAGGAAGCATTTGGCATCTGTTTTATTCTAGAATGAAACTCTCTTCATGACTGCATCAGTGACAGCAAATCAAGCATTCTTCGTAGATAGACCAATCTATTTTATCAAGGCACAGTTTAACTAAATGTTACTGAGAGTAGACTCATTTTTATAAAATGTGCATGACAAAATAAAATTTGGATAACTTACTAATCAAAGTTGTACATCTATTTTTAAAAATTAACAAATTTTCATCTGATTGTAATGGGCACAGTTTAGTTTAATTTCTAGTAAAATTATCTTGACCTCTAAAGTTTTTGTTCGAAAAATGTGGAAATCATTTATTGATTAAATGACATTTGAATGCTATACAACAGATAGGCTTTGTCTAATAATGTCATTAATCATATTATTTTAATAGGTGTATTCGAAACAACTCCAGTCTGAAGTTTAATAAATGTTAACTTCATACCCAGAATTCAGCAGAAACACATTTAGTTTAATTACAATCAGAAATATACGAATCATAGTTTCTCCTTGGATCAACTTCCATAGGTAGTTTTTACGATGCATATTAGATAGACTATGTGGTTCATAAAAACGGTTTTTACAAACACCATATCACTTGACTGTGTCACCGTACATTATATCATTCGTAATACACTAAATTGTTGCACACAGGTATACAATTGCAAGTTCGTCTCAACCATTGAAATCCGAAAAGAATTCACCACGTCCCTATGATCAGTAATGCGTATCAACAGTTGGTAAGACCTTAACACAACTGGTATTTTATATTTATTAGATACAGATCTGATGAAGTATGAGAGTCAGTTAATATCTAAAACAGAACTATAAGATTATTTCTTATGATACTTTGATAAACGTTTTAAAAATGTAATAATTTTCTTATCACCAAAGTCAAAGAGTGCAATAATTATACTACAACTTGGAGAGTGTAAAATATGTAGCAACTACAATAATTTACCTACACTACTATTATTTTGAATGATTCATCACTGACAACATATAAGCAATTCATTTGTATGAAATTCATGCAGCACAAATGTAGTCATTCTTTATCTTCAAACTTCTTTAACTCCCACCATAAACGATAGACAGTAACATTAATAAAGAATTATGTGAAATTCTAATCTTCCAGTCCATTAGCTTAAAATAACAAATGGTTTTAGAGTGAAAAGTTTCCGTCGCTAACTTTTACATAAATAAAGTTATTGATTTATTAGTGAAATTATTTTTCTAAACGGCATTTACATGTTACACATGAAGAGAATTTAAATTTGGTATCACGAATCGACTATGGTTTACAAATCACTGAAGATCAGGAAGTAGATGTTTTGTACCTGTATGGAAAGTCTGATTGGTGAGTAGATACGTTCCACATTACGTAGCATTCAGCTAGTATTAAGAGAGTTTACATTTCTAACTTTATTCGAAATTACAACAAACTGCATGATCTTAATGGTGACGACCTCTCTTTTGTTTGATATAGCTAAATATCACTGATTAAACTTAGCTATAGCACCGTGATGACCTCCTGAATCCAGCTACTAATAATGTCAAACAATGACTAAGTGTTGTAAGTAGAACCTAGCCTAGACTAAATGTGAGAGCTAGAGCCACTAGACAGCTGTTTAGTCTTTATATAGATTGATGGTTTTTTGAAAATAATCGTTTCCCATTTATATAGAAGCCACGCAATTTATTCCGCATATAAGTGTTTTCACTGATGAAAATTCTATAAAGATATCTAGAGACAATCATTGTGAATTCTAAGTACGTATCACATCGGAAGGGTTCTTCAGTGCCATTTAAGTAACCATAGTTCTTATGCATTGTTATGCTTTAAAAGCGTACAATTGATCAACAAATTATAGTATCAACATATTAGTTCACACAAGAGTTAACACATTCAGTGAATGTAATGCAGACACCAATAAAATTTGTGCTATGCTCCATAATAGCGTTTAACCCAGTCTCCACCATTACGAATACAAACGACAGTCATTGGTTTAAATTCTTCTAAAATCGATGGTGATTTAAAGGAAAGCGAGTATTTATTCAATATCTATGATCATTTTAATAATAATTTATTCATAGTTTGAGTTTTATAATGCCAGACTAGACAGCACAAACTCGCTTTAGAGGTTGGAATTATGATTGTCAACTGATGTTGTATGCTTCCTAATATGAACCTTCTCCTGATTTCTTCAGGCGGATTGTGCTAATTATCTTGAATATTAAATGGCCGTGTGCAACCAGTATGAATCTTCATACATTTTATCAATGTTCCTAACTTACTATTCTAAGTAAACATAATATTTGTTTTCAGTTTTCATTATACTTTTACAGCTGAAGTAATGAATAGCATTAGAGTTGTTCATAGACCTGAAAAAAATCCATTTTCCAATTGTTTTAAATGGTAAAACAGTTGATTTTGTCATTAAATGACAATGTCCAAATTACTGAAAATACTCACTTCAGTACTTTTGTTATTTAAAAATGAACATTTTTTTCTTAACAATTTGTTTTATGAAATAGGCTGCCGTTAACTGATATTTAATACTCAGATACATACAGTATACAAATTTATAAAAAAGATATTCAAGTGAAATCGATATAAAGGAAGTAATTGTTTTAAAATAATAGTTCTTCACAACGGCAAACCTAGAAACAAAGGATATTTACTGAAATCTATAGGCTGTACAAACTCGTCTTTAAATTATCACATATTGTAATGTTTGATACAGTAGGATTCGAGTAGAAGTATCAGAATAATTCTTATGTTTTAATACATATCTATCGTTTAAAGAAACAAACAACGTCAACAATTAAATCGATTCATTTCCATCTCCTGTGTAAAGAAACAAATATCTTTATAGAATGTTAACTAATTGTAATATTTGACAAATGATGATAAAGAGTATCAAATGACTGTAGAATTACTATGTAAATATACTTCCTAGGTCCA
This sequence comes from Schistosoma mekongi, assembly GCA_034768735.1. Taxonomy (NCBI): domain Eukaryota; kingdom Metazoa; phylum Platyhelminthes; class Trematoda; order Strigeidida; family Schistosomatidae; genus Schistosoma; species Schistosoma mekongi. Next base: position 52,673,292 of record CM068306.1, read on the forward strand.
TTAATTAGTTATAAACGTTGAAAAACACTTACTCAACTCTTGTCCGTAATATTCTAGTCATTCAAAATTCAGTGATATAACATTCTACACAAGTGGCGTATATTAATCTCACTCTTGTACATACAAAAAACTAATAACTCTAATTGCTAATACTACATTTATTATGTTAATAGATATTTACTCTTTTGCAATAGTCAGTCAAAAACATCGTCTATTTTTTTTATGCCCTCATAGTCTATTAACGGATATATATCGTTCTTCGCAATATTACTTTTTCAGAATGAAGTAACTTATAAGTCTATAGGTACGATTTAAAAATTTGCAACCATTCGCAGCATTAAAGATTCTAACCTATACTTAGTGTCATTTAAATGTATACAACTGATTTAATATTTTACGTCGTAAAACTGACTAATTTGTTTATGTAAGCATTATGGCCATTTGAAAGACTTTTACTCTGAAAATATCTTCACCAAGCAGACACAGAACTTAAATGATCAAGTAAAGTTTCCCAATTAACCAAGGAAGGACATGTTATTGGAGTCGCAAATTTGAACAAAAACTGCATACAGTAGATCTATTGAAGTTGGATTGTGACTGGCAAGCGGAATCCAGGACGCGCGTTTCGTCCTATTCGGGACTCATCGGCTGGATGTACCTGCATCCCAATGTTGATGTTCACACGGGGATTCGAACTCAGTCCGCTTCGTGTCAAACGCCACCGCCCAGTGTGAACATCAACATTGGGATGCAGGTACATCCAGCCGATGAGTCCCAAATAGGACGAAATGCGCGTCCTGGATTCCGCTTGCCAGTCACAATCCAACTTCAACAGATAACTTGTGTAATAACGCTATATCGAGGCAATCCGCTCAGGATGCACATATGGCAACAGAGACTGACCAGTTTCAGTCCATTACAAATCAACGGGAAAATGCAAGCTTATCCTAATTATATGCATACAGTAGAGTTTGTGCAAAATTATCGTTTAAACTAGAATTTCTAAATCCTACAGTTAATATTGATCAATACCATAAATCCCGTTTTCAGTATTTCGTCTCAATCCTATTCCTGAACTTAAGTTCAGCAATACTATAAGAATGAACAGAACGTAATTTAATCAAAGGATTAGCGTTTAACGTTACGAATTTGTTGGAAGGATTCAGAGTTATGACACAACTGACATCGAAAATGATATTTGCAAATAGTTATATTCTTATTTGGGAATAGGTCTTTTGCATCGTTAATAAAATAAAGCTCATTCTATTATGCCTTTCGCATTGAAACCCTGTATTAAACCAGAATAATAATCAAAACCATATGTACATGGTTGAAACAATTTGTGGATAAATCTTTGCCTTTTATTAAAGATTTTAGTAATAATTGCACATTGTAACTAGATCCCACTTCACATTCTTTGAAAAATAATCTGATAGTTTTGGCTGTTACATAAATCAATTTCTTCATAGTCGTTTTTATGACGTAACAGCGGAAACGCCACTAAGAAATTATGAATCATTTACTTATCATGTAAAATAGTTATTTCCTCCCCAGTTATGTAATTGCTTTTTGCAATAAATTATTCAGTCATGCATACTATGTTTGCATTCTCATACAGTGGTTATATGAGTCGGAAGGATGTTTGGTCCATTTGTAAAGTAAGCGTTTGATCTTCCATATTCTGTGCTTTAGCCCATATTGTGAAAGTTCGTATATTAAATGATATATAGCACTAACTCACTAAGCAAACATAAAATTGACTGAAATTACTGAGGACAAGATATTCGGTGAACAATGAAGGCATTACCTGTAACACAACCTGCCTTAGCGTAACCCAACTAATTCTTAACAAAATAAGCCAATTAAATGATCAGTTGGTTGATTTTACATCAAGATACTTATTATCCATTTTAGTCAAAGTACTTAGATCGAATTATTAGTAAAATTTCCCATTTCGTATTCATACTAGTCATTAAATTTATCACCATTTACTCTTAAAAACTTACAATTAAAAGTTTAAGCCATGATTTCTTAGGAAGACCTCTAAGCTAAGAAATGCATGATTGATCGTACAGATTGGTCCAAATACTTGGACAGTAGATTTCTATGATAATATTCAATGATTAATTGATACTCGTCTCAGCTGTTTCTCAGCTCACCAGACATTACTATATAATTTTGTTTTCATTTGTCTTAACTGACTAATCATATTTTTTTTATCTATTTAACATAGCTCTAGTAAAAAATGCTTAATACCTATGGCAGAGTTAATTTTTACAAAGTCTGTGCCAAACCTTTAAAATGTATGGTCATATTTTTTGTCGTCAAGTATCCCTTGGAGAGAGGTGGTCAGTGATATTCAGATTCAGATATTCCTTCAAAATCGTCAGAATATTTTTACAGATAAGGACATAAATGCTAACTTATTTCTGTTAAAATTCTATGTTTAACGTATATCTTTCAAATACTGACAGACTTCAAACATACTAAGCGTGAGCTCGTTTTGTGCCAGTAAGTTCCTACTTAACACATGGCAATGAAAAAGGCAGTTGTTATTATTGTATTTAGTCTATTAGTTGTAACAAAATCAACTGATTGACAATATATCACTTGGCAGTTGGAAAAATGATAATTTAACCTCGTTTTAACTTGACTAGTTATAACAAAAATATACGGGTTTAACCATTAGATGAGTCTTTCAAACGGCAATAATGTCAATAAAACTTATTTCTGTTAAATTCACTGTTTTGTTTACAATAAAATAGCCTAATGAAAAAAAATCGTCCAGACAAAAAACTTTACGTGAAGAAATAAACGGAGCAAAGTTCGATTTTGTTTTCTTGCATAATAATGATTAGTTAGCTGAATTTAATAAAATCTTAGATCCATTTTTCTCTAAGTTTATATATATATATATATATATATATATATATATATATATATATATATATATATATATAACAAATACTGCTTCATCTGTTTCAAATTCATAAACGTGACAAAATGAAGAAAATGAAACTTTCTTTATAATATTACTCTAAAGCATTGGAGTACACGTAGGAACACTTTAAAATACAAACATTCCATTTGAATAAATCAGATTTTTTTGTCGAGATATCATGAAATAATATATTACTTCCTTCTTTCACTGTTTAACTCACTTAATCATTTGCATGCTTACATAGAAACTAATGAATTGTGTCAAAATAAATAGTCAGATATTTGTATATCTTCATTATGATGTACTCTGTTTTTTTTTTGGTGTTCTTCACTGTATTTTGTTTATTCTAAAAATTTTTATCTGTATCTATGATAAATTTAGATTTTATTGATTAATTCATGAAGATAACTCAAATTGATTAACAAGAATGAAAAATTATATTTAGATAATTTTTGAAGTATAAATTTCTATTACAAAAATGACATTACAAATCTTTCTAGTGTCATTCTATCTAGAAAAAACAAACAAACAAAGGAAATGAAGAGGGGGTGAATGTGAAATATTTCACACATATACTGTTCATTTTGTCTATACACAAAAAAAACTATAAACAGATAGATATGTACGTAAGTAGTTAGGTATAAAGAATAGTTCATTAAATGCAAAACACATTAAGATAAATGTACTATGAATAATGTCATTGGTCAATCTGAATGTCATACTTTTAAAAAATGTCTAGCATATATAAAACTTAATAATGCCGATAATATATTGTAGATAAGTGTCATTTTAGTTAGATATAAAGAGTGTAAATACTTATATTACATTGATTGCTTTAAATGACAAAGATTTAAATATATTTTTCGTAAAATAATAGTACAATTTTAGGAGAATGTAATTTTTTGTAATTACTCTAATGTACAAATTATTTATGTTAGTTCCATGACAAATTAGCTTGTTAATATGTTACAAATATAAATCATTACAATTTGATAGAATTATCCTTCATTAATCAAGGGATTCTATTGGATTGCATTGCACATTAAAAGTGTCCCTACGAATCACTACATGATAAAATAAACAGATCTACTTTTGTACCAATCTGGATGATCATGAAAGCATCAATCAGTCAATCAATCAATTAATGCCTGTTACCCCATGTGAAGCATAGGCCACCCACCAGCATTCGACAACCAACTCTATCATGGGCTTTCCTTTCCAGCTCTTCTCAAGTGCTGTTCATTCTCTTCATATCTGTCTCCGATTCCCGAAGCAATGTGTTTTGGCGTCTTCCTCTTTTCTCGGACCTTTAGGATTCCATATTAGTGCTAGTCTCATGACACAGTTTGATGATTTCCTCAGTGTGTGTCCTATCCACCTCCAGCGTCGTTTCCTAATTTCATTCTTTGCTGGGAGTTGATTAGCTCTCTGCCATAGAAGATTGCTATTGATGGTACTTGGACAACGAATCCGAAGTATCTTACGCAGACGGTTGTTTATAAATACTTGTATCTTTTGAAGGATGCTTTTCGTAGTTCACCGCTCAAGTTTTATCTCCATGCAACCAAACTGTCTTCACATTTGTGTCGAAAATTTTGACTCTAATGTTGACTGAGAGTTGGCTTCAGTTCCAGATGTTTTTAAGTTGTAGAAATGCTGCCCTTGCCTTGCCGATCTGCGTCTTCACATCTGCATCAGACCCTATATTTTTATCGATGGTGCTGCCCAGGTATGTAAAGGTTTCTACACCTAGAATTTCTCCATCAAGTGTAATTGGGTTAGTGTTCGCTGTTATGTAGCGAAGGGTCTTGCTTTCCCATTGTGTATGTGGAGGTCTACTGCTGCAGAAACTGCTGCTACACTGTCCATTTTCATTTGCATTTGTTGCTGCGTGTGAGATAGAAGAGCCAGGTCATCTACAAAGTCAAAGTCATCTAGTTGTATCCATGTTGTCTACTGTATTCCGAGATTTCCTTGAGATGTTGCAAATCTCATGATCCAGTCAGCCACCAGCAGAAAGAGGAAGGGTGAGAATAAGCAGCCCTGTCTGACAACGGTCTTCATTTAGAATGACTCTATGGGCTGCCCTCCTTGCACAATTTCACAGTGTATCCCGTCGTAACAGTTTCCTATGACTATCATCTCGAGTACACCCTAATATTGAAGAAGACTCTATAATGTTACTTTATCCACTATGTCGAATGCTTTTACATGGTCAAGGAAGTTGATATAAAGTGGTGAGTTTCATTCAGTTGAATGTTCAACAATGAACTGTAGAGTCGCGTTTTGGTCGGTATATGATTGGTCCTTATGGGATCTAACGTGTTGACCTCGAAGTTGGGCGTCGACTGGATGTTTCATTCGGTTCAATAACACCCTGTAGAAGACTTTTCCTGGTACTGAAAATAAAGTTACGCTTCTGCAGTTGTCGCTAATCAGGAAGAACCTTTTAACCAAATACAAATTACTTAATTTACATTGATCGGAATACTAACGTGCTGCTACACTGAAAATTTTATTGTTAATAAAAGTATAGTAAATTACTAAGCAGGCAACATAGATAAAAAAACCAACAATAGAGCTTCTAATAGAATGTTTATAGGTAAAACGACTCATAGTTCTAGAATATATTTTAAATGGTCTACTCATTTAATATGACAGACATTTTTTGATAAAGATATCAGATAAAATAGACAAAGTTAGAATTGAACACATTGAGTGGCAATTATAAATAAATGATGAGTGATAAAAGTCAATTTTAGATGACATTTAATTTATAAAAATAAAGTAACTGAACGTTAAACTAAAACTCTTTTTGGATACAAATGTCATCTGTTGATCTCGTGATTAACATAGTCTCTGTGAAACGAAATAAGAAAAAATTGATTAGTTTATTACGAATAATTTAAATACATTGCTTTTGTCTGTTTTAAGGCTTAAGTTCAGTGGGCACTAAGAACATGAACTATGAAGACTGTTGTTTACTGTTAGATGTTGGTTTTCCAGTTTTTTAATTTTAAAATTGTGAAAAGCGTCTATCATTCTGTTCTCTTAGTGTACCTAATTTGCATGTATATATATATGTTGTGACCACTTGTTCCTATGACAAACTAGCTCATCAGTACTGATTTTGTTAAAGTCATGCTTACCCTCAATTGGGTGAATATTGATTTCTCCTTTGGTTCATTGATTATAGTTTATGGATGGTGCTTACAGTAATTTACTTTCATAAACGTTGGTGGTTAACCATTATCTGGAAGATATGTTTCGACTATTATATACTCCTCTGCAACCTTAAAGCTACGTTGTTGAGATTTCACGGAACAACATTTATAGTTTATTAGAAGGGAGGTATAATTATTATGTAGTTTATTCTAGATGTTTCCCCATATATTGAAACTATTGACAAGTTCCAACATTACTTCAGGAAATACTTACACCCTGAAATTGAAAAGTGCTAATTTGTTTGCATTTGATATTCGAATAAATCCAATTAATTGTCATCTAAAAAACAATTGAATTTTCAATTTTCAAGTATATTAGTGTTCTGGACTACTTGAAAGTTTAGTTGACTTGTATATAGTTAAAAAAGTAGCAATAAAGTACAATGAAAGCTTATTGTACTGCAAAATAGTGTTGTGTTTTCTTTGTTTTGATTGTATTAAAGTCAATAGAATAGTAATGATTGTTGTCAAGTTTATCATCATCAATACATTGGTACCAGTATAACTTTAATCAATGATTCATTATCACTATAAACTTTTACCCACATACTGATATTTTAAAAGGTATTATCCCTTACAAAGTATACTGAACACTGACTAGTATACTAAAAATAAGATAACTATGTTTTTCATTGTAATTTTATATCTTAAAATGGATCTTTTTTAAAGAAAAAACATTTATATGTCGTGATATTTTCTAACAGTTCAATAAAAATAATGTTACAAAACAAATTTTATGCAAAACAAAATCTTGCTAACAAGCAAATTAAATTAAAGATAACTGTTCGATACTTCAATGAAATGTAAGTAAAATCTAGTATGGCTTAGCTACTAAAACGCATGTAACTAATAAATATAGCAGTTGGAAACAATGAAGATAAACCAGTAGGATTTTTAAACAGTCCTTAGATAGCGGTTTACTATATCGTAGAAAAATAATATATATAAAATCATTAATTTAGAATATAGAAAAGAAACACTGACAAAATATCTACCACTTATACAATATTATGGAAACCTGATTGAATATACTTCATTATGCATCCCCTCTAGGAACCTCAAGTAAAATGCCAGAAATTTCCCTTTAAATGCCTTATCAGCAAAAGTGTGTATCAGTTGTCGATCTCGTGAGGCTTAAGTTAAGTTCAAAAATGAAATACTCTCTCAAGATTTCCTATTTATAAATCACATTTAGGCTTTAGGGTTAGTGTTCAAATAAATTATCCATAAACTTAATCCTCATTCCTAATCCTAAACTTACAGCTTAACAGCTTCTTCGTTTCCTGGTAACTTTTACCATTTCACATGGGACTTCAATTAAGAAGAGTACTATAGTAAGGCATATACTATCTACCATTTTTCTGCAAATGCTTACTCGTCCATATTGCCTGTGTTCTGACTAGCAGTTAAATTCTCAAATCCACGAGAAAATTCTAACTTCGCCATTAAATTTGACATACACATATTGATAGATACATAGGAATACATTTGGAAAGGAACTGTTGAACTTCATATTACGTCTACAAACACAACACACACGTATAATATATATATATATATATATATAATATCTATTTAAAAAAATGAATTTACGAGCTAGGCTAGCCAAAATAAGAAGCAACTAATACTGTAATTCACAGTTGTTTCCCAAACAATAAAATTCAAAGTTTTCAGGATACCTTTTAACAATTCCTAAGACCAATAAAAGTATTCTATCACGAATTTTAATGTCGGACAGTAGATGATTTATTTTACTAATTCGATTTCTAATTTTTTCCAAATAACCATGTAGATAAAGTAAGTAATATTACCTTAATATTAGTGTGTAGTCTTTTGCATACGGAGAGCGACTTATACATGAATGATGAAATGATGATTATATTCTGAATGCTAAATCATAGTGCACAATTAAATCATCTTGCTTACAGAACTTAACAAAACCAATAAGGTCGAGTACATTTTGATCCATTTTCTGTCAAAATGTGTCACTTTATTATATTTTCACTTAACACTATATATGATTTGATCGGATTTCCTACAGAAAGTTTAAGAATTGTATACAAAGAAAATGAATTACTTTATATCGGATTTCATTAAGCTAATAAGTACATAAATGTGTTCTTTTCTAAAACAGTCTTAATTATGAATGAATCTCTCACCATAGAAACATAATTGATAATGATAATTTCATTAGGTAGCTAAAAAACTTTATTATTATCCTTTATCTATTCTTTAATATGTATATATTTACATTCCAATTGACTTGACACTATAAACAATTCTTTCATTGACCTCATCTAAACTTAAATATTTTCATTTTTCTCCTGAAAAAAGAAGTTGATTACTTAATTTAAAAAAGTCTTTTCTTGTATTCAAAATATAAACATAAAAATAAACAGTAATGTAATCTAATTTAACCGAAATAAATCTATTTATCCCAATCGAATAAAAATAGCTACCAATTATCCAACACCTAGATATTATACTGAAATATTAAACATTTGGTCATTTAATAGAAGAAATAAGCTAATGACATTACTGATCGCTTCCTTAATGTATGCTCATTTGGAGGATGTTTTCTTCTAAGCGCATATATATATATATGTGTACATTTATCCCAATCGAATAAAAATAGCTACCAATTATCCAACACCTAGATATTATACTGAAATATTAAACATTTGGTCATTTAATAGAAGAAATAAGCTAATGACATTACTGATCGCTTCCTTAATGTATGCTCATTTGGAGGATGTTTTCTTCTAAGCGCATATATATATATATATGTGTACATATACATATATATATATATGTATATATATATATATATGTAACTTAATTATAAGAAGGGGTTAAAGTGGAATAATTTCAAGTTCAAAGGTAGAGTTGATTTTCTTCTAAAAAATGTAACTGACTACATATTATTGTTACATCGTACGAAACCATGAAATAATATAGGAATTAGTAAAAATACTACCATCATACACTAGTTACCCACTACATTGCAATATATATATCAGATTAAATCATACAGAAGTTCTGATACTTCCGAATATATAGTGGATTCGAACTAGATTTCCAAGGAATCCATTTCGAATTATATCAACGAAGATTACAAATTTATAGCGTACAATATTATCAACCTAGGTGTCATTAGAGTATTTTCTTGGGAATAGTAAAGTGAAAATTCTAACGCAACAATTAGTAAAAATTAAGATGAGCGTGATGAAACTGTTTGCCATTAGAACTCAACTCAAATATGTGGATTTTACGGTAATATACTAATATCAAACAACTGATAGCATCACGTTATAACTTTAATTTTGCGTTGTACACGCACGTGTTTACAGTAATAATATTGAATGATTAAAGAGAGGAAAAAAGGAAACCTAATTACAGTAATCACAGTTAGAATATATAGTTCAACGGATTATAATACATTCACTATGGGAATTTACAGAGGATTGGATAGTAAGTCATTTGATAAGAATAGTTACATAGGATTAAACCCAGCAAAATAGAAATTATCTAATTCTTTAAGAATAAGGTAGGTGGTTTTATGAACAACAGGTTAGGTATTGGAATTATGGGAATAACCATAGTATGTTAGGAGTAGCAAGAATTTCTTTTGTACATAAAGGTTAGGTTTGTGGATATGAATACGAATAACTTCGGTTACATACAAATGACGAATTCGTCATCCATATGGTGTATTACATAGAATATGATGAAAATTTTTGAAGACATTATTTAAATCCACTAGATGTCCATTTTCAATCAAATGCTCAAGAATACGGCCCCTAATAACTCCAAATTGTTTCACTGTCAGCTAAGTGAAGTGATACTTAACGATGCGATAACGAACATGTTGAATTTTGTTCCCAATATAACTAGCTCTACATGGGCATTAAAATTTGTAAGCACGTACAGAAGAGAAAAATTAAGACAGCTTGTACTAGTCTGTAGTCAACATTGCTGGTCGACTACAGAATAAAATATTCAACTCACATCAGAATCACTAAGTGGTCTTCCAGCCGTTGTGTCAAAATCTTACAACGTCATTCTTAAATTGTAGTTTCAAGCACAAAGATTTCCTCGGAGCACTTATGAGAATCGGTCTTACGTTTACTGAGTTCATATTTTTGTCAATAAAGGTGATAGCGTATCCGATATTACTTAGTAGATCATGAGGATAATTCAAATCTTTACTATTAGTGTTACCGAAGAAAATCCCTTTCACTTGATGCATCAAGGTACTTATTAAATATCCATTGCATCATATTAGTGTAGAACTATAAAGCGTGTATATCGTCTGGCTGGAGATTTTCTATACAGGCTACTTACCAATAATATCCTATCCAATCTTCATGTTAATCGGATATCCAGAAATGTGATACTGTAATTTTACTCTAAAGTAAACGTAAATGATGGGTGAATATTATTAAGAAAACTAAGTAAAATGTCCTTTTCTTCTTTACTATTAAGTACTATGAATCTATCATCATTGTAACGATGTATAAATGTTAGTTAATTAATGTTAACTGCTTGATAACTTTTTTCCTTGGTAAACTGAAGAATGGACCACTTAAGGAAATGATGAATCATTAATTACACAGTTATATTAAAACAGAGTATTCTAAACAGAGAGTTCTAATGGAAAACTAAGTGAAAAGAAATATTACTCCTTATTACCTTAAAAATTGTTTTTGATTTATGCCTTATGAACAATATCTGTATGATAATCTTCGCTATTTCTCTTCAGGTAATTACTGGTTTGGATAATATTTATGAATAATCATGACCAGATATTATTTTACACTATAGGCCTTAACATGTTAAGTTGGAATTAAATCAGAATAATATAATACAAAGGTGTTATCTAGCACGCGGTAGTGATGTTTTATTATTACACATTACTCTCAAATTATGTAAGATGAAAATCACTACGTTTTAACTCACGCATACATTGACTTATTTTGAACACCATAAAGAACTATGAATCAGGTTGTCATATATATATTTACTTCGTGTTGTCAGACAACAAACTATAAGTTACCTACAGTCTTGGAAGATAAAAACTCAAGAACATTTTCAAACGGTATACCGATTATGGCAGGTTTGCATCTATGCACAAACACCAGCCCCTTCATGTGTTTTCCCTATGGTTCCTAATCCGTAATAAAAGTCTTTTTCTTCGGATAAACTAAGTGGAACAGTAATACCGACTACAAACGACCAACTTATTAGAACAAGATATTGTTCAGTGAATTTTTTGAACACGATTACAAAGGATTCATTTATAATAATAATGTGTGCTTTATTCAATATCATACAGTATGAATTTTCAGTATATGTTATATCAACAAGTTACTGTTTTTCCATATTTACATCTTAAGAAATACGTACATACATAAACATGAAGTAAAATAGAGAAAATATATGTATATATAAAAAATCCAGATAAAAGTTTCTTGAAAAACGGAGGTTTTTCTAATAGGCAATAGACTGTATTTTCTTGAGTATATATATATATATCTAATCAAACTAGAACTTGCAACTTTCTGACGACGTAGCATGGGTGCAAGATACGAAATAGTGAGCTTTCTTACTACGCTTACTGTGCATGTTATTTAATGTAGCTGTGGCTTGTTCTGTAAAAGATATATAAGGTGAAAGACATAAATGAAGTAGGTGGATTATATATGATAAAACAATAAAAACCAGTTGTTCGTAAGATTTCAAATGATTATCTACAACCATATTCATAGTAACACTGAATGTTTTACTAAATACTCTACTGATAGCCTTTAATACTTTACGCAACAGTAAATGTCCACTAAAAGAGTGGGAAACAATGTAAAATAATAAGTAATAAGTAGAAATTAACAAATTGTTTGGTAATGCCAAGAATACATAGTATATTTACATAATAAATTAAAACAAAAATTTTCTACTGATATTAACAAAACATATGAAGATTAAAATAGATAATAGGTAATAGTTACACCAAGTTAAGTGACAATCCATATAGTTTTTATCACTAACTCTCCAATAGCATAAACATCATACGAATTCATAAAGGTTTTCAAGACCTATTCATGTCTTAGACCAAAATTAACAGTTTGACATTTGGATGCATTAAGAGTAAGATTACTTACGGTAGAAAATTTCTAACATTCAATACAATTTGAGGAAGAAATATGACTTAAAATAGTATAATCACCTACGTATCTAACAAAGGCATTTTTGCAAAAGGGGCCAGATAATGCAAAACAACCGAAAAAATACAGGAAAGAACTTTATCGTGATTTACACCGCCTCGGTTGATAGATAAGTGAAGTACTTTCCCTTGTTCACAGTATATCGATCACTTTTAGAGAAGTATGAATATACCCAATCAACTACTCGGCTTCCTATGTCAGTGTCCATAAATTTGCTTAGCAATATAGGTCTACGAACTGAATCAAAGACTGAGGCATAAACGAGAAACGTACGTCAAACATACTTCTCTCCCCTTTCTTAACTAAGCAACATGTTATGATATAAGACGACTAACCCTTACCATCATAACACTTAGAAGTAATGAAGCTGTATATTTACAAGACTATCATCCCAATCTAGCTAATTATTATATCTGTTTATGACCGGCTATACTTGAAATTACTCTCAATGTCAATTACCAATAGATCCAATAGAAAATACCATATACTTTAATGAAAAATAATATAAACTAGAAAACTGTTAGTAACTTTATTATTTCTTAAATTATCTTACCACTGGTTGATTTTAGGCAATCATTTAAAGCTGAAAATGCTTTGGCTAGGTGCTTCACAGACTTAAATATTTATCATAGAGATTAGCTATTTCCTGCTCGATAATCATGATGAAAGTTGACCGACCATTTAACATGTGAAGGATATCTATACCGAGGATAATAATTAAATGCATTCTATAATAAAATACTACTTTAATTACTGACATAACACATTTTGAAATCAATCTAACTTTCTTATTAAAAGAGATTCCCAAACACTTGTAGATTATGTAGCTAAAACAAAGCTTAGGGTACTAACAATGTATACAATCCAAATCCACATAGGTTTCATAGACATTTTATTGTTATAACATTGAAATTTTATCCCATCGACAGATTCAATTCAGTATTCCAATTGCTGTTAGATAAAGAAGACACAGAATACTTATTTTTTTTAATCATAACTAAATACAATGCTATCATTCTTAACCTGAATAGTCTTCATGTTTTAATGTTCCCGCAACAGGCTCATCACTTATACTTGTTTAGAGGCATAATCTGAAACTGATTGTAATTTCCCTTATGATGTTATTTTGGACTGAAACAAAATAGCCACTATATGTGTATCCTGAACAAACCTGCTCGATGCTGTGTTATTTTATAAATATAAGTGCAGTTAAATTATGATGCTTGGTAGAAATGAATTCTGTCACATCCAACTGACATGCCCTAAATAAGATGAAAAGCAGGTTCTAGAACCCACTTGACAGTCATAGTCCAATTTCAATCATACTTATATAAATAGCTACTTGCATTATTAAAATAATTCTAAAAATTCGACTTAATCACCTGATTATATTGTTATTCACTATAGAATTCATCAGTTTTGATCAAGTTACATTTGTAACAATATCTTTATTCATACAACATTTTCAGTGTTCAGTATACTTATTGTTAATTGTACACTTAAACAATGAAACCATTTAAGTAAATATTCATTTTTTTCGCCTAGAAATTATAAATATTTACTAGTTTATTTAAGAAGATATACTAATGTTGTTCACTAATCATTCTTACATTTCATAATTTATAATTGAAATGTAACAATCAAAAGATTAAGAATATCAATTGTTCATGTTATAATAGTAAGAATCACTGTGGTAACAGATGAATAAAATGTTATTGCATTTATCTGTAATCATGAGTTAGGTATGGATACATTTAAAAGTGTACATTAGTTTTTTTTGGGTGGGGGGTATAAAGATAAAAGTGCTTCCATTGTAAAGCTTTGATTTTCATTTTGTACGACATTTGGAAGTGAAGTATTGTTGTTCAGAATAAAAATGAAGTCTCTACATTTGAACTATCCTACTCAAAGGAATCAAGAACAGTGTAATTGAAATCAGTTGTTATATTACTGTATTCAACGTATTTTGGATAGTAGACTGTTTAAATAGATTGTTAGGTGTTAAAAAATGAATTTGCTTACTACTGACATGTAATATCCTAAATAGCTAATGTCATATGATATACTGACTTCTTAAACAGATAACTTTGTGTCGTTTGCCGTAAAAATCTGATCATTAAGTACTGGTTGATAGTTAATAATCGAACCTGCAAGACATCTTTTTAAATCACTCACATGCTAAGAAGAAATAATGTTTTTCTAACTCAATGCCAACAGCGTGGAAAACGTGAACTCATGCATTCAGTAATATTTTTATACTATTTGAATATATCGAACCATCTTGAATCAGTTATCTTTCCTAACCAATAAGTGATCGAATTAAGTTTTAATGACGATGCCAATAAAAAAGAGAGTAAATCTAATGTATGTACAATATTCAATTCTGGGATTCGTTGATAGCCATTACTTAAAACATAGCATTATTACATATTTGGTAACCAGTTTGTACATTTACTGAAATACATTAGGAGGATATTGTCATTTTTCTTCATACTAGAATTATACATAAATACTATAAAGTATAATGCAATAAAACTAAACATGATTGATATTAGTAACACTGTTATGAGAAAAGAAAGAATGAACAAAGTAAATTCTTTCATACAAGTGATTAACTTTCTCATGGATGTTCCCCATGATAAATGTAAAGAAAACGATATGGAATATGAAAAATAGAGGAAAAGGAAAATAATGTCCTACTTGAATTCGCATATATATTGACAACTTGAGCATAAAGTAACTGCTTATTTAGGATAACTTTCAGTGTAAAACTGTCATTAGTTTTCACATTAAAAATTACATTTATGGCATTAAATTTTGATGGTTGCAAAGTAGAATTAAAAATCAAAATTAACGAGTAATGATTATATACATAGAAAATGTGGCTTTAGGAGGGTAGTCTGTACGAAACCCTGAACCTAGTTCTCGCGTTACCTGGGATTTGGTATCAAGGTGTGCCTGTAATCTTAACAGAAGCAAGGATATCTGGTTGATACCATTCCGAGTTGCCTGGTTCCACAGACTCTAGTCGTCACCGTGTGATTCAGGATGCGAATGAGATATCAATAACACCGGCTGATATAGGAGTCTTTAAAAATGGATGAATAATAACCAAAACCGACATGGAGCAACACTTTCCTTAAAATTGCAAGTCGCTATTTAGTGACTAATCAGTGCATGATTATCCGTTTTCACTTTGAAATACAACTTAATATGTTGAGCGACTTGTTTAATTTTCACACTGCAAAAGTGTCTTCATGTCGATAAAAGTAGTGAGTGACAAAAACACAGTTTTGTAATTCAATATGTCATGATTTAGAATACACAGTTTTATCATTCAATTTTTATCTGATATTACAAAAACACCTTAGGATTATAAACATTCCCCACATAAATTTCTAGAAAATAACAAGCACCTGTTTATCAGCTGCAGAAGAGGTAAGATCAGATGGATACAAAACGTCTTATGCAGTGAATTTGATGCTTAAATGCATAATGTAAATGTACAGTTTAATACATAATATCATATTAAATGCATAGATTACAAGAATTCACTTAGTGTCTCGAGCTAATGTTGATTACTCCAATTAATATTTAGAAGACCTTATGATCATAAAGATCAACTCAAACTTTGTTCACTGTTATAAAGGTTTGATAAAACAAATATTACTGAAAGCAATTAATGAATATAGCTAACAGGTTAAAGTTACTATTGCAAACTCTTGGATGTCAACTCAATGATATGACAGTTAATGGCTTGCTTTAAGGCCTCGAACTTCTAGGTTCAATCATTGACCAGTTGGTAAATGTACAAATAAAAAGTTACATACAAAAACCAAACATCTTTCCAGTACTTTCTGGATTTTGACAGCTACGAAGTAACAATCACAAACTAAAAAAGCTGATAATCTCCACAATCCCGTACAATAAAAAATCTGCACTAATTTTTAATAAAGTGAAAAAGATTTTCACTATACAATATGGATGATATGTATTTAATTTTCGAGTACCTTAGTGTAAAACAGTCAGTTTCTTAAAAGAAGATATATGTAGGAGTTGGTTGTACTAAAATATACAAAACATGTTTGATTTTAATGTAATGATTTAGTGGTAAACGTTTATACAAGAAAGTAATTTGTAAACTAAGATATAAGTGACGTTTCAGTAATGATTACGCATAACTTAAAACCGAATCAGACTTCAAACATCGAAATTCTCATTTAAAAATAGAAGTTTTTGAAACGTTGGAGGTTGCCATATCATCATATCTACTGATTTTCAGGCTTCAGCTAATCTTGAAGGTTAAAGGGAAGATCGAAATTTTGAAATCAATAAACACAGTACTTTTTATGGCTTTACCATGTAAAGTAGACTAAGGTGAGCCAATGCTACATTTGCAAAAATTTAAATTGTGAAACAGAACATGTTTGTCTAGCCCTAACTTTTTATCTTTTTTCTGTCGATAAAATCACTATGTAGCCACTAGTTTAAGTAAGCTGGTGTCGTATGAATAACATTTTGAAGTTCGGTAATTGCAGTTAATGTTTCGGAAAACCTAGACTTTATAATTCATGTTATTTGGCAACTTCAAGGGAAGGATATCTGCAATCTTGAGGGATTTGATACTCTTCGTAGGATTTGAAATCTAATAACTCAGCCCTATAGTTACTCATGGTGTCTTAATAGCAGATGTCTTTTGAACCATTTTATTGTTTAATTTATCATAAACAACTAACTGTTTAATCCAGCTTTGTAGCATCTACACCTTATGATAACATATATTTTGAAAAACAAAAAGAACTTCAAGCAAGCTCTATATTTTCACAAATGTTTTATCATTAGTACACTGTGAATGGCATAATGAAAACAAAGGACGCACCTCCTATATCATTTAGGATTCGTTATCTACTTGCACTTGCGTCTACTAAGTCGGTGTGTCAAGTGGATAACATGGTTATGTTTAGCCCAAAAAAACCTGAGTTCGTGTTAATGCCTAAAAATCAACGCTGACATACTTTCACAATCAAACACGATGAACAGTCAATTTTTCGTTCATAAGAAACCTGAAAAATATATATTGGCATCTTTTCTTTGTCTTAGTAACACTTATTTGATCGGATTACAAAATCATTCTCAACTATTTCTTTCATTTCATTATTTTATTGCATCTTTATATACATAAATAAACACTACATATTACGAGAATTTTAATCTGAATAGCCTACTTTTTGACTTTAAAATGACAAGTGAACTTTACTTTATATTTCACTTTATTTAATGTTTAGTTATTTTATTTAATTGACATATTTTCAAAATATACAGAATGCTTTCTACCTAAACTATTTATAGATGTTTTTATTTTAATTTTAAATTAGTTACTATTCATATTTTCAATTTGAAGTAGTATGATGGATCTGCATATTTACATAAATTTTGTCAAATGGATGTTTGACATAAATGTGATATTACAATCGGTTGTTACTATCGGTTCAAAACAATAATGTTATATATATCAGCCGGAAAATCAATTACACAAAAAACTGTAATGAAAGTTATGCAATTAAGATAAGCTTGTAATTTCCCGTTGATTTTTTAATGGACTGAAACCAGTCAGTCTCTGTTGCCATATGTGCAGGTACATTCAGCTGATGAGTCCCAAATAGGACGAAACACGCGTCCTGGATTCCACTTGCCAGTCACAATCCAACTTAAATATTTAACTTGTAATGAAAGTTCTCTTTTGGTTTTAATTTACAACATCAAAACATCAGTATTAGTAAATCTACATAGATTTGACTTAAGTTTCAGTGTAAATACTAACATTCGGATGCAACTGACTAGTACAAAATAAGATAAGATGAGTTTATAACATTTCACTACTTATAGTAATCAAAGTTAATTAAAATATGAGTTATTAATCTGAA
This sequence comes from Schistosoma mekongi, assembly GCA_034768735.1. NCBI lineage: Eukaryota > Metazoa > Platyhelminthes > Trematoda > Strigeidida > Schistosomatidae > Schistosoma > Schistosoma mekongi. Next base: position 52,691,602 of record CM068306.1, read on the forward strand.
GTAATTTTAAATTCATTTCGAAATGTGTACTATGTTATTAAAAGTTAGGATTCCTAAAGAAAAAATGGATGGAAGTATTCGTCCCACTGTTTGCATTACAAAGTGTTATCACCTGAAATACTCAGCTATAAATTATGTTATTCTTGAGGATTGCAACTAGATAATCTACACTTCTTAAGGTGCCTCATACGTAGATTTTATGACTTAAAGAACTAATGTTGCTTTCATCTGGTCTATTGTATTTCTTTTACATTCAAAATGGTATGCCTAGCACCAAACTCAACTACTTTAGCCAGTAAATGTTAACAGATGAACCAAACCGTCTATTATTTTTACATAGGACTTATGAAATTACTTTCTTTCTTAGATTCGCAAATCAAGTAACAAAATAATCTATAGAACTTTTAAAGGAGAGTTTAAATGACGGAACGGAAATTACAGACATAACTCTCTTTTACCACTCATATTTGAAAAGGCATAACTATACAGATTTTGTGCATCGATGAGAACAGTTATCTGCATAATAATTTTTCATGTCATAAGCCAATCTGGTGGTTTATCAGTAAGCTGGAACCATTCCATGTAGCATTAATCACATATGAAATAATGAACAATAATGCAAATGTAATAGACAAAGTTAGCATATTAAGTAAACTTGCCTTCACTATTTACCAATATATCATTGGAAAGACCAACTGATGTTATTATCTAGTACTCACATAACATATCCTTACCGCAGATACAACCGAATTAGTTATTATGACTATGCATAGAAAAAGTACAGATTCAACTTAACCATAAATTATACTGGCAAACTGATAGTGTATCTTTAGGAAGCCATTTGCAACCACTCTTTACGGAAATATTTGCTGAAAGCTTAGAACAATACTATTATCTATTATCAGTAATCTACATTATGTAAAAATGTCGTTGATGATTTTGATTTGTGTGATGAAAGGCTATACATACATAATACTCAAAGATTTCTAAAACAGTTCATTCTAGTATCATAAACATAAAGAAACATGAAGAAAATGACTCATTCCTTTTGCTGAATTTGAGCACATTTCGTAATGATGAGACTTGCCAAAGAGATACACATTAGAAAGAAACCTGAAATAAGCGGTATCCAGGGTTTTATATCTATTCACCCACAAACTATGACTATTGTTTGATGACACCGTTCTACCATAGAGTCAGAAAATCATGCTTTCCCAATTAGCCTAAAGTGGGATATGCAGTAATAAACAGTTATCTTAGCAAAGACAGATATCCCTAGACATCTGTAAAATACAATAATGCTAAATACTGTGGTTACACGGAAATGGAGTAGCATGAAAAAATATTTTGATTCGATTTAATTAAAGTTAATCATAAACTAAATGCAGGTTTAAAACTGCATATTTCCTAAACCAAACTCGTTGCACTATATTTATCAAAATGCTTAATAACATTAACAAGTGGAGGTAAATACCCATAGTATGCTAGCTAAAACTGTATCTGAAAATTTGCAAGTACATATAAAGGCATGCACATCAGAAAATTAGAAGGGTAAACATCGACATGTTTTACTGAGTAGAGTACCAAGGACCTATGTTGTCGAGGGTGCAGTAGTCTAAGCATTTTAACACTACGTCACCTAGTGAATACAGGGTACTGACTGAATGAAGCAAATGTACTTAAAGTTATTAATCCACAATACAATTCCAGTTAACGAAAATGTTTGCGATTAGTGAGTTTATATTATATGTCCCTGATTTACGAATATTCGTCAAAGTTCCAACAAATTGTTTGGTGGAAATATAACGCCAAATGAACAGAAGGTATTAGATCTAAACTTGCTTGAAAAATCATTAGTGAAAATTGATTAAACACCCTCAACTTTTCAAGCTTCTTCACAAAAGTGAATTTATAATCATATTGTTAGGACGCAAAAAAAATTTGGTGGGTTGTAGCGAACGCCAATGAGGTGTGCCTAGTTTATAAATGCATGTCTGCCCTATGCCCACTCACTCCTAATCCGAAGATAGAAGAACCAACCAGACACAACCATAATCAGAAAATTGGATCAAGAACATATTATGTTTCACACATTCTTTTATATATACATAAAACCTGACCACACAGTCAACCAATTAGTAAACTAACATTCATGCAAAATGAAAGTAATAGTGAGTGTGAGTCAGAGTACGTATACTCAACTGACTAATCATACTTCATCAATGAGAAATGATATAATAACAGTTAAAGTGTCAAATAGGAGGATAGGGCAGGAGGAACTGGGTAATAAAATGTTCCCCTTGAACATAAACAAAAATAATGAAATAGTCTACAGAACAACAGTGCTCGAAGATAATCAACCTTCTTTAGGTGTCCGACATATCACATATATTAGTGAAAAGCTTTGATGAAAAACTAATTGGAAAGAAATTTCTTCGCTCATCTCTTCCTTTCTTAATCTCAGTATCATTGAATGCATACGGTGAAATGTATTTGTATGAGTTTGTGATGAAGGTTAATGAGAAAAAATAGGCAGTAAATTCAAAATGTAAGCAAGTCACTAGATAAACTCCCACTCCATCTGTTTAACAGCCGTGGCCTTCGTCAAAAACGAATGTATAACTTCTAATCTAGATGTTTTTTTCCAACCAAATAATCAAGAAACGTCGATTTTCAATATCAATATCCGTAGAATTAGTAATGTCCGGTATAGTGTTTATGTTTATCTAGTCTTTTGCGTTTTAAAACGATAAAGATTTCGTCCGTATACATCAAGTACATTTGATATATTCAAATTTCGGGTGCAAAGATTTTGTATATATCAAGTGACAACAAATTTCCTCCAATCCGTTGTTATATTATTTAGTAAAAATTATCTTGAAATAGTTTAATTACTAACTTTACTCACTTTCCAAATAATTTATGCATTCTGATGAATACCTTGTTTATTCAACTTCTAAATTATGTCAATAATTTATAATAATTAAACTTTTTTCGCTTGTATGTAGCTGATGAAAAAGTGGTGAAAAACAATAAGTTTATTGTATTCTGTAAACTTTTGTTTTCCTAGCCTCATTCAATTTAGAATGTGTTGACAAACGATATCAAATGAATCAAGTATTTTCCTGTATGTAACAAATTAATATATCAGTTCAAATGAACAAAATAAACTCAGTTTACCGAATTGAAAAAGAAAACAAATTTCTTCATTATGAATATTATTTTACACTAGATTTACTCATTTTCATTATTTATTTACATTCATCAAAATTTTAACACTTCAAACTAATTGAAATGAGTACCATATAACCACCTACATTACATCATCATCAGTACTATGAACAATGAGAAAGAAAAATATTAAGTATAAGCGGAAATATGAAAGTTTATTTGCCTACCTTATATGCGTTTTATCATAAATTTGCAATGTAAGAATAAACAGATTGAGAATATGTATGTGTGCGTTTGACAGAAGGGAATATTCATCAGGTTGACCGTGTTTGATCATTATATATATATATGCCTATATTCAAAGTTTTATTTCATATTTACTGTTGTTTATTTAAATTTCAAAACTGAGTTGTAACTTTTATAATAAAAGAGGTTTGTTTATAACAAATAAAATAGGATGATTGAATAACTTGACACTTGAATGAATGTGTTTAAATTATCTTGATAATAATAGAAATAAGGCTATATTTGTTTAATAATAAAAACGTAATTGTTCAGGTTCAGAAAAGTTTGTTCTAATATATTTATTATGAATTTTATTAATAACTTAATCTTATGGTCATCAATAAACACCTTTTGTTGTCAACTATTCCACAGAGAGAAAACAACAATAATTCAGTTTGTTTGAAACGACTAAACTAGGGATGCAATAACAGGCTCGTTTGAAAGTACAGTTAAAGCATAGTATAGCAGCGAGTGAGGGTGATTCTTAAACTGTCCTCGAAAAATAATAACTTTAGTTAATCAAAAACAACCACTTATATTTACTACTCAAATTGATAAACATTTATTTAGAAAACCTCATTTCTGACATCAAATGATAAAAGTTATAGTGTTAAAAATATGAAATATTAAGTTATTGATAAACAGACTATATATATTTTGTAGAAATCGGCACTATATCTGCTTCAAAACCCTTAGTTTAAGCTAATTCTAAATTTAAACTAACCATAATCCAACCCAGTCTTAAATGCAGTGTATCCACAACCTTGGACTCCAAAGAGAATCAATTTAAAGGTGTATAAATACTATTTGCATACTAATCAAAGGTTTTAGAATACAAGTATTATATAGTTACATATACGAGTTGCTGTTTTTTTTTAAACTTACAGGGATGCAAGCCTTTAAAGTGCTTATAGATTTGCTGTATTTAACGTAAGTGACTATCTCCAACTCAGTAATATTCGTTTTTGATAATAAAGTATTCCTTTATAACAACTGACTTGTCGTCTCCCGAAATCGAGTACAAGTTAGTTTATACACTCAAATTTCAACAGCATATACTGAATGATGAAAATGAGTATTTGGCTCAGACATTTTACGATTACCTAAATCTCATCCAACTCCTCCTGAAGCCACCTAAGTTTGCTGCTAGTCCCAAGCCCGGATAAAGGAGAAGGGTTGGACAATGGGTTGGAACACCCATTCTGTAAAACAACAACCTTGTTAAAATACGCTAACTAGTAAAAACCGTTATAGCTATTTTCACTCTGCCTTGAGAGTTGAAAACTCCGCCTGTAGCCCCTAGGGTTGCTGCCGGTCCCAAGCCCGGATAAAGGAGGAGGGTTGGGCATGGGGCTAGCAACCCCATCCCGTAAAACAGCAAATGTGCTAAAAAAACGCTAACCAGTAAAAACCTTTATAACCATTTTCACTCTGCCCTGGGAGTTGGAAGGTATGTTATGACGCCTCATGGTGAAAGCCGAGTTTCTTCGGAAGCCACGAGGCCGATGTCTCTTCTGACAACCAGAGCAACCATTAGTATAGGTACGTGGAATGTCCGCACGCTGTGGGAAACAGGGAGGACCATGCAAATAGCTGAAGAAATGAAAAGATACAACCTGAAGATACTTGGAATAAGCGAAACGCATTGGGTGCAAGCTGGACAGCAACGGTTATCCTCGGGAAATGTGCTTTTATACTCCGGCCACGAAGAAGAAAACGCCCCACACACACAAGGAGTAGCATTGGTGTTATCCCAAGATGCATGGAAGTCTCTTATAAGATGGGAACCTCATGGACCTAGGATCATCACAGCATCCTTCAAGACGAAGAAGGAAGGGATTGCAATGAATGTCATCCAGTGCTACGCACCCACCAACGACAGCCACGAAGACGACAAAGACCAGTTCTATGCGAGGCTGCAGTCAATCATCGAGAAATGTTCAGCCAAGGACCTGACTATTCTAATGGGCGACTTCAACGCCAAGGTCGGAGTGGATAACACCGGGTATGAAGACATCATGGGACAACATGGAGTGGGAGAAAGGAATGATAACGGTGAGAGGTTCGTGAACTTATGTGCCTTCAACAAAATGATTATAGGTGGCACCATTTTCTCTCACAAACGTATACACAAAATTACATGGATTTCACCGGACCACATCACGGAGAACCAAATCGACCACATCTGCATCAATAAGAGGTTTAGAAGGACCATGGAAGACGTAAGAGCAAGGAGAGGAGCCGACATAGCTTCAGATCACCATTTGGTGGTAACTAAAATGAAACTGAAGCTGAGGAAGCACTGGACAACTGGAGCAGCAGTATTACACAAGTTTAATACAGCCCTTCTCCGTGATACTAACAAACGCAACGAATTCAAATTAATTCTCAGCAACAAGTTTCAGGCATTTCATAATCTACTAGAAAAAGGTGGAACTAATATGGAAGACAACTGGAAAGAGATTAAGGGAACAATAACCTCAACATGTCAGGAGGTTTTGGGTATCAAGAAACAACACCAAAAAGAGTGGATTTCTGTTAGAACTCTGGACAAGATCCAAGAAAGGAGGAACAGAAAGACAGCGATCAATAACAGTCGGACAAGAGCAGAGAAAGCCAAGGCACAGGCCGAATACACCGAAGTCAACAAGCAAGTGAAGAGGAGCATCAGGTTGGATAAACGGAAGTTTGTTGAGGACCTAGCAATGACAGCGGAAAAAGCTGCAAGAGAAGGAAATATGAGGTTCTTATATGATACAACGAAGAAGTTAGCTGGGAAATTCAACAAGCCAGAACGGCCAATCAAGAACAAGGCTGGCAAACCAATCACTGAAGTGCATGAACAACGGAACAGGTGGGTAGAGCACTTCCAAGAACTCTTGAATAGACCAGCCCCACTGAACCCACCAGTCATCGAAGCAGCAGCCACGGATCTCCCTATAAGCACAGACCCACCAACAGTCGAAGAAATCAAAATGGCCATCAGACAGCTCAAGAGTGGCAAGTCAGCAGGACCAGACAACATACCAGCAGAGGCACTGAAGACAGATATAGAAGCAACTTCAAAGATACTCCACATTCTCTTCAGGAAGATTTGGGAGGAAGAACAAGTTCCAGCAGACTGGAAAGAAGGGTACCTCATCAAGATACCAAAGAAAGGCGATCTCAGCAATTGTGAGAACTACAGAGGCATTACTCTACTTTCAGTACCAGGAAAGGTCTTCAACAGAGTGTTATTGAACAGATTAAAGGGCCCAGTCGACGGCCAACTCCGAGATCAACAGGCTGGATTCCGTAAAGATCGATCATGTACCGATCAAATCGCCACTCTACGGTTCATTGTTGAACAATCAATTGAATGGAATTCACCACTTTACATCAACTTCATCGACTATGAAAAGGCATTCGACAGCGTGGATAGGATAATATTATGGAGCCTTCTACGACATTACGGCGTACCCGAGAAGATAGTCAACATCATACGAAATTCTTACGACGGACTACATTGTAAAATCGTGCATGGAGGTCAGCTCACAGATTCATTCGAAGTGAAGACCGGTGTTAGACAAGGCTGCTTACTCTCGCCCTTCCTCTTCCTACTGGTCATCGACTGGATCATGAAGACTGCAACATCTGAAGGCACTCTCGGAATACAATGGACAACATCGACGAAACTAGATGACTTGGACTTTGCAGATGACCTAGCTCTTCTTTCTCACACACATCATCAAATGCAGAAGAAGACCAACAATATAGCAGCAGCCTCAGCAGCAGTAGGCCTCAACATACACAAAGGGAAAAGCAAGATCCTCCGATACAAAACAACAAACTCTAACCCAATTACACTTGACGGAGAAATTCTGGAAGACGTTGAAACCTTTACATATTTGGGCAGCATCATCGACAAACACGGAGGGTCTGATTCGGATGTGAAGGCGCGGATTGGTAAGGCACGGGCAGCATTTTTACAGCTGAAAAACATCTGGAACTCAAACCAACTGTCAGTCAATATAAAAGTCAAAATTTTCAACACAAATGTGAAGACAGTCCTGTTGTATGGAGCTGAAACTTGGAGAACTACAAAAAGTACCCTACAGAAGTTACAAGTATTTATAAACAACTGCCTGCGTAGGATTCTTCGGATCTGTTGGCCAGATACCATCAACAACAACCTGTTGTGGCAGAGAACTAATCAACTTCCAGTTGAGGAAGAAATTAGGAAAAGACGCTGGAGATGGATTGGAAACACACTGAGGAAACCATCAAACTGTGTCACAAGACAAGCACTGACTTGGAATCCTAAAGGCCACAGAAACAGAGGAAGGCCCAAGAACACATTGCGTCGGGAATTGGAAACAGACATGAAGAGAATGAACAGCACTTGGGAAGAGCTAGAACGGAAAGCCCAGGACAGAGTTGGCTGGAGAATGCTGGTGGGCGGTCTATGCTCCACTTGGAGTAACAGGCATTGATTGATTGATTGATTGAGAGTTGAAGAGTCTGTTACGACGCCTCACGGTGACGCCGAGCTTCTTCGAAAGTCAGGAGACCGATTCGCTTCTGATAACCAGAGCAACAATTAATATAAGTACATGGAATGTTCGCACGATGTGGGAGTGAGGGGGAAATATGCAAATAGCTGAAGAAATGAAAAGATACAACCTGAAAATACTTGGGATAAGCGAAACCGATTGGTTACAAGCTGGACAGCAAAGGTTATCCTCAGAATAAGAGCTTTTATATTCCAGCCACGGAGAAGAAACTGTCTCACACACACACACAAGGAGAAGCACTAACGCTGTCTTAAGAAGTACAGAAGGCTCTTATAGGCTGGGAACGTCATGGAGAGAGGATTATCAACACATTCCTCAATACAAAGAATGAAGGGATTACAATGAATGTCATCCAGTGGTAGAAGCCCCCTAATGACAGCCACGAAGATGACAAAGACCAGTACTATGAGAGGCTACAGTCGATTGTCGAGAAATGCTCGACCAAAGACCTGACCATTCTGATGGGAGACCTAAACGCCAACGTTGGAATGGACGACACCAGATATAATAACATCATGGGACGACATGAAGTGGAAGAGAAGGAACGTAAACGGTGAGAGGTTTGCAAACTTGTGTGCCTTCAACAAAATGATTATAGTTGGCACCGTATTTTCCCACAAATGTACACAAAACTACATAGGTTTCACCGGACTACATTACGGAGAACCAAATCGACCACATCTGCATCAATAAGAAGTTTAAAAAGACCATAGAAGATGTAAAAGCAAGGAGAGGAGCCGACATAGCTTCCGATCACCATCTGGTGGTGGCTAAAATGAAACTGAAGCTTAGGAAGCACTGGACAACTGGAGCAGCAGTATTACACAAGTTTAATACAGCCCTTCTTCGGGATACTAACAAACGCCACGAATTCAAAATAACTGTCAACAATAAGTTCTAGGCATTTCATGATCTACTAGAGAAAGGAGGAACTAATATGTAAGACAACTGGAAAGAGATTAAAGAAACAAAAACTTCAACATGTCAGGAGGTTTTGGATCCCAAGGAACAACACCAAAATGAATGGATTTCTGTTGGTACTCTGGACAAGATCTAAGAATAAGGAGAGCAGAAAGAAACCAATTAATAACAGCCGGACAAGAGCAGAGAAAGCCAAAGCACAGGCTGAATACACCGAAGTGAACAAGCAAGTAAAGAGAAGCTTTAGGTTGAATAAACGGAAATGTGTTGAGGACCTAGCAATAGAGGCTGAAAAAGCCGCAAGAGAAGGAAACATGAGGCTCCTATAAGATACAATGAAGAAGCTAGCTTGGAAATTCAATAAGCCAGAATGGCCAATCAAGAACAAGACTGGCAAACCAATCACTGAAGTGCACGAACAACGGAACAGGTGGGTAAGACACTTCGAAGAACTCTTGAATAGACCAGCCCCACTGAACCCACTAGTCATCGAAGCAGCAGCCACGGATTTCCTTATAGGCAAAGACCCACCAACAGTCGAAGAAATCAAAATGGCCATCAGACAGCTCAAGAGTGGTAAGTCAGCAGGACCAGACAACATACCAGCGGAGGCACTGAAGACAGATATAGAAGCAACTTTAAAGATACTCCACATTCTCTTCAGGAGGATTTGAGAGACAGAACAAGTGCCAGAAGACTGGAAAGAAGGGTACTTCATCAAGATACCAAAGAAACGAGATCTTAGCAATTGTGAGAACTACAGAGGCATCACTCTTTTTTCAATACCAGGAAAGGTTTTTAACAGAGTGTTAGTGAACCGAATGAAAGATCCAGTCGACACCCAACTTCGAGATTACCAGGCCGGATCTCATAAGGACCGACCATGTACTGACAAAACCGCTACTCTACGGTTCATTGTTGAACAATCAATTGAATGGAATTCACCACTTTACATCAACTTCCTCGACTATGAAAAAGCATTCGACAGCGTGGATAGGAGAATATTATAGAGCTTTCTACGACATTATGGCGTACCCGAGAAGATAGTCAACATCATACGGAATTCTTACGACGGACTACATTGTAAAATCGTGCATGGAGGTCAGCCCATAGAGTCATTCTAAATGAAGACCAGTGTTAAACGAAGCTGCTTACTGTCACCCTTCCTCTTTCTACTGGTGATTGACTGGATTATGAAGACTGAAACACCCCAAGACACTCTCGGAGTACAATCGACAACATGGATGCAACTAGATGACTTGAACTTTGCAGATGACATAGCTCTTCTATCCCACACACTGTAACAAATGCAGATAAAGATAAAGAATATAACAGCAGCCTCAGCAGCAGTAGGCCTCAACATACACAAATGGTAAAGCAGGATCCTCAGATACAAAACAACAAACACTAACCCAATTACATTTGGCGAAGAAATTCTGGAAGATGTAGAAACCTTTACATATTTGGGCAGCATCATCGACAAACAAGGAGGGTCTGATTCGCATGTGTAAGATCATTATCAGCATTACAGAGGCAGATTATATTATTCTGTAATGAATAATGCCAATTGATTTGTATCATTATCTCAGAAAAAGTATGCATTTAAACAAGAAAAAATCTAGTAAATGGTAACCCTCCCCTCCCCGAGTTTCATAACAACAGACGTCTAGTTGAAAGTTAAAAGCAATAAACAGAAAGTATTTTGTTTAAGTAGGCAAAAAAAGATTTCCACTATTAACTATGATGACATATTTTACAAAACAAGTACTTTTCTTGTATATTCAGACCTAGACAAAACGTCTACTAATCTAAATCTAATTTATAAGAAATAAAGTGGAATGAGAGAAATTCAGTCTAACTCTGTGTATATTCTGTTTATTTTGTTATCAATGTAAAGTGATTCTTTTGGTTACGCATAAATTATTATCGTTTAAGAACTAACATCAATCAATCTACAGTTTATCTTGTCTAGTTTCATTTCAATTTTTATTGAATATTATCTTAAACATAATAATGAACTGATTGAAACAGTTACCATAATAATTTTATAAGAATTTATATCATAAACGACAAAAACTATGTTATATAAACATTTATCGATAAAGACAATAACATACACCAAAAGTACTTAAAGAAGACACTATGTACATTTGAATGATGTATGTTTGTGGTAAATGTTAGAAGCAAGAAATATTGTGGGTGTTTTTTTTACTTCATGACAAATGTCCAAAAGGAAGAAATTAATCTGATCTGTGAGGAGATTATAAGTTGTTATTACCATCAAAACATAATTGCATTAATATTACATGTTAATATTCATCAGTACATTCGCTCATGTAATAAGTTTATTCATTGATATAGACCATTTGAAGATAAGTTGGAGGTTTGTTCAAACTCTTAAGCCAAATATATTTTTAAGCTAGACAAATATTGCGAATAACTTGAATGTTATATATATCTATGAATCAGGTAATCATTACTGCTGACTAAATTTAAGCATGTGATATTATCAAATGCTTGCAGACTAATAGAATGCTATTAACTAAAAGCTTAACAAAAACACTGCATTTATTGGCGTACTTTTGTACCTTATTTATCTTTTGCAAACATGTCAAACGAATGTATTGAAATTTATGTATTATACACATAATCGATAGAAAATATAGTCAATGCATTTGAACTGATAAAAAATAATCGTGATTGTAGACGGATGACAAATAATGACTGTTAGAAACACATATTTCGTCATAACTACAATTTAAGTGGTCGTTGAGGAAAAACGTGTTACTATATTGTACATAAGGAGCTGAGAATTCTTTGTTGAAGATAAGTCACCATTACGTTATATATTTTGAAACTGTGAATAGCAATTGGATATACCATACTTTCTTCGGTCTCTTTGAAACTCATAAGGTAAATTCATCTGCATCTCATAGCTGATTTCTTGGATTCTACTGTTGAACACAGCCCACATGTATTACGTACTTCTTGCCAAGAAAAGTATTAAGGTAGTCCTGTTGGAATTCAAATATACTGTTAAACACTGATAGCTTGTAGTTCTTAATATCAACAACGTAGAAATTCAAATCTTTATATATGTATATTTATGGCAAGAAATACTTCCAATTACGTTTTCCTTGGCCGATTTCTCAACCATAGGTCATCCAAATGACATTTGTCTTTATAATACACATTTTAGGTATCAAGGTAATTTTTTAAAAATTTCAAACCTAAAAATTAAACAGAATATGAACTAACTATCATTAAATGACCACCGAATAAACATTGGTAAATGTATCGTAAAAAGTAGCTTTAAATTTCAAAAATTCTGGCTAATAATTATAAGATATTTAACAAAATCAAAAATTCATAGGTTCCATAATAAAATTACGTTTAAGACATAAATAATAATATGTTATCTATTGGAAGGGAAATAATAACATAACTATTGCTTATTGTTACTGAATTATATTTTGATTAACCGCTAAATTTTAAAATTGAACATTATGGATATTTAGTTATTCAGAGTTTCTAGTATGAAAAACTAAAACTACTTTCCAGGAAACCATCCAATAATCATATGTTCTTATACATTAAGCTGCCTTGCAAAATAACATTATGTGATTAAACTAAATGAGTAGAATGCTTCCTATATATTTATGGAAATGTAAATAGATTGTAACCAAATGTCAGTGACTTGATCATAACTTATTAATTGGTAATTAGCAATAATTATGTTATCTTCATATTTAAACAATGATGTTAAGACCTCTAAACTAATAAATCTCCATCAGACAACGTGCATTTCTTACCTAAGTAATACCTTGATATTATGTTTCTATCACACGTTGTTTCACTCGTGCCTTGGTTGAAATACTCGGAGCATGAATGTCCTAATTTCAATTGCTGTTAGGATTCTAGTCGCTTACTCCTAATGACCCTCATACAGAAATGTCCCGTCGTTTTCTGTATATGTTTAAGTTCTCTTAGTCAGTATTGCTCACAAATCTTTCAATATCAATTCAGTTTAAAGTTAACTAACACATTCGAAATATAAACTTGTTTACAGACAAGTACTTAACAAAACTGTTTAGGACGAATTTACTTAGATCTGCTTACCGTGTATTATAATTTATCAGTGATTTTGGTATAGAAGAAGGAACTCTCATAATCTATTCACTATTTTATATTTACTAGAAATAACTAGATTGTTCAATTTGTTTTAAAATGAAAATCTTATCACAACTACTTTGTATCAGTGTCATTTACATTGATTAAAGCTGTTAAACTCAATTTATTGTTTTACATATTCGACAAGTTATGACCTGGCAATGACCTAAACATCAAAACAATATAGCTCTACAGATAAATGATATTTTACAAGAAATTAATTGTTTTCACTAAATATTCAATATTGTATTCATTACAACAAAAGAGAAGAAAAAATAGAGCGAAGTTAATGTACTTCCTTCCTCTATTTTTAGTTTATTATCATTTTTTTGTCACTTTCTTTATTGACTACAGTATCATCAACTTCAATATTCTACAGTTTAAAACTTTGTTTTGTTATATTTTTAACTTACTCTTCACGTAACAACTGAGAGTGATCTACTTCAGATTAATCAACCGTAAAATTTCTGCTTAATTTAAAAGTGATACTTTTACGTTAATGAAATTAATGCCAATCAGAAAATAAATAATAAAATCCATTGAAAATGTGATTAGACTTGCAGTAACTCGTTGTAAAGAACTTTTCCTCATTTACTTTAAATGCGTAATGATAATGAATACGTCAGCGGTGCGTTAGTGAATAAGTTGCTCAGTGTCCAGTCACCAGGCGTAAGTTGAAATCATGTTTCGTCAATGAATTAAGCTAGTGTGTTACTGACTAATAGAAACCAGGACTAGTGTTTCTTTATACCCAGGACTCTTCATCTAGACGCATCCACATTCCAGAGCTTATTTTTACGACGGAACTCGAACTCAGTTCGTTTCGTTTAACACGCCATCGCGTTAACCACTAGGATACTAAGTTCTACTGGGCACACCTATGTGATGTGTGTATAACATAACAACTCAATAGGAAAATACAAATAACTTCAAATCACGCTTTATCTACTTTGATCCAGATATCCGAATAGAATTACTAGGCGCTGCATGTAAAGTAAGGTTTAAATCCGATGGCATAAAAGTGTGCTTAAAAAGTGGGTTACATCATGAGTTAAATTATATGATAATAACAGAAGACAAATTTATGTAGATTCACTTCAATAATCTATGAGAAAAAATTGTGAGACAACCAACAAGCATACATGGATACATGAAAATGGTAAGAGACATGAAGATAACTAGTCGGAAACACAGTTGTAACAGACTGAATTAATATTTGTGAAGTAATCACTTGATACTATCCGAAACATAAAAGAAAGCCTTGAAATGCAACCAAAGAAACTAGAGAACATAATACTTTCGATAATTGTCTAGTTAATTTATAAATCCACTATGTGCTTATCTTAAAGTATCGTACTTTAAACGGTTTATTAATTAAAAGAAGACAATTTAATTAGTGGGCCATAAATCATTTGCGTCGATCATCAAATGGTATTTTCTTATGTCTACACACTTTAAATTGAAAGTAAAGATACTGTCTTTCTTTAAATTCTGTGCATAGTAAAGAAATATCATCATAATTTGTAATGTTTGATAAAAAAAGAACTAACCAAGTTAACTTAGACTGATTTATGGTGAATAAAATAATGTGAACATTGCATCACAGCTGTTTATTAAAAAATGAAGAAATAAACGTCATGTTTCCCATAACTAACAAGGATCAGTATTGATATAAACTATTTAGATAAGCTTGATACAACAGGTAGTTAAATATCTAGTAAAATGTAATTACTACTAAATATGATTGATTACTTAGTAAGCTATCATGATAAAACTAAAAGTTATGTACCGACTGTATCGTTTGATTTAATTTTCTATATTATCAACAATATCATGATCAAAGTGCGAAATCATGGATATAAATTCATCCATATGTCAATAAAACATTCGTCCCTTTGATTTTAGAATAAAGCTTTAAGTTGATGTTTAGGATCTGTTGCTGACTGCATAGATTGAAGTCAGTATTTCTTAAAGATTCTATTTTAGTGCTATAATAATAAAACTAAACTTTTCGTAACACTTTTAAACAGTGTAGACACTATACAGAGATATTCTTATCTTGTTATTTGTGAATAAAGTTGGAACTCATTTAATTCTTAATTTACTGTATGAACTCAAAAGTCATATTCTCGACTCCATTTTAGCCAACTTTAAATTTAACCCAAAGTAATATGAGTATATATGATGGCAAGCGATGAGGATTGTCTTTTGTGCCATTAGAAAGGGCTAATTTCGAACTTAACTACCCACAATAATATAACTTAACAATTTATTACTGTCGATGTTTACCAATAGTTTCATATCATGCAATTGTTATATATATATCCTATTATGTCTTTAAGGCGACCAATATCTAACAACGACCCTGCCAGTAGCAATACAACGACAGAGGAAAACAAATAACTGGTACTCTGAGCCTGTGGATTTTATGATACCAACTAGCCTTAAACTGGAACAGAAATAACATAGGGTTGCTGATCGAATCGGGTCAAAAATTGTAAATTATATTTCAGGCATTCATTCATTTAAATACAGATCCAGAACACGCATCAAACCAGCTAGAATAACAATAATTTATAAAACAACGGTATGATATTGAAAGTCTTACCTTATGGTTTTTACTCTATACTTTAATCAGATAAAGCGATTTAACATCACGAAACGACAAAAAACGGTTGCGTTGACAAGAATACAACTGATTGTATGGGACAAACGTGATAATATGACGGTATACTTTCTAGCACAGATACTAATAACCATCATAAATCAAACAATTGTGTTAAGACTACACATTAATCTGAATATGGTAAAATAATCTCAACAAAACGATATAAATTAACAGTTATTCCAAACTGAAGGAAAAAGTTTAAATAAGCAGTGAATAAAAAGCATGAAATAAGATGAGGAAAAACAGTGGTATCACTGACCTCATTCAAATACACTATTGGTTCGAATTTCGATGACTTCATTTAAATCTCATTGAGAAAACAAAATAGACTACAACAAATAAAACTGCTCTCGTTTTGACTTCTACATGACTGTAATCACTCAGGTATGATAAAACAGGATTGTATACCGATTTAATGTAATTTGTTTCCGACTAGAAGGGGAGAAATTCATTATACGGTGATTGAGAAGTACCTAAATTATTCTACTTTCAGTTTAATTTAAGTAAAAATAATTTACATTTGATGGCTAAATCTAGAAAATTTCTTCTGCTCTTTATCTGCATGTTTTATGCTTATCATAAGAGTTGGTGACGACTTTTGTTAGGGTAAGATAGTCAGACAGAAATTCTTTTTAATAAGCCGTAGAAAAAATAATTTAAGTCCTGATTTCTACAAAACTACTAAATTCTGAAAGCTTGTAACAATAATTGGCCAACCATTAACACTTTCTATGAATTTACACCTAAATTGAAGCATTTACTGCTCATCAATAAGAACAACTCAGTAAATCTGAAGGTAAGTATGAACTAAGTTTATTTTTATGAAATGTTTTACAATTTAAGAAATTTCTATTGTCATAGACTAGTTGCGGCTGAGTACTATTGCAAACTAGTAACAACTCTAGCTATACAGCTGTTTTGTCTTAGTATGAGACTCAGCAGGAGGCACGTTTAATTTATCCAGGGGAGCGAGCGTAGGTTCTACACGCTTCACCATCAGTACAAATTCATCTCAAATCAGGAATTTTTCTTTAAAACATTTTTACTACTAACAAGTAGCTAAAAATTAAATTAGAAGCAACTTATCATTGTCGATGAACACGCAACTAAACAAAGAAGAATGAAGGAAAGATATTCTTTTTGATGAGTCCTCATTGGGTCCTACAATAACAAGTCCAAAATTAGTGAACGGAAAAGAAAAATAATCAGGTTTGGGGGTAAATATATCATTTCCAAATGAAAATATGATACTTGAACTATTCATTTGAGCAAAAATCTAGATTTCGTATGTGAGTGATTTTAAATTATCCTACTAGGCTGTTACTCGTGGTTATGTTCATCTTTCTGACTTGTAGGCTGTTCACCTCTGGTCTTAGGATCATTTACATGAATTGCTGTTTTGATAAATACGAACGACCCCGAACTAACTGTCTTAAGAAAGATTACTTCATGTGAATTTCGGATTGCATTGTAAATTAGAATAGTTAATGCTGAATAAACATTCCCATGTAGTTAGGATGAATTTGTACCTTCCGGTTGACTCACTGGCCTAGTGGTGAACGCGGTGGCTTTCGGCACGAAGAAAACTGAGTTCGAACCCTAATGTAAATACCAATATTGTGATGCAGGTACATCCAGCCTACGGGTCCCAGACAGAACGAAACGCGCGCCCTGGATTCTGCTTGCCAGTCACAATCGAATTCAAACATTCTCATGTAACGTTTAACGTGTATAAATTCATACGACAACTGAAGTAACAAGATTATTAATTGGGTATATCTATGTTAAGATGACATGATTACGACAAAATTACAGTCAGATTGTATGTTTAATATCACAATCTGAATTCTACTTACAATGATATCAACTAAGTATGCATTTGCATAATGGAGCAAGCGATAATTACAACTCGTTACAAATTGTACAAGTTTAATAATAATCATAATAATAACAAGATCAAATATTTGGTTAGATATAGGAAGTTATGAGAATAACGTAAGAAATAGAAGAATGGATTGAGTGGTATTCATGCTCACTAAATACACTCATGAGTGATAGTAACAATAATAATAATGGTAGTAATAATAGTAATAGTAATATCAATTATAATTATAGTAATAGCAATAATGATAATTGTATGGAGATTTGTGAGTAATTAAAACAAAGGAAATAATTTTTGGATAAGATAAACTTCAGTTTTGAAAATACAAATAGAGAAGACTACTATATACATTACTCCAATTAGTTCATCGTATAGTTGGAGTGAAAATTAGCTTATTAAATTTTGGTTAGGCTACAACAATGGAAAGAGGTTGAAAGTATTTTCTCAGTATACAAAGTTCTGATCACTTAGGCTGTATGGAAATTGCTTCTACCATTTAAAGGACCTTTATTGAGTCTAACTGGTTTTAGCGAATAGATTATTTTAGTTGACTGAATATATCACAGATCGATGTTGGCAAGGTACCATTAAAAACCAGAAAGCACTAGACAGCTGTTTCGTTCTAGTGTGGAACTCCTCAGGAGTGCTCACCTCAGATTCTGCACCAGGGGATTCAGGTTGACGGCGAGTACCTAACCCTCTGCACTACTAGGTTAGTATCCAACGGTAGAATTCAAACTTCCTTCAATTTGTGATATATATATACATATATATATATATATATCACGGAGCATTCATCCATTGCCATTCGTGATAATTATATCACTCTCGATATGTGTGAACTCCACCAGTCACGACTTTCCAATCTGTGATTTATTCAATCAACTAAATTACCAATATCCACAAAAATAACCACCACAATTGAAATAGTTTATTGTAAACGATCGATTCACGTTAACAGCTTAACTTGTTTGGACTACAGAACTAATGATTTTTCGGAAAACGTCTGGAAGCAGCTCAATGAGCACGAAGGAACAAAGCGCTAGAGCGCTTATCGATTTAATTTGCTCTACATAAGCGGTTGAACATATAGATACAAAAGGGGCGAGAGGCTTAGGTAACTTATCTTCTTATCTCAGTAGTACCGTTGAACGGGTAGAAAATACTGACTAGTTTTCCTGAGTTGGATGTTCTTCAGACTTCTCTGCGTAACCTTAGCATTAACATATCATTAAATACACTACGTTTAAATATTTGCCATCTACACAGCGGGTTTTGCTTGCTGTATGAATCTCCTCTCTATTTACTATCGTAGCTGTGGTTTTATTTATAAGGGTTACGTGGTAGACATTCTCCGTGAGGGCTTTATGCAAGGTTTCCGTTTCTTCATCGACTGTGTCAGAAGAGCATATTGGCTAATATTTTATAATAGAGGGTTTCCAATAGATTTCTTTAATACTGTAGAAGAACAAAGTTAACAAAGCTTCTGCATTATCCTGTTTACGTAGTTTTCTTGTTTAGCTTCTTTTTTGGTGAACAATCTATTCATTTTATTAATGTAATATCCAAAATGCTATTTAACCTTCTTTTTTAGGATGTGAATTTAATAGCTGAGTAAACTTCACCAAATTTTCCTAGAATCTCTGTTTGATTAGTCGAACCTATGTGAAAAAACAGTTTATGCATGGGAATGACTCAAGTGAATTACACTGAAGTAATTTGTTGGTTACGCTGAAATACAATAAATCTTAATTGTTTACTTGAAGTTATGATTAATAGATGCAATAAAAGTGATTATTAAAACTACTAAATGTATTCAATCGAATTAATCAAATTCTTTAACATTAAAAATGTTAAACTTGTAAAACGCTTGTTTGAGCATTTAGAGAGGGAAACTTAGATTCTACTGTTTTCAACTCAACCGATTGTTCTTTTAATGGTATTTTAATAACGTATATAAATATGTCAACGGCTTTCGGTATTATTTTATGTAATGAACTAATCACCAAGACCATTGTTCACACTATGATCTGAAACTAACTAAAAATTACTTAGATCAATGTAGAATATATAGTGATTTTGTTCTAGCATGAAATTTATTAGTAGTGAAGTACTTAGCTCTTTTCGAGTAACCATCGTTAATTGTTATCAATGAACATAATTGTTTCTAATGACTTGACGAACATTCAGGAAAGAATTCCAAAATAAATGTTATTGCAAAGAAGTGTTGTATCTAACTTTATCTTATGGATAATAAGATTGCATTAACAAAGTTGATAAAAATGTATAACCAGATGGTTCAGCATGGCTTGTATTCAGATACTAACCTAATGATGGAAATTACATTGAATGATGCTCTGTTTTGCTCAAACTATGTACTTTTTAAAAGGATGTTTAATTCATTGGTTTAAAGTGGAGTTACCAATAATCATTGAAGCGTTCTTAGCCCTAATCTAATGCGCTAATTTGTTTTGCATATAATAAATTAGTTGATAATGATTGCAATTTATTCTCTGAGTGAATAGTGTTATGTATTTCGAAAAATAATACACTGTAGTCTTGATAATTGCAAATCAGCATACAGACACGACTGCCCTGCGACTACCAGTCCCCCAAGCCGAAATAGAGAAAACAACGATTTATGAGCCAAACAGACACAATCCAATAAAACCCGATTCAGTCGTATTGTATTTCAATCATACCTTTATATATATACAAATTTAGACCACACAGCGAACCAATTAGGGATTTTACACTAATACGAAACAGAAGAGATTGTGGCAGTGAATGGGGTGATAACTTGTACACAACTAATTAACTGTAGTCCATAGTAAGAGACAATATAATAACAGCAAATATACTAAACGGGAGGATAGGGTAAGAGGGAAGTAACAATAATAGACATGTAATGTTTACATTACACACGACCAGAATAAATGAATTAGTCCTCTAAAACACAGTTCTGGAAGTTTTTCACTCTTTTTTAGTGGTTCGATATAACAAATAGTATATATCGACATATCGACATTACATTTTAGCAACATTTAGGTAGCATTAAAAGTAATTGAAATGAACAACAACAAACTTTTTCAGTAGAATAAGATGAATTCACTTCATTTTGCTTGAGTGTATTCAACTGTCTACAATCCTTTAAATCAAAACCATAAATAGATTTGAACTAACTTATAAAAGGAATTTGACTGGAAGTTATTATTGAAATACATCAGCATCATGAAACAAAGATTTTAAAAAAGTTAAGCGATAAAATAAAATATTGGAAATGTGAGTTGAATATTCTGGAAAATTATTAGTAATAAAAGACAAAAAGTGAACTAGATGTAAGTAGTTACGCGATAAATAAGAGTCATTGGTGAATAAGAATAAAACCAAGAAGAATTTGTAAAGTTCAATGAAATTATCGAAGTTGAAAAGAGGATGATACTACGTAATTCAGCGAAAGAGTTGGAAAATTTTTAAATTAACGTTTTGTGATACAATGAACTGAAGCTCTTGTTACCGAAGCAGAGAAAAGCTTAAAATTATTTGGTATTGAGTGTAAAAACCAGGTTTCTGAAACGTAATAGAGATATTTTCAGCAAAGTTCAGGAAGCTGGGACTGTGATGTTTGCTAATCAGTATGAGAGGTTTCAGAGTACCAACGTAATTTCCAGCGTTTAAAATGGTATCTAGATATTGGATTGTTCAATGTACTTTGTATTCATAATAAAAAAATTTTGAAACGTGTTCAGAAAATCTTAAATAATCTCTTCCTATTGTTTAAAGAGGTTACAGGTAGTTAAATAGTACCCAACAATATAAAATGAATTCCTCCTGTTATGCTGAAATATTTTTACTCATTCTTCTCAGACTAACAATCGAAATTGTGTATGAAAATCAGTTGAGTTGCATGTAGTTCACAGATTTGTAAACAATAATATTGAAGTTTGAAACGAAATGAAAGACGTTTTGTAGACATATAGAGTCATATTGAGCACATGAGTGAAACTAAGAAATTCTTCTAAACAACTTTGAGCAAATGTAATTAGGATAAGCTTGTATTTTCCCGTTGATTTGTAATGGACTGAAACTGGTCAGTCTCTGTTGCCATTAACGAGCTCGAATCCCAGTGTAAACATCAACATTGGGATGCAGGTAAATCCAGCCGATGAGTCCCAAATAGGACGAAACGCGCGTCCTGGATTCCGCTTTCCAGTCACAATCCAACTTAAATACATAACTTTGAACAAAGTTTATGAAGTGAAAAAGTATAACATGTTATGTACTGTGTCAGTAGTGGTATTACTATTATACTTAGTACTACATTTTGAAGGTACTTTTATCAATTATATCCAACGTATATAAACTTGGTAACTTAGCGGTTAAACGCTACCACATTGTATTTCAACATTAAAGCCCTATAAAAAAGGGTTGGTGTTATCCACTGTTGATATTCAAGACTGCATTTGACTAATTTCTGTTGAGATACGTGTTATTAGTGGGACCTATTGATAATATCATTAATCATAGGTTTTATTATATTTGACAGGCAATTAACAATGTAAACCAAGATAAGTAATTTGTCCAGGTTGGAACTCGTCGACTGAACTTGCCTGAGGTAGTCATCGCAAGATATGAATAAGGTAACATAGTCTTAAATATCATGTAGAAACTTCAAATCCCTTCTAATACCTTTATATTGATTAAACAATTTAATGGCTATGTAGAGTCAGTAGTACAGTGAATAATGCCTTTGTGTTTACAGCGAAGGCACTAAGTTTCAGTCTCAGGGTGAAAATCAACAAATAAGATTCAAATAAATATAGCTGACAAATGATACGCATGTTCGCAATGAGTCATTCCACTGATAACCACGAAATCTCTCTTATATAAACGTATATTGAAATGTTGTATATCGAAGTATTTCGTCTGACAATTAATAGGACATGTATAATTAAGGAAGTTCTTGAAACTTCCGAAAGCCATATTTCTCCAAAGTATCTGGACATTTCTCGATCTGGGTATTGTAGAGATGTGGACACACAGTCTTATATGTATCAGTGTGAATGTATGCATGGCTTTAGTTTAACAGAAAATTTTCCAAGGGCTAGAAAATACTTATTGACAAATTTCCTGAAAAGCTGAAATGGAGTCTTAAGAAAGCAGTATGAATACTTTGTATTTAGAAATCACTATCTATTTAATCCTCTTCTACCTTACTGGCTTTTTTTTAGTGAAGTGGTTTGCTCTAGAAGTTACTACTGTATAAAGGAAGTTGGATTTAAAAATGAGTGATCTCTGTGCTATTTAAAACCCGCATGGAAAGAAACAACTGTGTCATGTTTCGTACTATCATTTCCTAACAATTATTATCAATGTAGCACTGCATAAATGTATTTCAATTAGGCTTAATATGTAAACACTTATTTTGGAGTATCATGAGAAAATCAATTCTCTGATTCCAGTATGGCTACTGCTCACACTATAACTCAACTAGAATTAGCACTCGCCAAAGACTGAACAGTTATGAACATTACATGGTAGCTATTATGAAGCATACTAGTAATATTCATCAGTGAAACAAACTTAAAACTTTTATCAGTTGAAATTATCTCAATCATTAGGATAAAAATAATCAACTTAAAATGTTTTACACTTAGGGAGGAAATATCTTTCAAAAAAAACTCCTTGAAACTGACTTTTCATTCATATTGGTTATTGAACATGCATGATTCTTAAAAATATTGTATGGGACCAATCAGCTTCTTTAATGCCACTATATTTAAAACATGTTATAAAGGTATAATTATTAACTAAAGAATAAAATGACATATTTGTTGATTTGTTCAATGCTCAACAGTTTCATTAATCTTCTACATATAGAAAGTGGAATAGGTGAGTGTTGTGACCACTTTACTTATCTTGTAAGACTCATTAATACTAGTGTTACTTTCTAGTGAAATCTTTTCACAGATCAAAGAGAGTTGCTTTTGTCTAGCTTTTTTCAACATGCTTCCTTTGTACAGTAGACAAGATAATCGCCTGATGACAAGGGGGAGAATATTCTGTTTAACAGTTCAGTCTGTACTACACTACAGATGTAAATATGGACTGTGAAAGTGAACGATTTACGTAGAATACAGACATAGATGACTTGTGTCCAAACACAGCACACCACAAGTTAAGTACTTGCTGGTTTAAAAGTTAAGCAAAAAAAGCTAGTGGTGACCAAACCAAAACATGGCACTGTTCAATAATATGATTGATAATTGGCATACGTTCATAGTTGGGATTTGCAATTTACCCGTGATCAGCCATTGGAGACATTCATTGACATAGTTCCTAATCAGTTATAGTGGTGAAGATGAATTCATTCTCTATCTTCCACTAGATCATCAGTTTCAGAACTTCTTTGAAAGTACACTCTAAATCCCGCCCCTCTGAACCTGTTCTCATTGTTTTGTCATTCTTATAATCATGCCACTCCATTATTATTCATCTTGCTAACTTAATCTTTCCAAACTGATGAGGTATGCCAACTTAAACAAATACACACTTTAGAAGTAATCTACATTGGTTTTGACTAACTGATATTCTACGAAATGATAACATTAAAATTGATCACCGACCTCATTTCACAATTTAGTGTACATATGATAAAGTTAAGTGTATCATCATCTAACTCATTAATGAGACATAAACCTTCAAAACTGTATGGTTGTTTTATAACACAATATCGATATATTTCCGAAACTATTGAGGTATTTACCTACTTGATGGGTTTTAAAGCCATCTTTACGGTTATGATGACAGTCAAGATAATAGACTTTCTATTTCTTTCATTTTGCACATTCAACTACCTTAACAATTAGCATGCATTATTTTTGTAGACGATTAATTAGAACTTTTAGTATGTAAAAGTGCAAGTTATCTTTCATAAAAGTTTATTTTGTGTTGCGGTCATTACTAAGGTTTCATTGTGTTCTGTGAGAATTCTTTAATACTTATATGCTAATGAGGTAATCACAGGAAAATAAACTGATATCTTTGGAAAGAAATAACCATTTTCTCTCCATAGTGAAAAAAGTAACATATTTTACGTAAGGTTAATATATGTGGCAAATAAGCATTAAAATGAACACTTATCAGTCAACCATGGACATAAGTGTCTCTAAGATTGGCACCCATCACTAATAAGAATATGACGGACACAATATTGGTCACTATACAGTGATCGACCTACGGCCAAACCAAACCCTGGTATCAACCAACAAAGTCTGATTGTTAGTCAGAGTCGTATTGGTAGATTTAGACTACATAGTTGAAGTCCTCGTTATTTTTGTAGCCAACAGGTGATGTTGAGTGACATGGCTGCGTCACAGGAGATGCTACTTTTAATTTTCCCTTGGATCCTAAACTTCAATTTTTTTAATATTCCTTCTTAAAATATATTATATCCAGTCATTGTTAGGAATATTAGTATCACAGCTACCTCTGGCACTTTGATACTCATCTTTCTATAGCGATGTGGTATTTCAATTTAGACCAACTTATATATACGCCACGTTCTATGTAGTACATGATTGACTGGCTTAGTAGTCAACTTATTAACTCAATCCTACGGTTGTGACCCCAATAGCTCATTGGTAAATGACTACGCCGTAAAGCTGGGTGACAAAGATTCGATTCTTACAGAGTGCATCAGTTCAATCAAGAATTTACGTGTTAAGAATGTGATAAATATGATCTTGGTCACTATTCAGTCATCAACAAATACAGCAAAGTAACTTTGTACTCAGCAAACTAATCAGAATGACGCAGGCTAGTATTACAGTGACAAATCTAGCTTTGAAATTAACCATTATCTAGGAACCATGTACCCAAACGACAAATATATGTTCATAAAAAACAAATGCCTTCTAGTTAGACTCCAAAACTTACAGTGACATGTTCAGAATGAATTTCACCAATCACAGTAATGTGGTAGTCACTAAATGATGACTACAGTAATTGTATAGGTTCATTGTTGTTCCACTAAAGTTATATATTACGATAAGGAGATTGTGACTCGGAACTATAAATGTAACTTGTTCAACTCAAAACCTGAATGACATTAATTCAGTCCCCCTGGAGGTTGCAGGCACATATTATAAGTCATGAACGTGGAAGAAACAACTATCCTGTATTATTTATGATCATCTGTTCCAACTATGAATCTATACATAATAAATTTACATGAGTTACGAATAGTTGTTTCATTTCAGTATTGAACTTCTAAACAGTTCATCTCCACTATTTCATTGAAGGCTGGGACGTGTAACCTTTAAGGTTTGCAGTGGAAGTAAAACAGTTGGTAAGATATAAAGACTATTGATTAGATCCAAGTCTAATCCAGTAACTAAGTTAAATATGGATACATTTTCTATTATTATTGTTACTATTTAATAAGTATTTATTATTGATAATTTTAATTCACATAAATTATTGAAAGGATCATCTTAAGAAAGCATAATTAAGATTGGTCAAATTGGTATGTATATCAATAAATGGACACTGTTTTGCTTTGTTTACTTAATTATCATGATTATTGTCCCTATGACCTACATTTAATGTTTATGCATTATTGGACTGAAACTTGTAAATCATATGTAAACTAGTGAAAATCTGGTTATACAGAAATAATATTAATTAAATATAACAGAAAATCTTCTATTCATACATTTGATTCACATATATAACAAGCAGTCTATCGATTATTAGGAGAATCTGTTATCTAGTACATTGCTGAATAATTTGAACAGGATAATTTACTTGAACAAGAATTTAGACACTAGATTCAATACATTTTGAATCGTTTAGCAACATATCGAATAAATAGCATTCTGTTAACTTAAATTCGAACTATAGATCTGGTTCTATAATGATAAGGACTAAACGTATATTCTCAAGGTTCAACACATTTTCATATAAGACCAAACAGTAAACCAATTATGGTTTCTGTTGCATTTGAATGTGAGTGATTTTTTGAATTTTGTAGACATGACAACGATATAAAGGATTTCACTTGCCTATGGTTCTCTTTTTTATTCCTCCTAGTAATTTTTCTACGTTTGTTTATATTTTGTGGACATTCTATCTTCAACAAAACTTGTAATAATGTCCCTTCGCTAACCAATACTTTTATAGCTTATGACATCAGCATATAATTACTAAAATAGCATCTAGATCTTTTTGGATAAACACTTATCATAAGTTCAGCTGCATTTCTAAAGACTATATTTATTTCCAATGTTTCCAGTGTCCATCAAAATTTGTGTTGTATCTATAATTTTCAGCCATTTTGATATTCATTTAGTGGGTGAATGCTGGATAGTAGAGTGTAACTTTTATTACAACAACAATGAAAGTCCTAAATTTTGTCATGTTTCTGATTTTCTTTTAGCATATCGAGCTGCGTTACTCTGAATATGCTCATAGTAGGTAGTTATAACCATCTTCAGACACAAAATAAAATCTTTGAAAATTACTCAATAATATGTAGAACTAATACAACCTAATAATCAGTGTTGGGTACAGTACATGTACTGAACATAAAAAATATTGCGAATAACTACAGCATTTTCAAAAGTTGTATATATTGAACGGATATCTTGTTGAATAAACAAACTATATAACAATAATAAATACTGGATAAAGATAAATGAGTTATTACGTTTAAGTATAAAATCTTGTAATGAGCATATATTGACTCAGATATTATCATCGATATAATAAGAATTCCCTGAAAATATTTCAAAGTTGAACAGTTCTGGTAAATCGTTATTATTTCTTGAATATACTCCTTGCTTACTACAATATCTGTATATAAACTTATTCAATAATATGATACCAATAGTTTAAATAAACAATTTGAAAGCACGTGACTGTTAACATTTTGTAAAATGTTCCACATATGACTGACCCTATATACTCATTCCAATAAATATAATAGTAAAAAGTTAAAAATACTTAATAGAATTTAAGGTTATTCTATTAATGTTTACATAAGAACATAATGTTGTATACAGTAACATAAATTATATATGAATGGAATAATTTCTAACTAACAACTAAGTTACCTATTGAGAGTAAATTGTATAATTTAACTTTCCTTTCACAAATGTATTTATATTTTAATTTTGAATTAAAAATTAATTTGTTTGTGACGAAATAAAGCATTTCCATCACTAATAATATGGATCATTTAAGTTTATTTTTTTATTGATAATCAAACAATGTAGAACTACGTCATGTCATAAATTGAAATTTGTAAATGGGGACAAATTTTAATAAAAAACAAAAAATATTTCAAAGGTTTGACATTGATTAGTAAGTACATTGAATGCATTTCATGTTCTCAAGAATGATTCTTCACGTGACCTTGGATTGTCACATTTTGCTGGCATCTGATTGCAGCTATTTCAAGCCTGAAACTTGTCCTACGAAGTGTTGTCTTATCTCAAAAATACGTTATAAACACAGACTCATTCAAATTGGGGAGCACATTCAATAAGGTCATTACAATTATTATAACTGTTCACTGAAGCCTCAGGAATTGGTGCTAAGATCTGTTTAGCCTGGTACTATATATTTAGTCTTACCCTCAAAGGGACATTGGTGTGTGTTGTACACAGAACTTTTAATTTAAATACTGGGCATGGTAATCAGCCTTAAGACTAGTACAAATTTATAAATATTGACAACCGGATGTTTGATGGACAGTCAAGTTGTTCGTTATAGATTATACATTTTTGTAATTTAGCATAACAGCATTGAAAGATTTATACAAAACAATACTATACAATTTACATCATATGAGAAATTATTGTTCTCGTTTGTGACTTAATTAGAAGTGCATAACTGCGACCGCCCCATTGAACATTATGCTAGACAATATGTATGAAATTTTGGGTAAAGAATATACTAAATATTTTAACCATTTTAAGAATAATGACAAATTTTTCATTCTAATAATATTGTTTGGTTTTTCCCTTTACATCGTTATTAAACACTTGTTAAACAGTTCGTAGTTCATTATTTTCAAGTGTCGTGATCTCCAATAATTAGTTCAGGAGAACCTAGACGATCGTATGACGTGTGTGTGCTATTGATCTTGGTGTTTTTATAAACGCATTATTTTGTGTTGTAGTTCACGTTGTGGATGCCTGTCTGTTTACTCCTCTTCTTTGTTACATTGTCAAAGTGCAGTATGTTAAGCTGACCTTCATATTCCCTATTCGCCATTGGTTGTTCTATTCTCACTCATTTGTACTTATCTCTACTTATGACATAGGTATTTCTAGATACACATATATATTCCCGGTCAGATCTCTTATTACCATGGCTGGTAGATGTCTGGTCACTAACACCTCGTGACTCTGTTGCTATTCAATACAATACGGTTCTACTACAATTAATGCTGAGTTCTTTAATGGATTGCTTCGTGACTGCAATTCAGAATACGGAGTTCTACGTACTGGTACTAAGTACTAATACTACTTTGTAAGTTTAAAAAGTGGCCATCATTTTATTTACGTTTAAATTATGCTGGGTAAATGTTGTTTATTAATAAGAATCCGAGCTGGTTATGTGAGAATTTCTTTATCCGGCCTGTGCTCAACGGGATGTACATCATGTAATCACTGAAGTTAGAAATGCAATTAATGAATGTCGACTCAGTTTTAGCGTTCATTGTGAAGCCTTGTTATGTTGGGCGATTAAAGAAGAGTAAGGAACTTCCAGAACTGCATTTTGGAGGACTATTTCATTTATTTTGGTTGTGAGTAGTGTAAACATTTCGTTTCTATCATTGCTACGTTCTTTTTACCCTATCCTTCCGTTCAGTATATTTACTCTTAGTATATTGTTTCTTACTATGAATTACAGTTAATTGGTTGTGTAAAAGTCGTCCCTACTCACTACCAATATCTCCTCTGTTCTGTACCAATGTTAGATTCAAAAATCGTTTGTCATGCTGTCAGGTTTTATGTACACATAAAGGAATGTGTAAAATATAACAGGATTCTGTCCGGTTGGTTTGTCGTTTTGTGTTCTTCTATCTCCGGCATGGGACTGAGTGGACATAGGCCAGACGCGCATTTATCGACTAGACACCTAATTGGTTTTCGATAAATCAACCAACTTTTTCGCGTCATAACAAGTCTAAAAGTCTTGATTTCGATTCCGGATCGCACCGTGAGTGTGCATTACTTGAGTCACTACGACAGGACAGCTGCTTAGTGCTTCTTAGGTTTCGCTTGTTGTCTAGCTATAATCACTTCGTAATGTAAAATACAAAGTTCAAGGATCATCATAATCCTAATCCACATATGTTTTAAATGATTTCTTTTATTCTTCATTTTTGTGGCCATTTTCTTATAGACAATTATGTTATTTTGATAGAATGAGGTCAATAATTAAGGGTCAGCTGTATTTGATTAGGTTATAGTGTCTGTACCTAGATTTTAAGATCAATACGCCTACCCACTCAAATCAATTAAATAGATGGATTACAAATACACATACAAACAATTTATGTAGATATAACAATGAACTTGTCATTTATTGGGAATGATTGAACATCGATTTATTAATTGGTTGTAAGACGACCTTACTTCGACAAAGCTAGGCTACTAGTGATAACTGAAGCTAACCAAAGTTCGGCAGTTTGTCCTAATAGTCTTAGATCATTACCGAAATATCTAGGAGCTATCATTCTATCTATACTAGATAATTAATGTCTCTACATATCTATGACCATTTTACCCGAACTCAAACAAGAACATCAAAGTAAGCTGTATTCAAACGACTTAAATAGTTAAGTAGTAACTTTGCAGATTTTGAAACTGAATGGTGAGAGTTTAAACCTCACAATGAACAGCAGAACCCTCGCACATAAGAGCCACACTATGATGGTGAGCACCTCTTGGGAAGAAACTTAGGTTTAGGGTCTCCTATTGATTACTTACAAAAGCATAACATCAAAAAATAGTACATGCGATATCGAGCCATTTAGACCAACTACAATACTGTAACTTAATCGATAGGACTAGACTCTGTGTTACACCGTCTAATTTTTCTCTTTGTAAAAACGGCATCTTGGTTCCGTTGATAATGAAACATGCTGTATCCTATGCGACATCGGCAACCAAGAAACGCTCGCAATGACGTATCTCAGCTACTGGTTACGTGAACTTCAACTCCCACTGTTTATTATAAATAGTTTATATACTAATACGATTATTCCGGATAGTAACTAATATGTTGTCACCAGTGATTGCGTATCTTAATCCCCGTAATTTTTAACAACTTCGCACGACTGATTAAAATAATTAACGATAGGTGTATTTTCAAATAATATTTCCTATCCTTTTAACAGCCTGCATCCATCTGTAAATCTGTATTTCGTAGTTTACTTAAGAATATATATACTATAAAGTACTTTCAGGATCTCAAGCGATTTTCCCCATTTTTAAATTTGAATAAAGAAAGAACAACCATAACAGTGGATTCTGTTTCTGGAATTAGTCTAGCAACTTAAAATGGTATTGGCTCATGCAGGATATATTACTACCTCTAATTCACACTGCATGATCACTGATTTGTAACCCATATAATGAACGCCCAATCTTTCGGTGTTGATCGAATTCTATCGACCAAGTTGAAATGTGGTCACTAGTCTAGGTGACTTAACGTCGCGTGTACTGTGCTTGATATTCTATAAGCAGAAGACTAGATAAATATAGCATCAGCCATTTTTCAGTAATTAATCAATGTAAGTATATCATTTCCAAAACAGGTTGGTAACAGCCAAAATAGTTTAGCTGTGGTGCACCCTGCTCTGAAACTTGGTGACACGAATTGGTATTCAAAAAGAGAGCATCAATCTCCTCAAGACTCCAGGTACACTTTGCTGAGTGCTTACAAACCTAGATCTCAAGTTTCCAGAAGGCAACCCACTTAGTGAAATTTGTTAAACCACAACACCAAGTGTTTTAAATCCAAACGACATATGCTGAGCTGTCTTTGAAAAGTAGGATCTTTTGGAGAAAAATACACCAAGTAAAGTCAAGTATCAACTGACATATAATTCAACTGGGATGGTTATTTTTGTGGAGAATGGTTATTTGATTTGGTTGGATATATCACAGATTGATGTTGGCAGATGGTTAGGCGTTCGCGTCAAACTGAAGCCCCTGGTGCGGAATCGTGGGTGCGCACTGCTGAAGAGTTCCACACTAGAACGAAACAGCTGTCCAGTGCTCCCTTTTTGCCAATGGTACCCTGCCAACATCAATCTGTGACATATAATTCACATCATCATCAGCAGCAGCAGCAACGTAGAACCGGGCACAAACGCCTGTAGGTTCAAGTTGCCATACCACAATAGCACTACGAGAATATTGAGGTAACGTATAGACAGAATACAAGAGAGAAGAGTAAAGTAAAGATGTCTAGAAAATAACAATAGAATTTAAGATCTAGATGAGGTTAAAGAGTGAATACACTTGCGCCACTGTGACCGGTTCTGAGCCATATCACCTAGTGTCTCCAGCCATTTATTGCGATCATCACGCGGACCCCAACCAGGTAGTCTACATCTACCTACATGGCTTAGACCAGTAGTCAAGGACTTCATGGACTGATGCCATGTTTTAGTTTGGCCGCCCCTAACCTTCTTCCATTCTTCTTCAACCCTTGCCAACATCGCGCGACGGGGTAGACAGTGGTCGGGCATGCGCAACACATGTCCCAGCCATCTCAGTCGATGGAGGTTAATGACCCCTTCGACTGATTTACCGTGTTTCCCAAGAACCTTTTGTCTAACCTCAATATTACTAATCCGGTTATTCCATGATATACGAGCGATGTTACGAAAGTTCCTATGGTCAAATATCTGGAGACGACGCATATCTTGAGTTTTCATGACCCATGTTTCGCAGCCATATCTTAAAATGAAGCGGACGGCTGCACAGTACACCCGGCCTTTCGTTGAGACACGGATATTTCGTCTGCGCAACAAGTGCCGTAAATTGGCAAATGCCAATCAGGCTTTCTGAATCCGCGCTGAGAATTCGTCAGACACCGACCCACCAGGGGTGATGAGACATCCGAGATAAGTGAAGCGATCAACGCATTCAATTACTTCACTCCCTATAACTAATTTAGGGGAAGAAGCAGGCCAGTCCTGGAGTAACATTTTGCATTTGGAAGGGAAGAAGCGCATCCCAAATATGCTTGGATTGTTACTCAACGTGTTCAAAAGACCTTGAATGCTGTGTGCATCCTCACCAAATATGACTATATCGTCTGCATATTCTAAGTCGACAAGAGAGCCTCCTGGAAGGAGATTAATTCCTGAGGACTTAAAAGAAGTGAGAGAGATTTCTAACAGTACATCTATGATCAAATTAAATAAAAACGGACATAAGGGGCAACCCTGACGGACTCCACTTGAGGATGAAGTTTCTCGTGACAATTCGCTATATGCTCTGACTCGACCAGTGGTGACCGAGTAGAGTATTTATAAGGTTAATGTACTTTTGAGGCACGCATTTTAATGACAAACATTGCCACAAGACTTCATGGTCTACAGAGTCGAACGCTGCTTTCAAGTCAAGAAATACAACTATAGTTGGACGTTGGTACATATGTCTGTGTTCGAGGATCTGGCGCCGGGTGAATATGTGATCAATGCAATCCCGGCCAGTTCTGAAACCAGCCTGGTTTTCTCGAGTCTGTTGTTCCCTAGTGTTAGTTAAACGTCGGATGATTATAGTAGCTAATATTTTAGATACTATATTAGTCAAACTGACTCCTCTGTGGTTATCACAAGAGGATTTCTGTCCCATTTTGTAGACTGGAACGATCAGCGATCGAGACCAGTCCGATGGGATGGTGTTTAGTTCCTAGACTTCGGCTAGTGTATCAGTCAACCTGTACGCTAAAACTAGACCACCATCCTTAAAGATGTCGGTAGACAACATATCAGGCCCTGCTGCTTTCCCTCGTTTCAATTTACTTATGACGTTTGATTAATATTCATCAACTAGGATGGAAAAGAACAAAGTACTTCTCAACATGTTTAATCATAAAAATGAGCATAACTGGAATGTTTAAAATTGGTTCACTACTATTACAATTGCAAATCAATATTGACTATGCTAGCATAATATGAAATAAAAACAATCGTAGAAAAAATAGATGTGGCAAAATTCATTTAATGGAATATTTAGAAACAAGTAAAAAATAACTAATTTGTCATTTATCAAAAATATGCCTATCAGGATCATAAATAATTGTGAAAATTAAACAAATACAAGGAATACATAAATTGTAGGACAGTTGTTACTGTTTATGAAAAGGAACGATTTGTGGTCAAATTGAAGCCAAGAAAGAGGAAATAGTTTCAGTGTGGATATTTATAACACTCCACAATTTGTATTATAATGTATTATGCTTCAATTATAGAGAGCAGCAGGGGAATATGTAAACTAGCACAATATGAAAAAACAACAACTATTAGATCATCAATGCGCAGAAAACGCAACAGCTGCTCAAAGACCAAGTTTTCTGAGTAAACGATTTATTATAAAAAGAAAAAGGAGGAAGTGTATGTATAGCATATTAAACCGGATGTTACTTATCTAAGTATAAAGACATACAATCTGGAAGGAAATTAGGAAAAGTCTACATGTGAATTAGTGACATTCATGAATAATTTCTTCAAATAATTTCACTAAATTATCAATTCCAACTAAATAACCATCTTCATAATTACCGCATTGCCACTTAGAACGATGATTTATACGAATTCTATGGTCCAAAGGTGAGGGACTAGCTACTTTAGCGAAATCAATTAACCAGATATTAGCATAGCCAGATTCATCGTGAACAAATAATAACGATGAGCCAATGAACTGAGATGAAGGAAGGAGAGGAAAAAAGAGAAAAATTAACACATCGACAAGTATGCAAACCAATGCATGTAGAATTCTCAAGACAATGACCGACGGCACTAATAACTAGGATATGATGATAGAGGATATAGAAAATAGTGTTACATTAATTGCGTGCCTGGTCTGTCACCAAAATCAATAATCATACTTCTAACTGAGATACTTGTATGGAGATTGGCATCAGTTGATTGTTTGTATTTATCATGGATTATTCTCGGTTGAATAACACTTAAAACCAAAGAACAATAAAAGCTGTACTTTTTGAGTATACAGTTCTTCCGATCTTGTAGCTGATGCTTTCCCACAATCATCACTGAACTGGCATCCAATAATAGGGTTTCAACTCCAGTTAACTTTTTTATTTTTGAAAAACCCAAAAACAAGATATAAAGAATAAATGAATTCATTATATTTCGTGGCTACTCATCAGCTGTAAACATCTTAAAATTACATGGTATTTGGAGCTGGTGAGTAGCCATGAAATACAATTAATTCATTTTATTCTGCAAATCTTGTCATTTCGCGTTATACAAATTTATAAAGGAATGACGTTGTATAAAATTTGCAATATAGCGCGACGACTAGAAAGCTACCGGTAACTACTGTTTCATTTTCATATTATCTGAACTCCACCAGTCTCAGATTGATTAAGGTTGGACGACGATTTAGTGATGCTGATGGGTAGGCGTCTACGGCGAGTTCTAAAGGCTGTCCAACTTATTCCTGGTAATCGTGGAAGTGCATTACAACTAGAACGAAACAGCTGTACTGTGATCCATGATTTCTAATTATACCACCTAATCAAGATCTGTGGTGAATGCAAAGTACAAATTAAAATTAACCAATACAAAATCCAATCCAACCTGATGTTAGGTTTAAATAGACTAGTCCGATTGTTGAGTCAACCGCTTAACTCTCATACACATGTAATTTTTGTAAGTACTCTTACAAAAATACATAGTGCATAATACGGCACAAAAAACACGAAATAATGACAGGTTCTCATTACAAAATGTAAAAGCCTTTATTACTCTAAATTGGAGACTGTTACCGACTTTATACTGCAGAACAGTATAATGTAACACTTATTGTGTAGGATGGCCTGATTTAGTTAGATGACTTCATATTAGAGAGAATAGTGTAGAACCTGAAATAGCCTGCATCTCCTCTACACATTTTATTTTAACATTGAACACAAACACCTGTCATTACTTGTTAATATGTAAATAATTAGGATCTAGAGTCAGATGAGTAACTTTAAGAATCCATCGCAAAATTAATCATGATACTAGAAAAAATTTGAATGACGTGACATTAAATTTAGCACTGGATTCTTAGTGTATAACTTGCTGATGTTCAAAACGATGAGTACTGGGCTCGAGTCCCAGTGTGAACATCAATATTGGGATGTAGGTGCATCCCAAATTGATAAGTATCAAATAGAATGAAACAAGTGTCATGCATCCTACTATTAGCCATAATACAACTTTACTAGAAACTTGTAAATAAATGACGTTATTGTTTAAAAATTCCCATGCTTATTAAAAACAAAGACGTTTGAACGAAGAATATTCTTTTCGATAAATGCTCATCAGGTTCTACATTTATTGAAAACGTTACATCATAGAATCATAACGATATGCTCTCCTGATGTGGTTGACGAAGAAACAGAAGCGTTGCATAAAACCCTCAGGGAGAACGGTTATCCCGCAAAGTTTATAAGTAAACATGCCATTTCCAAAACAAATAGAAAGAGGTTTCAAACCGTAAGCAGAAAGCCGCTTTTCATTAGACTAGCATTCAGAGGGGACGCGCCCAGTGAAATTCTGACGTTGAGGCTAAGCAGTTTCATCCGGAAAACATTTAACGCCGCAAAAATACAACTGGTATTTTCTACCCGTCCTATGGTGATACCGAAAATAAAGGATAAATTACCTAAGCTTGCTACTTCATTTTGTATCTATCAGTTCAACTGCTCCTGTGGAGCAAGTTACATTGGCAGATGCTCAAGGAATTTACTCCTCCGTGCCCGGGAGCACCTTCCAGTTTGGTTAACCAAAGGAGTTGTCAGAAATATCAATAGCTCAATATTAGAACACCTAATCGAAACAGGTCATACGCGAGCATAGATAAGTCATTTAAAATAGTATTCTGTGTCAATAGCTATCTGCCAAGATCGGTTAGACTCAAAGTCCTTAAAACGGCAGAAGCGATAGCTATACGGATCATGAGGCCAGAACTATGCATACAGAAGTACATTCAACCCCTTCTCCTGCCATGGCCGACGCAATATCCGTTAAACCATTCTCCAATTTAATCACACGACGATTTAAATTTAGTAATGCATATGTGTCTTTCCCTCTTCATATGTGTATTTGTACCCTGTCCAAATACTACTCTCTTTGTTCACATATATGCATATTTATTATTATTATTATTATTATTATTATTATTATTAATGTTATTAATCAAGATACACAGAATGAATTTGAATGTCACTCAATCTTCTTTCCTAATTTTATTGACTTTACAACATCTTAAGACCGATCAAATGAACTGATTATAATTTTTTCTATTATTGTTATTGTTACTATTTGACGAATTTGGATTATCACTTACTCCATTTTGTAATTTCTTACCTATTCGGTTACATTTTAAATAGCATTCAGCCTTTGTCTAATCACATTTTGTCACTACCCCATCTCCTAGGTCACCCATATACAGAGACACCTATACATATATATTGGATTAATAAGCTTGTTGTTCATTTCAATTGTCGTTTACGTTTCACAAGTTACATGATAATGATGACTATTTCAACATTAACATTCGTATTTTACAAATAATCTGAAGAGACAAAATTTATATCCAAATTATCCTTTAGATTTAAATGATGTTATACCCGCCTCAGAACTGGCTATTTTTGTCACTGATAATTTTGAACTAATAGATGTAGAACCTGATGAGCATTTATCGAAAAGAATATTCTTCGTTCAAACGTCTTTGTTTTTAAATGACGTTATAGTGGTAAACCTCTAAGGATCCACTTATACCAATAAAGACTAATCAATTACTGACCTCAGTAACAATAAGTAATTAAAATCATTTATTAAATGTGAATAGTTTATTTTTTTTTTCAGGATAGAACATAGGACAGCTGGCACGTTCATTTAAATACTAACAACTATGGAATTCATTCACTAAAACTCAGACAGACCTAAGGATTAAGATATGTATGCAAATACCACTGCAAATGAAATTATGCTATGAACACTAAGCATAACTTTTGTTGAGAGATTAGCTATGTTTAAATGTTTGTGTCTTGACTTTATTTAAAAAGAACTAATATACTATACAACTCAAATCCAAAAGTAATATTTAAGGAAAGTTTCCAATGGTTTTATTAATACAATATTATAGTAATTTAGAGGAAATTAAAACAAACCTCATGCTTAGCGAAGAAATCAGACACTTCCAAAATAGTTCTGAGCTTTAGTAAACGAATTAAATAATTTTGCTATGCAAAAGAATACAAAAATCAAGAAATTCCCATTATTCGCTGTGAATCAGCAAACATAAATGTCAACTAGTACTCGAAAAAAGTATGTGAGAAATAAAAAGTCAACGCGCTCCTATGCCAAGTTGCAGGTGACGATGTAATTAGCGTCATCCTTAAATATGAAATACTTAAGGAAAAGAAACTTATTTGCTATGACCAAGCTCCAGATGGATACATCAAAAATTCATCCAGCTCCTATCAACATAGCTCGTACTATATCTCTCTAACAAATCTTGGCCAAATTCTCAAAACAGTAGATAGAAAAATGCCAAAGCTTCGATCCCTGTTTCAATTAGCAATGATACATATAGGTATCGGATGTGAGTTGAACTGGTCTATTTTTAGGTAAATATTACTTTGAAGTCTATACTTTTAATACAGTTCCAGAGTTAATTAATCGTTTATGAAAAGTAAAAAAATGTTTATCTTCGACAGGCAGGAAAGTTTGAACCATTGTTTATCCGTTTACATAATCATTAAAAATGACTAGTATCAAACACCCACAAACAGCAACCGGTTGTCAACGCACTCTGGTGGGCAACCAAAGTTGAGTATAGAAAATCTCAAAAAACTGATTTTTATATGCTTATTCTAAAGTTTTGTTTAGCCCGATTCTATGAGCATAGAGTCGATTGTCATATTTATACTTGCTAAAAAAATCAATGCTAGAATAAACAGCTCGATCATATTGAGACAAGTATCTTTATGAATAGATTGTGTCAGTACGTTAGATAAATTACGCAGATAAATTTCAGCCAAAAATCATCTACCTGAAAATAGTATTTTAGACACAACATAGTTTCTGAATCAAACAGCTAAACTCACAGAGCTATTAAAAATTTTAACTTGGAGAAAATCACCATTAATAAAAGAATCAAACTAGAATTAGATAAAACTTGTTCAAATCTAAGTTTTGTGATTTTTCAGATTTCGTTCCATAAAACGCCAAATTTTGTTTGCTGAGATTTTAAAGTATTCACTTTATAATCACTGTAATCATCAGAAATTGACGTGAGCATTAAATTCCCTAACTATTCTTCATTCTATAATTTACTCTAAATTGTTAATGACAGTGGCAAGAACTAGGTAACGTTAGAATAGGAAGTTACAATATCGAAGATACAACAAATCTTTAGTTATTCGTTACATTTAACAAGCATCTGATTTAGGTTCTGGGTTAGAAATTTTCTAGGGTAATAAATTATTATTTCTAAAGAGTCCTAAACTAGGATGAAACAGTTGGCCACACTTTTTAATTTCTAATGAGCCGTTAACTGAAATTAGTCTTTGATGATAAATTATAAAATCCATCAATTTACACCCATCTCCTCACTTACCCAATGTACATAGACAAGTGTTTGATATAGGGCAAAAGACATTGTACTGGTAAAATTGTATTCATTTCTTTCCTCACTTTAAGTCTTAAATGTCGTTTATAACTTTGCATTTTCTTAGAACACGTGTTCATTCTGCGTTATATTCTGACTGTAATATCATTTGCTTGTTTATTTTCTAGTTTCCTCACTAATTGCAGTGATGTGGAGTGAGGATGAAACACTAAACCATCAAATGATCTTATATAAAAACTATAATTACCATATTTTTTAATCTATAAGGAATTCAAATTTGTGTGATCCAAACAATAAGCTATTCGGTTAGAGAGAGCATCGTTTCTAAAAAATAACTGGTCCCTTAGGAAAAGTTCGCATATTTCAAAATGAAACAAAAGCATTTACCACGTACAGCAATTATTTTACGGCCTTGTATAAATAATTTACAATGATTTATGATTTCATCCCATTTATGTGTATGTTGAAAATCTCGTCTAGCGGATTCACCAGGAAGCTAAAATAAGTATAACAAAATAACATCTGTTTAAGAAAGTAAAAAAAAGGTAACTAACAATACAATATGTAAATCAGTCATAACGAAGTAGTCATATAAATATGTACGTTAGCTTAAGTTACAATACAATATTAGCACGACGTGATCAAATCAACAAAGTTGATCAGTTATTAACAACGTAGAATCTGGCATATATGCCCGTAGGTTCAAGATACCAATCCACTTTAGTACAACGAGGTCAAATTTACAAGAATAACACGACAATAGAATACGAAAAGAAAGGATAAAGGTATACATGGGAGAATAATGTAACTTAAGATCTAGATGAAGATAGAGAGTGAAGATACTTGCGCCACTGTAACGGGTTCTGTTCCATATCACCTAGTATCTACAACCATTAATTTCGGTTACCATGCGGGCCCCAACCAGGTAGTCAGCATCTAACAACATGGCTCAGAATAACCGGTTAAAGATATCGTCGACTGATGCCATGTTTGGGTTTGGTCGCCCTTACTCTTCTTTTATCTTACTCCAACTCCAGCCAACATCGCTCAGCGAGGTAGGCCAAAAAAGTTAATGCCAGAATGTAGTTCAACAAAAAGGAATGAAAAAGTGCACGTTAAGGATTAATGGAGTTACAGATCTAAATAAGATAAAGTAAATACACCTTAAAAACTGTGACCGATTCTGAGCCATGTCATCCGATGTCTCCAACACTCTGGACCCAAATAGGTATCTGTATCTACCAACACTACCCTGACCCACTGGTAATGACTCCATGTAGCATTTTGGTTCCATCGGCCGTAGCTTTCCTCCATTCTACTCATATACAAACCAACATCGTGTATCAAGGCAGGTGGTGTGTGGGTACACGTTATACAATATATTTGAGACTGTATAGATGAAAATATCAGCTATTAACATAATTTCCTTCACACACTTTCAATTAATTGATGTTATTTATGGTTGTAAGTCTAAAAGCTAATAGAATGAACTCAACAGAGTAAAATCTTAATTTGTAAATAATTAAAAAATAATGTTGTGTAATTTAATTTGATTACATCATGCCAATCAATTAAATAAAGAATAATATGTGTTATTGATTAGGCATACAATAAGTTGGTTACAAGTTAACATGTTTGTTTATTGATCTCACTCCCTTATGACCCTATTCGACTGAATTAAATGTGATAAACTAAAAATTACAGCTAAGTTTGTAAATAGTTATAAAGTTTTAAAAAAATGAACTTAAAAGTGTTAACCATCAGTCAAAACCATCACGAAGTTTGATATAAGTGTATATCAGCTTATTATTATACAGCACTAGCACGGATGAGTCAAAGTAATATTAGTAGCAACGTTAGTAAAAGACTAATTGGAGAAAATGAAGTTAGAAAAAAAAAGTAAAAAGTAACACTATAAAAGTTTATCATCTTAAATAGATGTTTATATGTATTCAGTATTGAGTCATTGCTATTTTTAAAACACTGGGTGAAAAACACTGATAGCTAAGAAGAAGTTTAAATACAATTAAGCCAATAATAATTGGTGGAACTGTTTAAGAACGATAGAAAAAACAGCTTGCACAATCGTATCCTACTCATTAAGCATCAGTTTATAGTCCCTAAATTACATACCCATCCTTATTGAAGATTATTATAATCTTCAATAAGGATGGGTATACAATTTTACATCATGGACCGACACCAGTAACGCAACCAGAGAGCACAGAACAGCTGATTTATCCTAAAATGGGACTCCACAGAAGGACACATCCGGCACCAAACTTTTGACTAAATCCACAGCATTTAGGGCTAAAAGTGAGCGCGTAACCTTCACACTATCAAGTTTGTATCCAATGTCTTATATTTCCAACTTCGGCCGATTCGTCATATTGTGGAACCATTATCCATTGTCATTTAGTCAGTCACAACAAAGTAGAATCCGATACATATGTGAGTGAGCTCAAGTAGTTACCTTACAACGACGAAATTAAATCAAAAAAGTTAATGCCAGAATGTAGTTCAATAAAAAGGAATAAAAAGGTGCACATGAAGGATTAGTAGAGTTACAGATCTAGAATATGATAGAGTGAATACGCCTTAAAAACTGTGACCGATTCTGGGCCATGTCACTCGATGTCTCCAAAAATTGATCGTTATTATCATGTGGATCTCAACAAGATAATCTGCATTTACCAGCACAACTCTAATCAACAGTCGATGACTTTATGGGCTGATGATATATGTCACACGCTCAACATGGTTGAACTTTAGTGTCCGAGACTTCACACTAAACTCTAGGACTTACCTCATAAATTTACTATAAAGCTTAGAATAGTTTTTAAATATACGGAGGTTGTGAAGATTGTCGGACTAAGTAATTTTACACTATAGACTGATATCAATTGTACAATCATTGAAAACTAGGAAGTACTGGACGGTTGCTCCGTTCCAGTATTAATGCAAGTCAGTGATGCAAAATTGGAAGATTTTATAATCTCTACAAATTACCTTTGTTTAAAGGTGTAGTAAATGAAACATAGAATTATGGATTGTAGGGTGCTATAACTACAAGGCTTAATCAGAATATCCTAATGGCACATTTTTCTGATCTCTTAACACTGTTATTACAAGATATATATTGTTTCCTTTCCACATGAGAACCAAAACCCAATTAATGTTTACCAGTGCACAATAAGTATTTTAGTTAGAAAGTTCAATGTATTTGTACCAGTTGGCTTGATAAAGATTGATTTTCCTTTGGAATTTAAAATGCACACATACTGTCAGTGAATGGTGTAACTATGAATAAATATACTCTAAGCTGAATGAGATCGATCCATTTTAATCATATATGTAAAAATTTGTACACTGAACTAAAAAAACCACTTCGATGAAGCGGCTAATGATTTAAATTTATATGATTATCTAATAATTTAAAACTGAATGATCGGGGTGTAAGTAATCGAAAAAAAACCACTAAATCATAAATTTATACATCAGGTATGTATAAAACGCCATACTTTAATTGCTTCAATACGAAAACCAAACTCAACCGTTGAGCTAATTGTATCACGCCACTGCAAATAGCGTAGTTTCGAAACACCTTTTTCACGATGTTCTCTTTCAGTGGGTACGTTGGGTGAGGTAGAGATCATTTTCAAATAGAGATCCTTATTTTTTCAAAAACAAAAATATTGAGTAATTTCATAAAAAATATAGTAATGAGTAAGAAAAAAAAACTAAGCACAGTGATTATGAATAAATTAGAGATGCATTAGGAGCTGCCAAACAACTGTAAAAATATTTTGTCCACTGACAAAAAGCAATCGGTTTCATGGTTATATTTCATGAAACGTTAACTAAACAAAAAAACCTAATTTGGTATTATTGTAATTCAAAGTTCATGTATGAAGCAATATAGAACTCTAATCTCATATTACGTTAGTGAGGTTGTCAATCGCTACAACTTTGGTCCTGTTATAGTGTTCACTGTACCCGTGTAAGATTGAAGCATTTACTTTAATATACGTGTTAGAAAACACAAACGAAATAATAATAAGTAAAAGCAAATAAGTATAACAGTTACCATCTTATTGTTAACAATAAAAGTAACATAAAGTACTCATTAGTACTGAACGCAGAGCACTCATATGGTTATTAAATGATGAACATTCACTTACTTTTCGAAAGTTTTCTGAAGAATCTGCAATGACTTCACTTTCTGAGTATGTACGTTGACCAATCTTGCAATCCATTACTGACGGTGATTTAAAATTGCGGAGTAAGTTTTGCATTTTTAAGTAACCTTTAGAGATACAATAACTGAGTTGAGGAATGAAAACATCGAATAAAATATGAAAACGAATGAAATTAACGCGCTATTTAGCTGCGATAGAATAAACTAATGTTTTCCTACTACAGAAACAA
The DNA here is from genome assembly GCA_034768735.1 of Schistosoma mekongi. Lineage (NCBI taxonomy): Eukaryota > Metazoa > Platyhelminthes > Trematoda > Strigeidida > Schistosomatidae > Schistosoma > Schistosoma mekongi. The sequence continues at coordinate 52,735,582 of CM068306.1, forward strand.
AATCCAGCTAGCTTTTTTGAAACACACTCGCTAGCTTTCTCCAATAAGCATTTAGTTCAAAAGGTTTTTAAGATAAATATCTACAGATATACACACAGAAAGCTTAAGTACACTTGGTAGTGTGGGGAAATTTATACTTGAAATTGAAATATGCCTAAAGCTCGATGACCAGTGGCAATATCAAAATTAGGTAGACAGTGGATCAAGAAAATGAGCATATGGTTAGCAGTAGAGCCCTTAGTAAACCACTACGCCGAAAACTCATCAACTATGTTGCTATTACAATGACTGATTTTGTCGCATGATTCTCCTGGTCACTGGTTTATATATACATATACATAAAGTAATGCTAGTGGATGAGGACAGGAATATCTTTTAGATTATTTAGCTTACTTTTGTCAATAGGAAAATATTATACCAAAAAGGATACGTTCACCATCAAGCATCTTCTCTCCCTGATACTTAGGAACAAATGATCTAAGTATATCTAACTGAAGTTGTAGCAGGCATTCGGCTTCACACTGGGAATATCGTTTTAAAACGCTCCCCTTACCGTTGGAAATTAGACTTCCTGGAAAAGAAACATTTAAAAATAATCAGAAGATGTGATTTATTTTAAATTGCCTAGGTTTCCTTTAAAACAAATAATAGGCAGAAAAAGCTTATTTACCAGTGATTTGGATGGAAAAAAAGTGACAAATTTGTTCAGACTGAATTAAACAGATAAACGCGGATCTTTTTTCGAGCTCTTCATTGATTAAGCATATTAGATCTGGAACAATGAAAAATCGCTTCAAATTGTTTATAGTCATGACTGCAATCGTTATCTATTCCAATATGAAAGCTGGATAAATTTCAGTTGCCTAGTTCATTGTTTGGTTGTTTTCTGAAGTAACGATAAAGGAATGACTAAATTATGCCGTATTCTGGATCTATATATCAAGAAATACCGTACATGACAATGAAGTCATTACTTCATTAAATTGTTTAACGCAAAACAAAAGTCGACCTTTGAAATTTTTTGTCATGAAGTAAAATATTCAGCCTTCATTAAATACTAATCAAACTACAGTTCCAAGTGCTATAATACGATTCTGTATCGATTTACGGAAAATGTAGAATGAAAAACGCCAAATTTAAAGGGATTAATCGGGCTTAGATATAGTAAAATAGAATTATGCATAATTTGTAAATGACTGGTTTACAAAAACAAAATAATACAAACAGCTGACCTGGTCACTTTATACGATAATGCTCAGTTTTGAAGGTGGATACTACTTTGCATTGATCATTATGATTAGTAGTGGGACTATATATCTGATTTAAGAAAGCTAAAAATAAAGGCATAAACCACCAGTAGTAACTGGGGATAAGTTTTAAACTAGTTAACCCCTGAATTAAAGGCACTATCTATCCCATAGGGATAGAATTGAAAACTTTTGTTTTTGCAACAAGCCATTTTATTCTAAACACTCGGTTACGGTCTCGTCTTTGATAAATTGTGATGAAGTCTTACCATCGATTTGTACAAACCGTCACTCATTTGCTAGTTCTTCCAGGAATGAAACTTTCTAAATTTTGACTACGTGCTCTGAACTGAATAAATTGCTTCGACACAACGAGAGATACAGAGAATGTTGATGTTGATATTAGAGTGTATTCATTATAAGAGATAAATTTACTGTTTTTATTTAGTTTTTATTCAGGTATATGCTATGACATCAAGCTGATTAGACCCGAAGAATCACCAACTAAGTAACATATTACAGACAAGAATTAGGAGGCATGAAATTGAGCATAGACTTCTTCATACTCAGTATTTGACGAAAACTTTGACGAAAAACTTGAACTTATGGATCAAACCACGTCATGAAGAAACACGATCGTACTAATTATATGCACTTTAACAAGATCGTACATTATACTGAGTTGCAGTACCTTGTTTCGGTATACAAGATTTGATTGAAGCCACATATAAGGACGAAAAAAATGAGTGAAACTTTGGTATCGCTAGTAATCAAAAGTAAGAGAAAACAAACTCATCGATAATAATGATAAAACGAGTACATCACCGTCTAACAAAAATTAATGTCGTTATGCAGACGAGCGCTCACTTTTAGCAAAGTGAAATTCTGTGTACACTTTATTACGAAAAAGCAAATAAACAGTGAACCAGTAAAAGGTGGTTGTTCATAACTTTGACTGTGTTAGATTGTGCTAAACTAACCTTCATGACCAGACAGTTGAACCCAACAACCATTCTTTTGTTTTCCTTTAATATTAGGGGTCCATGATAATGGTTTTAATAAATTGGTCTTCCAACTTATCTTGCTTAATTTCACCTGGACAAAAAGTGACAGATCAAACAATGACATCTTTGACAGCATTTTTAAGATATCAACCATTGAGTTTTAGTGCATTATGTAAGAAGAGTAGCCAATAATTAGCACATATACGCGATCAGTGTCTGTATCACTTCTATTATGGTATATTTTATGTGCATAGATTGTAGGTAATCATACCGATTATTAATTAAGATGACAAAACTTTGTACTTTGGTGACCCTATATATTTTCGTGCATGTACGTCCTGGTAAGGAACCCGGTTAAACTTCAAGTATTTACTTGACTATATGAATGAAAAGTCCTGATCACAAATAAATGAACGAACTATCGAAGTAGTCAATGACTATAGTCGGAATAACCAAGTAATCTATGGAATAGAATTGCAGAGTTGATGACATACGCAAAATAATAATGTCTAAAAACCGTGCAACTAAAAGTTAGCACATTTTAACCATTATAATGCAAAGATCACTTCAATAATGACATAAAAGAGAAAAAACTAAACTGAGATATCTGGTTAGAATGTCTTAAGGCAAAAAAACATTATCATTAAAATTTTAGCTAGTCATAATGTCAAGTTGACAGCCATCTTGTATTCCATGTAGCCATAATACAAAATATTTACTGTTGCTATCTCCAAATAGTCGGACTTAGCAACACCTTAAAAATATCTCCTTGAAAAATGAGATTACTTTAAAATAGGATGATTTCAAACTACTCATATGTGAACAAATAGTACTCAAGATGTTTGTTGGGAAGGCATCGCAACACGACAACCACTCACTAAATAATATACTTGGATTCGGAACGAGTAGCATCACAAATTCCATAGATATATTAAAATACGTTAGATAATGAGAAACTTTACTAAGATTAAGTACCAGTAAGAACCCACAAGTCCATCAAACGAAATTGATCGCATAGCTTCCATCAAACGTATGGCTTACTATTACCTCAGTCATGTACATACGACAATATAATGTGACAACTCAGAATTTGTTGTTTTATAATTCAACTGTCGACATTCCGGTGTAAACAAAAATAACGACAGCGAAGACTAAGTCCGCACTTAGAGAGACAACGACAACGCAAGAAAAGGTTGTCAAATCATTCTTTGCTATGCGTTTATTAACTACCAACTGGAAATGAGTAGAATGAACCACCAATTGGAATCAACAGTCATATAACCTAATAAACTCACCATATCTGAAATATCTCCTACTGAAATCCCATTTACAAACATGAAATGGACGGTTGGATCAAAAATGCCACTCTACGGAATCCCAACCATCAACGCGAATACTGAAAAGCCAAAGGCGTCAAAACAGCATCCAGTTTAAACATTGCGGTAAACAATATACAATTTCTATTTACTTATTTTGTAAAAGATTAACACAGATTTCAAGCTTTTCACTTTAATTTCTAACGAACAGAAACATGCATTATTGATGGTTTTATTTAAATTATCATGTGTACTTTGGTTTGAAGAGCTTTAAGTAATTGTTTTAATAAATTTGTAAACAGGAACAACACATAAGTGAACAGTATAATTCCTGCTCAGGTCTTCACCAGGCTCTACTTTAATATATAATAATATTTACATGCAGATATGGAAAATGTTGGGCTAATCAAAGTAATTTATCAAACAACAGTTGTACTGTGGTAGATGGATTATATAACTGTTCATCATAATCAGTAGAAACCACAAATTGATAGTATGAGGGTAGGTGAGCTATTGGCAATGGTGGTAACAATAAAACCATCCCGAATAAATATTTAAGCACAGGGAGTAGGATAAAAGTTGAGTAAGAAAGCGGACTAAGACAAATTCATTAAAATAATAGTCATGTGAAAAATAATGCCTCTCTATATACAGCATCCCTAACACAGTAGTTGAGCCAAGAGAGCTTGGTAAAAGGACTTCATATACTCCCAACACGCATCATAAGACTTTGTGTAAGTCGCCGCCAAATACACTAAACAGTTCAGTACCCATGCTCTATAAAGCGTCCTTAGTCACATACTTCACTCCTGAACCTGACGAAGGTTCTACTAAAATGGCTGGGTGAACCAACAGTACAAAAGAAACTAGTATGTGATTGTCACTCTGCAGGCGCTTAATATTGTTCGTCTAGTCGACTACCAGAAACATTCAAATCTCAGAGTAATCACTTCTTACCTGGCGTATAAACACTTGGAACGATTCGCTCTTAATTATGAATATCAGCAGTTATCCAGACTTCCGGATATACAAGAAAATTTACTGTAGGAGGAGACAGGTCACATATTCGAGCACTTAAATAGTAACCCCCTGAAATTAATGGGGCTGACTCATTGCAAGGACTCCAGTCACACCACAATTCTTTCGAGCCATAGTTTACTAGCCCCGAAGAAGTAAAGGTCACTTGACAAACACACCACACGTGAAAGCCTATGGACGATGTGAGAATAGAGCTAGATATCGTGTATTCCTAACGCAACCTTATAAAGAACCTTTCGAAAAAATTCTTCGGATAATTCTTCCAGGGTAAAGAACGCAACTGGTCGAAAGGTGTCTGGAAGCTCGAATCTAAAGGACTCACTGTAGCGAATGGACGCTCCTTTGTCGGTCGTTACAGTTTGTTTGGTTGATTGAAGAAATAGGGATGTAGAACCAATGGCTACTAGGAATTACATTGAATTCATTATAAGTGGGAGCAGAAACCAGAAAGGTATTTCGATCCAATAGACACTCACAAACTAAGTCAGGCTACTGCTAGACAAATCTGGCAGAGATATAAATATAGGGCTAAAAGAGCTTATTGAAACTAATCGTTACAGTAATTGATTATTCCGCGACAAAAAATGAGAGTGGAGAGGAAACCACCTGACTAGAGTTTCTCATATGGGCAGGTCGTCTGTCCTATCTCATTATGTCGTAACAACGGGAACAGCAGTGCCGGTGGTAAAGCTGCTTTCTATATACTTCCCTGCCTATTGGCACATGTGCTTAGACTTCCTGAACACTACAATCTCGAGGAATCTATTTGGCACTCTGTAAAATTTGCAATTACTAAATGATGCCTAGTTGGAGTTCTTCGCAGGATGCCTGCTAGTGATGTCTAGTAGGATGAGATTTGGGAACAATAAGTGGCTACTGAAGTTGAAAGTGTTCATATTCTCATACAAGGGAACATCAGTCTTCCAGAAATCAAGTTCTTTAACTATATATTATTAAAGTGAATAATTCATGAGAGGCCCAACTCCGTTAACTTGCTGAATATACATTATTCTATTCGAAAATGTTAAATCAGAAACTCGCTGGGGCGCTCTCAGGCGCCATCACGCTTGGATTCACTCCATACCGATAAAGAGTCCTGGTTATCAACCTTTCAATTCTAGCTAATTTAAGAGAAGATAGCCACCGCATCTTGTATCTCAACTTTACATGGAGAATGTAGTTAAAACACCCTGTTGACATTATACACTTGAATTACCCTCACTTTAACGTGGTTGCCTTAATTGATGTTTCCAAACAGAGATGTTAAAAAATTCGGATTAAGCGTGATATCAATAAATACCAGAATTCCTGCTGGGCATTACTCTTAGATCTACTAAATAGTCCGTTTCCGACTCTAGACCTGAATTTTTCCAGCAGCCTAAAATTGTACGTAATCATGCCTTTATGCTACTGAAGGTGAATTAATGTCATTGGGAACAGTGAAAAAGCCTGAACAATTATAGGCCTAGCAAGGTTTTTCAACAGACTAATAATTTATACAAATACTACAGGAAGGTAAGTCGTAATATCAAAACAGTCTAATCAATACGTATCTACACAACCCCAAGGGCTTATTCGGTCAAGGCTCTTCTATTCATCAGGTAGAGTCTTCAAGTTGTTTGTTCTAAGTGATCCTACAGAGGGTGATACTGAGGCTGTGGAACTCCATGCTACCTAATGTCCCTTAGTCATACGTACGAGAGTTTCAGTTTCTTGAGCTACAGTTAATCTAACTGAGGCAGTTGCATACACACGCAGGTAGGCCTTATCAAGATTCATTCCTCTGTCCCAAGTGAAAAGGTTCAATTCTCTTCAGTTCCTTCCCACAGCAAACTACTCACACGTTTCTGGAGTCTAGACGTTGTCTCGGACACACGGAGGCTGGCTTTTATTACTGCCATCCTCATAGTGGCTCGACGAAATAACCCTTAAAACACCATCGAGTAACTCTTCTTTCAATACTGTATAATTGTTGAATCCTCTTTTGCATTCTACATGACCATTTAGAACCCATCAATTTTCTTACATCTCAACAGCATGGTTTCAGGAAGGGCCACTCTTGCGTCACAAACTTACTGTCTGTAGTGGAAAACTGGACTAGCGTCCCTGATGGAAACTTTACAGTTGACGTAGCATATCCCAATTTCTCAAAAGGCCTTGGCCGAGCCAACCATGTTTATCCTATCCACACACTGGTACAAATAAACACTAGGCCTCCACTTCTAGGTTGTTTCAAGCCATATCCCGATAAACTGTATTACATGATAAAGTTCAATTACTTATAGTCTCAGACTTCAAAATGTCGCAGTATATTTCCTAAGTGTTTAGGCCAGGGACCACTTCTATTTAATCCACATATACGGCCCACCTTAACAAGAATCTCCCTGGCGAGCTCTATTTGCCAACAGTGCTAAATTTCGCTAGGAGCCAGCAGCCATGAGGATAGTCTGCAACTATAAGTTGATGTGACTCGACTCTAACGTGTGGTAGATAAAAATTGACTAAATTTTAAATGGGCACAGCAATTCATCTACAGCATAAAACTGGTCATACACACGCCCTAAATTATTTCCGTTTAATGGAGTCTCGAGTGGACAGTGACGTATGTGTCTTAGTCCCCATGCAACTGAGGCTAACTGAGGCAATAGTGTCTTCAGATCCGATCATGCATTTTTAAATACGAAATGAAAGCAGGGCAATAAGATGTTCCACAAAACCCCTAATATTTGGCTTCATTTACAGTATGGACTCTCTCTGAAAAGATAAGGATACTGTTAAACAAATTCAGAGCAGAACCATGACGCTTTGTTTGTGAGGTAAAGTTCGGACCATATGACTAATATCTGTCAACGCTGAACTATTATCCCTTTGAACTACAAGCTGCTTGCAGAGAACCTCTCAGTGACTTGTAAAGTCTTGCAATGCCACGAACACCCGTCGGTATATCTGTCTAGAGTGAGTTCTAATATTAGGGGTTACCCTAGTAAACACGAGTTGTAATTCAGAAGGTTGGATAGTAGGCATAATTTAATTCCCTTGACAGCAGACAAGTATTCAAATTTTCTACCGGTCTAAGTAGTACAGACATATTTCATACTGACTCCAAGAATCAACATAAGCGCTTCGATCGGTAATGGAATTCAGTACAACTAAATAACATCCAGTAGTACCAACATCGGACCTTCCTTAATACCACGTTATTTCTACTTTTCAAGATCCGACATAGTAATCATCATAAGTGCAATTCTGAAATTTCTTACTTTGATATGTGCACCAGACGGATTCAAAATAAACTGCCTCAGTAGCGTTGAATTTTTAGTGACTTAATTTTTTCGTTTCAAGAACGGCAGTCGCTTTTCATCCAAATGAAAAAGCGGAAACATTGTCAACCATAGCTCTTATAATTACTAAGGTATCAGAAATTCTGAGAACAAAAACATGCAAGCAAAGTACAAAAAACAAACATTCGACAACGAACATCCGCATACTTGTAAATGTAACCAGGCAATCACTAATCACGAAAACACGGCTGTGTAGTTTACACACTACGTTTAATTCAAATTGGTTTGGATTCATTGTTATAAAGTGTTTCATCCGGAAAGATGCTTTATCATATTTAGCTGAAAAATGTCACCATAAGCGATTTTGTTTTAGAACTGTCCTTTCAATAAATCGCATCACAAAATGAGTAATTGTGTAGGCTTCCTTATTGACGCTGATTTAATTTACCTTCCTCTTTGTTCACCTGTTTCATTGCTTGTAAGTTTATTGTTGGAAAAATTTGGAAAAGCAGTATGTTAGATTTGGTTGTATACTGAGTGTTCACACCAACCCATTAAAAAATTCTTCAGAATACTAAGATTTAAAAGTGACTAAGAAAAAAATAATATATAAATAGAAATAGAGCTAAATAAAATTCCGCAGCTAAAGCAAAATGGGTGAAATTAAACTATACCAACGACCTTGAGGCACCGTTTAGCCAATTAGAATGCACTGGTAGATAAAATCATTTTTATTATGAAAAACGATGAAATTTAAAAAAAATTACACATGATACAATGTTTTTACATGATTTATAAACTTTTGGAGGTTGGAGACGGGTTCATTGAGTTTAAATTCAAAATATGAGCGATATAGGAATTCATCCATATGGCTCCAAATCACGTTGTTTCTAAAACCTCTATAAGGTCTAAGAAACTCCTTGAAACGTGACCAGTATCCTTCAATGTTTTGTCTGTGAACACCAGTACTTGGGTCCACAAAATGTCTTTGGTGAACCACGACATGGTGAACATATCCAAGTCTACGAAGAGGCCGATATGCTTTCCAGTCGTCAGTATAAATAATGGATCCTGGTTGAACATACATTCGCATTATTGGTATCAGGGCCCTTGCAGTTCGACTTGGGACATACTGGAAATGTCCCTTTCCTAATGTTCGATCGTAAATTCCAAGAACCTATCAGTAAGTTTAAAGCAATTATTACTTACCCATTCGGTTCTCACAGATCTTCCTCTATTATATTTTCTCTTTCTAATAGCTGATTTATCGACTTCAACGATTCTCCCGATGCCTCCCAGTGACAGATTTAGCGTAACATGATTTCCGAGCATACGTCTCTACAGTGCTGATACCACTGAACTGCTGATACTTAGCTTACATCTGTGAGAGATGACGACAGAGTGACAGGCAACTGCATACTCCACAATACAACTAACATGCAGGTTTGCTTCAGTGTCAGTTTAGACTCGCTGAAAAACTACCTGTTCTTAACGATTTTTTTCTCTAGCAGCCACTTCAACGAAAGGTTACTCCATCTCGACAGTCTGTGGATTGTATTTGAGTCATATCAAGGCCACAATCACAAATGAACTCTCTACGAAGTAGCCCGAGAGCTTGTAGGTTAAAAATAATAGTGTCTTTATTGAAAATTACATTAAGCCGATCCAACGTGAGCATTTTGAAGTTGAATGAGCACGCGACCTTGAAACAAATACTTTGGTTCTCATTGGCCATCTCAAGTTCGTCGGCGTAGTTTAGTTTTACCGCAAAATAATTAAGCGAGATACGCGATTTTAAACAGTTGGAAGCGCACGTAAAATATTCATGCATATTATCAGTTGTTGTAAATGCACCAAACAGAACAAATTTTATATAAACTCGGTTTTGATTGATAAGGGAAGTAACTCACAATCACGTGATATTTAACGAGTTTCGCCACATTCAATAAACTATGGACGTGGTATCCAGAACAGAACTGAACTATATAAATTTAACGAATGAAGTGCACTATATATGTGACCAGCTAATTTTTGTCGTATAACCAGAGCAACTTCTAACGATTAAACCCATACGCAAGAATAATAATAGATCGGATGGCAGTGAGGGATGGAGTAAAAGTTATATTCGACTATGAGTAGAGCATCAATGAAATATCAACATCAGGTTGGCTAACTAGAAGGTTAGTTGCTTCCCACATGGTGTCGCGTCGTGATCTGATAGTACTGCATGAACATGAAAATTCAACTAGTTGTGTCCGCTAAAACAAAAATTGTCAGCACCAATGATGAGGTCCTATGTAACTTTGTATTTAGTTGAATATTTACCGCTAAACGTAGATATCCAAATGGAGTTCAAGATGTCACTGTACATACTGTAATAGGAAATAGGTATCACTTCGTTAGTCTAACCACAGAAGCTGGCTTGATAGCAATTACTACTGCGAGTGCGCATATTTAGCAGACGTTAGCAAAGCGTGACATCAGGCGTGCGGATTGGCAAGCAAAAACCAAAGTTACAGGGTCATCGATTTACATTTTGACAAATATTACTAATAATATATCTTAGTGTATGTTAATGAAAATGAAGTGTATCCATAATGTTATGTACTTCCTACACGATCATGTCTGTAAACTGGTATTCTCTTAAATACAAAATGCTATTTGAGAATAAAGCCAATATTATTTTTATTATTAGTTATTGCATCTAAGTTAATCAGCAAATATTTCTGCTTACTACGTCTGTCAAAATTAAAGCATACTCAAAAGTAGGCTTACTAAATTATATTTAACAGTAAATATTTACGGCTACAATATGATGTATATTAATATTGGTTTAAGTACCATAATGACATTTTTAATTAAAAAAAATCCTGGATAGGAGGAAGGTGAAGTGAAAGAGGTTGGCAGGTTGTTCCTATACGTGTGTTATACACATAAAATAATTAGCCAGTAGGCATCAGTACGGTTTAAATGAATATTTCACCAAAAATTAACTACACTTCAACTCCGTACAAATTAAAATTAGTCAACATTAAACAATTTGAGTAAAGTTAATAATATACATATTAGACACATCCGAAACCAATGGATCCCTGGTTTCAATTACCGGATTTACTCTTTTTCGATCCTCTATCACTCCAAATTTCATCATTATGGATAAGTTCATCTGATATACTTATTGCGTTGTTGTATAACATTTTTAGATTATTTTCCCCGAATAAATCATGTAATATATTGCGTTTTGTGCAATTTCTTTAATAAACAAAGTACACAGCTGAAAACTAAATTTTATCCAAAATTAATTTTGTCTGACGGCTAAATAAAACTAATTGTTGGTTTATGATTTGTTGGAATGAAGCAATGTAATGCACTTTACCCTTTTTGTAAAAGCGGTTACTTAAAATACTTTTATAAGATGGAGTTTGGCTACACAATTTATCCAGATGAGTACTACCCTAATAATGCAGATGATGAAGAAGAAGAATGGGATCGTCAAGCATATCTGGATCCTATGTGGGAAATACAGCAAAAAAAAGTGCCTTTTTAATAACTGTTTATCAGCTTATAACAGACTTTCACAGCGTGGTGCAATTCATATTTACGAAAAGTCCATACTTCAATAGAAAACATTGAAGAAGATTTTACTGACGGACTGAAGCTTATTCAGTTATTAGAGACTTTATCTGAGGAGCCTCTTCCGAAACCCGACAGAGGAAAGATGCGCTTCCATAAGCTTGCAAATGTTAATAAGGCGTTAGATTATATTGAAAGCAAAGGTGTCCAATTAGTCTCTATTGGCGCTGAAGGTAATAGCTAATATCATTAGGTCTACTGTCAGAAATCGTGGATGGAAATATCAAGATGACTCTTGGCATGATATGGACAATTATTTTGCGGTTTTGCATCCAGGACATAACTGTTGAAGGTAATCACTTTACACTGCTAACTTGTTGATATTTTTATTGTCACTGTATGATTAACGCTTGACTTGTATATTTTTGTATACTATGAATCTTTATATTTGGATTCTTATCCTGTATGCAGTGTGCTAATTTAAATTATTTTCTCACCAGACTTCAAGCCAGCAGAAAGATCAGGAAGCGTTATGTTCTTTGTATAAACTAAAGATCAGAGAATGCTTGGCTAATCTGGTTCCTATCCATTAGATCCACTGTTGCGTCTTGTCTACATTCTTATAAACTACCTGCTTGGATCATATATCCCATTTTAAATCTTGTAAATACGAAGGAATAGCTGGTCTTTCAAGAGGGTGATATTTTTCTTTGTCATAGTAAAATCTTGTTTATGAAGTTCACATTCAGTTCCTTTAAAGGAATAAATAAAACATCCAGTTATTTTGTTTTTTTACTGTAGAGATGTCTGCGAAAGAAGGTCTATTATTATGGTGTCAGCGTAAAACTGCTCCTTATAAAAATGTAAACGTGCAAAACTTTCATATGAGGTCAGTTTGATCTTATAAGTTGCTACATAATTTATAAAATCTAAGAGAGTCACTTTAATGGTAGTTCCATTTTTGAAACGTCAATGTGCAGGATACGCTCATTACTTAAGAGAGGTAATTAACATGACTTAACAACATAGTTTATTTAACAAAAACGTTATATCAATAACAATACTATAAGATAAAGTCAACTAGATGGTAACACATTGTCAACAACTTAACTGTGTGTGTAGTTATTTCTATGAGTGCGTTTCGAATTGTCACTAAAAGATTCAAAATACTGTGATTTTAAGTTTACAATGAAAAGTTGGAAGTAAATGTCCAAATCAAATTCAACCACTGCTACACGCTATTGTCTCGTTGAAAGTTCTACTTACGTAAATAAACACGTCACATTTTTCTTTCGAGTTTCTTGAAATTCATTTCTGAAGACTTGTTTTGTGGTTAGGACATAGATTTTAATCTTTTCGGTCTAAACATTTTATTTACTTATTCCTCCTGAGTGAACTGGAATAAAGGTCCGCAGTCAAGATTTTTACGCCTTATCAAACACGTTGCGAATTTTGATTTGACTTTGTGTATCGTCGCGAATATATTGGTTCAATGATATCAGGTCTTTGAAATGTATCACTCAGAATTAACCACGAACATTTGCACGTGAGCTATATTTTAAACAGCATAAGCTGGTTTAAAGCTGCAGTTAATACTTTTAAACCACCATAGATACATTTCCAGCTGTCTTAACTGTCTTTTTAAAACTTCAGTATTTTTGGAATTTATATGGTTTATTGGTGAACATCTAAATAATGTGGTCGTCTTCCAAAGACTCGTCACAATACTTCTAAAAGCTAGTTGTATATTTCAATTTGTGACATGTGTCTAGTACTTAATCACTATTTTCTCTTGAGCAAAAACATTCCACATTTCGTCTTTATTTAAAAATACACATTGCAGCAAAGATTTAATGTAGTTTCTGATAATCCAGACTTGACTTGTTGTTTTTGTTAGTCACTGATTGATTGCATTTGGGTACCATTGAAAATCAGCGTCACTGGACAGCTCATCATCTAAAATGGGACTTGTCAAGACCAGATACCCTCTACCCCACCCACAGATTTACATAAAAATCTTCTGTGTTTCTTGCCAAACGCCTTACCGTCCGAATTTTTTCTACAGGTTTAACTAACCTAAGCAGTTTCTTACTCGATCATCTTTTTCAAATCTGGAAATAATTTTAAATATCCGAATGATTTAAGTGATATTGTCTAAACATTTCACAGTCTAAGAGTACCTGTCATAGTTATGTCGTCAGCTAGTTTTTCGGTCAAATAATCTGCCAAGTCATTTCAATTTATACCCTAAGACAAATCACTTGTTCCACAGTGAGTGCTGATTTTCATAAAATTCAGATATTTTACCAATGTCCAGTTCTTACACTTCATACAGTCAAATCACTGTGCGGTAGTGGATAAATACTACTTCGTGGCTAAAGCCAGCATAGAAAGACTGCTCCGTGCTATGAAGATTCTATTAGTTCTCTGGTGTTTGACGTCAGTCCGAACTAAATGCTATCCCAAAACTATTTGGATACTTTGGCCAAAGAGCTGCAGCATGTTGTCTTTAAAATGTTTTATTTAGTAACAGTTGTGTATATCATATAAATGTCGTTTATTCCTCGTTTATAATTCATATATGCTATCCTTACATGAAAAGAATAATAAATAAATTAGCAGAAATTTGTTAATATTACTTACGTATCAAAAAGGTTGAATAGCTTTTCCAGTTTTCGTTTTCAAATATGTCAATATTTGTATTGTAGTTGGAAAGATGGTTTGGCATTTTGTGCGCTAATACATCGTCATCGACCAGATCTTATTGATTATTCAAAACTTTCGAGAGTAAGCCGTGAGCTCATTAAAAATTGCATGTCAGAAGCATTGATGCATGATTTTATTAACTAATATCAATGAATGGCAATAAGTACTAATTGTGGAATGAATAACGCATCCGATTTGGTCTGGATTAAATATTGTGTAAATAAGTTTATTCCACTATACAATTTGAAGAAATCTGTATTGCGTCATATTGTAACTAATAAGTTACATTTCTTTTCCAGGACAATCCAATAAATAATTTAAATTATGCTTTTGATGTCGCCGAAAAACACTTGGATATCCCGAGAATGTTGGATGCTGAAGGTAAATAAAAATTATAGCAAATTGCTGAGTTCTTATCTGTTATTACATGTTTGTTTTATATTACAAAGTGTTCTGGCATAGGTTTGTAAATTATCAGTCATTAGTATTTGCATATATGTTTCTTCAAAATCATTTCCGTGTAGATGACCAATTAGTACTTTTACTCACTAAAAACACAAATCTTGGTACAATAATTCATGAAAATGTGCACCACACAAGTAAACGGATATTGTCTTGATTAAATAAAGAAAAACAGCGGTGTAATTTAAAAAGAGGACCGAGTAAAAATACATAGATAAATAAGGATAATCCACAAAACACATATAATTGTGATTAAGTGATATCTCAATATTAGCACATCAAGTATCATTCATTTTAAATTACTCATATTTTTTTTCTGCAACGCCTTCTTCTTGTCTCGCTATTAATGGATTCACTTTCCCAATCAAAGCAAATACTACAGTATAGTAAAAGTTGTTTTAAAACTTGGGTTCATTTTGAATGACTCTATATGACTAATAGATTAAGTAATATTTTAGGAGCTGCAGGCCTGAGACTGTCTTATTCGGTGGGTTTTTTAAACTCAATGTTAATGCAGATTCTCTGGTCAATCTTGCAGAGAAATATTTTCACCTAACCCTGTCGTGGTATGTACGACCTATAAACAGTAAAATTGCCTTATATCAAACTTAAGCGAACTGTTTACATAGTGAAGATCAGTTGTTATTTATTATATTGAAACTAGCTACATAAAACTAGCTTTTTCCTTGAGCGAATGAATTACTATTAAGAGGCATTTACGCATACTCTGTACTGTCCGCGTTGTGAACTTGAACGTTGTCTAAAATGTGAATTGTTCTACGAACTGAAACTTGGCCTACATATTAGTGACTTTTAATAATCAATGCAACATTAAAAAGTTTGACTATTTTATTTAAAAGAATATTAGATAACCAAGTACAACATAAAATGTCCCTTTCCTTTTCGTCCTCTTTCTCTCTATATGTTAACATATGCCCTATTTAAAAAATGAATGTATGGAGAAATGATTTATAGCTTTGGTCTAACTAATTCGATTAACTTATTTGATGGAGTCACAAAGTCTGTGATTTACCGCTTATTTTTTTATAAGCAAATTGTTTTTCATGGATAGAGTGCAGTAATGGTTTTGTTTATCTGACTATAATCGATTTCACTAGTGTTCTTTCGTTCAATAATTTATAAAGACAGATCAATAGTGTGATGTGTTAGAGACAATCAATAATTTACAAATATAAGTCAGCATAAATTAGAATATCAAAAACACAATATTGTGTCAAGTTTGTTAAATTTCGTAATTTATATCACAGACACTAACTGGAAAACAGTTTGAAACCTAGAAACACTGGAGAGTTGTTTTGTCTTAGTAGGAGTCTGCTTAACATACTTGATACTAGGGCGAAGCAGTTGGCTGTTTTCTGGTTTTCAATGGATGTCTGGCTACAGTCAGCCCATAGTGTTGACTGTAAAATAAAAAGTGTATTGGTAACTGTTAAATAACAGGCACATTTATGTATCTACTTGAAAATTTATCCCCTCTCTCCCTCTATATATATATATATATATATATATATATATATATATATATAGATAGAGAGAGAGAGAGAGAGAGAGAGACTGGCTGTTTTTTATCTGCTTACCTATTTACGACCGTATTTGATAAGATCTAGCTATATTAGATTTTTATTAGTTAAGTTTTGAGTGTAATGCCAAAGATGAATCAGGCAAGTGTATTCATCTATGCGACTGTAAAACATTTTTCTTCATGAAACTTTATATTGTTGTTAGTGGGTTTTCAATCTACCCCACATGCTCTTGATATTATTTGTATGCACTCCTGCAGTGTGGTCAACAAAATGACTTTCGTGAACAGCTAGATGATTGTAACCATACTTTTCATGGGATTTGTTTGCTTATCAACCATCAATGTATGTAGCATATCCTGCCAATATATGCTTCAGAATTTTAGGGAAGAGCCTTTTGAAAAGAGCCTACTCAGATTTTTCTCCTTCTAGTTCCCTGTTTCATATTCAGAGAACTTACTGCAACCAAGTAAGCAAACTACTTACTCTCTCAACTTTATTTTTCTTTCCTCTTTTGTACTGTCTTTGGCGCTTGGTAACTTTATGCATGTAAACAACTTTTTTAATATCACAAGTGAAAATAATTGTCATAACATGACTTGAGAGTGGCTTTCCACGAGTTGCTAATAATATAATTGACAGTCGGTTTCTTGGTTTGAAGCATGCACCATGACTTTGAAATCCCATTCTCATTCCTAAACTCAACCTTTCCATTCATTTTTTTTTTAATAGTAGAACAACAACATTCGAGTATACGATTGTTTCAATATGATTCATATAGCTATTTTGTCGGTCTTGTAGTATTATATTGGCATAAAAACGGGAAAATTATCCGTCTCGACATTTCCTTTATAAGATCACTCTGTCTCTCACAATGACAAGCAATATGTTTATGTTTGCTTTTCGCCTATTTATCACGTATAGAAAGCCTTTAAACTAAACGCTTGTAATTTTTTTCTACTATGATTACTTATTCTTTTTTCCAGATATGGTGAACACAGTGAGACCAGATGAGAGATCTGTTATGACTTATGTTTCAGCTTATTATCATGCATTCGCAGGTGCACAAAAGGTAGGTAGGCATATAAGACACTTAAGTATTGCAAGTGAATATTGAGTAAATGGCTATAAAATGTTTATAAAATTGCGAATTATAAGTGGAGAACAAGTTAACGTGTAAAGTTTTGATTTGTTAGTTGAAATTATTACAGATAGATCTTTTTTTAAAGTGTGATATAATTTTTAAGATATTTTCTTTCATTTTCTGATGTCAGCAGAAGTATTGTTGTTCGATAAGTAATACTGGAAAACTGATTCATCCTAGTTTGCGGCCGTTCAGAAGTCAACTACTAAGACTTTATTAAAAATAAACTAATAAATTGAGGGTCATAATCATGATTGAGGGGTCCAAAGCTACGAAAACACATCTATCCAAAGTGGTTTTCAATGAACTTCCAACTAATCCCAGTTTATAACGAAAGCTACTTTCAATATATATTATATATATATATATATATATATATATATATATATATATTCTGATTCAGCTGTTTAGTAAAACAGGAAGCTAATTAGTAAACTCGAATATAAGTGAATAATATTTGTGCAGATTTCAGAAAATAAATATAGAACATTTTAGGAGAAACATTTGTTTCTGAATTGATTGTCTGACTGTTAGCATAGTAAATTTGAATAATCCATATAGTTGGATTAAGCAAAACTATATGCATATTTGTTCATATTAACTTGGGTTAACATTCTAATATAATAATTAGGTTAAGAACAGTATTAGGTTGAAGTTAAGTCATTAATGGCATGAATTTAGGTTACTAGGACTTTTGTATTTCAGTTAGATATTCTTTAGTATCATGGAACTAAATTTGCCACATACTTTATATCAATTCTACGAGATGAAATTAAGATGTAAAGTGAAGTAGTTGGAATAACAATAACCGTCATCTTCAGATTAATGATACTGTGGGCAAAAATTTGGTCTGATAGGTTCCGATTCATTGACAAGCGACAGATCTAAAAACTGGTATCCTATAACCAGGAATGACATCAAACCATGATTATTTTCCTGTTTATAATTTGTGTATAATCATATTGTTTTATTACAAAAAATTCCTTTTACCGACTAACGGTAGTACCTTTGATGTCACTTCATATGGATGTCCCTGTGAATAAGTCGGTTTCGTGAGAAACCATTATTTGGGTACATCGTATCATTACATATCATCACACATTTTAGCAATCACAAAATTCCTTTGTTCACTGTATCCTTTTTCATAACATCGAATTAAATTTTAAAAATATGCAAAACGAGCTCACTTGTTGATGGTTTACATTCGTAAAAGCGTTTTACCCACCCCCCTGGTTTAAAACTGTTCAAACTGTCGGATCATCTTTTATTTAGTTATTCTGTCACAGGACCTTGAGGATATCAGTTACTACATTTTTTTGTGTCTTCAAAGAACATATTACACAAGTGTGGTAAAGCTGTATTAAAGTACCATGTCGCATGCTAACTAATTGATCAGAAACCAAACACTTGATCCGCAACTTAGGAAATTAAATGCACATACTGTTAATGCAAAACAATAGAATTCAAAATAGTACCTTTATGTAACTTATACGCGTGATTTTCTTTCCAAACTAATTACGTTTCTCAATGTGTGTGACAATTATTAACTCCCTACTGCCTAACGTTAAATTCTTACTTAACAAAGATTCAGCGATCTTACGCGAGTCATAGATACGCACTGTTTATGTGTACCATGCTAAAGCCAGTGCTCTCTGGTCTTCAAAAGTATTCCAGCTGAAGAAGAAGAATATCGACAACAAATCTGTTATAAATCTATGTAATCTCGATATATATTGACTTGTCAACTGTCGGGATATTAACTTTTATACTATCATCCTGTTCTTCACCTACTGACCGGTACATATCGGTAATGCGAAACACACATAAACAATAGTGTTCACTTACTGAAATAAATCATGTATCACTATTTTGACCTTTGTTGGATCATGTGTCTTCGATCAATATGCATTTGTATTTGTGTTGTAAACATGTGGGCATTTTTCTTAAAATTAGGCAACTAAACAATATCCCCTTATTTCACAACTGATCATTATCGTTCATTGCTTATTGCATACTTATAATGGCTACCTTTACAAATACAATATAACTGACAGTTTTAAAAAATGACTCCTAAATTAAGTATTAACATTGATGGCGGCAAAAATGTGATCAGAGCTAAGGACTGGACAAATAGGACATTAGTTCACTGATCAATCAATGTACGTATCTTAGCCGTATAAGAGGTCGTTCGAGGATAGAATTATTTGGTGATGATACTATAGAATGTGAGTTTAGATCTTATAGGTGGACCAAATTTTACTGATGTGTGTCAGAATTAAGGGCAGAGTCCATTCAAACCACCTAACAATGTTACTAACGAAATGAACGCAGTGGACTAGATTCTCATTCTGTTGTGCACTGGGTTTAAATTAGCAAGTTTTGTATCAGGTTTGAAAGTAAAAATCAACAGAGGTATATCTGAATGATCAAAAAGGGAGTTTATTGATATCGATGAAAAAAATGAGAATCCATGATATATCATATTTACAGAAGAATGAATTTATCAACGCGATTCATGTTACTGGATAACAACTCGCAAAATAGTATCCATTTTCGTTTATTCTGATAATTGTCTATTGCGTGCCTCATTTCCAAGTACATATTTGTTTGCATATCCTGGAGTCACGCTTAATGTGTGATTATTAGAAAAAGATCACTCGGCTTCCTAAACTTGAGGTAGGTGCAACAATATTCGAGTATGTACCAACTAAAATTTATCTGCTACACATATTTTCTAGCTAGTCTGACTATATATATTCCTTAATTTATTTTTAGGCTGAATCCGCAGCTAATCGTATTACAAAAGTTTTAAAAAGTAACCAAGAAAATGAGAAATTAATGCGAGAATACGAACAACTTGCATCCGACCTGTTAGCTTGGATACAGCAGCAAATGCCATTTTTAAAAGTAAATTATATTCGTCTTTTTCTTAGACACATATGTATAAAACTTAGAAGACTCATATACTATGTTTAATGAATACATGTTAAAGCTACAAACATTATTTCTTTTAACTTCGTTCTCGTTTTCTGCGTAACTGTCGCCACCAACAAATAAACAACTTCATAGTTATATGATTGTGTTTACTTCGAGCATCTGCTTTTTATTATTAGAGATAGTGTTTTATCACTGATTTTAACATACTTTTGTTATATCAGTCAGCGTTATTAATTTGCCATAATTTCATATGCTTGTATGGCTTTTCCAATAATAACTATTACAATTATCATTCTCTGATGCATACGCTCAATTGTACTCTAATTGTGTGGACTAAAATGATTCATATGCACTAAATAAATTTTATATTTGTTCACTGGATGATCATAGAGTAGTGACTGGTGTCATGTTTGTATAGTCCTTAATACTATTTAAATTCTATTGACTAATTTGCAGTCTCTCCACTTGTCTAATTAATTCTTGACGTATTCAATACTTTTTGATGTTGTATCCCAGAGTGTAAAGTCAAGTGTTACAAATTTTAACTCCATATCCGGCATTACTTCCTTCAACATGGCAGGTATAATTTGCTGCAAGCTAACATGAAACTTAGGTCTTATACTTCCTACTGACAATATTCAAATACTTAATAACATAACACTGCATTTGTAAAGCCTCTGATAAGATTTTATCGGAAGTGAATTTTTGATTAACTTATATTTCTTAGTATATATAAATATTACGAGACAAGCTTAAAACTCCATTCCATATTTCTTTTTTCTCTTGTCAAAATATAATACTTTCGTATATCAACATCCTACTAATTAGGTCCCAATAGAGCATATTTTCAGTTAGCAAGAAATACTCAATTTACAGTAAATACAAAAAATGCAGTCAATACATTTTGTTCTCACTGATCTTTCTGGTTGATGAATGATTGAAAAATTTTCCTTTTTTAGTACAAAAAGCAGTTAATGAAATGTAGTGAATTCTACCTGGGAATATTTTTATCATAAATGGAAATTTTAACAAACTGAATTCCTTATTCAATTTATGTTAATTATTTTTCTATTGATTCTCTAGTGAATTTTATGAACTTCGATAAATTGTTTTCCTTCACCAGAACATACGTGTTACAAGATGGAAAAAATATCGAGTCATGCTAATTAGGAAATCATTTTATCCGCTTTATACTGCAAATCTAGTATACCTTCTTCCTAATCAATCGTCATTCTTACATGTAATAAATTAAACATATAAATGACAAGTGACACTGTGTTCATTTTAAATGCCTACTTTATATGTAGCATGGGGTGGGTGGTTCGCGTATAAACTATTGATTAGATTGTGTTTCACGCTACCATATATTTGTGTCATGTAGAACTATTTAATCTTCGCATGATAACTGTATGCTTATTCTTATTGGTTTGGGTGGGGGGGGGGTGAATATAGGATCGAACAACTGATGGAACTATATCTGGCGCTCGTTCAAAACTAGATCATTATGGAGAGTATCGCGCTTTCGAAAAGCCTTCAAGATTAGAGGAGAAGATATTGTTAGAAAATACATATAATACACTTCAAACACGATTACGACTGGCAAATCGTCCGGCTTTTCTACCGACCGAGGGACGTATGATTGAAGACATTGACTCAGCATGGCGTCAATTAGAAAATTATGAGAAGGGTTTTGAAGTAAGTAAATTGAAATATTACTAAGTATTTTTATAACTGTTTTCTAACCACTTTATTAAAATAATGAGTCTGACGTTCTGCTACCACATACGTATATTTTCGAAATTGCTAATGTTTACCAACGCAACTAACTACCTGGGTCAGCGTGATATAGATGAATTACACTTTACGTTAACTGAGGTCAATTTTATCAATTAAGTTCCTTGAGTTTTGAGATAAAAATCTCAGGATATGTAGCTTCCGTATTTCCATTATATTTTTTTCAGCAAATAAGGAAGAAAAATAACCAGTTGAATATAGTTAGCTATATCTGCTAATTCTGTTATACACTTAACCATTTGTCGTGTTTGTTACCAATGTTATTACACTTCTCGGAGGAAATATCTCCATCAGGTAGTTAGATATATCTGAAAGGAAACCGCAAATCTGAATTTTGCTGTGACTGACACATGTTATTAAGGCGTACGCTAGTAAGCTTAAGAGAACTGATACTTCATGTGTGATTTAAGTTCATATCACCTATCTTCGTTGTCTGGGACGTAGCTACACTGCTCGCAGGTAACCAAAATCAGAAGAATCCCAACTTACACAAAACCTAGGTCCAGAGGTTCCCATTGACTACCTCGAACCATTTAACATTAAAACCTAGTTCAAATGATGTGAAGTCATTTAGACTATCACTCTTATTGTTACTTGATAGATAGAATTTAACCAGCACTGAAGATAAGACGAAATGGTGATTATCTGCTACTTAGTGCTTAGCTAATGTAAAGCATCTCTGCTATGATTACAATTTAATATATTGGGCTAGCTCTATGATGTGGTAAAAAAGAACTACGAATCAGTCAGTCAGTGACAGCTAACAACAACTTTACTAACAAAATGTCTTTCATAAAATTGGTCAGTATTGGCTTGACGTTCGACGACATCTTACCTAAAAAACGCTTACTTAGTTGTTTTACCTACTGTCTTGTAGTTTATTGGTTTCGGTTGGCTGACAGCTTGTTTTCAACTTCTCGTTAATCTATCACTAGGAGGAATTTACGACAAGGGCTGCATAACTTGAAAAATCAGTGTTTTACTATCTAAAGAATACATTGTAGTCAGTTTTCATCATATGCATAGATTTCTAACTTCAGTAAAATCTGGAAAATATGGTTAGGTTTGCATTTAGTTGGCAACACACCTGAAACAATTAAGACAGAACTTTACAGAAGAGTTTATATTTCCAAAATTATTTTAAGCGTCCCATGATTGATCATTATTTAGTTGTTCCCCACAAGTTTTTTTTTTATTAAGAGTCCAGCTTAAACAATAAGCCACGTGCTTTCGAATCCCCAACACTTTTGATAACGATTTTCCGAATCTTGAGATTTCTTTTCTAAATAGCCCGTTGGTTTATTCTCAGCTTCTGAAGCAGGAATAAATTGTTTATCTTTTTTATCTAATACACAAAAAATTGGTTTAGTCCAACACTGTAAAAGTATGCGCCATACAAGAAAGGTGATAATACTGTGAAGAATTGATTAAGAGAAGCACAACAAAAATAGAATAAGGGAGCACAAATAGTATATACTACGAGACACAGTTCATTTGGAAATGCAGTCACAAAAGTATTTTTTTTCAGTAAAGGGAAGTTGCCTCACTGAAATTAAAATATAGAAAAAAGCTACAATAGGGTCACCACTGGCTACTATTCTCAGCTATATTCCAATCGTCTTTAATCACTGAGTTGTGTAATCTCTCAAACTCCAACCTCAGATTTCTCTTAAACAAATAAACGCCATCCTTATAGAACTTTCATTCCGCTGAATTTTGTAATAGGATGACCACTTTCTCGGCTGTTCTTATTCAGTTCCAACAATGGAAAATGATGTTTCATACGGAAGCACTAAGGATGACTTTCACGAAACATGGTCGAGACATTGAATTAACCAATCAGTCAGTCAGTCAGTCAATCAAGTCTGTTATCCTTTGTGTAGCATAAGCCACGGACCAGTATTCTCCAATCAACTTTGTTTTGAGCCCTCCCTTATAGTTCTTCTAAAGTGCTAATCGTTCTTTTCATGCCTACCCCTAACTCCCAGTGCAATAAGTCCCTTGGTCTTTTACTTTTCCTTTGACACTGAAGTTGATATTTAAAGATTGTGGCACTAGTTGAGTTTCCAATACTGCTACCAAGCTAACACATCTTAACATCGCTACCACAAACATTATATCGCCGCCGGATATGAGCCGCACAAGCACATAGTATATCCTTTTCTACAGCTGTTCTGTCCTAGTATGAGACTCTCAAGCATCACGGACTGATGTTCTCACCAGGGACATGACCCAGAAGCATCATATCCTGTGGCAAGCGCTTTGATATAGGCACCATTGAAATAGTGTTAGTGGTAAAATTATAGCTTCAGTACGACAACCATGGCTCGATACCTGGTACGGTCGTGGTTGTGTACTGCTGATAATTCCAATACCACAACGATATGCCTGTCCAGTGATCTTTGGTTTCAGTCATGCCTATCTGAGACTAATATACAAACAAATATTATACAAACAAAATATTATAGGGTTTTTCGGATTTTTTGGATTTCATAAATTACTTAGACATTCTTCTAACTAGTTCCAATAATTAGCTCTTCCTACTATAATGAGACTGTCTTTTTTAGGATTATTCTTCTTTTTAAATGTCTATTACTAGTTTATACATTCAAGAAACATTTTTTCATTATTTCCTTCGGTTGCTTATGCATAAAAATAAACTTGGGTGCTTTCCTTTTTTCTAACTCTGTTGATTTTGTAAGTCTACTTTCCTTAAACTAATGTTCAATAAACATCACAGTGATTAATTCAAATATGGCTTTGATAGATTAAGTATTTGAATGAATGACACTGATGTCCTAATTTCTTCCTAATCTCCCAAAAAATCTCTTATATGAAATATTAGTAGGAAGCATGTCAGGTTTCATAGTATAAGTGTTTAAGTACATATCATTCTGTATTGATGTTCAGTGTAAACTAATATAATAAAGATTAATGACTACGCACATATTGTTTTATAACATAACGTCAGGGTAAACTTAATGTACGTAGGCGTTTTTGCTATTTTGTGATAGCAATATCATCCAACAATTGCATATATTAAAGACAATGTAACATTCTGTCGGTTATGTAGAAAAAAGATTGTCTCAATAGTTTAGTGTTTTTAGTTTATCCCCAAATGGTTTTGAGTGATTTTACTGTTGAATAAGTCTGAAGTGAAATTATTGGGTAATTGCTGATTTCGAGGCTTCACATAACAACAACACCAAGTAACTAGGAAGCTCTAAAAAGTCGCTTTGTTCTAGTGTGGGAGCTCTCCCCAGTAGCCAGTAGCCACAACTCCACGATTGATAGAACACTGTCTTTGCGATGACTGCGTAACCCTTAGAACACTGAATTAAAATTAAGTAACTTAAATCCATAACTTAATGGTAAATTTTCTGTAATTTTGATAGCTCACCAACTAATTTTAGTTAGGTGAGGTGGGAGGTATGAAACCACCTTGTAATCGTGATAACTAACGCAAAAACTAGATGGGAAATTAATAAACTTCGTCAGTGACTTCTCCCTATCTTTTAATTAACTGTTATATATATATATACGCTCATTGTTACGGTGTCTTAAATGATCTTAAATATTTAGATTCTGATTAGTCGCCATTTGCGCTCAACGTTCCTACAATAACATATTTCAACTTGGTACTGCAATGAAATGAAGAAAGTTGTTAGGAGTTCTATCCTCGAACGTTCAACTAACTATGATTACAGAAATAACCAACGTTAATTTTAAGTATTCATTAAGTTAGATTGTGACTAGCAAGCAGAATCCAGGACGCATGTCTCGTTCTATTTGGGATCCATCGGCTGGATGTACCTGCGTCCCAATGTTGATGTTCACACCTGGATTCGAACTCAGTTCTTTTTTCTCTAAATGCCACCGCGTTCACCACTAGACTTCTAAGTCCAAACAGTCACACTTGTGCAACGGGTGTATACGTAATTAGGATGAATTTGTATCTTCCCGGTAATTTTGTTATGGCCTGAATCTGGTTGGTCTCTGTTGCCATTTGTACATCCCAATCAGATTGCCTCGATATCAAACTTAGCCAATACTTGTGCTTCATCGCTATATCGAGGCAATCGGCTAAGGATGCATATATAACAACAGAAACTGACAAGATTTAGTCCATAACAAAATCAACGGGAAGATAAAAATTCATCCTAATGTTAATTTTAAAGTTTATAGAATCTGTTCAAATCTACAATTTTATTTGTGTACATCTTTTAAAATAGAAATGACTGTAGCTACCCATGAAATGAAACTTGAACTTCTTGTAAAAATGTAGTATGCCTTATTATTGTTTTTACTGTGACATTATCACTATTACACTTTTATTTCACAAACAAATGCTCAAAATTCTCTAGTTATTTCCTTGATTTTTATTCAGAATTGTTTCCAACATAGATTTTACTTAGTCCCTGTAGTATTATTAAAATGTAGTATTCTTAGAATTCAGCAATGATGCTACACCAAACATAATCACAGCCGTGAAGTATCTCACTAAGAACTCAACAGTAGCAATATTGTATTATACCCCTTAGTAATAAAAGTACAAACGATGCGGCGAGAAGTTCAACCAGAAACATATATCAGATCATACTAATCTCTCAAACACTGATGAGCGTAGGAGGCGAGAATAGAACGACTAATAACTTGTAAGGGGTATGAAGGTCAAATTAGGATACTACACCATACCAATTAAATAAGGGAAATGAGTAGACAGGCACACAACACTCATACGTAAGAAGGGAGGCATGGATTACAACACGTAGTTTAATGTTTGTGTAGACACCACAGCTTACAGTACACATAAGTCAAATGATTATCTAGGTTTACATGAACTGAGTGTTGAAGATCACTGCAATCCTCTGATACTTTTAATCACTGAGGAAGTGGCATTTTTACCTATCTTGTTTCTTTCGTATCATAAAACAGACTTAAATTATTAGTTTCAAGCTCTTTATTTATCAATACCTCATAAAAGTCACACAACCTTGTACTATTATTTATGTTATTATTTACCTAATATTTGAACATTTCTATCACATCATCTTTTGTTGTTCTGTTTGCCCACGGAATGAGACCTCATTTACGACTGAAGAGCATAGTAATAATTTCTTTGAGAAATTCAGTTGCTAAATTTCGTACATTTCTAAACTCTTAACTGTACTTAATACTTGTTTAATCTGGTTTGCGTTTTTTTAGCAAGTTTGGGTTTTTACGGGATGGGGGTGCTAGCCCCATGCCCAACCCTCCTCCTTTACCCGGGCTTGGGACCGGCAGTAACCCTAGGAGGGCTACAGGCGGAGTTAACTGTACTTAATGTTTAGTGTTTATTTCTTTAATAACTAAGATGTTTTCTGAAAGTATTGAAATCCTATTTAAAATTCTATTACAGGATTGGTTAGTTGCTGAAATTAAACGACTTGAGCAAATTGAATATTTAGCTAAGAAATTCCGTTTAAAGTGTTTAACGCATGAAGCGTGGACAGATGGTAAAGCGAATGCACTCGCATTAGAAGATTATGAGGGTGCTAGTTTATCAACATTACGTGCTTTAGCACAAAAACATGCTTCCTTTGAAAGTGATCTAGGTGCTCATCAAAACCGTGTAGAACGCATTGTGGCTATAGCTGAAGAGTTGAAGTGAGTATTAATTTTGTAATAATGAGTATATTTTCCAATCAATCTGTCTCCATTAACAAGTTTTACCATCAGCAATATATTTTAGATATTCTACTGCGTCTCAATAGAGTCATCTATCTATGTAGTTTTACCTGTCGTCAAATTTTAGAATTTCTGGAAGTTTTCATCTACTTATGATAAGAAGTAACTGAAATTGTATAACGATGGAAGTTGCTGCTATGACATAAATAATTAACCATGAATACCTTTATCCACTCAACGTTGAGCTACACTTTTTGTGTAAGTGATTATGTTAATATCCAAATACTCAACTCGAAGTAGGTGGAGAATTCTTTGAAGCAGCTACGTCATTGTTGGGAGTCAAGTGGTTTTGTCGACTCAACAATTTGCCAACTAACATTCGTGTATTCAGAAAATGAGTTACAATAGTTTTTCCTTTAAAATGAAAATTGTTTATTTTCCGTTGTATGTGCATAAAATATGTAAACATTTTATCGGTCACATTCATAATGTATATTACTTATGATATCTGCAATGAAATGAGAATGTCTATTTTAGTAGAAAAATAAAAATGATCAGTTAGAAAGCATATGGCAACTATTTTTTCGTGGTATGAGACTCCTCAGAAGTGTTCACCCCACCAGAGATTGAACCCCAGATCCTTAAGCTTCAATGTAGACAGGTTGACAGCCAATCGCTATCCGAAACTTCTTGGTTTTCGATAATTGTTTGTATAAAATCAGTCTGTGGTCAAGGTAAGCTACAAAAACCAACACTATCCACAACTCACTATACTAAAAGAAACCTGGAAAATTAAAGAACTTCACAAATTTCTCAGTTGTACTGTTAGTTTTCGAAACTATGACTTCAACTAATTCTATGTGCAAAGCGGGTATTACTTGTACTTTCTAGTTTTTCTTCAGTTTACATAATTTACTAATTTATCTGTTTGTATATATGTATACTAATAAAAATTTAACTTTCACTCCATTCCATTTTAATTTTTATATTATATGACAAGAGCGGGGGGTGGGGGGTATTTTGTTACTTGAATGATAATAATCAAATCATTTGATATAAACATTCATGAATAAAAATAATGACCTTTCGTGAAAATCATATGTTTCTAATGAATTTTACTTTATGTACGATACATGATTTATATTATCAGTCAAAATGTAATTTTTAATCATGAGTGAAGAATTATGATAAATTACAGGTCTTAGTATTTTATTTCTTGTTAATTACAAATAGTTTGCTAGTTTATTATTTGAATTCACCATCGATTGATCTCAGTTAAATATCAATGAAAACCAGAAGACACTAGAAAATTGCTTCATTCTAGTATTAAACTCTTTGGCAATCCGCAATTATGACATGTTCTGGATTAAATTCTACTTCAAGTAAATTACGTAGATTTTAATTCGATACACGAAAAGATAATAGCTTACTTTGACTAAGTGTGTAGTATCATTAACTCCAACAAAAATAGCCTGGTTAAAAGTTCATCGCCGATCATTCTTCATAAACTGCTTTGTTAATGCATATGATTTGGTGAAAACAGTTGTATGTTATTATCAACATTAACCATGCAATGCGTGGAGAAACATGTCTCCTGTTCATGTAATGACTAGTGAAATATGTTAAGAAATAAGGGTCATTTAAAGTAATTCATCAGCGATAAGTTACTTTGATTAGGCTTGGTTTACGATACAGTATGAATATGTATTTTAAAAAGAGAGTTTATCAAAACTTGTGTGAAATAAACCCTTGAAATGATAATCATTAAGCATTACTTAATAAGTGTATGCATAATCAGTTTGAAGTTGCGGAAAAAAGATAAGAAAAAATTAGAGTTAGACGAACAATGGGCATACAAATTTATCAAAAGATCAATTTTGTATATGATATGTGACTACGTTAAAGTGGTATCATAGAGATCAGAATAGCACTCATAACCTCTAGGTCACGTTGCAAAAGCTGGCGTCTAATGATGGAATTTTCATTTAAATTAATTTGAAATACAGAGAGACTACCATCCAATGTCACTGGTGATAACTAAATTATAATATTTTTTTCATAGATATTTTTCTACTTTATATGCTCGAACTATATTCCTAGTGTTTAGTCTTTCTTACCGTCACTGCCGATACAATTATTTTGGCTCCTTTGCTATTTATCTTGTTAAGTTCATCTCATCGCGCTAATGCGATATTGTAACTTAGGTTTGCGCGTACTTTCACTGGACGCCATATTGTTTCTGAATAACTGACTAATGTCTTATATATCAGCTATTTCATGAGGAAGCATTTATTTGTTTATTTAATTAATTTAGTTCAATCACTCATATAACTTATTTAATTATTATCTCAAGTTTAATCTTACATACTTTTCAAAAATCTCATTTTTTTATTTTTGTTGTCTATAGCCAACTAAATTATGATAAAGTTCATTCTGTGAATGAAAGTACTCAAAATATCGTGGAACAATGGGATAATTTGGGACGATTATCAGAAATCCGTAAACGTAAAATTCATGTAAGTTAAATTAATATTTTTTGTATGTTTACTTTCATTACTTTTTTGTATTTGATGCATATGTAATGCGTAATTCGATTTATTAATTTATATGAACGCACTTTGAAATACCCACTGTTACACTATACATCATCCTAAATTGTACAACGCATTACAGTTATGGTCCACTGGCTCCAACTAACTCATTTATATTCCTAATTCAGGCATCTGAAAATCCATTGACGCTCTTATGTAGGAAGTGTCTAAATTAATTACTAGTTGAACAGTTCTTTACAAAGATCCAGAAGTAGCATGGAAAAGTAAAGTGGTACAAGGCAATATCACCCACTAAGATAAAGTAGGAATTCTGTCATTGGAAGCCTGTTGGTAGTACTAATGGCTAGGCGTTTCTCGCGAGACCTGAAGGTCCCTAGTTCGATCCCCTGGAGGAGATTAGAGCGCGCATTGTTGAGTGCCTCGGACGAAACAGCAGTCCGATGATCCCTGGTTTTCAAGCAACAAAATTAAATACCATTCTCCACAAAGCCACATAAACATATTTCGTTTTGCTGAAGATTATGACAATAGTCTATTTACAATTTTCATGTACTCATTTGAACATACTTCTCGGGAAAGCTTCTGTATATCTCGAAAACACCTCTAAAAGCTCTAAAGCGTCTGAAAATATTACATTTAATCACCATCTAATAGAATTTTCAGAAAGTCTGCTATAGCATTATCTCATTAGACACGACTTCTTGACTTAGGATTAAATGAACTATGATGATGATTTCTAGTCACGATATAACTGTAAATATCCACAAGATTTTTATGCAAATTCAACACTTAGCTGGGTAAAGTTTCTATTCTCCCATTCTGTTTCTTTATCTGAGGCTTAGTGGATCAGATGTCAGAGTTCTCTATACAGATCGCGATCCGGTAGCTTAAGTTGAAGCACAAAATTTATCTTTATTAAACGCTGACATGAAAGTTTGTAAACAAGTAACTTATACATAGCATTACACTATTTAACTGTATAACTGATGAGCATTATCCATATATTATATATGGTCACTTAATATATTAGTGCCATTACTTTTGCTTCACTATTAAACCACATTTTTGATGCTTTTTTTGTTTCAGAACTTATCAAACTTTTCTTTTTTTTATTTGTATGTGTGTGTGTGCGACAAAATCTGATCCGAAATCCGATTGGTTGTTGTTGTTTACCTGTAGAAAATGTCAGCACAGTTTAACTAATTCTGTAAAATTTATAGATTTTCAATCCACACTAAACAGTTAGTTCCGAGGTATTTTTGTTTAAACTGAATCTTCCTTGATATGAGTAAGATGTAAATGTAGCTTAATTGTTATAAATCACTGGTGGTTTTGGGCTCACTTAGTCTTCATCATCCGCCTTGTGATTATATACACATTTGATGTTAGGTTCTCCATTTTGTTTGCCTAAAAGCATTTTAATGTAAATACACATTAATAAATACTTGTTGTCATCTTATAATTATCAAGAAACAACCTTATTAATGAGTTTTGACCTTATTTTTAATTTGTTAAATGAAGGTACTTGCTCTTCGATGTATTTGCGACTCTGTATCGTTTACACCAGTCCCTTTTTATTCAACCGTTAATTGTTATGCGATCACTAATGTATTTCATTTTATATATTAACCATATTGAAGCTTTTGTTTTTAATGACAATGTTCGATCTGTAGTGGAACATTGGTATTACATTTATCGTTTACCTAACATGATGTTAGCTTTGACATTTTAATAATCGTTAACATAACTTTCTCCAAATGCATATAGTTGTTTCGACAAGGTAAATGTCATACCTCCTTCGACTGATATCAGGTGATTTCACACTATTTGATGTGTAGACTTTCTGTGAGTGTTAATTGGACTAGGTTTTCGCTGACTTCAGTTTCATCAGTCATGTCATGTTTTTAATCATATAACAAGTGTTCTATCAAAGCCTACAATACGTGAACCAATTCGAACTGGATTCGGTCAAGTTTAATAGAAATATTTATTTGCAATATTCAGGTCCATAGTTATTATGGTACAGATTAGTGTATCCATAGATAACAAAAGCTTTTACAAGCTTTAAATTCATTAAAAGAACATATGCAGATTTACTTATTAAAGAAATGTATTTCAAAAACCAAACATTCCAGTTGTTTCTCTATTGGATTTTATATTAGATGAATGTATAATTAATTAGCTAGATCTCAAGTAAGTAAGTAACTATATGTCCATATTGTTTTTTCTAAGTGATTGCATCCTTATGGTTATTCTATTTATAAATTTATTATTGTTTTGCAATGTGTATCTGACCACCATCCTCCTCGTCTCTCTACGCTGGCTGGGGTAGGTGTAGGATGGAAGAGAGGTAGGAGTGACTAAACCAAAACATGGTCTATGAAATATATTGACTGTTGGTTCAACCCATGTTGGTAGATGCAGCCTATCTGGTTGAGGTCTCACGTGACAGTTTTGGTTGGAGACATTGAGTAACACGGCTCAAAATTGATATAGTGGCGTAAATGTGTTCACTGTTTCTGTTCTGCCAAATGTTAAGCTCCATTATTCTTTCGTGCTTTTTTCTGTTCCGTTCCTCTCTACTGAACTATGCCATTTTAATTATCTTGTGAATTTGATCTCGTTGTGCTAATGTGGACCCATGCGTATCCGTGTCAGGTTCTACGTTGAACACGAATGATGAATTGCAATGTATTACGCTTTAATCGAATCATTTTAGTTATATACTACCTTACCCACTAGTCGCTTCACTAGAATTATGGAAGTTCCATTAGGCGAATGTGCAACTCATCAGTATTTCTTCTCAGTCTACTCGCCACACATTGATCGCAATTTGGATGGAGTAAAGTACTATTTTTGTTGAAGGCCACTGATTATTATTTTAAAGAAAGTTTAAATACAATCATAAGAGTAAATACAGAGATTGAATCTGTAGAAAACAACATTCTAGAGGCGTCTATGGAATCTTAGTATGATGGAATTTACTAATGATCGTTAACTCCAAAGTTACCATAATTTATTTCCCATCACATTGAATGTAAAATTTGCCCTCTCACTGACTAAATTGGTGGTTAAGAAAAATTAATCAAGGTTTAGTCCTATCTCATTTAAAAAATCTTATTAAATTACAGATAAGACTGTTTTATTTTGCATTTATTTCATAGTAGTATCAGACTCCTCAGTTAGACTTCCCACTACAGAGCTAACCTTAGACGTGAACTTACCCTGGTGATGAATTCAATACCCAAAGGAAACAGCTGTTTACTAATTCCTGTTTTTCATTGTCTATTTGGCTATAGTTATTTTATGGCGTTAACCACATAAATTAACGATCGCCGTAAAACCACTGTACTAATAAAGCTAACCATTTAGTTGAATCCTTATGTTTCTTAAAGTGTGATATTTAAAAAAATAGCCCTATCAAGCTTTTAAAAGATCATACCATTATGTCAGAAATTTTGAAAGCGTATATGGTTTATAAATGTCTTACATCTAAGTCCAGCTCAATAGTCCTTTTCGGATGCTGAGACATACATTTGCTAACACTGTGTAATGGCGAACGATATATGAGTGTATAGGTGAGGAGTCATTTTGTCTATTTTATCTTAAAAAGAATACCAAACAAGCACATTGAGCCAAGCGAGTCATCTAAAAACTTTCATCTGAGAACTCTCATCCACTTGCTAAAATATGTCAGACAGATTTCGTAAGATCCTACCCCACGGACCCATCCTAAAATCATTAATTTAAGCCAACTAGATGAAAAGTGAGAAAATATGATTTTGATAACTTTTTAGTGCAATGAATTCGGTACATTCAAGTGAAATATAATTCCCTAACATCAGTTCTTCACTTGTTTAGTTTACCTTTTAAGAGTTAGGCTAGTGAAAATTTTTGAAATTTTCCATATCCATGGTACTTTTTTAAATTTTAATGAGATTCTACTAAATATAATTCTTAAACTAGCCTTATAAATCCTTCTGATGTCTGTTGGTGTTTACTCTAGGACATGTCTAATTTATGGTACTTCAGGCCTAAATCTCGAGCTGAAACTCTAAATAAATCACATCAAAATGCATTCCTAATCTTCATGGAATTTATCATCATTATTTAATTAACTGTTTCCGTTAACCTAATTTAAAAAGTGAATCTGTTTAATTATAGTTAAGGGTTTTCGTCTACCAGTCATGGATTTTAAGGACTGGATTCGATCAGTCGGTGTTAGCACATATTCATCCTAAGAAGATTATATCAACAATAGGAAAATTCGAACGTTTACATATACATACCGTGCATACTTATTGGAAACACCAGTTGGTATATGGCTTTGTAGCTCACTGAATGTCGTACTCTCATTTGATGCGAAAGGTACTGAGTTTGAATCACATTATAAGTATCAACACTGGAGTATCGGGTATATTCATTTGACGAGCCCGCAATATTACTGAATACACACCCTAGACTCCACTTCCAGTCACAATCTGACGTTATTATAGCATGAATCACAGTTCCGGACTCAGTAGTGTGATGGTAAATTGATAAGAAACGGGTTGAGTCTGAGTCCCCCTGTGAACAACAACACTGTAACGTATGTGCATCCAGTTGACGAGTCCCCAGTGAGAAGAAACATAGTTACTAGACTTTGCTTACTAGCCACAACCTAAATTAATTCATTCTTGTGAAATACCGCTGTATCTAGGCTATCTACTCAAAATGTACATATGACGACAGTGTTTGATCAATTTCAGTCCACAACATATCAGCAGGAAGATACAAATACGTTCAAATTTTATAGTTCTGCTGTGTTTTATTTGGACTAATCGACCTATCCCTTCCCGAAAAGCAACATTCCTTGCTGAATTTTATTTCAAAATGCTATCCAAGTTATAAATTATAAATCGTAGGTAAATATTTATCCCTAGCTTAAAAACTGCCTTTATAATTGCATTAAGTTACATTTTACAAATTTTTTTAGCCTTTTGGAAAATTAGTATAAAATGAATGTTTAAAAATATATTTCATGATTTGTATGGTTTAAATATGGTGTATAAATAGACAAGAAGACTGAGCAAGAATTTAATACATTTTTTCTTTAAATAACTACCTTATTCTATTGTTATGGTAATTTAGCAAATCAGGCGACTGGTACATTTTTGATGGATTCACTTATCTGGCTCTCTCTCTCTCTATATATATATATATACATATACATATATATATATATATATATATATATATATATATATATATGTTTCACACACAGCTATGAAAGTTATATCTGCTAATCAGTGAGGGAAAGAAGATAGCAATGCCACGCTTCCTCACACACAAACACACGAGAAAAATACTGTTTACATATCAGGTTAGAAACGTGTATGTTTCTTGGTCTAAGTGTTGAAAGGTGGACACTAGAGTGGAGGCGGGTATCAAAAAAATACAGTTTCAATTCACATGTTGTAAATGAACATTTTCCCCTTTTTTCATATTTTTCATTTCTAATGTGTAACATAACAATTAGTTTGTTTCAACGGATTGCTTTTTTTTTAAAGAAATAATTATTTTCTGAAATTAAAAACTTTTTCATTAGTTCAAAATAATACACCGTATTTTATCATTCTGATGAGAATCAGTCAAGTTGCATTTTATTACTTTGTTGTATAGAAATACTTCCATAGTCATTACATTTACAACTTCAATGAGGGAACTTTAACAAGTCAAAGTCAATCTGTCGTAATATGTCTAGCTTATTCTAGAAGTACTCGATTATATTTCTAAGTATTTCTTGGAACCTTGTATTATTGTCATTATTAAAAATGACCCTTATTACACTTGAAGAGTATTTACTGCGTGAATGATATAACACATGGAATGTAGGTTTCTTCCAATTTAACAAAAAGATGAATATATTGTGTTCACACTTAATGTATTCCTTCCAAGCACTATATAGCACATAATCACAACAAAATGTAACAATCACTTAATAAAAATCCTTACATAGTAATAAATTCATATGTTCATCTAAGTTAGTCCGTTCATTTAGCTATATTCAATATAGGACATACCATAAATATGTAACAGTTCAATTTGTCAAAAATACATCTTAAACCAATAGAATAAAAGTGGAAGTCAGGGAAAAAATAGTTGAAAGTGTAAAGCTAATATATGAAATGTGAGCTTCGTGCTCAAATCAGTATTGGAAAATAAATGACAAATTTAATTGAGCTTCTGGATCGACCACAATAACGCATGCAGAGCATTAAACCACCGATTACAATCATTGCCAGGTCTCCAACTAAGAAATTTATATTTAGTTATATTGGTTTGTAGAGACTGGAATTCAGTTTTAGTTGATTGAACTCGTCAATGACTGATGTTAGTAGGTTACCGCTGGAAACAGTAAGGCACAGCTGTTTCGTCCTATCATGTGCACCCTAGATCCCGCCCCAGAGTCACTAGACCGGCAAACGCCTAACTCTCTGCATCTCACGGCCTGAACTTAATGATAGAATTCCATCAATTTGTGACACAATACAAGCGATTATCTTATGGGAATCATACAATTAGTAGCTATTGGGTGAATGATATATCTTCTTTAGGTTTCACCTAACTCTCCTCCAGAATACTTTTTGTTAACCAACATTGCATGTTATGAAACTTAAAGCACACCTTTATTGTCACTTATATTACAACTTCGAATACATCCAAGCTAATCACTAATGGTCTAGGTCTAATTTAACCGGGTACATGTCCAGTTTTCGAACTATTTCTATAACTGTTTTCAATTACTTTAACTAATTTAATGATAGATTGCTTAACCGCATAACTGTTGCC
The DNA here is from genome assembly GCA_034768735.1 of Schistosoma mekongi. Lineage (NCBI taxonomy): Eukaryota > Metazoa > Platyhelminthes > Trematoda > Strigeidida > Schistosomatidae > Schistosoma > Schistosoma mekongi. The sequence continues at coordinate 52,772,675 of CM068306.1, forward strand.
TGTATTTACACGAAACGTTTGGTTTTTTTCGAAATTATTTTTGTAGAGTATTTTAGATGTACTTAATCAAATTGACCATTTGCATTTATCAATCGCCAAACGTATAGCGGTATGTTGCTTTTTTCCACATTCTTCCTTTTTTATTATTGAGATAACAATTTGTTTTTGTACGCATTTGTTATGCATACATGGAATACCGGATAGAAGTATTTGGTACATAAAAGACTGATAGTTACTGTGTTTTCTTAACAATCCCTTGTGGTTACCTAAATCCTAAATATGTACTGTTTTATTTCAATAATTATATCAACTCAGATGAAGAAAACTTTGATATGCTTAGATATTTTGTTCATCAAAATATTTCGTATTTGAGGAGATGCACTTATTCCAACTTCATTACTCATTTTTAAAACCTTCCTAGATGACTTCGGAAGTTAGCTTTCCTTAACCGATTCGTCATTTTACACTATAATAAACTCGGCTACACAAATAATTTTCTTCACTACAGTTCATTAGTACTTATCCACATTGTGAACAATTACTTTAATAGCTCAAATGATTATATAGTTTTGCTGGTTTCATCAAAACATGATATGACAGAGTCCAAATCCTACTTCATCATAGTAACCTTCATGGTCCTTAGTGAAAAACTTGATCCATTTGAAATGTCATTTTCTTCAATCCACTATCGCTAGAAACCACCCATTTTAGTACTTTAAGAAGTGTTTGAGATTTTCTTCATAAACTCCACCCAAGACTTGTTTATTGGTGACTAAATTCGTGAGAAACTCCCTAGAGTTCCGGTGGGAAGCCATGGTAAGTGGAGTTCAGTCATGTCGAAGCGTTCGATAAATATCACCAATCGCAATGGATGATAGCAGCGTAATACCACTAATCGACTTCAGTTAGAATATGAATAACTTAATCTTAACTCAGTGATATGGATTTTAAGCCCATTTTGAGGGAGCTTTAGGGCTTAGATTCGAATCCAGCTGAAATCGTGCCAGCGTATTACTGAAGAATCTAATATTCAGACTAAACATTTGTTCAGTACTTCCTAGTTGTCTAGCCATATTCGATGCATGACATGATATTCCGAATCTAACAATCTCCTTAATACGTTGTCGTAACTTGGTATTATTGACTACATAGTTTTATAAAACTTTCTCAGTTTTTCTAATCTTCTGTGCTGTCTATAGTAACCAGAAATCATATATCTTTTGATGTGAAATATACATTTTTCATTCAATTCACTAGCTTACCTTACCATTATGAACTGATAACACACTTTAGCTTAAAAATCACTGTTTGATTTTCCTGCCATTTGTTGAAACTTGATTGATAGAATTTCAGTAATGTTTTGTGCAATAATGCCTCATTTTAATTCATCTGATTGCTTATACAAAGCAATAACCTGGTTACTGTTTGTTCTAGTTTCCGGAACATTATTCGACTTTTCCACCCTCTCCAAGAAGAATCCGTATCATACTTTATTTAGTACCTTTAAATTAGAAGTTTTCCAACCAAAAATATAGTTATATATGTACAAATTAATTTCATGTCATCATAAATGTTTATTTGGCATACTTGATCGTTTCTATTCTCATTTCTAATTATCATATGATGGGTATGTATGTATTGGAATGATTTATTTCATACTGTATGAATTTCTGGCTATGCAATAGCAAAATAAGTTTTCATTTCTTTCAGTATTTCAAGAATTGACATAATTTCAGTTTCACACTTTAAGAACATCTGTTTATTTATTCAGATGATAAGAAACTATTTATATAGTGATCAGTCAGTTGTAAATAAAATAGACGAAATTTAGTTGAAGTTTGATAAATTACACAACATAATTTTCTTCATCCTCAACGACATGATTTGTTAATACATTTTGATTGGAAGGGATTAGCAGTAACCCAATTCTTATGTTAGTTCGTACTCACTTAAAATCCTTATGGAATCGATACTCGTTATATCTCAAGCTTGATAGCTTGACTAGCCGCAGACAACTTTATCACTCGAACGCCTTGAACCCTCCCAGTTGCAAATTCAGAACACAGAAAACGAGTAGGCATGAAACTTTATTCCAGTAGGATAGAAAGTGAGTTCTGTACAAAATAATCGTATATTTATAGTTTTCTGAAACAACAAAATCAGTATTATAATCCCTCTCATCCGAACTGAGAAATTTCAACTATTGCCCAATCAGAGCACACCACATCGAGATTCTGGAAGGTTCTATTGATCAGTGATTGGATGGAATGTCTCAGGCCTCTTTTAATGGTTCTGGAGGCTTCGTCGAGGTTTCTGGGAACCGTCCCATCAATACTTTTCTTGGGAGTCAAACCTGCATCAACCATTGCCACTGTTTTAATCATTATCATTGAGCAACTGACCCTATTTTAAGTGGGGGAATGAGATGTTTATGGTGAGGTCAATATCTCCCTCTCGATTGCTTCAAATCACGGCATTACTTGACAAAACATAGTACACGTAATACAAAGTTACTTAAAATGCTGGCTACACCAAAGCTCGAGCAGTGGAATTCAACTATCACTAAAAATTAGGCATAAATAACATTGATCACTGATAATTGACCAATCAGTGTGAATACTAAAATGAATTTATAGCAAAAATAATAGTCACTAACGCGTTTTGCGTAACATTATTACCAAGAATTTTTTTCTCTAAATACCCAAATTATTTAGTTCACCCATCAAATATATCATGAGAGAAGATTAGTTTATTCGATAGCAAAACGAAATAGTGCTCAAGTACACTGCAACTTGTTTTAATGTAAGCGATAATACTTAGTGTTGAAAGTAGGCGAATGTATATGTATCGTATCACTCTAGATAAAACATAATATAAATTAAATGATATATCACTATTTATTTTTTATATTTGTCGAAGATTGATTTCGGTTGGGTACCACAAAAACCAAAGAATACTCGACAGCCATTTCATCCTGGTGCATGACACTTCAGCAGTGGATACCCAAAATCAAAACCAGGAGCTTTATATCTGGTGATGAACCCTTTACATTCATCTAGTAAATGAACTGAAAGTTCTGGTTAGTTGGTGATCAGTAAAAACACTGAAGATATCTTTAATCTAATAATATCCAACGTTTTAAATTGTCTCACTTTGTTTTTGAGGATTTTAGTTATTAAATTACAACAAAATAATCACATTATTATTTCTGTACACAAAATGATACGTCGAGGTATATTTTATCTATGACTTCATATGCGGTTTTAGTAGTCTTCTTACTGCATTTTTGTTTTTTAACCTAATTTATTCGTATTTAGCCCTTTAATAATTGGTTAGAACAAGTGCATGAAGATCTTCAAGATATGTTTATTGTGAATAAAGTTGAAGATGTAATGGTAAGGGATGACAACCATATTTATATATGCGTATATCTTACTTGTTGATTTTAATGATTAGTTTAAAGTATGTTTTATCTTTTAGCGATTATGTAGCAGCACTCTCTATATTCAAAGTATTCCTTTAATACTAAGTAACAAATTGATCACAGTTTAGTATTTCTGTTCAGCCACAAAGGTTAAATATTACATAGCCTATTCTGTTTACATTATATACCATATATAGACTATAATTGTGTTCTACCATGTGGCTATTAAAATTTAACAAGTGAAGAAAAGCCATGAAATTTTACATCGAAGTCTTGAAAATATTTATTGTAAATTGACTTAATAAGTTAGTATTCCCTTAACTATTTTGTCATATCTCTAAGCTTTAACGTCCGATCGTTGATTCTTCGTTTGCATCACAGACTGATTTTATAATCGTAAAGCCTAAAGATTCTGGGTCCATTCACTTTCAGTGGTCAAGGGTACATCTCTGGGACATTTTGCTTTAGGATGGAACAGCTGTATAGTGCTTTATAGCTCCTAGTAGTTAATATTTTCAGAATCATATAAATTTTCCTTACTATACCTTAACATTTTTATGAATTGAAAACGAAGCAACATTTTAAACACGATTTTTTAAAACTGCTTTTCTATATTTGTTCGTAAAACACTAGTCTCTTATTAATGGGCATGAAAATTTTAAGAAAACTCTTCCGGCTGCGCAGAAGGAACTAAATGATATAATCGAAGAAGCTGGCCAGGTGAAAAGGCTGATTGAATCGCATAATTTATCACCCAAATTATTAGAAAATCCATACACTATGATTAATTGTTCTGTAAGTTTGTTATTCTGTCACACTTATTGTTCTTTATATGACGAAAAACATCCTTATGCTTACTACCATTAATGCAAAAAATTTGTACATTTGACATTTATTTCCTAGAAAATTATGCGTCATCACGACAGCTAACAGAAGTAAATTGTCTGGATCCATATCTCAATAGATAATGTGGTGATATTTGTCACGAATCGGTTGTATTAAAGTTCTAACATGAACACCAACATTAGCATGAGGGTACATCTATATATGTCACAAATAGGATAAAATATGAATTTTGAATTTCACTTGTCAGCCGCAACCCATCTTTAATCGTACTTGTGAAGCAGCAATGTAGTGAGGCAATTCGCTAAAAATGTGCATATCAAAAAAAGAAACTGGTTGAATTCAGTCCTGTACAACACCGACGGGGTGATACAAAAATATTTGAATTATATTCTGACTTATTTAATATAATGTTTCTACCCTCTAATGTCAACTTTTTCACAATTTAAACATCAAGATTTCACTTTTGTCCTTTCAACGTAAATAAATAGATGAATAGGTGCAGTATCTGTTACTAACTTACTTTTAAGAAATAGAAATATGGTAAATAGATATGTGAAATACACGAATCAATCTCCTTTTTCTGGAGGAAGTAACCAAAACACATTCAAATGAATTTATAACTTTTAAATCCTATCTGGATTGAAATATATTAAATAACCCAACAAGTGTTCAGTATAATACCTTTACATGGATTTATTACACCCAGAATTTTTGTCATTTAAATATTTTATTACATAATAAAACTTTTAATTTTCAGGAATTTCTCCAACCGGCTTTTTTCGATTATTCACAATGACTTAGTGATCATTTAGAAAGACGTCACAAAAACTCAGTAACTTTACTATTTTCTGTAGAATAACTTATTTCATTGTTCTACATATAAATAGCATGGTGACGAATGTGGTATTTTTTTAGCTCCATACAAAGAAGTCATTTGCTGTTCAAAAAGTTCGATGCTAACTATTTTAGACTACTGAACTGCATGGTTGAGGTTTGTACCCACAAGGCGACATCAATCCTCTTAAGAATTCAAATACACCTTAATCACAAATTTCAAACAACACGAAACCTTTGTCTAGGGTTTATCACCAAATAACCCTAAAACGCTTTCCACTACATAGGTTTCTTGCTAAAAAAAATCTCAAATCAGTTGATTTTGTATGTAACTGGAATAGTGAGATTTATCAGAACTGTATTCCCAAAAGAAATATTGTCGTTCATGTTTGTGAAGGAATTAAAAGGCACATATTTTGAGATATAGATAATTTGTAGTTTCAGTTTTTAAAAAACTTTCGGAGGTGTTATGAACGGAAATGAAGTGATAGTCTTCACTACCTGATTTATTAGAAATCACAGACTAGAAATAAGTCCATGGTAAAATTGTGTTTTTAAAGGCAGTATTTTTATTGTCATGTGTACAAATCAAATATCAGCGTGATAAAGTATTCACTAGTAAAATAAATTTGTATTAGTAGCTTTTAATTTTGACATAGTCTTATTTAAATAGCGGTAAATGGTTAAAACTAGTTAGCAGAAGACTCTATCTGACTTTAATTTTGTGCTAACTAGCACTCATCACTAATGGGTACCTATAGTTTTCACTGAAACGACATTTTCTATAGGATTTGAATTCGTGTCACTCGATTTCAATCTAGTCCACGTTACTATATTATTTTGAAATGATTGTCATCATATTTTGACACTAGAAGAATGAGGCATTGAATGAATATTTCATCCTAGTTGAAATGTTTAAACAATACACACCTCTGAGCTCATGCTAAGTTGAAACATTGTATGAAAAGTGTAAGTGAAATCATAATAGAGATCTTGAGACATAAATACTGTATACTATATACAAGACATTTGAAATGACCCATTATCTCTTTAAATTTTGTTTATATTCATTAAACATAAACATTTCTCCTGGAAACAACTTCTTACAAGTGTTTATTTTCTACTTCATTCTTTTATATGAAATAATTTCAAAATATTTTTATCAAACAGAAAAAAACTGTTCTTCATTTTGACATTTAAGTAAAAAAGATAATAATCAATTTTATTCAGTAATAGTAGTGCTAATGTAAAAAAAAGCAACAACTTTCATGCTGTTCAGATACAAGCTGAAGGTACTAAATTTTTTGTATGCATAATATTATGTTTTAGGCTTAAATGACATGTATGTTAGATGTATTCAGTGCAAGATAAGGAGTGAAGAAAGAATGAAACCAAGGATAGAGAATATTTCCTTAGAAATTTAACCTATCCTCACTCTTACTGAATATCATTATCTTTCACATCTCTTCTTGTATATTCTTAAGGAAGATTCAATAGTTTATGTTGTAAAGAACATTTTAGTTTACTGTAATATTTAATATGATATAAAATGTAGAATCCTTTGTCACATGCATACAGTTTTGCAACTAAAGTATACATTATTTTGGCTACAGTATTGATGTTGATCATTACAATCGACGAGATGAATTGAAAATTTGTCTTAAGTTGCATTATATATTCAAAATTACTGTGTATACTTTGGTGTGCATGATAACTGACTGGCGATTGAAAACAGACAGAGCATATTAGTAATCTAAGGTATCAATAACTGTTATGAAAATATGAATAAACTGTGGGTATTTAAGTTGTTGAATTCTTTGAGCTAATTATTTTAGTTCCAAAAATTCCAGTGACGTTCCGGAAAGTATCGTCAATATTTATCTTTATGTAGAAACTGATAACATCCGAAACCAAAATAAGAGTTCTGCAATCAAGCCACCTATCTCAGAAAACACCAACAATAACATCCGTCTGATCTGCAAATCATCTATATCACTATGGGGATTGGGTGGCTACTCAAAATTATTGAATTCTTAGGATGCTTGGTGATTATATTGTATATTGGTCCTTTATTCTTTGTCACAGAAGATTTGGTCTTTATTATAAGACTGAATTTCATCTCTCAATAAAATTTTAGTTTTCATGTTTATCAATCAATTTTATAGAATCTATTGTTAAATTTCAACTTACAGACACAAATTGTGAACGCACTAATGCACTGAATATGAATTAACACAAACATAAAACAAGAAGTAAAATTTCCCTTCTGTATTTGTTAGGGCTAGGATCAGTAATAATATATAAGATCAGGACTTAATCTACAAAATGTAAGTTAAATTAGGAATACAGGAAAGTTAATTAATGACGTCGAAAACGGGGTATTCTTAGTTATTTCATTCACATTACATTACAGAACATTAATCCATATTTTTTGTATTATGGACTAGGTAGAATTCCTATCGTGTCACTTTAGTAGTTGCTTAAATTCGGCTTTATAATCAAACTTTACTGACTTCACAATATCCAATACTAAACTATTCCATATGAATATTAAATTCAAAATTGTAATTATTTTCCTATTTGTTTGTTTTTCCTGCCTGTACTCTCTATTTGAAATAGACATTACAATCTAGATGGGATTCAATGTATTCATTAATTGGTGGAAGGGATGATGCACTGCGTCAAGAACTTACTAAACAACAAGAAAATGATAAAATTAATAGTCAATTCGCCCAGTTAGCTAACCGTTTTGGACCATATTTAGAACATAATTTAGAGACGGTACATTCGATTATAACAAATCAAAAATTATCACTAGAAGATCAGTTACAACGTTTAAATAAAATTGAAGAAGATTTAGAAGGGTGGAAACCAACAATTGATGAATTAGAAAAACTTCATCAAGTAGGTTCACAAGATAGTATAGCTTCTTATCTACGTTTGTCTTACTGTTTTCTGCATTACTGGTCCATTCAGTTTATGATTCATTACAATCAGGTAATAATATTAGGTTGAGGTTATCTACAACTCCTTGAATGATTATCATTTTTGTTGTATCCAGCAATTAAGGTCTTTATACTGTTCATTTATTGAATGAGGACTGCATGCTACTTCGTAATTCACACTTAAGATTTCATTTTAAGCAGTTGGAGTTACCGATAACTGTTCAATATGAACATATTCAATGTTGTGTAGCTGAGTGAAAGGAATGGGTTTATTAAAAGTGTATGCTTTAAATGAAATGTTAAGTGAAAAAATAGTATACAGAAACCCCATACAGAGTAAATACAAAAATGACCAAAATTTCCGGATGTTATCCTCAACGGAAAAGTTGAGGATAATTTCAGCCTAAGAATACAAGTTGATTTTGATACTTACATGCACTCGTATTGCTTACAAAATAATGTTAGAACATTAGACAGCTTTCATTTTTTTAAACGCGTTCATTCATATGGATTTAAAGGGATTTCCTTATTACGGTTTGCAGTTTGAATCACTAACTAACTGTAGTTACACAACTAATAGAAACCAAGATACACTTTACAGCTGTTCCGTCCTAGTGTAGAACTTGTCAGTGGCGTACAGTGACGATCTCGCCAGAAATCGAGTGTACAACATTCATGACTGGAGGCAATTTTTGACGTCCAAAATATTGAGTTAGTATTCAATGGTTTACATATCTAACTTCATTCAGTTCTTCATATATCTCGCTACCATATTCAGTTATTTATACATATTCAACAACAGTTATCTGTGATAAGTAACCAGCAATAAGTACGAATCTTGAAATTTTATCGAAGATATTTGAGTATTATGAATATATTATTATTTAGAATCGTCCCAATCAAAAGTTATCAGAATATTATAAAACTTGTTACTAGTTCAAAAACCAGAAGTTCAGTCAACTTAACGAAAATAATTTCTGTCAATATGTACCAGTTAATTCTGAAAAAAAAAAACGATGAACTGTATTCATATGTCCCTGCAGTCCTAGTCTAAATTCGTGGCTGACATAATTCAGATATGTCTGGAGTTAGATAGTCACCAGTTGAATTGGATGATCGCTGCGTTATATTGCAAATTGATTGAAGTCTGAGTTGTATCTCTTGGTGTCATATCAGCAGTTTTAGTGGTAAAGTGTTTGTCCGGGTTCGACCCTGATTGACTTATGGACGTACATTGCTGAAGAGGCCCATGTTAGGAGGAAATAACTGTCCAACACTCATTGGTTTTAAAATGTACCCTAACTGAGGTCAATCTTATAGTGCCTTATCAGAAAACGCTAAATGCTTTTTCCATATAATACTCAAACTTCTCTGGACTCACATTGGTTTTTTCTTTAGGAAGGGATGGTTTTGTAGGCTAAGTAGAAATGGTCGACTTAACAATAATTAAAGAATATATTTTCTAAAAATATGTTTATTCTTCTATCTACTTACTATATATAAAATTGATTTCCATTTTATAGAAACAACAAGAATTTCTTATCACGCATAATTCTCATACGCGATATACAATAGAAACTTTACGTGTTGGATGGGAACAGTTAAAAACTAATATAAAATGTGGTCAAAATGATATTGAAAATCGTATCACAGCTAACGATTATCGTGGTGTAACAGAACAACAAATTGAAGAATGTCGTCGATGTTTTAATCATTTTGATCGACACAAAACACGTCGACTGGATCCATTAGATTTTAGAGCTTGTCTTGTTTCACTTGGGTTTACTATACCAAACAGTTCTCAAGTAATTCTTTTTCTAAAATAGTGATACCTAGAACATAATATTTTTCAATAAACATTTCATTTTTTTATTAGAGTATAACAATGAACTTATTTTCCTTAAACTTAGATGTTCTCAACCATGAACTCGAAGAACATGCTACATTTAGATGAAGTTAAACAGTTACCCGTAAGGCTTTCAGTGTTTAGGAACTATGACATACCCAGCATTTTCAAGCACTTTTCTGTTTATTTGGTAGATGGGTGTTGTCGTTTTTATTAATGATTTCATATTAAACCTTAGCTTTATTATGCCTGTATTTTTCATCTGGTATGTTGGGCCGCGTTACAGTGAACATGTTCATAGCATACAAATGCAGATAATTAGAACAGCCTGGGATGAAATCATCAGTAAAAATTACGCCATAATATTCAGAACTTATCCACCAAGTAAGTAGGTAGAAGTTCTGGATACGATTAATTTAATGATCAATGGAAACATTGAGGATAATCTCAGACGAGAATAGATGGAATAATAAATCTTTTGCGTCCTATATGAGCGAGAGAATTGTTCATGTGAAAAAATAAGTTTTCATTTAAAGGAAAGTTAATTTTTAGTGAATTCGGTATACAATTAGCAAAATAGAAATGGGGATGCGGATTTTGTTCAATTGTGAACTCGTCAAAAGGATGCACTTACATCATAGCATTTGTGATTACAACTACGGAATTCCAAATAAGATTAGATTTACACCCTGGACTTTACTATTAGTTGTTGCTATGTCGAGACATCCCACTCAAGATATCCATATGGCCACAAGAGTGGTCAATTCGACTCGTAAATATCAACGATCGAAATTTATGGACCCTCATTGTTTAAAGTCTTATTCTAAAATTACTACTAAATATCTAAATTTTGTAAGAACAGTAGTTGTGCTATTAGCAAATGTCAGGAAAACTAATTAGTTATTCAAATTTAGTCAAGTAGTGACTTTTAAACCACTGACATGTGCAAAGTAATTCATTAAATTCAACCAGCTGGGAGCGATCTGACCAAGATGTAGAATTAGTCTATTTTTCTGAGGCATCTTCGTAGGTGTCAGATTCAAGAGTTTAAGTGATACAGCTTAGTACTTCGTATGACACTGGTTATAATACCAAGTGATCATTTAGTTGGTTATCCTTCGTTTACCTACATAATTCTATTTTTTTACTGGTTTACTTTTACGTCCTTCGATTACACAACGATTCATATTATGTCGTTTAATGATATTACTAATAAATGTTTGATTCAAAATGTTGTAATACGATATCATTTTCTATTATGAAAACAAATATATAGATAGTGTAGAAAAGTATATGGACAGTATTCTTGTTAACAATAACAGATTTTTTTGTTACTTTTTTAACATCACTGTACATCTGTTGCATCATAACTAACATTTTTCCTAAACTTATTTAATTTGATACACAAGATATATTCATCTGTTCAAAGAAATAGAATTACGCTAGTTTCACTCTTTATAGTCAACATTCTAAAACATGATTCCATATATTCCCAATAAATGGAATGAAGTAGGACTTCAGTCAAATTAAGTTACTAGTTATTTATGTATATAAGAATTGTTACAAAGTTATGAATAATCAGGAATCACAATCTGTGAAGTTTACTTTTTATGTTATCGGGACTTGTATTGTTAAACTGTTGTCACTAAACATGAATGGCTCACACAATTTATATTATCTATCAAAACATATCTTATTCAAACACCCTTATTCATTATCACTCGTTGTAGAAGTGTATGCAACAACCGTATTACTACTAGAATAAGCTTGTATCTTCCCGTTGATTTGTAATGGACAGACTGATCAGCCTCTGTTGCCATATGTGCATCCTGAGCGGATTGCCACGATATAGCGATAGTACACTAGTAATATTTAAAGTCGGATTGTGACTTATGTATTATCGCTATATCGAGGCAATCAGCTCAGGATGCACATATGGCAACAGAGGCTGATCAGTTTCAGTCTATTACAAATCAATAGGGAGATACAAGCGTATTCTAATTATATATATACCCATTGCACAAGTGTGACTCTCTGGACATAGTAGCCTAGTGGTGAACGCGGTGGCGTTTGTCACTAAGCGGGCTGAGTCCGAATCCTAGTGTGAACATCAATATTTGGGATGCAGCTACATCCAGCCGATGAGTCTCAGATAGGACGAAATACGCATCTTGGATTCCGCTTGCCAGTCACAATTCAACTTCACGTATTACTGCTAGTTGATGTTCGTTTTAACTATTTCATTAAGCCAAGGTTATATACAGCGTTTCCAACGTTCATTAAGTATATTAGACTCAGTAATTTCGATTATTTTTTCATTCAATGAGTGGGTAAACGGTGCATATCAGGGTGCAATGTTCATTACATATTTCATTGCAAAAGAGTACCATTGTTCACAATTGTCGGCTACGAATTTCTCAAGTGTAACGTATACTGATATGAAGGATGAAAAGCATGACTGAAAATTACACTCCAATATGGAGTACTAATCTACTAAATGAATGGAAAAATGACTTAACTTCCTGAGTGTGATGTAATTAGTGGATGTTGTAAACGTTGGAGACAATGTCGGTCATTTGTTACCAATAAAATAATCAAATTGTACACAAGTTTATTTTAAATTTAGGTAATCTACCTATTCTGGTCGGTAATCTTCCTTCGTTAAACAATCTACAAACTTTATAATAGAAAAATTAGTTTAGTTAACTCCTTGTTACAATTAAATTTCTTTCACATAATATTAATTTTATTTGTATTATTAATTTATCATAGGGTGAGGCTGATTTCATGCGTATTATGAAAACTGTTGATCCAAATTGTACTGGTTATGTGACATTTGATGCATTCATGCAATTTATGTCACAACAAACAATAGAAGCTGATACAGTTGAACAAATGGTTGATTCATTCAGAACATTAGCAGGTGATACAGTAAGTTTGACATCTAACTTTTATTTCAGTATTTAATAAGATTTGACAAGTACGGTACTAAATGCTATTAAACTCTTTGATTAACTATGCCAACTCACACAGAACTGGACTTTAATCGACTTTTTGTATTCTGGTAAATTTTGGTATGGAGATTAAATCATACTACCCGACCAATGTTGCTTCGGATAACTATTTCAACGTTAAACAGCAGAACGAAAATAAATATATTGACTATAAACATAAAGCAAACTTGTTTCGACGAGAAATATAATAAAGGACGTTCGTACCACAAGATGACTGCCTCACAAAGCCATCAGTCAGAAAATACAGCGTTTAACGCTTAATAGTCGGTGCTTAAGGTTCGAGTTTAAGGTTAGACGACGGTTGTTTCTACGTTTATGAATGGGATTAACATTGTTTCCCCAAAGTCCCAAGACACTGATACATGTATCCAACTCTGGTGTTCCCGTGTTTCTGAATAAATCATTTGCATTTTTCGAAGATCTCCATAGAGAGACACATTATAATTAATCGTAACACAATCTCAACAACAATAATAACCTTAAGTCTTAATTTTCAAAACTTGTTCCCTTTAGAAATAACAATTTCCAGTCTACGTTCCGACTGACTAAAATCTCAACAAGGCCGTATCTAGAGTCACAAACGTCAGTTCTACCATTTTAGTTTTCAGTTAAGTACACTTAAATGAATATATGTCTTAAAAAAGTGGAGTGATTTTTGACAGGTTTCTTGATTTGTTTAATTTTAATATTTACATATCATTATATCCACTCATCTGTCTACGATTATAAAAGCATAAATATGCAGATGAAACTAAACGGAGTACAATGAAAACTGTCTAATAGATTTTGCAAGTAGAGTTCTTCAAGCTTTTGTACTGTTTTACTTTTCATAAGTTTCATCTTATAAATTACCCTCCCCCCCCACGACATTTACATAGTGCATGTCATTATTTTCAAATTATTCCATATTAATCAATTAGAAGAATAGCATTTCTTAATAATAGCTACTTTAAACCTTTAAATAAAGCGCATACATTCAAATCCGGCGCCACAAACTTGCAATTTGACTGGTGGACTTTTAAAGACACCATTTTAAATGTATAAATACCTACACATTTTTCTATGTATAAAATCAGTTGGAGTAGGAAATCAAATCTTATCTCATTAATACTTAATAGCAGGAGTAAAATAATAGTGTTATAATGTAAGTTCTGTTGAAGAATATCTGTGTAGATCCAATAATTGTGTTAAGTATCCAATTAATATTAAGTAGCCAGAATTCGGCTTATGTTTCAATAACTTTACAAACACATTTAATCTTTATAACTTTTTTTATAAGCCATACATTACAACGGAACAATTGAAACGTGAATTGGATCCTGAATTGGCTAACTATTGTATTAATCGTATGAAAACATACAATGGCCCAGGTGTTGCAAATGGTGGCGCTTTAGATTATACTTCGTTTGCAGCAAGTCTATACGGTGAATCAGAATTGTAACAAAATGATTAAAACTAGACGATTCATATAAATTAGCGAATAGAATTGGTCTTTCTTTTAACTACACAACAAAAAAGTCTTCATGATTCCGTAGTTTATACTTTCATCAATTTGAATATAGCTAGATTTAGTCATATACATAAATAGATAAATATATATCTACATATAACATCAAAGTAGACTAATTCAAAGGAGACGGAACGTGTTAGAAATTCCTTTCTGGTTGGCAAGATGGATTCCATAACCCTGATGAAAATAACATTCAATACACATACCCAACATCTTGAAAATAAAATCCCATTTTATTTGGTATTTTCTTGTACTTGAAAAATATTATGGGTACATGAAATATGAAAGTATATTTGACTAACTGTGAACATGATAATTAGCTCAGTTTTCTTAACAAAATATGCCAACTGAAAGCATTCTATTTCCAATCAGCTATCAAAGCCCTAGTAAATATAAAACTACCACAGTTTCGTATTGTAGAGTTAGCCCATCTTTGTATGTATGTATGATCAACATAGAACTTTGCACATGTGTGCAACGGTCCAAGTTGCCATACCTCAAAATCACAACAATATATTAGTGAAAGTAGAAGCTACTTCAATGATAATAATAACGAAAATAAAGAAGAGCAAACTTATGGGATATGATTCAGAGAGAAAGAATTGACGTGTGGAAAAGTTATGAAATAATGTTAAGCTCATGATTTAAGAGGGGGACAAAGACTGAATTCACCTGAGCCACTGTGACCTATTATGAGCTATGCCACGCAAAGTTTCGCGAGGACCTCAACCAGGTAATTTGCATCTACCAACACGACTCGAACCAGCAGTTAGCAGCTTCATGGACTGATGTTACGTTTTGGTTTGGCCACCCTTAGTTCTCTTTCATCCTACTCTTTTATCAGTCCTTATCACTAGATGAGGTTTTTGAATTGATGCCGATATATCTCCAGAGACCAAACTATCAGGGCTGATGAGACTTCCAAGATAAGTGAAGTGCTCAACTACTTCATTCACTATCTTTAGTCCAGGTGTTGACGAAGATCAGTCCTAGAGCAACAGTTTGCATCAAGATCGAGAGAAACACATTCTGAACTTGTTGGCTTTATTGTTTATTACTGTCACAAGATTTTGTATTATATCAGCGTCTTCGCCAAACAGGACTATGTCATCTGAGTATCCTAAGTCACTAAGTGAATTTCCTAGTAGATCAATTCCTGAAAAGTCAGAAAATAAATCAATTCCTATTATCCTTCATGGAGAATAAGCTGCCGACCAACTCTGTCCATGGCTTTCCTTCCCAGCTCTTCTCAAGTGCCATTCACTCTTTCAATATCTGCCTCCGATTCCCGACGCAATGTGTTCTTAAGTCTTTCTCCTTTCCTGAGGATTCCAAGTTAGTACTTGTCTTGTGATGCAGTTTGATGATTTCCTCAATGTGTGTCCCATGCACCTCTAGCGTCGTTTCCTAATTACTTTCCCTGCTGGATTTTGGTTGGTCTGTTCTCAACCACAACAGGTTGTTGTTGATGGTATCTGGCCAACGGATCCGAAGTATCTTACGTAGACAGCTATTTATAAATACTCGTATCTTCCGAAAGATGCTTTTCGTAGTTCTCCATGCAAGTTTCAGCTCCATACAATAGAAGTGTTTCACATTTGTATTGAAAACTTTGACTCTAAGTTGGCTGATAGTTGGTTTCAGTTCCAGATGTTTTTCAGTTGTGCAAATGCTGTCCTTGCCTTGCCAACCCGTGCCTTCATATCTGCATTAGATCAGACCCTCCTAGTTTATCCATGATGCTGCCCAGGTATGTAAAGGTTTCTACACCTAGAATTTCTCCGTCAAGTGTAATTGGGTTAGTGTTCGTTGTTTTGTATCGAAGGGTCTTGCTTTCCCATTGTGTATGTGGAGGTCTACTGCTGCATAGGCTACTGCTACACTGCCTATCTTCATCTGCATTTGTTACTGTGTGTGGGATAGAAGAGCCAGGTCATCTACAAAGTCAAAGTCATCTAGTTGCTTTCGAGTTGTCCACTGTATTCCGAGATTTCCTTGAGATGTTGCAAATCTCATGATCCAGTCAGCCACCAGCAGAAAGAGGAAAGGTGAGAATAAGCAGCCCTGTCTGACAACGGTCTTCATTTAGAATGACTCTGTGGGCTGCCCTCCTTGCACAATTTCACAGTGTATTCCGTCGTAAGAGTTCCAGATGATATTGACTACCTTCTCGGGTACATCATAATGTCGTAGAAGACTCCATAATGTCTTCCTGTCCACGTTGTCAAGGATATTGATGTAAAGTGGTGAGTTCCATTCGGCTGATTGTTTGAAAATGATTCGTAGAGTTGCGACTCGGTCGGTACATGATCGACCGTTACGGAATCTGACCTGTTGATCTCGAAGTTGGGCGTCGACTGGATCTTTCATTCGGTTCAGTAACACTCTGTAGAAGACTTTTCCCGATACTGAAAGTAGAGTGATACCTCCGTAGTTCTCGCAATTGCTAGGATCTCCTTTCATTGGTATCTTCATGAGGTGCTGTTCATTCCCAGTCTGTTGGCATCTGTTCTACCTCCAAAATCTTCCTGAATGGAGTGTGGAGCCTCGTTACAGTTATTTCTATGTCTGACTTCAGTGCGCCATCTAGTATGCTATCTGGCCCTGATGACTTGCTATTCTTGATTTGTCGGACAGCCATTCTCATTTCTTTGATCGTTGGTGTGTCGATAGTTATAGTAAGGTCTGTAGATACTGCCTCGTTGACCAGTAGGTTCAGTGGGGCTGATCTATTTAGGAGATCTTCGAAGTGCTCTACCCACCTGTTTCGTTATTTCAGGGGTCCGGTGATTGGTTTGCCATCCTTGTTTTTAACTAATTGCTCTGGTTTACTGTATTTTCCAAATAGCTTCTTCATTGTATCATATAGATGTCTTATGTTTTCTTCTCTTGCAACTTTCCCCGCTCTCTTTGCTAGGTCCTCCATATATTTCCGTTTATCGGTTCTAAGCTCGTCTTCACTTATTTGCTGACTTCTGCATGTTTAGTCTGTGCCATGGCTTTCTCTGTTCTTGTCCGGCTGTTATTGATTGCTGTCTCCTTATACGTCACTTCCTTAGATCGTACCCAGAGGGCCAACAGAGATATATTCTTTATGGAGGTGCCACTTGCGGCCTAAAACTTCGTGAGATGCTGAAGTTATTGCTCCGTTAACCCCATACCAGTTGTTCGCCATCGTACTTTCCTCTTCTCCTAGTAGATCGTGAAAGACCTGGAACTTATTCTTGAGGCCTATTTTGAATTCGTTGAGTGTGCCAGTATCCCGAAGAAGGGTTGTGTTAAACTTTTGTAATACTGTTACTCCAGTTGTCCAACGCTTTTTCAGTTTTCGTTTCATTGTGACCACTACTAGGTGGTGATCTGAAGCTATATCAGCTCCTCTCTTTGCTCTCATGTCTCCCATGGTCCTTCTGAACTTCTTATTGGTGCAGATGTAGTCATTTGGTTATCGATAGTGTGATCCGGTGAAACCCATATAGCTTTGTGTATGCGTTTGTGTGTGTTTGTGGTGGGGGAGTGAATATGGTGCCACTTATAATCATTTTGTTTAAAGCACATAGGTTTGAAGATCTCTCATCATTTTCGCTCCCTCCTCTCAGTCCATATCGTCCCATGATATCTTCATATCCAGTGTTGTTCATTCTAACCTTGGTGTGTAGATCTTTCCCGTCAATATGGTCAGGTCCTTGCCTGGACATTTCTCGACAATTGACTGCAGCCTAGCATGGAACCTCTCTTTGTTGTTTACGTGGCTGTCGTTGGTGTTCGTCTAGTACTGGATGACATTCAATGTAATCCCTTCCTTCTTTGTATTGAGAGATGTGTTGATAATCCTAGGTCCATGAGGTTTCCATCCTATAAGCACTTCCGTGCTTCTTAGGACAGCATTAGTGCTACTACTTTTGTGTGTGTGAGGCATTTTCTTCTTTGTGACCGGGATATAAAAGCACGTCTCTTCAGGATAACATTTACTGTCCAGCTCGTAACCAATCGGTTTCGCTTTTTCCAAGAATCTTCAGGTTGTATCTTTTTATTTCTTCAGCTATTTGCATACTTCTCCCTGTCTCCCACATCGTGCGAATACTCCATGTACCTATACTAATTGTTACTCTGGTTATCGGAAGGAGCATCGGCCTCGTAGCTTTCAAAGAAACTTGGCGTCACTTCGAAATGAAAAGTTCCGAACCTCTAGGGTAGAGTTTAAATGATTAAAAAGGTGTTTACTGGTTAACGTCTTTTTTAGCAAGGTTGTTATTTACGGGATGGGGTTGCTATTCCCATGGCCAACCCACCTTTATCCGGGTTTGGGACCGGCAACAATGCTAGGGTGATTCCAGGCGCAATTAAAAGTCATACAATGCGTGTTATTTCTAATAGTAAGTCAATCATGAAAATAAACGTAAATGGAGATAGCAGGCAGCCTTGAGAGACTAATAGTATCTGAGTAAAGAGCCTTTACAAGAGTTATGCACTTCTGGGGTACGCCTTTCAATGATAGGCACTGCCATAAAACTTCTCGATCTACTGATTCGAATGTCAAGAAAAATCACCATTATAGGGCTCCGAAAAGTATGTCTATGTCTTAAAACTTAACGAATGATGAATATCTGATCTATACAACCGAGACCAGGTCTGAAACCAGCCTGATTTTCTCGTATTTGTAGATCACGAGTTGTTGTTAAGCGTCTGATAATTATAGAAGCTAGTATTTTAGACACTAAATTAGTCAAGCTAATTCCTCTATGGTTATCACAGGACGACTTTGACCCTTCTTCATATACTGGGATGATTAACGATCGGGACCATACAGATGGAATTATGTCCATTTTCCAAACTTTAGCCAAAATACCAGTCAGCTTAATCGTTAATGTGGGATCATTATCTTTTAAAACCTCTGAAGCTAACCCATCCCGACCCGCTGCTTTACCTCGCCTCAGACTAACTATAACTTTTCAATTTCTGTAGTAGTCGGTGGATCTAAGTCGATTTTCCAATCAAGTTACCTGAAAATAGTAGGTAGTTGTGGAGCAGCTGAAGGCCAATTGAATTGCTTCTTGAAGTATCTAAGCTGAAAGCAGTTTAGCCTCCCATCTTTTTCTGAGATAGTCTTACTAACACTTAACTTTTTAACCCTAGTTGTACGTCACTTCCTTTTCCGTTTCTTTTGCTTTTGTTACCTAATACTGCTCACCATCGTTCCTGAAAAATTTTGCCAGTTTATATCTGACTTCTCCTTGCTCTTTATCGTGTTTGGAGCCTGACAGGATAAGTTTTCAGGAGTCCGCCAACTCAACAGACGTCGCCGAGACCCACTGATTATTCTTGACCTGTTGATTCAAGTTTCTGATATGTCACTGAAAATTCTACAGCTGTTTACATATTTTCACAAGCAGCATCTAGGTGGGTCGCTTCTTTAGGGTTGTCTAAGTGATTCTACAGTTGTTCCTGGAATTTAATCTTGTCTATTTCATTGCTGAACTGAATTCTAATGGGTTTTCCTGTAGTAGTTTTTCTCCGCCCAGTAAGATGAAAGCAAATGCGTGCTCGTACTAGTAATGATCACAATCTAAACATGTACTCCAGAAAGATCGGCAATCTTCTATCGAGCCCCTCCAACGGCGAGTGATGGCGACATGGTCTATTTGAATCCACCATTAACTAGGTGAAGGAGGTCGCCATGCTAAACGATGTCGCTCCCTATTCTTAGAGTTCGTGCTTGCAAGGAATAAATGACTTTCTGAGCATTCTTGGAGCAGACAATCTCCGTTACCCATTTTCTGAGTTGGAACACCGAAGCACACACCTAAATGTCTTTCATACTGATTCAAGCTACCTGTTTGGGCGTTAAAATCACTAGCCATGAGTACCAAATCTGAGTGTATAGCCCTAAGAAAAAGTTCAGAAAACTTTCTGTAAAACTCATCTTTCACTTTATCCGTGCTGCAGTTAGAGGGAGCGTAGGCAGAAGCAACGAAAAGACAACGGCGGGCGTCCATACCCTTCCGAGTTCTTACCGAACCATTTGATGGGACAACATAGACACCGCCGACAGGAATCATTCAAAAATGTGCCTGTCCTGCCCTCATACTTAACGCAACGCCTAAACCTCTAGTCCACAAGAAGTTGCTGTCGAGTCGCCAATTAAACGGAGGGATAGACACAACATTCATCAACGGCACAGGATTTTAATGACTTAGCTAGGGAGGTTCGCTGCCCATTTTGGCACAGGGTTCGTACATCAAATGCACCAATGTGAAATTTGGAGCTTGGTCACAGCAGACCCGGGGCAGTATTTCATGAGATAGAGTTGTTGGCTTTGATGGTACATGAAGAAGTTGAAGATAGGAATTTAGGTTTGGAAGTAAAGGTAGGAGAAATATTTGGCACAGAAGGAAGTTGATTCAAATGACAGTAATTCTGTGAACTGTTAGAGGTATGAGGGTGGTAATCAGTTCCCGGTTGCCCATACTGTGTAAGGATTCTTCTCCTTGATGTGCCTGAAAAGCGGATCGGGTTAGGGTTGATCTTAAAGACCTGGGAGCGTGACTGCAGTGTTCAAAGAGCAACCTCTTGAGGCCGGTCACACACATGAACTTTTTGAAAGAGCGTCTTTTGTTAAGGCCTTACTGCCGGAGAAGGAAATCCGTGAAGTAAGGTGAAGTATGCATTTTCAGGGTCGACCCTTTCTAATCTCACCCTTCCTTTGTGGGAAAGCAGCATTGCTGTTGTGCTGGGTGTCTGGGGAAAAAATCCTACCGCCCTCACACCTCTGTACAGCCAGGAGCATGGCTTTGCCCTCAGACCGTATTTACCACTCTTCAACGGACCAACCTGGCATGGTAGAACCTTCAGGAACGGTTGTTCCAGCCAGTATAGCCCGATCGAGTCATCACGATAGACAAGCCCGATCACCATGTCGAGGCAGCACCATGGTCAGTCTTTATCAAAAAACAGTCTAGCACGAATGTGCACTAGCTCAAGTTACTAAACCACATAAGTACGATGAGATGAAATAAACGAGATGCATAGAAATGAAGCCGAAATGATAATATTAGTAATGATGGTGAGAAAAGTTGAACACCGAGATTATAGCTTGATAAGACAGAATAAAAAGGGATGTATAAAGAGATGATGGAACCCAAGGTCTAAGGCAATACAATGAGTGAATGCATTTGTACCACTGACCGCTTCGGAGCCATGTCATCACCTAGCACTTCCAACCGTTGATCAAATTATCAAGCCGATAGCAACTACATAGTCCGTACCCACGAATGTAGTAAATGATTTTATACCATCTTCGTCTGGCCACTTATTTTCTACTACTCCGCGTAACACTACTCGTCTAAATGAATAATTAATGGTATGGTTATATATATATATATATATTCGACTATTCAGCTTGACAATGAATTCGTTGAAAAGAAATCCCTTCGCTGAAATTTATTTTTTTGGGGTGTTTAATTAACTTAGTAAACTGAAACTTATACAGAATCGAGATTACCCTTAAATCATAGTAAAGTATACAATCCACACTACTTAATAACTTAGAAATCTAATGTTAAATAAAGATAAAAAGCCTTAGTATAAAAATATATTTCTATTTCGTATATACAAAGTAATAAGAAATGATGAAAAAAAACTAAGAGAAAGATGAACACGCTTATGTAGTCACTGATAAAGGAAACGACCATAGATTTAAACGATTTTCTCTTGGTAAAAGTGTCAGTTTGCCTTTCAAAGGTAAAGGAAGCTCTTCAACCATTGGATTAACATCACTTTCTCCAGATGATATTGTACTGCCGGTAACTAAGACCGGTGTAATCATCACCGAAGCCTCACCATCACTTAAAACTTTCTCATCACAACTACTACTGTTACTCTCACTATCAGTGTTCATTAACGTCGACTGATGACGTGGAATAGTATCATTACAAATAGATTGTTGGACTTCTAACATATCTGCTGTACGCTGTTTTTTAAATGGATGTTTAAAAGTTGGTTGTCTAATTCTACGTTGACCAGATGAAGTAGCTATAATAGGAAGACTGGGATGTATGCTGACACCATTTGTACTGTCATAATGTGCCCGCCAATGTGAAGAAGGACAGGTTTGACCATTTTCGGAAACTTCTGTGATACATTGAGGCAAATCGTATGCACAAACGACACCTGTTTGGCTACCAGTAAAAAGATAACGACCAGTGCTAAAAAAGAAAAAACAAATTAGAAATTAAAGACTTTATTTGTTGAAACTTTAAAAATATAAATAGCTGAGGTGTTAATAATACTGTATTATTCTGAATAAAGGCACATTTTTATATTTGAACTTTAACTTGAATTTTCGGACTGAGGTTATCTGCGACGTTTTCGGAGTTCAATAGATGTATAGAGAATTTCTGGTCATTTTCTCTCTATTTTGTGAGAGAGAGCTGCATATTAATGTAACTTACGTTAAATGTTTCATTTTAAACATCTTAAGTTATTCCAAGCAGACCTACATGAACATGTCAGTATAGCACAGCCAATACGAATGGAAAACGCAAAAATAATGAAATTAGGACTGTAAAATGCATGTAATGTAATACGTAACAATCATCCACAACATAAATGTTAAGACCGCCTTACATAGCATGTTTAGTAAACATTTAAACGGACAACAGCAATTGGCAAAACATAATAGACTTACGGTTCAACATCAAACTGAAATTTCTGATGATTTTCAATACGTCGATGAATTATTGTTATTGGATTTATTAAATTTCTTGCGTCCCACACAAATATACGTGAATCCATTCGACCACCAACAAGAACATACCATGGTGCACTACCATTTTTACCTGCAAATGTTTTTTTGTCAATGTCACTTGAGTGACTCCAGACTGATGACTAAATAACCGGGTAATCAAATTACCAGGTTCCGAAAATATGCATACAGTACCATTATATGAACCTGTAGCGTAAATATTTCGACTAGGATCATTCAGGACACCGATACATGATATGATTCCACCTTGTATGGGTTTTTCTGTCCAGAATAAAAAGTATGCTCCTTTAGATTAATGTAAATTAAAGTTAAAATCTAACTAAAAATAACAAAATGTTATAATCTTTAGCAAATATAACTATTAGCTTATACCAAACATTAAATAACCATTAGACGATTAGCCCAGTGTTGATATAATACATTAGTCAAGGAGTAATTTAGTAGTTAAGGTGTTCACATTTTAACCACCAGGTCGCAAACTCGCGTTCTACGCCACTACCCTCGATTACTGTTAACCATCACATACAGAGAGTGGCTCAAAGTTGAGTATATGAATCGGTACCTTGTGAATGAGGCTGTAATAATGTGTTTATTTACTATGACCACTTCATCAATGATAAATTCAAACAAATTAGCAAAGATGCCCGCATCCCTGAAATTAAGGTAAATAACTTCAAAATGAAATGACTATAATCTATTAAAATTAACAAACTGATAAACTAAAAATGGGTCTATTTAAATAGACTCAAGTGACCTAATTAAAATCAACTACAACTACCCAGTGCTTAGACCAATTTGAACTACTCGACGAGAGAAACATTTGATGAAACATATTATCTAGGGGTGTCTACTATTAAACAAAGCTAAAATTTATCCATCTCTTACTCCCAAGTTTCGGCCGCCTGATTGAATCGGAACCCGGACGAGAAACATCGAACACTTGAATGTATCGGTGGAACCCAGCATACAAACGCAGACCATTAGAAGAGAACGATAAGCTGGAGGCAGAAACAACTTCACCCTGCGAAAGTAAAAAAGTAATAAATGCTTCAAATTTATGAGCAAGAGTAATGCCTAACCAGCTTAAAAATGCAGTGATTTGTAAGGTAATAGGTTTGATGTTTAGGTCGTTGAATTTTCAACTACTAGGTGGTACGTCCGAGTCCCACTTCTCCCACTTTAATCTAGGAAGTCTAATAGTATCATTATTACATTATGTAAGTTATGACTGAAAGCTGAGTGCATGGATTGATACCTGATAAATGAGTTACAACAAAATTCTGAAAACATGTGAATGAAGTTAGTATCAGTTTCATGTTACTGAACAAAGAGAACAGACGATAATCTACAGTTAGAGTGATTACTTAACAGTTGGTTTACTATATAATTTAGAATAGAAACAATCAATATTTTATCAGAAATACACGTCTTCGTTGTTTCCATTTAGTTGAAGTACTAATGATGTGAACTTAAAGTATAGAGATGATAGTCCTGTGTTGGTAAATATACTGCCAATTTTCAATCATTTGGTCGTCTTGAGCGAAAATGGGACCATATTTGTGATGCGTTTTACGCCTCTAAATGTAAAATGTTGCTTTAGAGTTAGTTTATTTCGATGTTTGAAATAACAATAGGGAGTGAAGGTGGGAGCGTTGAAGTTTTATCTGCTCATACGGGTCAATGATTAACAAAATTCCTTATATGAATTAGAAAGCTCATTTAGCTTTTACCAACTTATGTCACCTATGTTGTAGGTGATACATCCACCGAGAGACGAGTATACTGAGCAGTAGTTTGAATCGCTCAACTTTATGGAATTGAAACGTGGCTTTTAAAAGTTGAAGACATCCGTACGTTGACATTATAAGATCACATGTCTTCAAAATATTCATGTTTATCTAAAATTGGGTGACATGACTTAGAATCAACCACGATGAGATGCACAGACTCTTTGTTTGTCTACCTTTATATCCCGAGCTTTAGAATTATCTATACATTTCTTTCCACGAGCTGATTTCTTCTTGAATTACAGTCATTATGTCGCTGGCATTACTACCACATTGGTATTGACCTTGATATGTTGATGAAGTAAGGTAACTTGTACTGAGGCACGTATATCCTAGGTTCTACGTTGTTTACGATTTACTGAATGATATCTCGATTATTAGAATATAGTTAACATAAACAAGGAACTATACTATTCGTCCCTCCAGTTTTCGAAAGTTTAAAACCACAATAAAAACTATAATGTTAGAAGCGGTCCAACAGTACTTGCTCGTTGTTAAAAGTATGCATGATTTCAACTTCACAAACATGTCGCGACATAATAATTAACATAAATATTAAAAATCTATTAGCTCATACTTAGTAGCATATTTATTGATCAGACACTAAAAAATCCAGTACCAAATATATCAAAAGTAACGGCTTCAATTGCAAAGTCGAATTATATAGATATGGACATTCCTACATAAAGTATGAGTTTCCTTACTGATGGTTGAGTCAAAAAGCAGCACAAGCTGACCCCCCCCCATTAGTGATAACTAAACATTTCATGATTCATTTTGATTTTAATACTGAACATAAATCCGAATAAATCAATTGTGAACTGGAAATAAAACTTTGGACATATTCTACAATCTGGGCAAATTTCGATCAGTCATAAACGACACAGAGCCTGCCAAAAATGTGAATCTGTACAAGTTCTTACAGTGAGATTGAATTATCAAGATGAACAGTAACGTACTGGAAAGTCAACCTAATGTAAGTAAGATGGTGACAAAAAAAAGAGAAAATCGGAATGCGATTTTTGGGAGAATGTTGTTTAAGATTGCGATACGAAAACTAGTAAACTCCTAAAGCTTCGTGAGAAGCCGCGATTGGTGGGGCTCAAACAAGCCAGACGTAAGATAGTCATCACTAATGGCGTCGGAAGATCGTCGAGCTATATCAGGAATTGGTTGAAGTGGGAATCCTACCACTGGATGCTGGTCTAGTGGTGTCGATGTTTAGGTGTTCGCCAAAGAAACGTTAAGGCTTTGGCTTAGGTCCCTAGTGAGGTTGTGGGTGAGCACTGCTAAAGACTCCAATCCTAGTGCCACCTGATTCACAATGGTAAATAATCGAGATTAGTCTATTACGAATACAAACAATAAAACTATTGGGTTTTTACAAATAATTTCGTTCTCACATTAAACTTACCAAGTGATTAATAGGCGTATACGTTGCACGTATAATTCCACTAAACGCATCCCATAATCGAATAGGATTTCGGCGGCTAGTACTAGCAAAGCTGCAATCAAGGTTTGAACAAAAGGAAGAAACAATAGGAAACAATATATTCTTGTCAGGAGGGTAATTCTGACAAATAATAAAGCTGACAATTTCAGAAGTATCATAATTAGTGCAATACAAAAAGTAATAGAGCTAAGATTTTGCATAGATCATATGTAAAATACAATACATTTCAGTAGAAGAATGATTATATAAATGTGATAAATGAAACCTACCAACAACTAACTGGATCGTTCGAGCACATTAATGGATACCAACAGTAATCGTAGATTAGTTCTTTTTCATGCATCCTGAGAACAGATTTCTGAAAGTAAAAACATTAATAAATGTCCATCAATTATTTCGAATTGACTCCAAGTCACATACAAAATTAATAACAGTCAAATTTATTACACTTTCTAAAAAGGTGTTAGCACGAAACAATCCTAATTAGAGCATCCTCAAAACAGGCTTATGAAGCTGTACAATGACTGGTCTAATATCGGACAATCAGAGCTAAGGAATGATCGAGGTCTCATGTCAATTTTATATAAACTCTAGTGTATTTGTTTACTTTGCATTCTGCTGTGCCATTTTCTGAATATATTTCGCTACTTACTCAAGTTTTGTTCTGATTTGAAATCAAGTCGGCGTCGTACTATAGAATACTCGATAGGGATATAACCTAATAGAAGGATTAGAATTATATATGACTAAAGTTGGATTATAGCTGGGGTATATAATCCTAGATATGCGTTTTATCCTATATAAGAATCGTCGACGGAACGTACGTACATATTAGTTCTGTAGTTCTCACTGACACTCGAAAACAGTTCATCTGTCAAGCACCACTGGGAAACTAAGTCCAGATAGCTGACAAGTCTAAAATAAGTCGAGATACTACGCAACTGCCCAAGATTAAAACATGAAACTTCACTGCTGAAAGTGGGGCACATTAACCACTGAGCCACCGCTTCAATCAATATAAAGGCATTTACATAAAATGAAGTATAATGCAATATACATTATCAGTTGAGCATGATCATCACAATTAAGCTGTTTGTTTTCTTACTTTCATCAAAATTTAAGAAACGGTGCAAATCAGGGAGTTAGAGTGAGAAAATGTAGTCCAATAATCATGTCAGCTAGCATTTTGAGCCGCAAACTTAATTTACTGTGTGAAGGTTACGAAGTGAACTAAACGATTTGCGTTACGGTAGGAAAAGTAAGAATAGTGAGTTACTTCACCAGTCACCATCTTATATACATCTGATCAATATTACTAATCCTATCAACACTGAACAACTGCATTTTGAAGTAAGGACATGCATAAAGAGTAACTAACGCTCGTGTTTATTGAGTTTTGAACCGACATCTCGACAAGCAAGCTATGGTCACTGTTACATTTTGTTTCACAGTTAAAAAGCATTTCCTAAAATATACGGTTATACTTGCTCCAGTTAAGATTTTAATCATGGCTATTTTGCTCAATAACCAGACCTGCCAGTAGTTTGAGAAGGTAACTGACTTTTCGACTTTTATTCGGTCTGATCACAAATATCGACCGAACCAGGTATCGACCAGCATTTCATCAATGACTGGAGAATTTTTATTAACTTAACATATTAACACAAGTGATAGCTATGATCTTGGGATAATCAACGTAGGGTTAGAAATGCCAATGTGTTTAGAATTTCTGTGATAATAATAACGGTATAAGTCGATGTCACAACGATTACACCACAAATAAAAATTTCGTGGCTGAAAAATAATACAATTACTAGTAGTAATTAGACGTAAGTACTTGGTTGTAAACAGTATCTATTAAGCATACAAGCAGATAATGCTATCGGAGTGGGTAAATCAAATGACATACAATAAACATGAGTTAATCGAACTACAAATCGCATAAAATATATTGTACTGAAAATTGTCATATGAGAACTTCTCGGGAGTTGATTATGAGCAATTAAGAGACTTGACAATTGAAAGGAACAAAGTGTACGGAAAAAGGATAGTTAGTAATTTAAAAAATCAAGAATATACCATTTCTTCTGGTTCAGACAAAGTGAGTTCCCCACCATCATTTGCCAAAATTGAAGAGGGCAGATTGAAAAGACGAAGTATATTATCATGACTGTTAGTCAGAATGCAAGAACCATCTGGAGACCTAACGACAGTTACAACAAAAAATTTACATATTGTTATTCGGACAGTGAACAAGAGTGACACACTGTCAACATACACTGATAGGAAACCGGTGAGGAAATAACAACTCTTATACTTTTAATAAACCACATGAGTCAATCAGTCAGTCAGGTACAACGTAGAACTTGGTACATGTGTACATCAGTTCAAGTTGCCATACACAAACTAGCAGATAGAGATTAAATTGTCGGATCAAATCCCAGAGTACGGGAGGTAGTAACGGAGTTAGTATTAATGGAAGGGAATAGAGATCGGAGAAAAGATTTAAGAAAATATGATCCAGTAAAGAGAAAATTATGATAAGTTCAGAAACTTAGAATTTGTAGGAAGACAAGGAGTGGATGCACCTGCGCCATCGCCAAGGATTTTGAGCCATATCACCCAAGGTCTCTAACCATTTGTTACGAGCGTTACGCGGACCCAAACCGGGTAGTCTGCACCTATTAACATGGCTCAGCCCAAATGTCAATGACTTCATGGACTGGTGCCATGTTTTGGTTTGGCCGCCACTAGCTTTCTTCCAGCCTACTCCTACACCAGACAGCATTGCTCGAGGTAGTCGGTGATCAGGCATACGTAACACATGTCCTAACCACCTTAGCTGATGAAGATTTACTACTTCATCAATAGACTTACTGTATGTGTACTCTCAAACGACATGAGTACACATATGTGAATACGTCCACAACAGAAATTAAAACCTTTGGATTTTGTAACGACTGGGTCAGATCGACTTTATAATGTGGTCCTTGAAATTAGAGGACGTGAGCAAGATACTGATATCTGATCGTGGATTCTTTACAAGGAAGGTAGGACTGAGTGAGCGATGAAGAAAAGTCAGTAAAGACCAAATGATAACAAATTATAGTGAAAATTAATTTTAAATTGCATGAAAAAGAGGAAAAACAAACGCGCACATAGAAAATGGATGATCGCCTTTCAACCTAAAGTCAAATTGAGTACATGCGTTTTTCATGAGACTTGCTGCAATGACAAAACAAGCGCATTTAGTCTTATACAGAATATTTTATAAGTAAGTTGGACCAATGTTGAATTTTCCGTGTTAAGTTTATGTATTGACTATAGACAGTATGTAAATATAAAGATCTCATCATAAGTCACTAGAAGTTATTTGTACAATATATACTGAGATTATTTACTCCAAAATGACCAATACTTTCAATAATTTTCTATAAAAATCACATGTATGGGAAAAACCAGAGCAAAAGCTTTAGCTAAAATGAAAATATTTTACAAAACCTAATAATATATGGAGTAATCTGAACGCCGTTGATAAGGCACAAAACAGTTTCACGAATAAAACTTTCCCAGACTATAGGTTATATTACTCAATGAACAGTCTGTGAAATGTCAGAAAATTCGAACATACCACAAGCAACCTCGGAGATAATTATCGTGAGAAGGCAACTTTTCGGATAGCCGGAACTCAGAGTCAGCACAAGCGATCACTTTTGGAGAAGAGTAGATCCAGTTTATTTTCTGACATTCGAAAGTTATTGCATTTTCAGGTTCATCAGCGGGTAAATTAGTGGATTTGCTTATTTCAAGAGTAACTGATTTACTTTCTAAATTATTCTGACTTGTCATTACTCCAGAAGATAATTGTTTTTCTGCTTCCAAGTCATTTAGAAAAGAGTTGTTAACATCAATAGAATTTTTTGCGGGTGATGAATCTGTGCAGAACCCCGATAGAAATGAGCTGGGATCGCTTGTTTCAACGTTACTTTTGACAAAGACATCAGTGGAATCACTATTATAACCATCAGTCTTCTCTGTGAAGCTATCAAATAGTTTGGATGACTGTAACTTTGTAAACGAGGAATCGCTACATTCAAACCCTTCCTTCGAAGATAAGCCATTAGCTGATAAAAAAGTGTCTGTATATTCACAACGTGTATCATTTTTAGTGTGTTCTTCTGTTAAGTTATCGTCTATAGGTAAATTCATAATTACTGAAAATCAAAACTAAATTCATACAAAATAATTTTCAGTGCTGAAAAGAAAAGAATTTCTGCGCAAAAATAACACCGTCGAGGAATCTTTAGAATCTATCCTAAATAAAATAAAACTTCCTGAGATGATAGAGAACTATTCTATTTAAAACATAATTTACAAATATTAAAGAAAGAGGTTACATGATTAAAAAACTTCATCAGCCATGTTTAGGGCTAAATGAAACACCGCAAGAACAACTTTTATCAACTTGTGGATTATTAATAATACAGAAACCAGATCGAATTAATTCATCTTCATAGTCTATTGTTGCACCTTTGATCAAGTCAAGTGAGACACTGTCAATGACCACAGAGGCGCCCTCTTGCTTGATGACTCTTAAATACATTTGAATGACTCCTCTGCTGTTATAATAAAACATACTCATCAGTCTCTTGAATTTTATCCACAAGTTGAAATTTATATTGAAATCCTGAACAGCCCCCACTGTCCACTAAGACTCTCATAAGTGCACCTTTCGCTTCAATTTCCCTCAACTTCTAAAAATAGAATGGGTAACTATAAAAATATTTGAATTTTCCCATACCCGTACACAATTTTTAGTTAGAAATAATAGATTATTGGCAGGATATTTCCGAACAGAAACAGAAAGCCGGTATAATTTCCAGGATAAAGTTTGTAAATCCCTGAGTATTGACGATTGCATGAGTAAACCCACTATGTTCGAACTTATCTGAAAGCACAAATGGATCAGCTAATTTCAAACAAATAATCAGGACACGTTCCTCGTACTATCCATTTTAGTAAACGAGTGAATACCAAGTCAGATCTATAAAATAGGAAGCACATAGATAGGCAAACAGGAGAAAATATTTTCATGTTGTTTGTGTCAAAGTAGGTACCAATTATCTCTAACATGCTGCATAACCGACAACAAAAATATAATGTATCTAATAAAAAATGCCGTAGTTGAAGAAAATGAGGTTTTCTCAACTACCTTATACAATAATTGAAACTCAGTACATTTTAAGACATCTCATAACAGGATTTAAATATTGGAAAATTACACTAGGTTGAATTGTATTGAAACTTAGTCCTCACAGGATTATCCGAGTAAATCCCACTACACTTTCAGTCTATTAATCTTATCAATGTGCTAACTGAATCGCGTTAAACCAAATAGTTTTTTCCTACAAATAACGAGGGGAAACCTGATTAGTGAAACAAACAGGTTATAATATATGTGCCTAGGTAACGGCAGCTAAGTAGTAAGATTTTATTCAAATTTATTGTCAAGTAATGGCCTACAACCAAACGACTAAAACGCAAGTCACATGGGGTGTTGCCAAAGCTGTAGTTGATACGACTATTTCACCAGGAAGTACAGTTTAGGTACGAAATTAAAAGTATGTAGTAAGTAAATGCGGTCCTGGGATAAGTTCAGACATTTAGACTGGATATAAGAAAAAACAGCAGACAGAGATAATACTATTAGTAATCGTAACTTTTAGATAAACAGCAAGTTAAGTTTTTTCCATCCATCTAGACGAAGGTAGTCTATGAGCGCTATTGATTATCAAAAATAATAATCAAGAGTGACAGTTGGAATGACCATAACAATAATTGGCAATATGTTTCGAAGTATGTAGACATGGGTAGTTAAGTCTCCATATTTGATTACTGCAGAGCAAACTTGTGACTGGACGCAGAGTAATCCGCAACTTAGAAAACAAAAAACGGATTGGAACAGACAAAAAAGATGAGTCTAATCGACAACTCCGCGGCACACATTAAAAATTATTTTCAGATATCCATCGAAAGTCAGAAATATGTATAGATTTACTGAATAAAGTTGAATTGTAGCTGTGTAGCTAAAAAGAGTGGGCATACATACTCAGAGGTCTTAAAATAAATATTGTTAGCCTTCAGTAAATAGAACTCGGTATAAGAATGCTATTTGTGACTTCTCTGTGTTTAACACTTACATCCAGTAGGACTAAACTATAGTATCAGCTCAATCAGATTTCGGTACCAAATCTCAAGGTTGCGATCAACAGTTTGCGTCATTTTAATTGTCCTCTAAAATTTGGATGAATTTGTGTTTAGAACGTATCTTTGAGATAAGGCAACACTTCATAGGACAATATCTAGAAGTTTTAGAATTGAAGTGGGTGAAATCAAATGCCAGCAGAAATGTGACACGGTGGACATGACTTTTACGGCTGAACCAATGAGGAACGAAGAAAGCGTTTCAACGTCCCGGCGGACACTTAAAGGCATCATGCTGACAATAGAGTGTTCGAGATCTTATTAGTGATAAAAATCTCGTTTTTCGTTTGCAAACTATGGGATTGTTAAGAAAACGATTAAATTGTCAATGTGGCAAAAAAATGGCAGTTTTCTAAAAAAACAAGGGACATG
The DNA here is from genome assembly GCA_034768735.1 of Schistosoma mekongi. NCBI lineage: Eukaryota > Metazoa > Platyhelminthes > Trematoda > Strigeidida > Schistosomatidae > Schistosoma > Schistosoma mekongi. The sequence goes on from CM068306.1 coordinate 52,805,734, forward strand.
AGATGGCTATTGATCCCGTCTTGGTGATTGCTGGTACAAATGTCCTTTTTTGCTCGTTCCAGTCTATAATTGAAAGAGATCCTCGTTTTAGCAAACGGATGGGTGATTGGCATTAAAGTAACGACAACCGCTTCACTAGCGGATGTTTCTGAAAAGACGGCAATTCAGTGATATGAATATTGTCGCGACATATGTAGCTCTCTGGTATATCGGATAGAGCATTAAACAAGGGACATTGTAAGAGGATTCGCGACAGATTGGCCGCTACACTTCTTCCTCTGGTAGAAAAAGACATATTACCCGGAATAATATATAGTGACAGTTGGAAAGCCCATCCATACTATGGATCGCAAGGAAGGATGTTATGGAGCCATCTAGATATATATTTATATAAAATACATCGTGATATTAAGTCTGAAGAATTTGGGACTAACTTACATAAGTTTTTAGATGACATAAAAACAATATATCCTGCATAGTTTATCACTTTCAATCATAAATAATTTATTAAAAATGACGGGTTTCCCATTGTATATTGGGTTACAGTTAAGTCTTGATATTATATGCATATAATCTAAGAGGATAAATATTTTGTAATCTACCAAAGATTTCCGTGGGGGAGGCGTACTACAAAGAGTCTGAGTTGAGAAATCTTTAATAATAAATCACTAAAATTTAGAGGAAATCGTCGGTTCTGATTTAGAGGGCTGTGACTGGTTCATTATGATTAAGACTTCCAAGGTCATTTTATGGTCTCTCAAGTTCGGCCGTAAAAGTCATGTCTACCATACGAAAAACTAAACTTTGCCGACGAACCTGAGAAGGCCAATCAGGAGCAAGGTACTTATTTTAAGATCGCGCGCTCAGTCAAGTTACAAATGCTTACTGTAGATCGGCTGGTTAGAATTTTTAATAAAAACGCCATTATTTATAATCTACAACCTCTCGGATTACTTTATACAGAGTTGATTTGTGATTGTGAGCTCTATATGGCTCAAGTACAATCCACAGATAGTCGAGATACAGTAAACTATCGTTGTAGTGGTTGTTGGCGAAAGAAATCAATAATAAAAAGCAGTTTTTTAGCACGTGTAGACTGACACTGCGGTAAAAAATGCATGTTAGTTGTATTATCGGTCATGCAATTACCTGTTACGCTGGCATCGTCTCTTACACATATAAGCAAAGTATCATCAGTGGAATGCATTGCACTGATAAAATATGTAGCGGTAAATAATCCCCAAAATAAATAGTTACATAGGTTTCGACATTGATGCTGACCATGTTTGTTTTAGCGGACACTACTAGTTGAAGGCGCTCAGGCACGCATCACCACCATATCACGTCACGCCGCATCGTGGAAAGCAGCTCTCTCTCTAGTTTGCCAGCCTAGACGTTGCTATTCCATTGCCGCCATATTCACGATCAAATATAACTTCCTTTCCATCCTTAATTGTCTTCTGATTTATTCTCATTCGTAAGAGTGGGTTCAATCGTTAGAAGTTGCCCTGGTAATACTGCAAACGTAACTCGGTCATATATCGGGTGCACTTCATTGGTGAGCCCGACGTGTTCTCGACACGTTCATAACTGTGAGTTCGTTCCTGTTTATAGCTTTAACAGTATTTTTGGTGTGATTGTCATTTTTTGGCACATTTTGATTGTATTTATTTTTATATTTTCATATATTGCATATATATGATGACTGATCAGACTCCAAAGTTCATTAAGATTAAAATTCCCACACCCCCGAATTTTCAGCTCATTCCTTTTTGGACAGAAAACATAGAAGCTTGGTTCTGCTACGCAGAAGCCGAGTTTCGAGACTACGCTGTGATAGATCCACGTGTTCAATTCCTTGCCGTTGTAAAGTCACTTCCGCGTGAATTGAACATGTACGTCACCCCCTTTTTTTCAGCCCTGATTGCCTAGAACCTTATGACCAGCTCAAAAGATCATTTCTCAAACGCGGAGACTTATCCGACAGACAACGTCTTGATGAGTTGTTCCACACCATCGAGCTAGGTAGTGGTTCAACGACGGAAATGTTGTCGCGCATGCGACAGGTACTTGGTCAACGCACTTTCGACGAAGGTCTTTTCCGCCGACTTTTCTTATCAACACTGCCACAACAAGTGCAAGTAGTTCTGGTAACGTTTAATAACAACCCAGTAGATGAACTAACTTCATCTGCTGATCGAATTCTGGAGATCACCAGAAGTCGGAACAATGAAGTTTATTCCATTACTGAAAAACCTCATGCAACCGAAAACGACGTGACAAAATTGTGTAATACTCTTTCTCGTTTTCTTGACCTGAAGGAAAGACACCGACCAAATGATTCTCGTCGACGAAACGAAAATTCACATTGGTGTTGGTACCATAACACGTATGGAAAAAATTCCAAGAAGTGTAGAGACCCCTGTTGTTTCCCTAGACATAAACCCATTGTCGACGTATCGGAAAACTATTGCGCCGACACGCGTTAGCGGCAACCGTAGCCGGTGGAAGTAGCCGCCTGTTATTTATCACTGATGTGATAACGAAGGTTCACTACCTCGTCGATACTGGCGCAGAAGTTAGCGTTCTTCCTGCAGCTCCACCTGATCGCCACCATGAAGCTGCGTTCGATTTACAGGCAGCTGATGGAAAACACATAGCTGCGTATGGTAAACGATACGTCTACTTAAACGTGGGTTTACGAAAACCCATACACTGGATTTTCACTATCGCCGATGTGAAAATACCTATCATAGGCATGGATTTACCTAGCCGCCACAACTTGCTTGTGGACTCTAGTAAAAAGAGACTAGTGGATAGTAACACAAATCTCTACATTCGTAGAACCGCTGCAACAGGGTGTAGCTTATGTCCTCTTTGTTTTAAACATTTAATTAACCTTTGTTTTCAGCCGACACTCGACAAGTATCCAGATCTGAATAAGGCGTCATCGAAATTATTATGTGTAACCAACAATGTTACACATCACATCACGACTACAGGTCAACCTGTATTCTCCAAAGCACGCCGACTCGCGCCTGAAAAACTAAGGATTGCGAAAAACGAATTTGATCATATGATTGACTTGGGAATAATTCGACCTTCCAGTAGTCCGTGGTCATCTCCATTACATATGGTCCAGAAGAAAGATAGCAATAACTGGCGTCCCACCGGTGATTACCGACGTTTTGACGCCCAAACTACGCCTGATCGTTACTCGTTACCGCACATCCACGATTTAACGGCCACCCTGAAGGGATGACAATATTTTCAAAAATTGACTTGGTAAAGGCGTACAACCAAATACCGATGTCTGAAAATGATATCCCGAAAACCGCTATCGTAACTCCATTTGGCCTCTACGAATTCTTCCGAATGCCTTTCGGTTCGAGGAACGCAGCACAAACATTCCAACGTCTCATCGATGACGTGTTCCGCGGGCTTGACCATGTCCATGAATACGTCGACGACTGCCTGATAGCAAGCCCAGACGAGGTAACACATATGAAACATTTGGACACAGTCTTTAGTAGACTGCAACAATATGGAGTAACCATAAACATACAGAAATGCCAAATCGTAACAACCTCGTTGGACTTCCTGGGGCATATTATTAATGCTAATGGTATACAACCACAAAAACACAAGATGGCGGTTATTCTGGAGTACGCGGAACCAACCACCATCAAGCAATTGCGGGCTTTCAATGGGCTGGTAAGTTTCTACAGACGGTTTATACCGAACTGTGCATCTATCAATAAACCACTAACGGATATGCTTCGTGGAAATAAAAAGGTGGTCACAATGGATGCAGACTCAAAGAAAGCCTTTACTGCGACTAAAGAAGCAATAGCCAATGTGACTATGCTGGCACACCACAATACCGAAGCTCCTGTCGGCATTGCGGTTGACGCATCTGACTCAGCCATTGGCGCAGTTCTGCAATAATGGACTAACCAAGCTTGGCAACCTTTAGCATTCTTCTCAAGACGATTAAACGACACCGAATCAAGATACAGCACTTTTGGTCGTGAACTGCTAGCCATATACTGTGCTGTACAACATTTTCAACATTCCATCGAAGGCCGGGAATTTACAATATTCACTGACCATAAACCACTGACATTTTCTATGAAGTCATCTTCAGATAAGTACTCTCCGCGAGAGTCGCGTCATCTAGACTACATTCCCCAGTTCTCTATTAATATACGACATATCTGGAGCTAACAATGTAGTTGCCGACACCTTATCACGAATACATGCCTTGAATCGTATCCAAGGTATCGACCTTGTTTAACTAGCTCGACTTCAAAATGAAGACAATGATTTTCATCACGAGTTATCCACAACAACGCTTAAACTCCAAACAAAGACGATTGGAAAAGGTAAGAACACTTTAGTTTGTGATTCTTCTACAGGTGCAGCCCGTCCAATCGTTCCCAAGAGTTACCGACGAATTATCTTCGACACACTGCACAACCTCTCTCATCCTGGAGTTCGTGCTACGTCTAAACTGATTGCCCAGAGATTTTGCTGACCAAGGATGAATAAAGACATCAAAGAATGGGCACGCTCCCGCGTGGCCGGCCAAAATAACAATGTGATTCAGCACAACAAATGTGCTCTCGGCACTCTCCCAACTCCCGACGCTCGATTCGACCACGTCCGCCTTGATTTGGTAGGATCCTTACCAGAATCAAATGGATTTTCTTATCTTTTGACATGCGTGGACCGTTTTACACGCTGGCCAGTAGCGATTCCACTGAAAGACATTACTAGTGAAACGATTGCTTGTGCTTTCGTTGAACGATGGATAGCGAATTTTGGTTGTCCATCTACAATAACGACAGACCGTGGACGTCAGTTTGAATCTGGATTGTTCCACTCTCTGACAAAACTTCTTGGAGCAACGCGCTTCCGAACAACTGCCTACCACCCACAATCTAACGGGTTGGTAGAAACATTTCATCGACAGCTGAAAGCATCACTTTCAGCTACAAACATCCTGCAGTAGACAGAGGCTTTGCCACTAGTCCTACTCGGAATTAGAAGCATGGTAAAAGATGTCGGGTGCAGTGTGTCTGAATTAGTTTACGGAACGACTCTTCGATTACCAGGTGAGTTTGTGGAAACCGCTTCCACTTCGACAAACCTGGATCTCAATTCTTACGTGAACCAGCTTACAAATGCTATGCGTTCAGTTAAGCCAGTCCAGACTCGACAACAATCGACAGACACTTTCATACAACCCACTTTAAAATATAGTACACACGTTTTTGTACGTCGTGACGCTCTACGCCGACCTTTTGACGCGACTTACGAAGGACCACACAAGGTCTTGAAACGTGAAACAAAGTACTACACGATCGATAAGAATGGCGGCGAGGAGAACGTCAGCATGACCACCTCAAAGCAACCTGCCTAGAAGGTAAACCCTTCGATCTCCAACTCGCCACAACACCGCCGAAACTCGACATGAGCGAAGTCGCCATGCCTCAAGCAACAACCAACAAGCAAGTGGAAATTTCGAAGAGCTCCATAACGCCGAGAGCTACACGTTCTGGTAGAAACGTACGATTTCCAGAACACTTAAACGAATACTACGTCTATTAATTTTTCTTTTTCTAATTTTCCACTCTGTGTATTGTGAAGTTTATTTACATAAAATAAAAATATTGAATAAAAATATTTTTTTACTTTACGGTATACATTTTACACATTTTCGTATGTTTAAAAAATTATATATCAAAAAACCTTTTTTTATTATTCATGTTAGCGTTGTTGACATTTTATGCGTTTTTGTAGCTGTATTTAGCTGCCAAGTTGCTTTTAAATATATATATATAAATGAAGTGCACATATTTAAATTTGTTTTCGGATTTCCAGGACGCCTGGAAACGACCAGAAGAAAACGAAAGAGAACGATTACATTTTGTACAATTTTTTATGCAACGACACTTTAGCATAGGCACTGACGGCCAGAAGCTGCACAACATCCAAGCTATCAAAAGAACGTTTACCAATGTTTAACGCATTGGGTTTTATCCTTTGGCTGGTATGTCACAGGGTCCTCACGAACCCATTAGGGAGGGAGTGAGCTGAAGCGGTAAATAATCCCCAAAATAAATAGTTACATAGGTTTCGACATTGATGCTGACCATGTTTGTTTTAGCGGACACTACTAGTTGAAGGCGCTCAGGCACGCATCACCACCATATCACGTCACGCCGCATCGTGGAAAGCAGCTCTCTCTCTAGTTTGCCAGCCTAGACGTTGCTATTCCATTGCCGCCATATTCACGATCAAATATAACTTCCTTTCCATCCTTAATTGTCTTCTGATTTATTCTCATTCGTAAGAGTGGGTTCAATCGTTAGAAGTTGCCCTGGTAATACCGCAAACGTAACTTGGTCATATATCGAGTCCACTTCACATGTTATCAACACTGCAAAGGCATATGCTCGTAAATAGTGTTACGCCTAAATGTATTGCTAACAGGTGTCGGAAGAATCATTAGAATAGATGAAACAGCCATTAGCAAACAAAAATATAATAAAGGAGGATCTGTATAAACCGAGTGGATAAGTAATATCTGCTTTACTCTTAATGGTATGTTCTTGGTATTTACGATCGAACATTGGAAAAGGAACATTTCCTGTATGACCCAAATAGAATTGCAAGTGTGTAATGTGTAATTCATTTTTAAAATATCACCGTTTTTTATAATTAAAAGTGATTTTATCTACCAGTGCATCCTCATTGGCTAAATGGTGCCTCAAGGTCGTCGGTCAAGTTTAGTTTCACCCAGCGTCCTAAACTGCAAGCAATGCCGCCTCACTTATTTTAATACTACACTAAGTATAAATATCACAGCCAAATGGCCTTGAGAACACAGACTAACAGATCAGTCAGTGTAAAACATATTACAAGTTGACCGCCTTAATATGTATGCAATGATCAATATTTATTTATTTATTTATTTTAATCACATACTACTCATTTACAATAAGCGTTGTGAAGAAACCATTTTGGGTTTCATCAGTTAAGTATAGTAATTCAATAAATCAAATTAGCGAAGTAGTAATAAGAGTATAAACGCTGATGTAAGGTAGGACGTGTAAATAAATAAAAAAATAAAAAATAAAAAAATAAAAAAAAAAGAAAATGAAAATAGAAGAAAAAGAAAAAAGAAAAAAATAAAGAATAATTCTAAAGAGTTCAATGCGTAGTCGTAGCTTAGACTTTTCATAAATAGGTTTGTTAGCCAACTAATAAACCCAATATAATTACAAGGTCAAGTTGTAATCAAAATTTAGAATCGTTTTATAAGTGATGGCAGAAGACAGATAATAGTAATAATAATAAAGTACATTGGAACAGAGCGAAAATATGCACTAATAACCATGTAAAATATATAGAGAATTATAGTAATGGAGAGATCAAATAATGCAATTAACAGTGTGGTGAAATTGTGTATTGTCACTCAGGTGATATTGGAAGGGTGAATAATAATAATAATAATAATAGTAATAATAAAGTAGACAGATAATAATAATGTTATTAACAATGATAATAATAAAGTAGACAGATAATAATTATAATACTAATAATAAAGTAGATTGGGACACAGTGAAAGTATGCACTATTAACCATATAAAATACATAGAGAGTTATGTTAATGGAGAGGTCATACAGTGCAATTAAGAGTGTGATGAAATTGTGAATTTTCACTCAAGTGATATTAAAGGGGTGAAATTTCTGAATAAAGAAGTGTGCTTGTGTGTGTGTGTACATGAATAGGTATATGGTGTTGAAAGTCAATGGATAATTACAGTATGGATTCAATGTGAATAGGATTATTAGACAACTAATGAACCCAACATAATTAAAAGGTCAAATTGTAATCGAAATAGTGAATTGGTTTATAAGTGATGACAGATAATAATATTAGTAACACTTATAGCAATAATAATAATAATAAATTGAATTGGAACAGAATGGAAATATACACTGTTTACCATATAAAATACATAGAGAGTTATATTAATGGAGAGGTCATACAGTGCAATTAAGAGTGTGATGAAATTGTGAATTTTCACTCAAGTGATATTAAAGGGGTGAAATTTCTGAATAAAGAAGTGTGCTTGTGTGTGTGTGTGTACATGAATAGGTATATGGTGTTGAAAGTCAATGGATAATTACAGTATGGATTCAATGTGAATAGGATTATTAGACAACTAATGAACCCAACATTATTAAAAGGTCAGATTGTCATCGAAGTAGTGAATTGGTGTATAATTGATGATATAAAGATGGATAAGATTAATTGTCGGTGTAATCAAATTATCAGTTTTCGCATAAATGAATTAAGGTGTATGCGTGTAGATTGGAACAATATGAAAATATGCATTATTAATTATGAGTCCTTAGGCATATGGTGTATTATGAATATATTTGATAAATTTTAAAACTGTTTATACGGAGCTGGGACCATGTTTATATATATGATCAGTTATTTTAGGGTAGTTGAGGAGGTTACATAGACCTTCACCTGAGAGGTATTCTTGAAGTAATGTTTTGAACGCGGCTAACGACTTGCTGCAGCGAATATGCTTGGGAAGTTTATTCCATAGAGTCGCATATCTCACTGTGATAAAGCTCTGGCGTAGCTGAGTGCGACATCGCTGGATAGTAATAGTATTTTCCTTATTACGTAGGTTATGTGTGGAGGCGTAGAGGATGGGCTGTGATGTCGACGCGTAAGTTGCGCCACTAATAAGGCGGTACATGAGAGTAAGGTTTAGTTTTAAGCGTCGGAACCAAAGGGGTTCTAGCTTTAGTTTATCGCATCGTTGTTGATAAGTTTGTGTACTGTAGTCACCTAATAAGCTCTTAGTAAATGTTCGTTGAATTCGCTCGATTTTCATCAAATCTAAGCGTCTACAGTTGCTGTAGAGTAGACAACCGTAGTCTAATATTGGACGAACACACTTTGTGTATAGTAATATTTTCGAGTGTAAATTGAGAAAATTTTTTCTTATAAACCCGGTTAACTTCCTCGCTTTGGAAGCTTGAAATGCAACATGCTCCGAGAAGTTAATGCTATCAGTATATCTTAGCCCCAAATCTTGAACGACGCTTAGAGGTTTTATTTGCACTTCGCATAGGTGGAGACTGAGGTTACATCTGCGACCAGTGGAAATATATCCACTTTTGTGCACGTTTAGGGGGAGATGCCATATTTTGGTCCATTCTGATAAGTTATCAATTTCCTTTTGTATTATTTTAGTAATAGTGTTTTCATTTGTAATGGGTGGGAATAAATAGGCAACCTTTAGATCATCTTCAAAGAGGAAGATTTTACCATGCACAAATTGCTGGCACACATCGTTGATGAAGAGAAGAAAGAGCAATGGTCCAATTACGCTTCCTTGTACAACTCCGCTAGATACATTTACTGGCTTTGAGTAACTGGAGCCGATTCTTACAATTTGGCGGGCGCCCTGTGAGGAATCATTTAAACCAACTTAATAGTGGATTTCGTATGCCATAGGAGTGTAGTTTTGAGAGGAGAAGGTTGTGGGGGACACAATCAAATGCTTTACTGAAGTCAAAATAAAGTACAATAGTTGAGAAACCTTTGTCTCTTCCAAGTGTTATATAATCAAAAAATTCCAAGTGGCATGTAGCACAAGAGCGTTTTTCCATGAACCCATGTTGAGATGGATTGATCAGATTTTCCGAAAGTAAGAATGATGACAACTGTTTATGAATGACTTTCTCCATGATTCTGGACAGCACGGATGTCGTATTAATTGGCCTATAATTTTCTATAACGTTGCGTGATCCATTTTTGAATCGCGGAGTTATGAACGATGTTTTCCACATGGCTGGATAATGCCCTTTGTCCATAGATAAAGTAAAAAGTTTCAGGGTTCTAGCTTTAGTTTTATCGCCTCGTTTTTGATAAGTTTTGTGTACTGTAGTCCACCTAATAAGCTCTAGTAAATGTTCGTTGAATTCGCCTCGATTTTCATCACATCTAAGCGTCTCCAGTTGCTGTAGAGTAGACACCCGTAGTCTAATCATTGGACGAACACAGCTTTTGTGTATAGTAATATTTTCGATGAGTACATTGAAGAAAATTTTTCTTATAAACCCGGTTAACTTCCTCGCTTTGGAAGCTTGAAAATGCAAACATGCTCCGAGAAGTTAATGCTATCAGTATATCTTAGCCCCAAATCTTGAACGACGCTTAGAGGTTTTATTTGCACTTCGCATAGGTGGAGACTGAGGTTACATCTGCGACCAGTGGACATATATCCACTTTTGGTGCACGTTTTAGGGGGAGATGCCATATTTTGGTCCATTCTGATAAGTTATCAATTTCCTTTTGTATTATTTTAGTAATAGTGTTTTCATTTGTAATGGGTGGGAATAAATAGGCAACCTTTAGATCATCTTCAAAGAGGAAGATTTTACCATGCACAAATTGCTGGCACACATCGTTGATGAAGAGAAGAAAGAGCAATGGTCCAATTACGCTTCCTTGTACAACTCCGCTAGATACATTTACTGGCTTTGAGTAACTGGAGCCGATTCTTACAATTTGGCGGCGCCCTGTGAGGAATCATTTAAACCAACTTAATAGTGGATTTCGTATGCCATAGGAGTGTAGTTTTGAGAGGAGAAGGTTGTGGGGGACACAATCAAATGCTTTACTGAAGTCAAAATAAAGTACAATAGTTGAGAAACCTTTGTCTCTTCCAAGTGTTATATAATCAAAAAATTCCAAGTGGCATGTAGCACAAGAGCGTTTTTCCATGAACCCATGTTGAGATGGATTGATCAGATTTTCCGAAAGTAAGAATGATGACAACTGTTTATGAATGACTTTCTCCATGATTCTGGACAGCACGGATGTCGTATTAATTGGCCTATAATTTTCTATAACGTTGCGTGATCCATTTTTGAATCGCGGAGTTATGAACGATGTTTTCCACATGGCTGGATAATGCCCTTTGTCCATAGATAAAGTAAAAAGTTTCAGGCAGAGAAGTGGTAAATCTTTTCCACCATATTTCATGAGGGAAGCAGGAATGCCATCAGGCCCATTGTCATTAGATTTTTTTAGCGTGGCTATGGCTCTCTTTATATTTGTGCTGGTAAATTCAACTGTAGAGAGACACTTAGATGTTATCATGGATATGGGGTTTGCAGTGGCTCCAGGTTCTGTGGAACAGCATGAGGAGAAGTAGCTACTAAATTGTTCGCTAATGGAAGCTGGGTCGTCGTCGATACCGTCTTTTGTGATGAATAGTGTGGGAGGTTTATTAGATTTTGAATCAAGGCGAGATTTAAATAGCTTGATCATTGATGAAATTGGGTTGATACTATTCAATGCTTTTGTTTCCATATTGAGTAAGTATTTGTGCTGGGCACTGTCGAGATTTTCGAGTATTTTGAATACATTATATAATGCGGTTATGTCATGATGCTTATAGTATCGAAGCCTCAGGTGCCTCAATTTTCTCCTAAGACATTTCGGAAAATGTGAGCATGCATTGTTAATATCAGACACTCGTTCTACGTATGGGGCTATGCAGTCTAAGCAACTGATCAGATTGCTGTAGAAGACTGAGGTGGCTGTGTCGATGTTTCCAGTAGTGAGATAAGAGTCCCATCTTATGCATCGAATGAGTGCCTCGATATGCTTCCACGTTTCATTGGTGTACCTTCGATATTTGTATTTTTTAAGTCCATTTGGGTTGAGATTATTTGTGGGTTGGTAATTAAACGTGCTTATTACTACTTTATGGTCGCTATTGTGAAATTCCGAGCTGACATTAACTGAGGTTGGGTTAAAGTTAATAGTAAAAAGGAGGTCAAGGGTATTGTTGCCCCTAGTTGGGATTTGAACCTGTTGTGTCCATCCACTGAATTCTATCATCTCTATCAATTTTGAGAATCGTTGTGAAGTGTGTGGCGACATCCAGTCGATGTTCGGCAAATTAAAGTCTCCACCGATTAGTTTGGATACGTGGGGTTGCTGTGAGGCCAGGAAGAACAGAGTGCTTAGATTTTTGTCATAGATGCTGTCTGCGTTGGGTGGTCTGTATATACATCCTACAAGTAGGTACTTTTGATGGCCAATGGATATACTTACCCATGTTGAATCCCCTGTGTCACCTAGTTGTTCGTTATTGAACCTACAGGCCTTCAGATCGGAACGCGTGTAGATTATGGTGCCACCTCCACTAGTGTTTTGCCTATCATTTCGGAAGAGGGTATAATTATCGATATTAATTGTGTCGTCTAATATAGTTGGTTTACACCAAGTTTCGGTAATCAATACCACACTGGGTTTAGTAATGATCATAATAGATTTGAGGTAAATGATTTTGTTTATAAGTGACCTAGCATTAATTGAGACGACGAGCAACTGTGACCTTTCGTGATGTGTAAGGTCCTGCAACAGAACACGTGTTTTGAACGAGTTGGGTGTCATAGCATTAATTGAGACTTTGAACTGTCATCGGGTTGGGTACCTGATGTTTTAATCGATACGGCCAGTCGGTATATTGATAGGTTGGCTGATGTTTGTGTCTCCGAGTGGATCTTTGATGGTGTATCTTGGGTGTCTCGTCTATCAAAGTTGCGTCTGGAGTAGTAGGGTAGCTGAAAGGAGTGGAAGCAGTTTTATAATATTTGTAGTGAATCCTGTGTGGATGAGGTTTGCCGGTTGGGGAACCGGCGTGATTGCAAAAATGGTTCTGTCTCATACGGTTTCTTTGGCCGGCTGAGCAGACAGGTATGTGTGGGCAGGCCCAAGAATGCCCTCACACCTGCGAGGACAGTTTATCAATGTTGTATAGTCGAATTTATGTATATTTTGTGTTATAGAGGTTTTTCTGGAGGGTGCGTTTTCTTACTTGTCCATGGATGTTGTGATGATATTTGGGAAGCCTGTGGCTTACCATTTATTGTTTGCCCTTCAGGCTGAATAAAGTGTTCGATACTGAAATCGTCGTCAGATGTCTGGGTTTGTGGCTTAGTATAAGTGTTGTAGCTAACGGTAGGGGCCAACTCATTGCTTATTGTTTCCAATGAATCCAAGTCAACTGCTTGGGTTGCTTAGTGTGTAGCTACTATTATTATTTTTAATGTTTCTTGCAGCATCCAGCTATTAGTAGTTTTATCCTGATGAGCGTAAAGCTGGTGTTACTGAGCTCATCTTGAGTTTCCTGCCAACATTATTACGCAGAGTGCTGCTTTTTGGAACTGGTAAATCCAAGTCAATAACGTGGGTACTAGGCGTATTGTTGATATCTTCCTCAATAGCTTTTACAGTATTTCGACTTTTAATGGGTACAACGATGCTTTTGAGGGATGTGGTTTTATAATCTTCTTGTCAAGTAAACTTTTTAAGCTATCGATGTTAGATTTATCGTAACGCTTAAACAATAGATCTTTCTTGCTGGACTTGCCCGACATACGTTGACAGGGAGTCCTATCTGGTACTAACTTTATGTTTTTGAGCACAGGGTCTAGTCGAATAATACTGGATGAATTTAGAAATTCTTTTGCTTCCGTTGGTGTGTTGAATCTGAATAGTACCGGTGTACTTAGGCCATGGGGGCCTTTATTCAGTCTTGTACATGAGCATGGGGCGTTAGTCATATTGCTAGCTTTAAGAAGGTTACATTTCATAGTTTCTAGAGGACAGGCATCAGAAGCATTTAAGATTATAACATTGTTAGAGCGTTTAATGCGTTCAAATACTTCGGAGGCTACATAGTCGATGATATTGTTCATTACATTAAAATGATATGATGTTTCAGTATTATCTGGATTGATGAGGCATTTGAGAGGGCTGAGAATTTTAAGGTTATCATAAAGGCCTTTCAAGTCGTAACTATGCTTGCAATGACCTGCATCTTGTCTAGTTAGAAGAGACTTCATCACGTCTTCGACGATGACGATGGGAACATGTTCGTTAGGTTCTATTTGACTTACATCGTGTGGGACGCTGGATTGTTCTAGTTGTGGATCGGTGGGGGTGTAGGACCGAAGCCTTGTTCTGCGTTTTGCCGGACGCTTGGAACTAGATGTTGGGAAGATTTCTGTAGACATTATAACCAGTCAGGTTTTACAAGGGATGCGATTAGATAATAATATGAGTGGATATACTTTTATTTTATGGCAAATGTGGAATAGAAAACAAATAATAAGCAAATATACGAGCTAAGCATAGTAACTCACCAAATTGAATCAATAAATCCAAGAAAGAGATAATGTGTGTGATTTATTGGAATGACGGATAATGTATCGTTTCGTAATTTTAGCAAATAGAATCAGTCACTATATGTGCGACAATGATTATGTGGTTAGTGGGTGTGTGCAGCATATTTGAGATCGTATTTAATAAATCTGAGAGGTGATGTGTGCTTCAAGTAATCTACCAGATAGTCCGTAAAGGTTTGTTGGCCATGTATACTTTCAAGTGTTGTTTAGTGTATGTATGTAATATCGACGTAATGAGCTAGCGTGATGCTCCAGTGCGATTTAACAAACTGACTGTACATTAGAAAGATCAATACATCGGTTTTACAAGGGATGCGATTAGATAATAATATGAGTGGATATACTTTTATTTTATGGCAAATGTGGAATAGAAAACAAATAATAAGCAAATATACGAGCTAAGCATAGTAACTCACCAAATTGAATCAATAAATCCAAGAAAGAGATAATGTGTGTGATTTATTGGAATGACGGATAATGTATCGTTTCGTAATTTTAGCAAATAGAATCAGTCACTATATGTGCGACAATGATTATGTGGTTAGTGGGTGTGTGCAGCATATTTGAGATCGTATTTAATAAATCTGAGAGGTGATGTGTGCTTCAAGTAATCTACCAGATAGTCCGTAAAGGTTTGTTGGCCATGTATACTTTCAAGTGTTGTTTAGTGTATGTATGTAATATCGACGTAATGAGCTAGCGTGATGCTCCAGTGCGATTTAACAAACTGACTGTACATTAGAAAGATCAATACATCGGTTTTACCCAAGCATCAACTAAACATTCGTCCGTCTGTTCTTATATATATGGACAACGTGAGGCTGTGGTGAGCTATGAGCGGTGATGGGAACACAAACCCCGTATAACAAAACCTGTTTTGGATAGAAAAGTGAAGAGGTGACAACAGTTTGACCCTCATCATACAGGAATATCATGTGGTGTATTACCACACTCTAGATGGTACTTAAACGGACTACTGCGAAGATGGGCTACGAATAACTAGTAACTCTAAGGAACAATAGTTGGGTTTGCCTTTCGCTGACATACTAGGGACTATGAACAACCATCAAGTGAACGTCACAATGACATATCCCTCGTTGTACCGAGTTCGTCGATATCTACTTCCAATAATACTCATGACGCACATAAAAGTTCACTTAGATGATCACAACATTGTCACTCCCCTCCACTATCAAAATGGATGCCAAACTTCTGAAGAGCAAATAGGGCAAATAGGTAGGCCACAAGATGTGTAGCCAGACTCAGCAACAAGCAACAGGTTGACTGGCTACGCCAGCTGGGGTTGTTTACTGTAAGTAGCTGGTGGTTGGGAGGAGACCTGATTTCGTTTTTCAACATACTGAGCATGTCTGGTCATCAAATAAAGCCATACTAGCAGCCCTTCATGCTCATATCCCCCGGGGAGTTTCATGGACTACTGCCCACGGACAGGAACTCACAGTCGATGGTTAATTTCTCGACGTCAAAGGTCTGACTCACTAGAAAAACATTGTTCGACACAGGAACTGCAGCCACCACTTTGGAGAGTTTCAGAAAAGCTCCTCTAGTGAGCGTTCTATTAAGACCTCCTGAAATAGGGGCTGAGTGCCCTCTTCAAACTCTATTTTTACATGGCTTCACCAACCCTAACCTTGAATTCTAGCCCCCTCTGCTGGCATCAACTCCATGATAGTTCTTTAAGCCATACTCATGGACCAGACTACCTAGGGCAGAACAAAGAAATAGACACTAACGTATGCATACATATAAATCCGTATGGTTTAAAGTCAATAATAGTAAAATTTTTGAAAGGGACAAATAGTAACAAGAGATTATTAGGTAAAACAACAGATAAAACTGCCAAGACCAGAGCGGTGGTGTATCTAGCCTACTATCGGAAGAAACCAAAGACTCTGAACCAAGACGAAGATACTCAAGAAGCAGGAGCAAAGAGATCAATCGGTTGAAGTGTGAATATCTCCTACTGGATACCCGTTGGTTAGTGGACTGTAGTGTGATGACTGCGATGGTTGATACCATGGGGTCTGAACAAATCTGTCACCTGTTGCATACAACAGGTTTAGTAAGCCTGGTATTATCTAACTGTATCTGTAACGTTGTTCTGTCACCACTGACTTATTACTAGAAGTCATCGATTTGGAAAATGTTGGCGAAATACGCATTGCAAAAAACCCGATAACCCAAATTATGAGTGAAATAGCAATTGATCTATCTGTAAGCATATACAAATCACAGATGTGTCTTCTAACTATCAGCCAACCTAAGCCTAATGAACGTGAGAAGTCGCCTGTGATTAAAAATCGAATAAGACGAGTGTTACAATGAGTGTTACTGATTCCTCATTCTGTGGACAGTAATTTTGTGGCACCACAGTAACTTCGTCAGAAAGCACTGTATACTTCAAACGGGAACAGTAATGAAAAGCAGATCTTGACGATGAAGTAAACAGAAACACACGGTCTACAGAATTTTGGGGCAGTTATCAGAGTATAGAAGAGAAGTCAATATACAGGTCTCTCATTTTCCTAAACCGCTGACAATAACGAAATCAGTTGACGTATTTCAGAGAGTTAGAAAGCTCGCCAGGTTTTGTTTAAGCGTTCGAACTGCACCGATTTCGTCACTATACAGAATCCGACAATACTGGATTAGTGAAACGTTTCATCGAAGTCCTCAATGTTTATCATATTTACCTGATGTTAAGTATCTATTTTCCCTTAAATGAAATAGGCCCGTATAACTCAGCAAGTATCCTCAACCGACGCTTGTATATTCTACTAAGTCCCATGTGTAGAACAAAAAACGAAAGTCTATTTGGTTCTAGGTAATTGATTTTAGCTAACCAAAGGCGCCGGATAAAATGATTTTGTCGTAATATGCTTTCGAAGTTAAAAATGTACAATGAGTGATATATCATGTTAATGGTTATAAGTGCTGGTTTCATGGCTGTCGGAAGGATGAAGAAATTCCATCCTGATGAATGACAGTCACCAAACACAACTGAAAGAGGACCAGAGAATGTGGTCGAAGCAAACTGAGTGAGGAATGAAGTGTAGTCAGAAGACATGTGCACCTGTACCTAGTAAGATGTCTTGGACGCATCGTATGGCCATATAATCGAAGTAATCACTTGGAAGCTTGAATTATACACTGTTCGATTTACACCAGTTCATGCTCACAAAATGACAGTGTCACAACCAACGATCTTAAATAAATATCTGAAAACCTTCTAGCTGTACCAGACTGTTGCCATGCCTACTTGTGTAGACAAGATCTTTGAACTTAGATGAGAAATAGCAATAATATAACCCAAAAGAAACTACAGCCAGAGATGAAGGAATATTTCAAAGTCAGAGATGCGATATTATGCTATATAGTATATACCAACACAAAAAAACGAAATGCTAATGATGCATTTATGATTTGCAATAACTGATATAATTATTTACCAAAAACACTACACGTCAATCATCCTTCTACAAATCTGTCATGTACAGTTGGTTCATTAGCTATTTTCTCAGATCTTCTTACTGTTTCTGTATTGGCACTTCCGTTAACTCGGTTCAATTAGTATTTTAAAACTGCCTACAGAATCAAGACTAGAAATAGTGTCAGGACAAATGTGAGAGTCATTATAGTTAAAACTCGAATCACTTGTTTCTCCATTCCTTACCTGATCCAGGCATATATTATAAACTGATTGGTCATCTAGGACAAGAATCTGTGCCATTCCATTTTTCATTTTCTGAAGCATTATTCTTGTGTATGGTTCGAAATTATCTCCCCGGCAATACTACACGTCTAATCAAGTCCTGTTCACAAGATGAGTGCAAAGTATTCTGGGTTTGAAAAGTTTGGCCGAACCTTCATGAGTTCTCGAATAATCCGCACAACGGTATTGAAATAAAAAATTATCCAGTTATTTTTCTGGTTCTTCAGAATCACTTGGATTTACTGATGCAATGATACTTCTTGACGTTTGAACAGACTTTTACCAAATCATTTTACTGAGGAAGTCGTGATGCTGTAAACATGTGACGACAACCAATATCTTTCAACCGGTTGCTAAAGTATTTTTCTGTGAAATGGGTTCCGTTGTCAGTTACCAACAGACTAAATATCCATTCATCACTAAATATCCTTCTCACTGCTACCAATGTAAATCTGTTGCAACTTAGGTTGACTAGTTATGAGTTGGATTCAAACCTTAAGCACACGCCAAAACAATAAGGCCCAAGTATTCGTTTACTTCCTTATTCTGTATACGGATTATATTTCCTATTATCTTATATTCAATGTTGAGAGGTATGGTGTGTCTGGATCATTAGTATCGCGCTCCACCGTCTCCTGTCCACGATTAAATAATAAAGATTCATTCCCTAAAAATTGTCTGTCAGTAGAACGGAATGTGCTAAGGTGTTAGAGCGGTGAGCCGTGTATTGAACACAATATTTAATTTCATTTGTGCGTATCACTATTTGTTTTCGTATTCAGTCGTAAAATCAAGGTTTCGGTTTCGCAGTAATTAAGAATACGTACGCATGGTATTTCATTTTTATCGCTAGGTACCACTAATAGACGTGTTATTTTTCCGTTCTTATTATATTATTATATTGTTCATATAACATACCAGATTCAATCCAAACCACAAGCCTAGAGGACGTGCGATTGCTAGACAAAGACACTGTTATGAATACGAAAATCCGACTCCTAGAATTCGATTGTAATAATCCCAAGTTGTGATTTGCTCAACTAGAGCACTATTTAACGAGATATGCCTCATTTTGAGAGTTAAGTTTCATAGAGGCTGTCAGTAAAGCGCAGATCGGTCATAGAGACAGGAGCAGGGCATCACAACGACCGAGATCCAAGTCACGAAACATGTCGCAAACGTCCAGACAATGTGGACAATTTTGTTGGTATCACTGGAAAATCGGTGTTCAATCAACCAAATGTAATCAGTCATGCGCAGATTCATACCTGGATGTGTACAGCTAACGCAACCATTGACGGAATCATTTGAAGGAAAACCGCAAGAATTCAAGTTGACTTCTAAGGCCGTCGACGCTATAAACCAATTAAAAGAATAAGCTGACTCAAGCATTTACACTAACGTAACCAATTTCTCACTACTAACTTGGTTTGATAGTAAATGCTTCAGACAAAACCATAGGCTGCACTCCTAACCAACTAGTTAAAAACGCCTGGAAACCGATCGCATTCTTCGCAAAATAACTCGCTCCAGCAGAGACGAGATATTCTACCTCCGGTCGAGAACTCATCGCAATTTATCTAACCATCAAGCATTTCTGACACATGCAGGAAGGTAGGGTATTCATAGTTTATGCGGATCATAAACCGTTAACCAATGCATCAAAAGCGAAGGCCGATAAATACTTACTTTGAGAAGTCCGACACCTAGACTACATATCACAGTTCACTAGTGATATCTGACACATTAAAGGTCGAGACAATCAAGCTACAGACGCATTAACTCGGCTAGAAATAAATAACACACAGCAGTCTACAGTAAATTTCGAGACTTTAAAAGTCAGCCAGGAAAATGATCAAGAGTTACAAAGCCTATCATCAGCTAAAAGTCTTAGTCTCAAACTGAAATAGCTGCTATCACCTGTAGGAGGTGTTCTGATTTACTGTAACACGACGAAGGCGGTGCCCCTGCCTTTTGTTCTCAAAAATAAGCTGCGGCCAATATTTAATAACCTTGAAGTGCACTCGATATATGACCAAGTTACGTTTGCGGTATTACCAGGGCAACTTCTAACGATTGAACCCACTCTTACGAATGAGAATAAATCAGAAGACAATTAAGGATGGAAAGGAAGTTATATTTGATCGTGAATATGGCGGCAATGGAATAGCAACGTCTAGGCTGGCAAACTAGAGAGAGAGCTGCTTTCCACGATGCGGCGTGACGTGATATGGTGGTGATGCGTGCCTGAGCGCCTTCAACTAGTAGTGTCCGCTAAAACAAACATGGTCAGCATCAATGTCGAAACCTATGTAACTATTTATTTTGGGGATTATTTACCGCTTCAGCTCACTCCCTCCCTAATGCGTTCGTGAGGACCCTGTGACATACCAGCCAAAGGATAAAACCCAATGCGTTAAACATTGGTAAACGTTCTTTTGATAGCTTGGATGTTGTGCAGCTTCTGGCCGTCAGTGCCTATGCTAAAGTGTCGTTGCATAAAAAATTGTACAAAATGTAATCGTTCTCTTTCGTTTTCTTCTGGTCGTTTCCAGGCGTCCTGGAAATCCGAAAACAAATTTAAATATGTGCACTTCATTTATATATATATATTTAAAAGCAACTTGGCAGCTAAATACAGCTACAAAAACGCATAAAATGTCAACAACGCTAACATGAATAATAAAAAAAGGTTTTTTGATATATAATTTTTTAAACATACGAAAATGTGTAAAATGTATACCGTAAAGTAAAAAAATATTTTTATTCAATATTTTTATTTTATGTAAATAAACTTCACAATACACAGAGTGGAAAATTAGAAAAAGAAAAATTAATAGACGTAGTATTCGTTTAAGTGTTCTGGAAATCGTACGTTTCTACCAGAACGTGTAGCTCTCGGCGTTATGGAGCTCTTCGAAATTTCCACTTGCTTGTTGGTTGTTGCTTGAGGCATGGCGACTTCGCTCATGTCGAGTTTCGGCGGTGTTGTGGCGAGTTGGAGATCGAAGGGTTTACCTTCTAGGCAGGTTGCTTTGAGGTGGTCATGCTGACGTTCTCCTCGCCGCCATTCTTATCGATCGTGTAGTACTTTGTTTCACGTTTCAAGACCTTGTGTGGTCCTTCGTAAGTCGCGTCAAAAGGTCGGCGTAGAGCGTCACGACGTACAAAAACGTGTGTACTATATTTTAAAGTGGGTTGTATGAAAGTGTCTGTCGATTGTTGTCGAGTCTGGACTGGCTTAACTGAACGCATAGCATTTGTAAGCTGGTTCACGTAAGAATTGAGATCCAGGTTTGTCGAAGTGGAAGCGGTTTCCACAAACTCACCTGGTAATCGAAGAGTCGTTCCGTAAACTAATTCAGACACACTGCACCCGACATCTTTTACCATGCTTCTAATTCCGAGTAGGACTAGTGGCAAAGCCTCTGTCTACTGCAGGATGTTTGTAGCTGAAAGTGATGCTTTCAGCTGTCGATGAAATGTTTCTACCAACCCGTTAGATTGTGGGTGGTAGGCAGTTGTTCGGAAGCGCGTTGCTCCAAGAAGTTTTGTCAGAGAGTGGAACAATCCAGATTCAAACTGACGTCCACGGTCTGTCGTTATTGTAGATGGACAACCAAAATTCGCTATCCATCGTTCAACGAAAGCACAAGCAATCGTTTCACTAGTAATGTCTTTCAGTGGAATCGCTACTGGCCAGCGTGTAAAACGGTCCACGCATGTCAAAAGATAAGAAAATCCATTTGATTCTGGTAAGGATCCTACCAAATCAAGGCGGACGTGGTCGAATCGAGCGTCGGGAGTTGGGAGAGTGCCGAGAGCACATTTGTTGTGCTGAATCACATTGTTATTTTGGCCGGCCACGCGGGAGCGTGCCCATTCTTTGATGTCTTTATTCATCCTTGGTCAGCAAAATCTCTGGGCAATCAGTTTAGACGTAGCACGAACTCCAGGATGAGAGAGGTTGTGCAGTGTGTCGAAGATAATTCGTCGGTAACTCTTGGGAACGATTGGACGGGCTGCACCTGTAGAAGAATCACAAACTAAAGTGTTCTTACCTTTTCCAATCGTCTTTGTTTGGAGTTTAAGCGTTGTTGTGGATAACTCGTGATGAAAATCATTGTCTTCATTTTGAAGTCGAGCTAGTTAAACAAGGTCGATACCTTGGATACGATTCAAGGCATGTATTCGTGATAAGGTGTCGGCAACTACATTGTTAGCTCCAGATATGTCGTATATTAATAGAGAACTGGGGAATGTAGTCTAGATGACGCGACTCTCGCGGAGAGTACTTATCTGAAGATGACTTCATAGAAAATGTCAGTGGTTTATGGTCAGTGAATATTGTAAATTCCCGGCCTTCGATGGAATGTTGAAAATGTTGTACAGCACAGTATATGGCTAGCAGTTCACGACCAAAAGTGCTGTATCTTGATTCGGTGTCGTTTAATCGTCTTGAGAAGAATGCTAAAGGTTGCCAAGCTTGGTTAGTCCATTATTGCAGAACTGCGCCAATGGCTGAGTCAGATGCGTCAACCGCAATGCCGACAGGAGCTTCGGTATTGTGGTGTGCCAGCATAGTCACATTGGCTATTGCTTCTTTAGTCGCAGTAAAGACTTTCTTTGAGTCTGCATCCATTGTGACCACCTTTTTATTTCCACGAAGCATATCCGTTAGTGGTTTATTGATAGATGCACAGTTCGGTATAAACCGTCTGTAGAAACTTACCAGCCCATTGAAAGCCCGCAATTGCTTGATGGTGGTTGGTTCCGCGTACTCCAGAATAACCGCCATCTTGTGTTTTTGTGGTTGTATACCATTAGCATTAATAATATGCCCCAGGAAGTCCAACGAGGTTGTTACGATTTGGCATTTCTGTATGTTTATGGTTACTCCATATTGTTGCAGTCTACTAAAGACTGTGTCCAAATGTTTCATATGTGTTACCTCGTCTGGGCTTGCTATCAGGCAGTCGTCGACGTATTCATGGACATGGTCAAGCCCGCGGAACACGTCATCGATGAGACGTTGGAATGTTTGTGCTGCGTTCCTCGAACCGAAAGGCATTCGGAAGAATTCGTAGAGGCCAAATGGAGTTACGATAGCGGTTTTCGGGATATCATTTTCAGACATCGGTATTTGGTTGTACGCCTTTACCAAGTCAATTTTTGAAAATATTGTCATCCCTTCAGGGTGGCCGTTAAATCGTGGATGTGCGGTAACGAGTAACGATCAGGCGTAGTTTGGGCGTCAAAACGTCGGTAATCACCGGTGGGACGCCAGTTATTGCTATCTTTCTTCTGGACCATATGTAATGGAGATGACCACGGACTACTGGAAGGTCGAATTATTCCCAAGTCAATCATATGATCAAATTCGTTTTTCGCAATCCTTAGTTTTTCAGGCGCGAGTCGGCGTGCTTTGGAGAATACAGGTTGACCTGTAGTCGTGATGTGATGTGTAACATTGTTGGTTACACATAATAATTTCGATGACGCCTTATTCAGATCTGGATACTTGTCGAGTGTCGGCTGAAAACAAAGGTTAATTAAATGTTTAAAACAAAGAGGACATAAGCTACACCCTGTTGCAGCGGTTCTACGAATGTAGAGATTTGTGTTACTATCCACTAGTCTCTTTTTACTAGAGTCCACAAGCAAGTTGTGGCGGCTAGGTAAATCCATGCCTATGATAGGTATTTTCACATCGGCGATAGTGAAAATCCAGTGTATGGGTTTTCGTAAACCCACGTTTAAGTAGACGTATCGTTTACCATACGCAGCTATGTGTTTTCCATCAGCTGCCTGTAAATCGAACGCAGCTTCATGGTGGCGATCAGGTGGAGCTGCAGGAAGAACGCTAACTTCTGCGCCAGTATCGACGAGGTAGTGAACCTTCGTTATCACATCAGTGATAAATAACAGGCGGCTACTTCCACCGGCTACGGTTGCCGCTAACGCGTGTCGGCGCAATAGTTTTCCGATACGTCGACAATGGGTTTATGTCTAGGGAAACAACAGGGGTCTCTACACTTCTTGGAATTTTTTCCATACGTGTTATGGTACCAACACCAATGTGAATTTTCGTTTCGTCGACGAGAATCATTTGGTCGGTGTCTTTCCTTCAGGTCAAGAAAACGAGAAAGAGTATTACACAATTTTGTCACGTCGTTTTCGGTTGCATGAGGTTTTTCAGTAATGGAATAAACTTCATTGTTCCGACTTCTGGTGATCTCCAGAATTCGATCAGCAGATGAAGTTAGTTCATCTACTGGGTTGTTATTAAACGTTACCAGAACTACTTGCACTTGTTGTGGCAGTGTTGATAAGAAAAGTCGGCGGAAAAGACCTTCGTCGAAAGTGCGTTGACCAAGTACCTGTCGCATGCGCGACAACATTTCCGTCGTTGAACCACTACCTAGCTCGATGGTGTGGAACAACTCATCAAGACGTTGTCTGTCGGATAAGTCTCCGCGTTTGAGAAATGATCTTTTGAGCTGGTCATAAGGTTCTAGGCAATCAGGGCTGAAAAAAAGGGGGTGACGTACATGTTCAATTCACGCGGAAGTGACTTTACAACGGCAAGGAATTGAACACGTGGATCTATCACAGCGTAGTCTCGAAACTCGGCTTCTGCGTAGCAGAACCAAGCTTCTATGTTTTCTGTCCAAAAAGGAATGAGCTGAAAATTCGGGGGTGTGGGAATTTTAATCTTAATGAACTTTGGAGTCTGATCAGTCATCATATATATGCAATATATGAAAATATAAAAATAAATACAATCAAAATGTGCCAAAAAATGACAATCACACCAAAAATACTGTTAAAGCTATAAACAGGAACGAACTCACAGTTATGAACGTGTCGAGAACACGTCGGGCTCACCAATGAAGTGCACCCGATATATGACCGAGTTACGTTTGCAGTATTACCAGGGCAACTTCTAACGATTGAACCCACTCTTACGAATGAGAATAAATCAGAAGACAATTAAGGATGGAAAGGAAGTTATATTTGATCGTGAATATGGCGGCAATGGAATAGCAACGTCTAGGCTGGCAAACTAGAGAGAGAGCTGCTTTCCACGATGCGGCGTGACGTGATATGGTGGTGATGCGTGCCTGAGCGCCTTCAACTAGTAGTGTCCGCTAAAACAAACATGGTCAGCATCAATGTCGAAACCTATGTAACTATTTATTTTGGGGATTATTGACCGCCACAACCTCCATTCATTGTTTCTCCGTGGCGTGAAATCTACAACAAAACTAATCAACGCCAGATACATATGGCCTAATCTCCAGAAGGATGCACATAAGTAGATTAGTAAGTGTTTAGCTTGTCAACAATCAAGAGTTAGCCGACACAAATTCACCATAGGAATTTTTACCCACTCGGACGCGCGTTTTACACATGTACATAACAACTTAGTAGGCACTTTACCGCATCTAAATTGTTTTGCGTATCTACTCACATGCATAGATAGGTTCGAGAGGTTCTCTATACCGTACTGATCGCGGACATCACATTTGAAACAGTGGCCAAAGTCTTCATACAGAACTGGGTGACCATTTTTCGTACACTTATTACAATAACAACAGACAAAGGAGCTCAGTTGGAATCTGAACTATTCAACAACTTAGCTAAACTTCTAGATTCCAACAGAACACTCTGCACTGAATATAATCCTCAGGCAAATGGTATGGCAGAACGCCAAATAAAGCCTGCTCTTATGTCTCATTAAAACTACATTCAGTGGACAGAACTCATGCCACTGGTTATGTTGGAAATACGAACAGCTGTCAAAGCCAGCTCGCAATGTTTAGCAGGAGAACTAGTCTATGGGACCACTATGAGACTACTAGGTAAGTTTGTTAACTCTCATAACTACAGTAAAAATCCAGATTTAGAAACTAACGTAGACCAACTACGGGATCAAACGTCTAAACTTAAGCCAATTAATACTCATGGGAAATCACGAGCGACATTTTTACCTAGGGATTTAAGCAACTTCATGCACGTCTGCATAAGATGTGACAAAATAAAAACACCACTTGGCCCTCTGTTAGAGGGTTCACTTAAAGTTAACTCAAGAAAACTTAAATACTTTGTGATGCAAAAACAAGGGAACATAAACTCAGTACTTACTTATTCTGCATAGGGATTATATTTACTATTATCTTATATTGAATGTTGAGAGGTTTGGTGTGTTAGAATCATTAGTATTGCGCTCCACCGTCTCCTGTCCATGATTAAATAATAAAGACTTATTCCCTAAAAATTTGATTTCTGTCAATAGAGCGGGACGTACCAAGGCAGTAAAAATATCCCACTTTGGTTATTCACCAATGCTATTTCTGATCATGTGGAATACGCATCACTAAAAATTAAAAGGTAATTAGCATTTAGAAATGGAACACAATAATCCGTATGGAATCATTGCCATGATTCATTGGCTGCAGACCAGGGATTTCATACTGGTTTATTATACGGTAATTTATGTGAACACGAAGGACAGTTTCACGATTTCATAGCTAGATCAGCATTGGTTTGAAGCCACTAGCGTGTCTTCTTTCGTCTAGTTTTTTTCCGAGATAAGCAGAATGTATGTCGTCTGGAATAATGGAATACGTGTAGGGGGGGACAATAATTCTATCATTGATACACAAAAAACCTTCCGGGTGCAATCATACTTCTTTTCCTAGTTTGTTAGAATCAAAAAATTTACTCTTACCTTGAGCACTCCAACCTCTTTATTACGCTTATCATACTTCCAAAATGCTTTTGGGTGTCAGCTGCCAACTGTGTTCTATTGACTGAACTAATAAACAATCACTCACTTGGTTGTTCTCGAAGTATGAATAGCGTAACAAAGTCTATACGCTCTGTATGATGATGCTCACTGGTAAAGTCATCAGCACTCGAGTCTAAATTCCATCTGTGGTTCATCGTAGCAGACAACTAATAGAACGAATTGAATGTTCGATGAACAATTATCAATTCCTCGTGGTCAGACAACATAAAATTTTACACTAATCAAGTACTTATGTAATCTTCTTACTATGCAGAAAACTGCTAAGACCTGCTTTTGAATGTGTAAATATTCTGATTCACTCTTAGTCGTCCCGGAATATAAAATACAGGCTTCTCATTCTGCTCTAAGACTTCACCTAATCTCAATGAAGATGATTCCGTAGTTAAAACAGGTATCTCCTATAGTAAGAATAGACCAAGGAAAGCCTCACTATTTGAAAATCCCAGAGCCTTCCTTAAAGTTTTTTCATGCGTTCGCTGCCATGCAAACCTGACTAGAAACTTAATCAATGGGCGGAGCCAATAATTTTGTAAAGTTGGTAATAAGTCCAGAATGAAACTCTGTAATATAGATCTGTGATGCGAGTGTCGACTTATCAGTAGGTAAAGGTTCTTGTTACAAGGGTAGTAAGAAGCCTGCGTCTGCAAAATATGTATAATCAGGACAATCGATAGAAGTAGGTCAAGTTTGCCCTTTGACAAGATTAAAGCAACATTTCTGTCACAAAGTTACCTTCATATATATTCATGATGCAATTCTATACTCACTTCATATACTATTTGTTGTATCACAGTGATATGATTCTGCACTATAAAGTCCTACGATGATCTGGTTTACACCTTCCAGAAATATAACAGGCGAAATCGTCGATCTAAATGGAAGAAATTTACGTTCGAACATCCCAAAGGGAGTATTAATAGTTGTGAGTTCAATCATAAATTTTTCTACAGGCAGTCGCAGACATATCTATGAGATCAATTTTAGAAAAGTATTTCGAGTCTTTTAACTTGGGTGAAGCATCTTCAGTTTCTTCAATAGTGCAACTTCATCGGATTAAACAAGGATTCAAAGCCAAGCGAGTCATTACAAATTATAAGCATTTAGCTATCTGCTTTAAACGGTGTTATTATATAGGTTGCCCGAAAGGACGATTCAACAAGAGTTATTATAACTTTCTCCTTAATGCATTTCGTAAGCCGTAAGGCAGCAAGGATCATACTTTTATCTAAATGTAATGGCTGAACTGTAGCAACACTGGCTGCCTTGGGGCACCGCAATATTAAATCTTCAAGTAATTCATTATCTGAAAAACTAGCACAGAAAGAAATTTTGACGTCTGAAGGCCAAATCTCCTCTTACCTTAATACCGATGGTCTAGTCACTAACAAGAAACTGAACATCAATAAAATTGTTCTTTACTTTCATCAATGGAATTTGGCTAGCCCCAATGATTAAGGACGTCTGTTGGCCATAAAAACTCTCATCACAAAGGACTGAAGAATTTTTCATACAAATTAGATTCGGCACTTTCAATATTAGTAATAAATAAGTACGTCTTGCCTGATTATGTAGTCAGCTGTTGCGCCACATGGAAATTACTGCAAGTATCCATAAAAGAAAGTGAATTCATTTTTATGTCCAAATCAAATGTAGCACAGTTAGAGTCATTTGTACCTTCGGTAACCAATGCACTGGATTGTTTGTAGACTGCATTTAAATACCGGGCTTTCCCACATTGTTAATAGCAAGCATAGTGAAACTTTCAGGTATTTAGTAGGTGGAACCTCCAACACAAGAGGTATGATGATGAAGATGAATTCAAAACACCTTTGATAGTACCTACTGGCTTCATTAGTGTGACAACTTTCCTACCTGACGAAATCGGGAACTTGAAATGTATATTCATTGTAGACAGAAAAATATAATGTGTCTCTAAGTAAATAACTGGATGCGATTGACATCTTTATATGTGTAACACATCTCTAGTGTCGAGAAATATAAGTGAGGAAATGTGAATGCCTTTTTTTAAAGTTTTAATCAACTAATACCAAATACTAAATGGTCCCAAAGTTGAATCTGTTGCTATTTACAAAGATTGCATTTGGAAGCTTTAGGTTGTAGTTGAACGATGAAATCACCTAACGCTTGATTAAGAGCACGAACCAACTTTTTAAAGCGCGCTCTTTCACAAGTCGCCAATAAAGTAGTCTGAAAATGGTTAGTGGGTACTTGTTTCAGCTTGCCACATGTAAGAGAAATAGGTTTGGAAGGAAAAGCCAAATCCTATAACAGATTGTAAGCTTCTTATCCAAACGCGAAGTGGGAGCATGTGTAAACCTGGTCACCCCTGAAATTACATGATAAGCACCAAGCATCAAAGCAATCGTGATAATCAACTTCCCGCGAAGCATTACCAGTTGGGAGATAACCTAGCCTGAAGAATCTATTGACAACGCGATTGTAATGAGAAATAGCTATGATGCAGCTTAGACCAAACTATAGTCAGAAGCGAAAAAAGGACTCAAAGTCAGCATTATGATATTATGTTATATGATACATACTAAATGGAAAAAACAAAATGTTAGTGATGCATTTATAATTTTCAACAAGTGATATAATTATCCATCAAGTGTGATTAGTATGCAGTCATGTCGCATGTTTAGGCCAAGAAGAAAGTAGTCCAATCTTACAATAAGCGATCTTCAGTAAGCACTAAACATATCAGGAATGGTTATCTGACGACTATTGATTCGTTGTAACGAGTGCCACTGCGATGTCTATTAGTACTATTCATCACACTAGATTGCAACTTTTAACGCTAACGCGTAAGAGCGCAACATGATTTTGTGACATGACTGGGTAATCGAAACAAAACAAATAGACGGAAAGGTAAACCGTTAAGATTTTCGAAAAAAATAGTGTCTCGAAATTTTATGCTGCTGTCGACAGTGTTGTACAAACCATATTTTGAAAAGCTCTATGTAATCTTCAACTAACTTTTCATGGGACGATATATCCAAGCAACCAGGACGTAGCCCTGCCACAACCCCAACATAATCATTATAAGAAAATTAAATGGCGATCTAAGGAGTGTTATAAGCACAAACCAAGAGACCACGAACATAATAAAGGTATTATGTATTCTTTGGGCAAACCAAACGTTTAGACGAAGGGTGCTGAAGATACGTCTGGACAGGTTTCAGAGAAGGTATAATTAAACCAAAAACAAATGAAATTAGGTCCAAACAATGTATCTATTGACTTGTCAAACAAATATTGTTCTGGGCAATAAATTACAAATGTACCATTACAAACCTTCAATATTGTAAGCTCCCAATCTAGAACAAATAATCAAACAGTCCAAAGAAATGGCGCAAAAATGACGGAAGTAAAAATAAACAAAGCGAACATAAAATTAGACATAACAAATTGGTTAATTAAATTAAAGTTTGGTAAGAATAATTCACAAATCATATAATTCTTGAGTTTACCGCAACATGTATTAAAATTCAGTTACAGCTCTAATAGCACATACAGTGCAGTTATTAATTTATGCCATCATCACATGTCATCAGCACGAACAAAAAATGACTTACAGAAGCGTCGTATTTATTCAGGCTTAGCCTTGACCTTGGGGTGGCATTCAAAGTGCGCAGTACGCCGGTGGCGTGTCAATACGCCACTGAGGTTTAGTCATACACAGGCGCGGATACTTTAAAATTCGTTGTCATAGGGTTTTGCAATGAATGAGGGTTTGCACATTGTGGATAATGAGTGGCCAGCTTTGAATGAACTAAACAAAAATTCAGGAGGCACTAGACGTGTACGTTCTTAAACTCCTTATATTTTTTAAGTAGTTTGTTACTAGACTTAAATGCAAACAAAAATGGGTGGATTTGCCTATCCAGCTGACTTTTTCCCAGGTTCCAAATACTTTGCCTTCGAAAGACGACATTGCCACTGAAGACGTGAGAAAGGTAGATACATATGAATTTGCCGAAGCTACCAAACCAATGGCGAAGGAAGAAACAAGTACATTTCGCAAGTTTCAAAACAACCCAAATTCTCGATGGTGTCTATACGTCAACCCTAACTTTGCAGGCGTTGAGTTATGTTACTTTGTACCCCGACCTGGTTTTAGTAGGTTGTTGTGTGCTGTATTTCATTTCAGACCCCCGCGTATTGTCGCACTATCGACATCATATATCACAAAGTCAGCCATGTAGCTATGGCACGAGTGAGTGCATGGCTTGCATATCAGAAAGGCTTTCAAGGATTAAAAATCAAGTAGAGTACTACTTTGGTGATAGGAACTTTACGCGTGACCGATACCTACAAGACAAAATGACTGTTGATGGATATGTGCCTTTGGAAGTTATCTTAGACTTTCCTAGAATGAAGCAGTTAGACGCCTCGAAAAACTTAATTTTCCAGGTAATATCAATGTTAACAAATCATCACCATTTAGGCTTGCTATAACAGCAGCATAGTAGAAATTGACGCTGAAAGAGGACTTATCAGACGTCGAATAGCTATTCCAGACAGCCACGAAGTATCAGTCGGTAAGTTTAATGTAGTTCAAAGTTTTGAAACATTTCAGAATCTGACGCTACATTTACTCGGGATACACCCGTGACCATCCCATTCAATATAAGCGATTCCTCGACATATGGTACAGATGCTTTTGATGATAGTAAGATGAAAGTACCAAAATCAGCACTACCAGTTGTCGAAGAACTGAAGGATGTTAATTGGCTGAAGGTTGAACGTCGTCAACGGAGTCGTTTCAAGTCTCAATCATCACCTTTTGCGAACAATCCTACTGGAACGGTAGGAATATTAGTTTTCTGAAGTGTGTAAATACATTACTAAAGCGAAGCGTCCGATGCACATGTTACTTGTGACGTGTGTTATGGCTTCATAGTTCTAGTTTATCAATTTGAAATGTGAAAATATCTGTTACGTCTTCCATTATAGACTAAATAGTCACTAGGTTTGTATAGAGGTTGAGATGAAAAACTTATCGTCCAAACTAAAATAAAGCTTGTCAGTTTTAACAGATTTTCCATTACCTGTCGTTGTTGTCTTATTACGCCATTTACTAAATGACAAATCTAGTCATTTTGAAAATGGACTTAATCTCCAAAACATACAATCTTCCTTGATATATAAATGATTAATGGAGTTTGTTCTTGATGCTGCTAATTTCTAAGCCCATAGTGATTACAGTAACCCAACGCATCAATAATGTAGCTCAATAAAAATTTTGGAGTTTTCTCAATATCTTTCACTTTTCTATACTCCGTATTTAGGTTTTCTGTAATTGCTAGTCCTTAATTTATGTATGATATTCCTGACAACGTGTACTGAGCTATCGGATGACAATCAGGTATTTCATCTTTCCTGCTCCACAGTGTTACACTAACAAATTAAGATCCTCTTACGTTTAGACAAACCTAACTTTACCCATAGCACATCACATACGTAAATATAATATGCATTCGATGGAAAGTTATTTCCTCCTCAAATCATCAGTATCCTCCAATGAGTTTTAGGGGAGTTAGTTTGAAAAGCACTTGAGTTAAACGACGTTTTACATCTTATAATACAATAGACGTAGCTCGACATAAAAACTGCCCAGGTACTGTTTTACTAACCCTTGGTTGATTTTTATGTTAGCAATTTTATTTAAATACTGGTTATATCTTTTCAATACTAAATATTCTGTTGGGGTTGTCTTTTGATCATGGTTTCGAGACGATTCTCAATCTAGTTCAATTTTAGCAAAGTTCCGTAGAAAATGGGGTTCAGCCGCTGTGAATCAATATTTATTCAGTATGTGTAAGTAGTCGTTAGTATCGTGTTTGTATTGTTGATAACTCTCACAAACCGGCCTCTTTTCTAAATCCCACCCTCATTCAAATCATGGAATTATGAATGTTATACATTCATTATCTTCATTCACTACTTACGATCATACCCTGATGAAATGTGTTACTTCACTGTTCCGAAAGCCGACCGCGGATTTTAAGGTTATCGGAATCCACTCATAAAATTATATGTATATCTTATTCACTCCCTTATTCGTTTCTGAATAAGATTGCTTCAAGTTGGTTGTCAGTAATATTTAATGCTAAATAAGTGCATCTTTTTGTTTGTATACCCCACCTCGTAAATAAACACTGAGTCATTCATTCACTGAACGTGCACATACACTTATTTGTGAGCAGAATCGGAAAGAAGGTCTATGGCGGTGACATCAAATTTAACTTGAAAATTTCTTTGCATTTTATTCTAAATCTACTCAACAAACATTTAAGCACTAACCCACTTCATGCATTGTGTTAATACAACATTGCAGATCATTTAAATGTCTCATAGTTGAGAATTTTGGACAGTGTTCAGGATTTCATATATTTGTTCTAGTTATTGTATAGTCCTTATTAATTTTGCCTAAGAAATGTATTTAGAAAGTAGCTTGAAGCGTGCTGATTTAATTATCTGAATTTGTGAAATTACAGACAAATCGTCGTCAGAGAAACGAATCTTGTTCTGAATTCAGTGATGTTGATGAAGAAGACCTTTTGAATTACCTTATAGTTATTGTCCCTGAGAGAGCAGGTGGATGCGCTTCTGACCTAAACACACTTAATGCAAAGTCACATGCATCGAAGCTGTCTCGTTCGTCAGAATCATGGATCGATGAGGCAGACTTCACACCCGATTCACTGAATACTACATCGTGCGTTTCAACTGACAGAAATCAAACTACACATAATGGACATGCATTTTCGGAACATACTACTATTTCAACCCGCTTGTTAGCTAGGCATCCGGCTGGTG
This sequence comes from Schistosoma mekongi, assembly GCA_034768735.1. NCBI lineage: Eukaryota > Metazoa > Platyhelminthes > Trematoda > Strigeidida > Schistosomatidae > Schistosoma > Schistosoma mekongi. The sequence goes on from CM068306.1 coordinate 52,839,429, forward strand.
ATCGTCATCCAAATCCAGATCATCAGTCTCGGTAATTAATCTGTTTTATTATTATGTATCTCGACTTTAGTAAATAAGCATTATGTCAATACTTGTTGAATATATATATATATATATATATATATATATATATATATATCGTTTTATGACTCGCATAAGTAACGGCGACGTGTTTTCAGTTTCTCCTGAGCCCGCCTATTGATTTTGAACAGTGTTCAGAATGTTACCTTTTATGGACGTTCCTAAAGTGATAAGGATACATGTCTATAAGTCTGCATGCCACATAAATTTTTTGAAGTCTCTTTTGTCTATAAACGTTGCTCAAAACTTTCTTGCATTTTACATTTAATTCCCATAAATTTGGAATGTTTCCGGTTTTGTACCAAATTCTAGTGTGAGTCAAGAATATGCAGTTATAATGATTATTATTGTCGTATTGTTGGTAATCAGGGTTGGATGTCTACGAACGCCTGTCCCTGTATTGCCTTCGTTGTTACAAGCCGATATATCTTGACCAATCAATAGTAGGATGAGAGATACACTTTTTTTTCATTTTGGACATCAGCTGGTGTTTGAAGCAATCAATACTAGCTTTAAGTTCCAAAGAAAACAGTAACAATGAGTTGCCGATGAATCCCGAATGCTACAAAGTCACATCGTGACTTCTAGTAATGGTACTCTAAATATGCTAAAAGTATATAGTTTCCGATTAAAGTTTCCGTGGTCACTTTCCGAACATGAACCTCACTGTGATGGCCTCATCGTAGTTATCACAGTTTTTTCATTAGTAATTATTTACCTCATAACAAAAAATTTAGTTTGGAGTTTAGTATAGGTGAAACTAGGTTATTGGCTTATTCATTATCATCATCAGCAGCAGCAGCAGCAACGTAGAACCGGGCACAAACGCCCGTAGGTTCAAGTTGCCGTACCACACTAGGACTACGAGATTACTGAGGTGACGTATAAACAGAATACAAGAGGGAAGAGTAAAGTAAAGATGTCCAGAAAATAATAATAGAATTCAAGATCTAGATGAGGTTAAAGAGTGAATACACTTGCGCCACTGTGACCGATTCTGAGCCATATCACCTAGTGTCTCCAGCTATTTATTGCTATCATCACGCGGACCCCAACCAGGTAATCTACATCTACCTACATGGCTTAGACCAGTAGTCAAGGACTTTATGGACTGATGCCATGTTTTGGTTTGGCCACCCCTAACCTTCTTCCATTCTACTTCAGCCCTAGCCAACAGCTTATTCGTTAAAGCATTCATCTTTCAAGTATTAAATTAGATCATCTCTACACATCTGTTTCTAAAACCACGTAGTATCACTAACCTTCCTGGTGTGTACTTGAACACCGACGTCATAAACTTGTACTTGGTAATAGATCAGACTGTAAACAAGAATATTCTTTCAATCTGCAACAGTTTATTATGAGCGGGGAAGAAAAGCACTTAGTTCACGGAATTCGTGACTTTAAAAACATTATTTTGCAATGAGTCGTTTCTTTTTGTAGCTAAATGTGTGTATTTCCATGTTTTGTTGGTGATTTTATCTGTTTAGTGCTAAGATTAACGCAGATATGCTACAAAGAATTCGGCTTGGACTTGAAGACTATGAGCAGAATGTTAGACGCGAACGTCACACTTCAGTTTGTGAGCTTGGTTTTGATGATGATGTTGAAGAACCATGTTTATCATCGTTATCTAACAAATCATCTAGTCAGTCTCTTAATCGCCTAGAAAAGGTAAGTTTATTCAAATTAACGGAATTAAGTCATTTTATAACTATTTCAACTCTCTAGTTACTTCTGTTGATGGTTATACATACATTTATCCATCTCGTTTAATAAGCTATGTTTAGAAGTGACGCTTTAGATAAATAGTAGTAATGTGAATAATACATAGTCCTCATACGTATACTAGGAACAAACCTTAATAATTGTGACCTGAAGATTGGTGATATTTCATAATAAATCAACTATTTTGTATTCACGTTAAACGGTAGTAATAAGTGCATCTTAAAGCATTATATTGTGACTGGTACCTCACTCACAATATTTAAATTCTTGAAAGACAAATTTCATAAGATGTTGTTCCTTCATTGGTATCTATCTTTAAAACTATTAGTGGCTTAGTTTCTAAGTATAGTTTATCTTTCAGCTGTCTGTCATGAATGATTACTGCTTACGACAAAATCGGAACAAGTGACGTTTCATCAAGTTCACCTATTTTCACGTGTACATTCACAGTATTTGTTATGTTCATTTCTGCTCCAAAATTGTCGACAGACTAATACTCAATTCGAAGTTATCTCACTCTTCACTTTCGTTCTATTCACTCAGAAATGTTATCATACTACGTTACATGTCATCATAATTTTCAACCTATTCTATGCATTAGTTGTCAGCTAATATTTTGAAAATAATGTATTTATATTCCTTGTACAATTTTTGTAGTCACATTCAGTCATCTATAGGTAAACAATGCAGTCCGTCCGACTAAGTCGTCCCGACTAGTTTACTGAGATTCGAAAGTGTGACAGAGCTTCATAATCATCCGATTTGTGCTTTTTTTTATCAGTTTCACATTGCACATTGTAAGCACTAAATCTACGATATTGACATCACTAACTTCTGAATGATTTGTTTAGACAATTAGGTTTATTTTGATCTATTTTCAACTTCTAACAGATTAACCTTGTTTCACCGGAAGATTTCGTCAGTCTCAAGGAAGCCGCTGCTTCGAGTCCAGCCGAGCGACCAATCTATCTTTCACATGAAAATATTAACAGTTTAGAAGATTCGCGTTTTAATTCAGAGCAGTTGGGAAAGCAGAAGGCTCAGTCCATTAAAAATTCCCACCCAACATTTCCCTTCTATTTTCCTAATATTTTACCCCCTGAACCATCACAACTTGTTACTAATTTGTCATGGATCCCACCCTACAACAATTCTTCTGAAACGTTACCATATTCGTTAGACATGTCATTAACACAAAGCCAAGTTGAACAACAGATGGAGGCAGAAAATGCAGTTGCGGCTTTAGTCGCTGAAGTTTCTAGGGCTGCTGTGGCATCTGCTACTCAAAGTCAAAGGTCCACAATAACTGACAAACCTAGAAGTAAGCATACTGCAAAGCGTCGTATGACGGGTTTCTATCCTGCGAAAATTGGATCTACTGGCGTTCGCGAGCGTGATGAATTAGATGTAGGGTTTGCATTTGACCTTTCTGCCAGACCTTCAGCTAGAACCAGAGAAAATCAGAAGTACAGTGCTTCGAATATTACATCTCAGGATAGCCACAGTCGTGCTCCAAAAACACTCATATCTATGGCAAGGTGTGTGTAATTTTTTCGCGATAGATAACTTTCTGTTTCGGGTTTTATTAAATTTGTTATACAGTCTTGGAAAATAAGTCTTAGCTAACATCATTTATGACGTATATAATCTTTTATTGAATGGTATTCAATTACTTGTCCTCTGTAACCTGTTTCACTCTTCCATATAACAAAATCTCAATAGAAACATACTTTATCCCAACATACGTTCTATGTTATTTATCTCAGCTTCGTCTTGTATTTTCTATCGCTACTTATGCAATATATATTGGCAATTAAAAATACCAATGGCTTTACAAAAGATTATTCTCATAACTTCTGTTCTTACTTATCCTGCATTTAGGATTAGGGATTTATGTAAGTGAACTTCACGTTTGTCAACGGCTTATCCACGATCCTTTTTTACACATAAAACCTAATGATTTGTGTTAGTTATGTTTTATTATTTATTTCAGAACGAATGTTACTCATCACCGATTTCTTTTTTAAAAAGGATTTAGAATCAAATTACATTTGTATCATTAGATCATTTAAAACTGGCATGAATGTAAAATGTAATTGCCCTGCACGCATATTAAGATTGATCTAGTGTCATTTTCGCCTCTCAAGTATCTGGTGTTTTTTAAAATTCTAAATGTACATACTTCTAGTGCCAAAAGCTACTAGCATTTCCGTAGTCTAATATTACGGTTTGGCATTACAATAGTTTCCTTTTGGGGTCCGATACCAAAACATACGTATAGTCATTAACCACTTTCTAACCTTCACAATTTTGTCCTATCTCAGTATTCTCACACAGTCGGGTGAGTCCTGATAGTTTAAACAGATTTCCTCGAGCTAACGTTGCTTTTTTTCCCGTTCGTACTGGTATTACATATTAATCATAATAAGACGTTAGTTCTTTTAAGCACTTTAATTGCTTGTTTCCCAACGACCATTGTCTCAGTCGCACATTTGTCCGATGCCAAGCTGATATCCTCTATTATAATAATAATGACTGATTCAATTAGTAACAGTTTACTGCTTCCAAAACTATATACATCGACAAACATTTCATCCTCATACACTGGACAGACACTTGTAATATCTTTACTTCATTTGTATTGTTTTCCCATCATAATTTCTCATTGCTTTTTTGCTAGTGATGTTACTACGTCTGGAACTACTGTAATCATAAGTACTGCACCTGCAACTGATGATGATGATGACAATAATGAGTCGAGTTTTACAACAAGTGATCCTGCAAAAGCTAATATATCTTATTTTCCTGTTCATAAACAAACTCCGTTCACTTTTGGGAACCATATGAGTCAATCATATATCCGGGCTAGCGGTTTAGCATCTCGTGAGTATTTCCGGTATCGTGCTGCTTGTTTGCTAGATCGTGAAAAGTCAGGCGCAGGACAGTCACAAGAAATGAACACATTGTATAGGTTTTGGTCCTTCTTTTTGCGAGACAATTTCTTTCATGGTATGTACAAGGAATTCAAACGTTTGGCACTCGAAGATGAAGCAGCTGGCTATCGATATGGTCTGGAATGTCTGTTCCGGTTTTACTCGTATGGCTTAGAACGTCGTTTCAAATGGTCTCTGTATAAAGACTTCCAGGTAAGATTTTGTGTACTGCCCTATATTCAGATGTTTTGATGTTTTATATAAATTTATTTTCTATCCAACCACTCTGTAAGGAAGTTACTTGATGTTACTGCCACACATCAGATTGTTTTTTTTTATCATAGTGAACCAATTTGTTATTTTTATTAGTTTTTGAATACTTGTCAGATGCAGATTTGTTTACTCGGCTTTGAGCCAATCTCCACGTGTGATAATTAGTAAGTAAATAAGGCGGGGTCATAACCCGCGGAAACGTAACGTCGAACGCCTTAACTACTGAACTACCGCTTCACAACTAGCTTCATCATGCAACACTATACGCTAGTAGCTTTCCCAGACTAACACCTTCATTCATTGACACTAGTAAACTGATACGTTACTTGGTCATCTAAGTTTTATTCCTTTCTTTACTCACTAACCACTTATTTTTATTATAGGAACAAGTCTTACGTGATTACAAAAATGGGCATCTCTATGGATTGGAAAAATTTTGGGCTTTCTTACATTACAGCAAACGTAAAGTAGAAATCTGTCACCCATTAAAAGAGTTACTACAAAAGTACAAAACTATTGAAGACTTTCGCGTTAACGTAAGTTTCATACAGATTGCTGCGTTTAATATTACGGAGTTCGCCGTCTGTTAACGCTGCGAATTGTCTACAAATTCTCTATCGTATTTTCTTAATTGCTAATTGTCATACTTGTATGTGGGCTGGAATATTGCTCAAACATTGAGACGCAAGCATGTGGTTCCTAATAGGAGGTCACTTCTAGGGCTTTTGACTTAAATATATTATCTACAAGGCAGTGGATCAATTTTAAAAAATACCGCCCTATGGTAAGTGGTGTCTAGAATATTTGTATACACCAATCGTCTTCTCAGTACCCTAAAACTAATATATACTCATGGATGAACTCATATCTATCAACCAAGTTTAAGCGCTGAACGTTTTCTCTCATCTTTTCACTTTCACAAACAACATCCCTGGTGCATAAAACCAGTAAATAATTAATTCAGTGACAAAATCTATGAATACTCAGCGATGAGCAAACTCTCTTCACTGTTGGTCGTTCCAAAGTATTTACAACAACTACATTTTGAAATTTACCACTTCTTTCTACTTTCGGTCATCTTTCATTCTTTGTTTATAACGTTGCTTAACTAGTTCAACGTGCATACATGTTGCTGCCATACATTAGAGTAATCAATGTAAAAGGTAAATCACGAAATTATGTATGGCATTCAAAACAGATTTTAAGAGGTAAATTTATAACTGACTTGTGATGCATTGGTTTGTCTGATTCAATTTTTGTGTGCCTAGTTTGTATACTTGATTTCATATATTCCATATTGAGCAGACTTGTAGTATAACTAACCTATTACGTATTACAACAAATAATTGATATGCATTTAAATAAACATAAAATCCCTGATTTCACTAGATTTTTTTATATTTTTCATCATAGTTTGAAGTCCCCGATGGATTTTATGGCTATCGCAAAAGACTCCCTTCTTCATCAGCCTCCGTGAATTCAAATTAACACCCTAATCAATTTACTTAGCCTACATCTGTTTGAGTTGTGTGTCATATTTTCACTGCATCCAGTTTGCAGGGAGTAGTATGTGTTTTAATCATAAAAGATACGTTGCTCACTTTGTACTTAATCCATTTTCTTGTCAAATATCACTCGACACAACTCAATAATTTCATAAAACATAGTAAACTAACCCGATTCATTATTAAAGCATTTTTGATAGTTACTTTTAATATTCCTACGGATTTTGCATGGTTAGTTAGTTTTCACACCTCTCATCAATACCATTCTCGTTTTCAGCACTTTTAAATATCTTGCTTCTGTACTGTGGACTTTGTGTTTAAGTTTTTGTACACATTTTTTTGTTTACTTATGTGTTAATACTATTCATTCTTTACTCTAAGAATGTATTGTCCTTGTGGATATAGATAAACTTTTAATGAGTAATGAACGACATTTCCGCAATATACTACTATGCCATTTTCTTTTAAAATATAAGTTTTAATTTGGCGCCTGTCAAGTAACAAGTCATTTCAATACATACTTACCATAAATCTCGGTTGTGTACTAATTCTCAATATCATTGCAGGGGCTAATTTTCATTTTCATGCAACTTTGTAGTCACTACCTTCTATGGAGTTCTTATTTAGTTGTTGATTATATCTGAAACCACTTTTGTCAGATCCCTGTCATCCCTCTGACTTTGATAAAACATTTGACATGAAATAATCAATACTATAACGTACATAGAAAGTTGACCTGTAGCATTCATCTAAAAGAAAGTTTGATTTTATGTACCGGTTTTTGTCACAAAAAAAACAATTCTTTAAAATTAAATTTAATGATGTCCAATTAACATTTTAAAACAAGAAGCGCTTAAGAACATGAAACTAGAAAAATCTAAATGTGTATATTAAAGTAGTACGGAGAATAGTTAATAGATTACTAGGTTTAAGTGAGTGTCATTGTAAGGTGCAAGCCGATTTGAATTAAAGCAATAATAGTCATTCAGGTGAAAATGAATGTGATATAATTTAGATCGTCATGTTTTCAATGAATTACTGATTGGGAATCTTGTAAAAAGAGTAAAAGTGTTTGTGGCAGATTTTTTGATTGAATGGATTTACTTTTAGTAGTGTTTTTCATAGATTTGAATTTTTATTGACAATTATAATGACTTTTAGAAAGTTTATTTCAATGTGTTATATTGACTATTTATGATACCTTCATTCTAATTAGCTTTCTTCATTTTATTTACTTCCTAGTCTGGAGATGAATTATTTAAATCTTTCCTTTTCGGTGTTCAGGCGATGGCAATATAATCACGTCCTATTTCTAAGTGACTTACCGTATTTTACTGGAAAGTGCATTTTCCTTCCAAAACTATTTATCTATGATTAAACTGTACAGAAGCCTATTTTAATTGTCAAAGCACTGATCGAAAACTTGTAATTTTTTCATGTCAGTTTTTCTAGCAAAGCAGATTCGTGCTTTCGATCTCATCGCTAAGACGAAGCAGATTGCATGCATGTTTCTAAAATAACTACATGTCTTACAGCTTAAACGCCTAGTCTCATTGAATCGTTTCAGGCATTTTGTGGTAACAATTCAGCGTTCTGCTGGAATAAGACAGAAATGAGGTTTTATTTCATCTCCTTATCCATTATCTCTGATTTTAATTATTGAAAAAGTAGCTTCCTCTAACCAGTTGAAAAATCCTTGCAAACACCATTTACTAAATTTGTACATTTTTGGGACGTTTGAATGCCTTCTCAAATTTGGATGGTTTATTCATTTTTGACATTGTACTCCATAACTGATTGATTTAGATCTAACTTATCTAGACGGTATTAGCACATCTGAATTCTTATAAATAAAGTGACTAGTAGATTTAACAAAAATATAAAAAGAAAAAAGAACTCTCATTGCTCTATGTTTATCTAATTATTACGACGACATGGAAACTAGTAATTTAGAAAGCTATTACAGCTTTTTGTGGAGGAGTAAAACAATTACTATTGACTTAATGAATGCTAAAAATTCGTAGAATATTTTATGAGGGTGACCATCGATCTTTGGATTTGTTATTATCAGACGCTTAGGGTAGTTATTTTGACTCTTACTACCTATGGTTTTGTATACTTGGGTTGGAACTACATCGAGGGACTACAGTAGTCATAAACTGTAAAATATCAGTATTTACTTGATTATTCTTGTTTAGAATCCAGTAAATAGTGTAGTGATATTAAAAAACATTTTCCAATCATAATCAATGGTTCTATATGGTCATTGAGTTTTATTACGAATTGGCTGGGGTTAGAGACGCGGGTCATTGCATAGACTCCGATTTGTGTATAAATATAATATTCTGCGTTCTACCTTGCGTGAGTAGTTTGGAATTTGATAGAAGTAATCATTTAGTGTTCCGTGATTTTTAGTCTAGTTTAAAGATTCATCAGACATGAGCAGTTGCTGATAATGAGACTGAAGATATCAACTATCAGATCATGTGGATGCTTACTATCTTGTTTACGTTTACTTGGTATTCGAGTTGGAGTACTTGTAAACTGTTAGAACCATTTTTAAACAAACTTGTGCGTAGAATGTATTTGATTTAACATAATTTTGCATTCTGAGTATGTGTATGTGTTGATCTCAGCTTAAGTGCCATTATTGTGTTATAGTACACCTGCATCATTTCAATACTTAAAAGTAAGTGAAAGGTTGCATTAATTCACTACCAAAAAGACATGCAAACTATTGAGGCAGTTTGCTGAGCCTAATTCGAAACAGCATTGTTCATCAATACGTGCAATATTTTCTAAATTGTTTTAAAGAAGGCCTTGTAATTTCTAGTAAATTTTTATACCATATGTGATAACTCAATTAATAAGTACAGATTTATGTGCTCAACTTTAACTCAGTCACAGTTGTGCAACCGCTGATGATCTTTCTCAAATAGAAATAGATATAGTTTCGATTATGTGACGTACTGTTTGGAAACCGAATGCTCTAACTACTAACCCGTATAACAGTAAATGATCATCTGTTGAACAATTTACATTTTCTAACTAAAAATCTCGCTGGTAACAGTGTTTTGTACAAGTAAAAATCCAATACGTTCTAAAATAGGTTTAGTAACGAATCTTATTATGACTATTTACTCCGACACTAATTGGAAAGATGCTTCTGATAAAGTGGCCCCATTAAATATTATCAGACTATTAAACATTTCACCTTTTCTCAAACTGAAGTTGTCAAGCAAATAAAATTCAGGGGAGATGGAGATTGGTATTTAATTCACTATTTGTATTCACCACAGATTGGTCACAGTTAGGTGCTATTTACAATCAACGAACACTGGAAACCTGTTTTATCCATATTAGGAATTTAACGTTAATACAAAACAGGGAAGATAGTAATAGTGAATAGGGGTAAATTGTTCACAACTGTACACAATTAACTATAGTTCATAAATAAGAGACAATATACTGACAGTTAGTATACTAACGAGAGGATAAGGTAAGAGGAACGTAATAGTGATAGAAATGAAGTGTCTACGTTGCCCACAACTTGAATAATTGCAATAGTCTTCTAAAACATAGTTCTAAAGGTCTGTTGCTCTTCTTTAGTCGTCCAACACGGTAATGACTATGCTGCTTGACTGTCTAGACCGAGGTAAGTTCAACCGGACTCTAACTTGCCACCTAGAGTCTGGAAGTTGGACGCCGCTAGTTCAAAGCTCGTTGGCATTGTTACTAGTGGATTTTACACGAATATTTTAGTGATGAGAGGGCTTTCTATGATACTAGTGTTTTAGTCAAGTATGGTTACAATAAATAAAGGTAGATTTTATTTTCAATCTTTCCTCCCAAACACATTCATGTGATCTACCTCCATATTCGCCTAAATCATCACTGTGCAAACAAAAGTAGATTGCTTTGAACTTACCTATGCATTCAATTTAGATTTATACATAAGGTGTCATCTCTGATAGAAACCGCCCTGTTTGTTATAGTCAACATACACCTTAACTGAAAATAGGTTGAAACTTGTACAAATAATCTGCGGGACTTCCGTAATAATAAAAAGGTAGTATATATATCTGGATTGAGGAAATCTATTAATAGTAAGGTTCTATCAATCTAGTAAAAATAAAAGAGTTCAAAGTGGTAAATTCTGCTAAGAAAGAAATCTGTGATCATTATAGTGACTACTAGTCTAAATAACTCGACACCGCAAGCATTATATTTTGATTATAAGTCGTTGGAAGCAGGCGTCAGTTACTTGATCAGTCGGGCGCGACCAGCACTAAAGGACTAGATGAACCTGTCTTTAACCTCTACTCAGTGATCAATCAATGAAAATTTTCCTTAGTCTGACAGGATGTCATCTGAACTCTAGATGTCTTAGCGGTAATATTACAGACTAAGAAGCAGTGTGACACGAACTGTAGTTACACAGAGAGGTTCATTTCTACCAAGATTTCAGGAACACTACTCCGAGTGCCAACTATTTGGAAATCTAAGTAAATGGTTTTTTGCCAACCACCTTATAACCAATATACTTTTAGAATTGAATGAATTGATTTCATGACAGTAACTTGTGTGAAAGTAAATCAACTGACGAGTATTTTTAGTAAATCAGTTTTATTTTAATCACAATTAATGTTAACGATTGGACTGAAGATAACATGCTGGATTTATTTTATGGTAGGTGAACATTCTTGACTCTTATTGATTTATCACCCTGACTGGATACGAAAATGGCGGATTAATGATTTACTGACCATTTGACTGAGTTGTCATCTATAGAATTCATTCAGTACTAAAGAACTAGATATGTGTTATTTCTCTCTGCTCAGCCGTAAATTAATCTTAAGGAATTCAACATTTATTATATTGTTATCGTAGTAGATTATTTCAGTCAATATTTGTTTCATAGTTTAATGTTTTATGAAAACCTAGTATTTGAGGCTTTTCAACAAAATTTACTTTGTGTTTCAAGAGAATCTCTATCTAATACGATTGGAAAACATTTATCTTCACTTTTGACCAATTATTTTCATAGATCACAGCTTCTTTATGTAACATTGGATTATTCAGCTAAATATTCTATATGGGAATAAATTGGAATCTGACTAGAATATGACAATCTTACTATCTCTAAATGCAGGATTTGATTCCTTTAAAAGTCAGGAATGTATAGCATTATCATGTTGTAAACATATGAAAGTACTATATTGTCTCTATAACTTTTCGGATGTTATTTCAAGTTAAAAGTTATTTTGAAATTTTAAGAAAGTTACACTGTAGCTTGCAGTAGAGACCAGGATACACGTTTCTTCGTATTAGGAGCTCGTCAGCTGGATATGCGTGCATTCCAATGTTGTTGTTCGCATCAGGACTCTAACTCAGTTCATTTCATACCAATTATCATTTAAGTCAGATTACAAATAACAAGTGGAACCCAGGACCCATTAACACTGGGATACATGTGCAACTAGCTCATGAGTCCCAAATGGGACTAAGGTTGCATCCTAGATTCCACTTTCCAGCAGCAATCTACTTTAAATAATACTTGTGACTTATCGTTGTATAGAGACAACCTGTTAAGTATGTAAATATGGCGACAGTAACTGATCAATTTCAGTCCATATCAAATCAACGGGAAGATTCAAACAAATTCAAATTACTGAGTTATAACTAGTGGTTGGTTTTCATTAGATTCTATGTTCCATTTTATAATTGATTTTAGGTGGTCTTTGAGCAAACCGGCATTTTATTTTGCTGTTTATCACAGATTTGTCTCGTGTGGATACTACTGGAAACCAAGTAGCATTAAACAGCCGTTTCATCCTAATATGAACTCAGCTCTTAGTTTTCAACAGTACCCAACCGAGATCAATCTGTGACAGACAATAAGATTATTTCTAACATAAATTATTGCATTTAAATGAGTTCATGAAAATGAGCAGCCTTTTGAGGAAGACTGAAATAGTATATACTCATAACAGGTTGATGCATGTTCCAATATAGATCTATAATTAAATTATTAATTTAAGTAAAGGCATTGACTTGAATAGTACACTTATCATTACCAACTCTATGAAGTGATCATTAATGTTTTCATGTTCACTAATTGTGTTGTACCCAATACTTTCAATTATCTTTTCGTTCATTTAGTGAGTGAGCTGCACCTATTCTAAAGCAACCCTCATTAAATATTTCATTTTAGACCGCAGTTAACTGTATTAATGTTTTTCACGAGGTATTTTGGGCTGGGCTACATTGAACAACAAACAGCTGAAGATAACTTTAGTCCTACTATATTTTATGCTTTATCATCTTAAAATCATTGACGAGTAAATTCAATACAGAACGCCTAAATACGATGGTCTTGATTAGGTAAAAAATTATGTTATGAGTATATTTGAGGAATATCATATAAGTCAGTCTAGTTTACCTATGTTTATTAGTTCTCGCTAATTTTCCTAGTGATTCCATAACACAAAGATTATTTTTCTTGACAATACATCCTTTTTCTGAGTACTTGAGGTTGTTCACGATTTGCTTGATAGTAGTCAGAATTTTTACCTAATTTATTGATCTCTGCAACTACCCTTATAAATCAGCATTTATTTAACAATGTATGGAACAACATTATTGACAATTAAAACCCCTTGTAAATAATCATTAATTCTTACTAAATAACTGTCTGATAAACTGTTTTCCGTTTTAAATGACAGCTAATTTCAAGCATTATGTTTTGAGTCAAATTAGTTTTTCTGTAAAATTTAAATACTTCTAAATATAAATTATATATTATGTTGATCAACAAAGATCAATTACAAATGAATCAATATAAATGTTTTGAATACGTTCTGCTTTGACCTTGACACTTTAATACACTACTTCAGTCTCATGATGTTCCGTGAAATTTTAGGAATTAATCTATCTGATGTTCCAGGCCAGTATAACAAACTTGGATGTCCAATCATAAGATGTAGTGAACTGAATATTAGTGTGTTTTCTAGTAGTTATCTATTCAACCTACCTAAAATGAATGATTTCATGTAAACAGTGTTTTTGGTCAGAACGCTCATGCATCTGGTATGTATGTGTGGATTGATTCATCTCATTGATTAACAGCTTGATATTAATGGTACATATTTGTACTTACGGTGTTTTACAGCGCATTCCTCAGTTAATTTTTTCAGTAATTTAAAATCTAAGTTGTTTTAGCCATGTCTACCTCACATGTGTTTAAATGGAAGTCAACTGAACTTAATTACATTAAACGTTTCTGTTGAGTATAATTAAGAAAATAAGATCACACTCGCTCAGTGTTAAACATTATAATCACTGAAATCACAAAATTCGATGATCACATGCTGAAAATCGATGGGCTTAGAATAATTCGTTGATCTTACTTACTTACTGACGCCCGTTACTCCTCACTGAGGAGCATAGGCCGCTCACCAGTATTCTCAACTGAACTCTGTCCTGAGCAATCCTTTCAAGCTGTTTCCAGTTTCTGTTCACTCTTTTAATGTCTGCTTACAATTCTCGACGCAGTGTTTTCTTTGGCCCCCCTCTTTTCCGTTTTTCAACAGAATTCCAAGTTAACGCTTGTCTCGTGATGCAGTCTAATGATTCCCTTAATGTATGTCCTATCCATTTCCAACGTCTTTTCCTAATTTTCTCTTCGGCTGGAAGTTGGTTTGTTCCTTCCCATAGTAGGTTGTTGCTAATGGTTTCCGGTCAATAGACAATCAGTATCTTGCGTAAGTTCGTTGATCACCTGGAGAAATTTCTTTGAATTTTAACATTATATTAAACCTGAACTGGCTTCTGCATCATAAAATGTAGAAAATCAAAGTGAATATCTAGCAAAAAGGGCCAAGTCGTTGAAGGTCAAATTACTTAGAAATAGCTCTTATGTCACAAAATGTAACTCGTTTCATCATTATTAATCTATCTAAGTAGAGCTACTTCTGTTTTACTCTACACACATAATTGCGCCTATATATAGGTATAGCTATTACTTCATCAACATATACTTTCAGAAAGCAAAGCCTATTTCATAGAAGTAGACCAATTGACTTAAAATACGGGTGTTTTTGACAGTGGCATTTCATACTGCCAAAATAGAAGCACATAAATGGAGTGTATTATAGCCATATAATGCATTTATTGATTGTTTGCATCAACCGCTTATTAATAATAATACCTAGCTATGTCATTTTTATTTATGCACAATTTTGGCATTATAATTATCCTAATGCCCCTGAATCAAAACATCTAGGCAGTCTGTAAACGAGCCTAGATCTGACATGTATCAAACCGAGTATATTTTCTGAGCACTGCTAAGAAGATTGAAGGGAGTTGGTGTGCAAAGAAATATTTCCAGTGCAGAAATCATAGAACTTCAATGGACAAATATAGAAGACAAAATAAATGAAATGGTTAGCTAGTCTCTTTTGTTTTTTGAAAGTTTGATGACCTATTCATAATAATGTCCGCATTAAAAAATACCAATCAGACAGGACGTCGAACATAATCTGCTCAAGATCATTTGTTCACTCTTCAATCCACTCATTTGAATAATGCAAGAATGAAAATATTTGCAGAATACTTTGAATTCAATGTATTTCGTTGCATTCTCATCAGCTACATACATGCTATTGATGTTAGATAACTCAAATCATTAATACACATGTTGATTTTTGTCAGTTGAAATGTTTATCTGATAACATTAGATTGTCTAAGTAGTGAAACTATAAAGAGGTTGAATTTAGAGTATTTGCAAATAGATTAGATGAATATTCTAGAGTTTTATTACGTAATATGGAAGAGGTTCAAAACTAGTCCAAAAGTCACGTGCGAATGAGAGTTCTAGTGAATAGTTGAGAGAGTTCGATTATGTTATTGTGAGTATTCTATTGTTACGAATATGAGAAGAAAAGGAATAATATAGAGATATAGGAGCATAACTCACCGACATCCTATTAGCAGGAGTTAGAAACGAAAACTGGGCCATCAATCTAATACCACCAGGGCAATTAGAGATTAACTACTGATTCATTTTGAACACAAAGGTCAGGTTTCAATCTTCAATGGCCTCAGCAAATTTTAATAAAATCGATTTATGTTGTTTATTGATAATTTCAAAAGCATTAGTTACATCGACCTCATGTCCCGTGTCTACCAGATGACAAATAATTGAACTTCTAAAATTGGTTGTTTCTTTCGAGCACAGGTTCTTCGGGATATGTTCAGTAGATCGTAAATTGACCCGTCTTTCTTTCCTTCTAATGTAACTGCTTTTGCAAGTACATGTGAACTGGTGAATACAATTGGAGGTGACATGAGAGGGATATTTATCAACTTTTGTTTGACTTACTAAACATCTCGTTTTGTAGAGCGTCAGTAGTTTGGCAGCAGGGAATGTTTGTTCGATGGTCGTTCTAAGTCTTTGATTGGCTACTTGATCTCCTGTAAATACTAGTTGAATAAATATCCTTTTCTTTTCGGGTTTCTCAGCTTTGCATTTTCGATTACATCTATTACTATACTTCTCAATAAGCGTTTCAAGGTACTCATTTTGTCTAAGACATTCTTTTATGATTATAATTTCATAGTCAAGTTTATCAGTAGTGCACAGTTGTTCAGCTCTGTAGTAGAGTGACTTGACTAAACCACGTAGTATCGATTAGGGTTGAGTTCCAGCCCCTAACTGAATAAGGAAACTCTTTATAAAACATTTTAAATTATCAAATCAAACTATTTGCCAGATACAAGTTACACTACATTTCACGTAGTAGATTAGATATGAAGTATTTAACTGTTCGTTATTTATTATTTAAGTCTATTTGTTTGTGTTCATTATAAAGTGATGTTGATTTGCCACCAGTGAGAACCAGGGAACGCCGGACATGTGTTTCATTCTATTATTCAACTTCTCATCACATCGTTTCTAGGAAAATCTAACCAAGGACCTACATGGTGAATGCCCAACCATCTGCACCATACATTTAATAGAACTTTCCAATTTAGTAATCTGCTATGCTAAACTAAACATATGTTACTAATGAGCCGGTGGAGCCTAACTACACTAATATACATTAAGGTACAAACATCGAACAAAATACATATATGCCATTTCGAACTATATGTAAAATACTCCATAATATATTCTTCTTTTCCTCTGTGACTCATAGTAATTTGATCACATTATTATAAATAATTTAATATCAAAAATAATACTACCTAACAAAGAAATCATCATACTAATTCATGAGTAAATGATCAAACTTACTCTGATTTCTGTATCGATTTACCAAACTCAATATTCTGGAAATAACGTCATTAGCTCTGCTTACATAGTGCACTGTTTACTTCAATAAGTTCATATTTACATTCATACTATGAATGTTTTAACAAACTAAGAATGTTTATATGATCATCTATTTATCAACTTTTCTTATAAATACATTAATACATAATAAAAAATATTTCGATAGAATCCTTTAGTTAAGTTTGTAGACAATTTTTCTACCACATAAAAATGCACTATATTTAAGTTATTGAAAATTGAGAATTAAGCATAATGACGTAATAATTATGAAATTCCTAGGATGAAAATTACTATAGAATACAAGAGTGGATTATGGTTAGCAATAGAATTCATGATAAACGTTTAATCCAAAGCGTTATTCAATGAGCTGTTGAGTTTATTAACTGCTCCGCTAACATATGTATACAATAATAATAATAATAATAATAATAATAATAATAATAATGGTTATCATTATTAATATTAATTGTTTTAATTTTACTGTTGTTGATGTTAATGTCTGGATTTTAAGGTCTGCGTAAGTATGTGCGAAAATATTCTTAATGCAGTCAAGTTTGGCTCGGTATTTTTCAGGGTATTTATAACGATTAAGCCTCAGATTATAAGAATTCATCAGTTGTCGAGGAAAACAGTAGGCAGCTGTCTAGTGGATTAGATGTTAACTATACTCTGTCGACACGTGGCCGAGCGCCCCCATCTAGTGTTGTTCATTAAAACTAATGTAATCACCGTCAATGTCAACTACTTACATAAGGATACATTTTTGGTAATTCATTTAATGCTACTTGTGCATTTCTAAGAAGAATGAAGTGTATTTTTATTAAAGAAATATATGTCAGCATAAATTAAGGTTTATGAAGAGTTTTCGTTAAGAACTAACATTGGCTATTTTTAATAATTGTAATCCGAGGCTTACAGGTAAGCCATTTCATTTTACTTCGCTACTTATCAGAAGTAAAAGTTGACAATCCTACATAAATGGGACATATGTTCAATACATCCTAGTTTTTAACTTCTGGATTCATCAACTGAGTCGGTATTTGGAGAGCAGGGATATGGGTTCTAGTCTCAGTATTAACACTAACACTGAAATGGACGTACATCTAGGTGTCATGTTCTCGTATTTTGCTGCTGGTCACAAATTTAAAACGTATTTATATCTTCTTGTCTGACTAAATAACCATATATTAAATTGTTCGATGTAAATGTTTACACTAGGTAACATTTTACACATACAGTTCAGACTTATTACTTGGACGACATATTCACGTTAAAACGAGTATTCCACTAACATAGTATTCATTGTTGTTCATGTAAAATGCAAGGATATAATACCAGTAACTACACATAAAGAGGAAGAGAATGCTGGTAGGAAATTCATGGCACAGCTGCATTCGTGAAATAAATGTTTATTTTGCTCAAAAATAAATTATAATAAAAATTATTATCGACACCTATTATTACTGTAGAATTTAGATGGTGTATAGTAGTATTAGATTGAGCACGGTCCGCAAATGTAATCTTGATTCTCGCCAAACGCTACTCATACTTTCATCCCTGCCTCCAATTCCTTCCTTAGTTCTTTAGTCTTCCTCTTTTCCTTTGACCATGAGGATTCTAAGTTAGTGCTTAACTTGTGGTGCAGTTTAATGATTTCCTCAAAGTGGCCTATCGACCTCCAAGGAATTTCCTTAATTCCTTCATCAGCTTGAAGTTCGTTGATTTCTTCTCTGCCGCAGTAGGTTGTTGTTGATTATGTTTGGTCAACAGATTCGGATGGACGTTCTGATTCCTTCGATTGTTGGTGGGTCAACATTTATAGGAAGGCCTGCAGAAGCTGCTTTGATGGCCAGTGGGTTCAGAGGGGCCGGTCTATTCAAGAGTTCTTCGAAGTACTCTACCCACCTGTTTCGTTATTTCAGGGGTCCGGTGATTGGTTTGCCATCCTTGTTTTTAACTAATTGTTCTGGTTTACTGTATTTTCCAGATAGCTTCTTCATTGTATCATATAGATGTCTTATGTTTTCTTCTCTTGCAACTTTCCCCGCTCTCTTTGCTAGGTCCTCCATATATTTCCGTTTATCGGTTCTAAGCTCGTCTTCACTTATTTGCTGACTTCTGCATGTTTAGTCTGTGCCATGGCTTTCTCTGTTCTTGTCCGGCTGTTATTGATTGCTGTCTCCTTATACGTCACTTCCTTAGATCGTACCCAGAGGGCCAACAGAGATATATTCCTTATGGCGGTGCCACTTGCGGCCTAAAACTTCGTGAGATGCTGAAGTTATTGCTCCGTCAACCCCATTCCCGTTCTTCGTCGTCGTACTTTTCTTCTTCTCCTAGTAGATCGTGAAAGACCTGGAACTTATTCTTGAGGCCTATTTTGAATTCGTTGAGTGTACCAGTATCCCGAAGAAAGGTTGTATTAAACTTTTGTAATACTGTTACTCCAGTTGTCCAACGCTTTTTCAGTTTTCGTTTCATTGTGACCACTACTAGGTGGTGATCTGAAGCTATATCAGCTCCTCTCTTTGCTCTCATGTCTCCCATGGTCCTTCTGAACTTCTTATTGGTGCAGATGTAGTCATTTGGTTATCGATAGTGTGATCCGGTGAAACCCATATAGCTTTGTGTATGCGTTTGTGTGTGTTTGTGGTGGGGGAGTGAATATGGTGCCACTTATAATCATTTTGTTTAAAGCACATAGGTTTGAAGATCTCTCATCATTTTCGCTCCCTCCTCTCAGTCCATATCGTCCCATGATATCTTCATATCCAGTGTTGTCCATCCTAACCTTGGTGTGTAGATCTTTCCCGTCAATATGGTCAGGTCCTTGCCTGGACATTTCTCGACAATTGACTGCAGCCTAGCATGGAACCTCTCTTTGTTGTTTACGTGGCTGTCGTTGGTGTTCGTCTAGTACTGGATGACATTCAATGTAATCCCTTCCTTCTTTGTATTGAGAGATGTGTTGATAATCCTAGGTCCATGTAGTTCCCATCCTATAAGAGCCTTCCGTGCTTCTTGGGATAGCATTAGTGCTAGTCCTTGTGGGTGTGTGAGGCATTTTTTTCTTAGTGTCCGGAATACAAAAGCACTTCTCTTGAGGATAACCTTTGCTGTCTAGCTTGTAACCAATCGGTTCCGCTTATTCCAAGAATCTTCGTGTTATATTTTTTCATTTCTTCAGCTATTTGCATACTTCTCGCTGTCTCCCACACCGTGCGAACATGCAATGTACCTACATTAATTGTTGCTCCGGTTATCAGAAGGGGCATCGGCCTCGTAACTTTCGAAGAAACTTAGCGTCACCATGATGCGTCACAACTCTTTGAAATAAAGATCTTCCAACTCCCAGGGTAGAGTTAAAATGAGTAAAAAGGTTTTTACTGGTTAGCATTTTTTTAGCAAGGTTGCTTTTTACAGGATGGGGTTGCTAATCCCATGGCCAACCCTCCTTTATCCGGGCTTGGGATGTGCAGTAATTCTGCGAGTATTCCCGACGAAGAAATTAGAAACCCAATGAACTTTTATAATTTGCTGAATGTATTCATAGATCACATAATCAGCAGTAACCTTTTGTGTATTTCAGGCGTAATCTATGAAATATATTATGAAATTGCTCTCACTAGAATTGAATGCATCCACCAGCCTTTTTTTAGTTGAATTTCCACAAAGCTATTATAAACTCATCTTAAGATTGTTACTTATCATTTGTGATGTTTAAACATGATGATCAAATGGTAGTTATTTTCAATAGTAAAGTGCCAGATTAATCACTAAGCTTCATTGATACCTAATATACTAATGCAAATACCTTGAATTCGGTGTTTTATATTTTAAGGTTTATCGTTTCTGATTGAGAAAATCATTTATTAAAATATCTGTTATAATCTGTCGGTTATCGAAAGAAGAGGCAATTAATCGAACTAGTATAAAGACGTATCATTTCGTATTCAGGTAGCTCTTCCTTTGAGTATCCACATAGAGTTTATTTATTATGTTGAATAGTGTTATAATAAACGATGACATTTTACAAATAGTGGTTCATGTAGTGAATCGCTGAAACTGAATTCTAAATGGGTGTTAAATTTAAATAGGTGGCATGAGAATGAGATTAAAAGAAATCAAGAATTTCGTCTTCTATTGATAACAATATCGTAACTAACAGAAACGTGTATTTATGATCACAGGAATAACAGCTAAATTGAGCAGTATGAAGGTAACATGAAAAAAACAATCAACTGTTACAATATTCACAATAGGTAATGAACAACAATTAATCAATGCAAGTTATATGATTTAAAAATAAAAGGTGTGTAAACTAGTTAGGCCTAAACAAAGTAGTATGAATGAAGAGCGATGTCAAATTACAAACTAGTCTACGAAAATTTTTAAGTGTGTAAAGTGTAAATCGATTACAAACGTCTTTTAAACATAACGTTTAGAGCTGTTGACTGATTTCTTACTGTTATACACAAAACGTAAGTGCTAACTTCACTGAAATGATATGATCAAATATGGTAAATAACAGGAAATACTTCAGATTTATGCAATATAATAGTCGATTATTATGATATCCAGATATCTAGTGGCTTGTATAGCCCCATTTCTAAGCTATGAATGGATATTCTCATGAACTCATTCGCTGAGTTGCATAGTAATAGGTATAATATTGCTATCTTCTAAAGGTGGCAGGGGTTATTTGTGACGTTTTCAATAATACGTTCTATTTAGTAGCACCTATAATTTTCCCGTTCAGGCTGAATATCAGGATTCAATTTTATCCCAGAACTAATTTCATGCTTCTAGAGTTTTCCCTAGTGTTATGACTCGTACTTGATATCTTGACTAGCCGCAGACAACTTTAGCACTCGAACGCCTTGAATCCTTCTAGTTGCGAATTCAGAAGACAGAAGACGAGTAGACAGGAATCTTTATTCCAGTAAGATCGAGAGAGTGTCAGTTATGTGCAGAATATTCGTATATGTATAGTGACTATTTATCAAATTGAAATTATAAACATTTTATTAATATAATGAAATATAGTCAAATATGCCCTGTGAGTATAACTCACATTGACTCACATTAACGTGATGAAAGTATACAAATCAAGCTTGCAAAAAATCAATACGACTCCTTTCACTTGATTTAACGGACATTGTATTTCTGAGGATTTCTAGCCCCCAACATTCAACTACCTATCATCAGCATGTTTAGTGTGATATACCTCATTAAAAATACAAATATAGCAAAACTAAAAGTATGAAATGAAATCTTCATGAAAAGTTGAACTCTAGTCTGCAGCCTTCATCTATTTAATGACTAACGGCCCTGGGTAAAATTTCACTAGGCAAGGATTAATAGAGTTGAAGATAACCTCAGTTCAAAAGTACAACTGAAACTGTAAGGTTGTCATAGAGTATCACTTATTATTTGTTTGTTCAACTACAATTAGTCAATCAGAAAATGACAAACAAAGAGCAGATTCATTAAACGTTATTTTTATAGCTCTTCCTATTCCATTATTATAGGACACCACTAAATATATCTCTGTTGATTTAGTGTTTTGACAACAAGTTCTACTTACGAACAGTTGGCTTCCATTATTTCCTGCTCTCTTCATATATTTGTTTCTGTACAATGTTTTCAAATCAAGTTTTCTCTAAATAATATATTGTAAATATAACATATTTTCTTGTTTAAGATATCACTACTAAGTAGTTCTATAGATAGAGTTTAAAAATAAATAATTGATGCAGCACTCGCTAAACAAATGTAAAAAGCAACTGAAAATCTTATATGTGATAAACTTAGTGGACAATCTATACAACCTCAACCTCTTTAATACGTCCAGGGATAGTAAGATCACGTAGAAGTGACTCATATGAATATAAATATCAACTAGTGTAACTGGAATCTAAAATCATCATTGATTATTGGGAATTTGACATGATCAGTACCAATTCAATAAATATTATCAGTTAATAACTAGCAACTATGGGTCACAAGATAGTTAAAAAACAGTAAAATTTGATCAATTGGCAAACTAAACAAGTCTCACCAAAATAAAGATCAGAACAAGAGTGATAGCAATAATAATCTACTAGTATAATTAAGTATTTTTCACACCCTCACTCTCTCTGAGCAAAAATACGATATTCACAGTCAATCCGAGATATATCAATTGATTGTATATTGTCAAGGTCATCTGTAGAGCTAGAAAAATCAATCACATAGTCACAAGTATAGTAAGAAATGCGATGTCCCCGGTTCATAACGTAAACTAATTACTGATGGAACTGGGAAATGATGGACAAGTAAGAATATGTACACATAGTAAATGCGACGCACCTGTAGGTAACAGTCGGCACATTTATCACAATAGACCTTTTACTAAAGAATATTGGTTAAAGAGGTAAGCATAAGCCAAAAATAATTACTGATTAGCTTAATGATTTCTTAACAGTAGGGTGATTACATTGTTAGTCCCCCTTCATTGAATTAGCCGAAGTTTGGAGTATTATGATAAAGAAGCGGCTACGATGAATGAAAAGGACGGAACAAGTAGTTCGTTTACTGAATTGATCCATAAATTTAACCTAACAGATCTCAGACGATAGAACGAATGATCAACTAAGTCAACAAATGGTTAGTGTGATAATGCAAACCTGTGATCCAGTTATACAATACATATACAATACATATTTGATAGGTCACTAAACGCCTGGAGCTCCCACAGGGTTGCTGCCGGTCCCAAGCCCGGCTAAAGGAGGAGGGTTGGGCGTGGGGTTAGCAACCCCATCCCGTAAAACAACTACCATGCTAAAAAGCAGCATACGAGTAAAAACCTCTGTAACCATATTAACTCTGCCCCGGGTGTTGGAAGGCCTGATATGACGCTTCATGGTGAAAGCCGATTTCTTTCGGAAAATATGAGGCTGATGCTCCTTCTGACAACCGGGGCAACAATTAATATAGGTGACCGACCTCAAACAGGTCGACCAGGTCTCCTGAAGCTGCGCTACAAACTTTATGTTGGAGCTTTTAATGTGCATATGTTGTGTCAAATTGGTCAACAAGCTGCGTTAGCTAAAATATTAGAATCTCTTGCAATTAATGTATGCTGTGTCTTCGAAACACGCATACAGGATCCCAGCATGTTCATCCGTTTGACCTCACCTAGTCAATGCAACGGAACAGCACGATTCACTCTCCGTTTATCTGGAGACCCGATAGCAAGCTCACGTGGCCTTGCTGGTGTAGGCATACCACTAAGCTTACGGGCAGAACAGGCTCTTCTCGAGTGGATTCCTGTAGACAGTCGTCTGTGTGCTGTCCGTCTAAATGGCACAGTACGAACTCGGAAAGATAGGGATACACGCCGATGCCTTGTCGTCTCTGCTTATGCCCCCACTGATTCCAGCACAGATGAAGTGAAGGACGACTTCTATTTGAAGTTCTCTAGCCTCCTTCAGAAAGCTAAGCACTCAGACATAGTAATTATTGCAGGAGATTTTAATGCCCAAGTAGGTAGACTAAATCAGGCTGAAAAGCACCTAGGTGGGTTACTCGGCATCCCAGCCCAGAGAACAGACAACGGCGATCATCTGTTGCAGTTATTCTCAGACTGCCGTTTATTTTTAGCTAGTACAAACTTTAATCATAAGGTGAGACATTGCTTAACCTGGCGACCTCCAACATCTACACAACAATGGACACAAATTGATCACATCGGCATCGGCTACCGCTGGATAGGCTGTATAGAGGGCCGCCGCTCTTTCTGGGGCACGTGTCTAGATTCTGACCACGCCCTAGTGAGAGCACGTATCTCTATGCGTTTTGCTGGTCGCAGAAAGGTTACATCGGGTAAACCCTTTAAATATCACTTTGAGACTGAGAATGCTTAGATTGCATTTAGGAATGGTTTGGCTAAGCATTTAGTCGCTCACGACCAACAGGTTCATCCCGAAGTAGCTTGGAATGATTTTAAAGCAAGTGTAAACACTGCAGCACTATCAGCATCTAACCCCAATCCAATGGTTATGAAATACCATTGGATCTCTAGAACTTCTAGTGAACTGATGGAGGCTCGAAAACTCGTTCCAGCAGGCTCGGAGTATGATGAAGAGCGACGACAACTGAAACGTAGACTGACAAAGAGTCTGCGTAAGGATCGTGAACAGTGGTGAGTAACAAAAGCTAAAGCAATAGAAGTATCGTTGGCAGCCGGCAATAATAGACAGCTGTTCCGACTTATTAAGGACACCGGTATCATGAAATCGGCAGTTAGTGAAATTATCTGTGAAAAAGATGGGTCGATGATTTACTCTCAATCTAGAAGATTAGACCGGTGTGTAGAACACTTTCAGGAACAGTTCAACTGGCCCCCAGCCACTCTTAGCTTACCCACAATCCTTAAGCTACCCGAATGGAAAATTGACACAAGTCCCCCAACTCTCAGTGAGATTGAAAACCCTATAAGTAAATTGAAACGAGGGAAAGCAGCAGGACCTGATATGTTGTCTACCGACATCTTTAAGGATGGTGGTCTAGTTTTATCCTGCAGGTTGACTGATATATTAGCCAAAGTCTGGGAACTAAACACCATCCCATCTGACTGGTCTCGATCGCTGATCGTTTTTATTTACAAAAAGGGACAGAAATCCTCTTGTGATAACCACAGAGGAATCAGTTTGACTAATATAGTATCTAAAATATTAGCCTCTATAATCATTCGACGTTTATCAAACACTATAGAACAGCAAACTCGAGAAAACCAGACTGGTTTCAGACCTGGCCGGGGTTGCATTGATCACATATTCACCCTGCGCCAGATCCTCGAACACAGACATATGTACCAACGTCCGACTATTGTTGTATTTCTTGATTTGAAAGCAGCGTTCGACTCTGTAGACCGTAAAGTCTTGTAGCACTGTTTGTCATTAAAAGGCGTACCTCAAAAGTACATTAACCTTATAAAAGCCCTCTACTCGGTCACTACTGGTCGATCCAGAGCATATGGCGAATTGTCACGAGAAATTTCATCCTCAAGTGTAGTCCGTCAGCGTTGCCTCCTTATCCCTCCCATTTTATTTAATTTTGTCATAGATGTACTCTTAGAAATCTCACTCACTTCTTTTAACTCCTCAGGAGTTACCCTCCTTCCCGGAGACCCTCTAGTTGACTTAGAATATGTAGACGACATAGTCCTGTTTGGTGAAGACGCTGGAAATATTCAGGGTCTCTTGAACACCTTGAGTAACAATCCAAGTATATATGGGATGCGCTTCTTCCCTCTCAATTGCAATATGTTACTCCAAGACTGGCCTGCTTCTCCTAAATTAGTTATAGGGAGTGACGTAATTAAATGCGTTGATAGCTTCACTTATCTCGGAAGTCTCATCACCCCTGGTGGGTCGGTGTCTGACGAAATCTCAGCGCGGATTCAGAAAGCCTGATTCGCATTTGCCAATCTACGGCACTTGTGGCGAAGACGAGATATCCGTGTCTCAAAGAAAGGCCGGGTGTACTAAGCAACAGTGTTCTACGTTTTATTATATGGCTGCGAAACTTTGGCCAGGAAAACTCAAGATATGCATCGACTCCAGATATTTGACCATAGGAATCTTTGTAACATCTCTCGTATATCATGGAATAGCCGAAACACGGTAAATCCGTCGAAGAAGTCATTAACCTTCATCGAGTGAGATGGCTGGGACATGTATTGCGCATGCCCGACCACCGTCTACCCCGTTGTGCGATGTTGGCTAGGGTTGGAGTAGGATGGAAGAAGGTTAGGGGTGGCCAAACCAAAACATGGCATCAGTCCATAAAGTCCTTGACTACTGGTCTAAGTCATGTAGGTAGATGTAGATTACCTGGTTGGGGTCCACGTGATGATCGCAATAAATGGCTGGAGACACTAGGTGATATGGCTCAAAATCGGTCACAGTGGCGCAAGTGTATTCACTCTTTAACCTCATATAGATCTTGAACTCTATTATTGTTTGCTACGCACCTTTACTTTACTCTTCCCTCTTGTATTCTGTTATTACGTTACCTCAGTAATCTCGTAGTGCTAGTGTGGCATGGCAACTTGGACTTACGGGCGTGTGCCCAGTTCTACGTTGCTACTGCTGCTGCTGATGATGTTCAATAAATTACCACAACCTGTCACGGCAAATAATCAATTGACTGAACAATTCAAAATGCAGAGTGAACACACCAAACGCCGTAGCACTGGTCGTGATTTATCCATTCTATTGACTTTAAAAATATGTTATTTTTCCAGTAAAACCTCATCTTCTATAACACGTAATGAAGGGACAGAAAAGCCTGACCACCATGGATAGTGTAAAGCAAGGGGGAGAGTTGTGGAATGGTGCGGCATCAGAGTAAGCCTAAGCAAGTTAGGTGGTAATACCGCTCCCAGTGATTTAAGTTTTACGTCGTATTACTGTACACACTGTGGCCATATTATTTCTTTTTTCATTAACTTATGTGCACTTATATCTAAACGCATATAATGGCTACGATCAGCTAGCTGGTGATGAACAACTAATATATATCAAGTTATGAACATGATATCTGTCAAGCCTCAATTGTCACTATAAAAAGTCTACGTAATATACCTGGTTAAAGTATACTCATGTAGGTTCCAACAATTCATGAAAGCTTTATAACCACAAGTATTGTCACTGATATTTGAAACTGATTTGTGGATTTCTTATTGTATTTATAGACTAATACAAAACCGTTTAAGGGGTTATCTAGATACTTAATATACTAACTGTTGGCTGTTTTCAGATCTTCAGAGTAAATTTATTTAATCTTAAATTTTGCTAACTATTTGTCTTCCTATTGTACAGTAATAGATTGTTAGTGGAACCATTTTGGGATTTTCATATTATCATCCCTAAATTCTTAAAACTACATTTTCTACAAACGCACTAACCGCCAAATATTTCTAGGACCATATGTGCAGAATGGATATAGATTATTAACAATACATTCTGAATTTTTCCTTCATAACAACTGACTTCAATTATGCTCAAACGATTCGAAAATCATAATTTTTTAAAGAATTTCTTTTCCTGAGACTATCCTTAACTTTTTAATATTCACAAGTGTGTTATGCGCAGTGTTTTCGATCACTGTTTTTGTTCATACAGTCTGTATATGAAGAGTATCATAATGTAATCCTAATTAAAGATTCTGTTTCAGGTCCTAACTTTCACTATATATGTGGTTTGTATCTGCTATGTCAGGTAGTACTAAACTAACGTGATCATGACACTGTTTCCTCAAACTGCAACTAGTTGAAATGTTTTATGAAATTGCAGTGTAACATGAAATATCCATCAGCCAGATAAAGGGCAAAATAACCGAATGTTTTGGATTTGACGCATTAATTAGATGTAGCAAATGTTGAGAATAACCTCACCAACTTTTTAGTAACTGTACCAATTTCAGTCTACTGTCTCATAATTCTGTTGTTTTGAAATGTTTCCTTCGAAACGTATTGCGTTTCTGTGGAATTTTACGTAGTTGAGAAGGTTTATGGTTACGTTCTATCTAGTGGAAAGTGGAGATTAGATAAAGTCAGTTGAGAAGGTTGTATATATGAGCCGTCCAACACCATATAATTGTCAATGTGACTTACTACTTTATTTATATTTGTCCCACTACTTATAAGTAACATAAAATTGTTAAGGAGAAATGCATTTGAATTAATGTCAATAATGTAATGAATCCATTTCGATTCATAAAGGATAATTAAAAGATTCCCAGAAGTCAAGAATATTGGAATGAACAGCCATTTTTTATAAGTTCCACTTCAGGCCATACATTTATAAGTCCATAAACATCATCTTACCATTAGGTAATGTTATAGGGGAACTTTGCATACATTTTGATTGTCAGTGTTGGTTTGAAATGATTAAATTACATATCTATTTGACTTTTAAATACTAAAAATAATCTTAGATAAATGCCGAAGGTTATGTACCAACATACTGTAAAGGTCATTTAATATGACAAGGAGAAAAGAGTATGTCATGTTAAAAGTATTTATTTAATAAGGTAAAAGTAGTAAGCAAAATAATAATATTAGTAGCAATGATGGTACATTCAGAAGTAAATCAAATTTATTGCGACATAATAATATGTAGAAAAGGAAACAAAAATTGAACGACTTGGTGAAGAAAAGATGTTGAAATCGATTACCAATGAGAGTATGAATATTTTGTGGAGGAAAAGGAAAATGAGGTAAAGGAACGAAAAGTGGAGGAAAGAAACGAAAAGGAAGAGATATGACCGTAACAAATTCTATGATGAAAACTAACAGTCTCAGGTGGGGTTCGTCAGGGTCGTCTCTTATTATGACGCAAAAAATGGTTGATTTATCGAACGCTAATTGGATGTGTCTAGTCGATAAATGCGCATTTTTTACCCTATGTCCACTCACTCTCGAGCCGGAGATGGAAGAGCACAAGACG
This sequence comes from Schistosoma mekongi, assembly GCA_034768735.1. Lineage (NCBI taxonomy): Eukaryota > Metazoa > Platyhelminthes > Trematoda > Strigeidida > Schistosomatidae > Schistosoma > Schistosoma mekongi. Next base: position 52,868,782 of record CM068306.1, read on the forward strand.
ATAGACTAACCAGACAGATTCATACTATATTTCACATTATCCTTTATATATAAATAAAATCAAACTACACAGCAAACCACTTATGAAGCTAACATTACTACGAAATAGGAGCAATAGTGAATGTGAACTGGAGTACGTACACACAATTAATTAAGCATAGTTCATCAATAAGAAATGATATACTAACAGTTAATGTGCCAAATAGGAGGATAAAGCGGGGGAGGGACTGAATGATAATAGAAATAAATTGATCACCTTGAGTATAACCAAAAATACTGAAATAGTCTCCAGAATAACAGATCTCGAAGATAATCTTTAGGTTCCCGACATATCACTTCCCCTTTTTGAAAATGACAGTGATGATAATTTTCTCGAAACCAGTTCAGCTTTGAATGTAATCATATAAGAACAACAATTCACTCAAGAAAAGAAAAAGTAACATGATTATATCCACTGCACGAAGCTTAGCCTATTGGCCGCAAATGGACAAACACATCGCCAACTTTGTGAAAGACTGTCACAACTATCAACTAGCTGCCAAACAGAGTAAACAAATAGACCCAATACGCTGGCCACAACCAGAAAAACCATGGACACGCTTGCACATAAATTTTGCTGGTCCTATAAATGGTGTCGCATATCTCGTACTAGTGGATGTCGATTCAAAATGGCCGGAAATTGTCCCCGTAGGCCAGCATCTACCAACAGAACTTTGCAAATACTGACGGAGATTTTCTCTCGACATGGATTGCCAGACACATTGGTATCAGATAATAGGTCTCAGTTTGCGTCGGAACAATTTCAAGAATTCTGTTGCCGTCATGCGAGCAACCACGTAAGATCACAGCCCTACTATCCACAGTCAAACGGGCAGGTTGAACGTTTTGTTAATACATTCAAAAGGGCGCTGTTGAAATTAAAAATGGAGGGATTTGTTGATAGTCTATAAAGCTTATTGGTGGTTTATCGCACAACACCAAATGATACTATTCCTAACAAAGTATCACCAGCCGAAGCCTTGATGAACTGAAATTTGAAAGCAACTCGTGCTACCACAGAGATACCCGATAACTCAAACAAATTCTCCAAGATTCGAAGTTGGTACATTAGTTTTTACCCGTTATTACCGGCATCAGCAGAACAGATGGATTGAAGGATATGTGACAAGAAGGTAAAGGACAGTGCTGTATGAAGTGACCATGGGAAAAGACAAATGGATAGGACACTTTAATCAACTACGCATGAGAAAGGCGTCCGGACCGATTATAACTACAACACTGCCCATGGATATTTTATTGGATACTTTTAATTTTCCCAATTACAAAAATAAACAAATAGATAGGACCAATGAACCAAAATTATTATTAAGAAGAAGGTCCAACCGTTACAGGCGGGAGACAGTGAAATTACTGGTGAATCCCGAAGCAATGCGTTGTCAACAAGGGAGAGGTGTTGGGGATTCGATATTTTCAATAATATAACCGTTCATTTAATCAAGCAAAAGGCATTGTATCGAATCTTTTATAAAATTGATTTGTAAACTTTTATCAATTAATTTAATTTCAAACGTGATATATGTAAACGTTGTTTGCTAGTTTCATCTCGTATTTTTGCCCCACACTATAATCTTCCTACGAGTCTAGTCTTTTGAAGTAGCTGTGGGTTGGGAAGGAACAAATCGTGGTATCCGATGTAAGTAGAAGTATCAAAGATAACAATTTTCACTAACCATACGGACTGTTAAGGGAATCAGACAGAATCCGACCACCCTAGATAATTCAGCTGTATAGTATAGCGGACCGTACTAAGCCAATAAGAACCCACTCATTTGTCTCATCGGAGGAAAACATTGTTGTATCTGAAGCAGGGATAGCCGATATTATCGATTCTGTTATCCGCCGAGCTATATATATATATATATATATATATATATATATATATATATATATATATATATATTTCACTTTTCATTTAATTTCATCATAAATATTTTCTTAAAGAACTTGTTTTCTCCATCAAACCTCTCAGGGATTAACCATCTTCCAGGAAGCCCACTCGTCTACTTAGTATGCGCAGATTATATAGTCCTACTCGGTGAAGATGCTGACAATATGCAGTCTTTTGAACACTTAGCAATATCGCAACCACATTCAAAGCGCGTTTCTCTCCATGTAAATACAAAATTTTACTCCACGACTGATCTGCATCATCGGCTTGATTAGTCGTGGGGCGTATAGTAGGTGAGTGCGTTATTTACTTTACTTATCTAGGAAGTCTCATCACCCCTGGTGGGTAGATGTTTAATGAAATCCCATCACGGATACAGAAAGCTTACTTGGCTTTTAGTAACTTACATCACTTATTGTGTATGAAAGATGAGAAACATGGAATTTGAAAATAAGAGATATATGTAGGTTTTAGGTGTCCGATCATATAAGTTTTTGAATCATCGTCTATATATCATGAAATGACGAAGTAAATAATACTAATATCATGAGTACAGTAGTAGGAGAAAATGACAAATCAGTTGATGAGGTTATGAATCTTCATTAGTTGAAGTAATCAGGATACTTGTTATGCATACCTTACCACCGCCTGTCTCGTCGCTCGATATTGGCTGGCGTAGGATGAATAAAAGCCAGATGCGGCCAGACAAAACACGGCAGCAATTCAGAAAGTCTTTGACTATTAGTCTAAGCCATGTTGACAGATGCAGATTACCCGGTTGGGGTCTACGTGATAATTTCAATTAATTGCTGGAGACACTGGGTGACATAACTTTGAGTCGGTCACAGTGGTGCAAGTGTATTCATTCTACATCTTCATCTAGATCTTAAATCCTATTATTCTTTCATACACACCTTTACTTTATCATTCCTCTTTGCATTCTGTTGTCACGTTATTCCTGCAAATTTGATATTGTCGTATTAATGTAGAATGATAACCTGAACCTATGAGCATATATACTAGGTCCTACGTTTTTAGTAGCTGACTGTAAGGTAGGCATAATCATACACCTTTAGACAAATTATTCGTTATTTTGTATACAATTAAAAAGGCTTCATCAATCTTGATTTTGTGACCATGGTCAATTAGGTGTCTAAGAATCTCACTTGTAGAAGATTTCGTTAGGCCGTTAGGTCACCAAGCCGGAACATATTCGCATATTTTCATGGGTAAGAACTTTCGGGCACGGGCCTATGTAACTGCCTTTACTGGAGCAGTTAAAGTGATTGAGACACATAGATGAGGCCATCATTAGTATCTTATCCTTGATTTACTACATCAGTAGTGGCATAGACAAAAAGGCGACATGTAACTTGTTGGCAGTGAATGTATTTCAAATAGGTCTTTTTAATCTTCTTGTTATATCACCTTTAAAGTCAAGTCATAGATAATGTTTCTTTCTCGTTTACCTATTCCTACGTTTTTCTTTTTGTTCGGCTATGTACTTTCTGGTGAATCTATCTGGTTATCCGTTTTCTCACTAACGTCGATTTTAGTTAATTTTTCTCTTCCTCTATGCTGTTGTCTGAGTAAATACGTCGGATTTTACTATACACATTTTACGTTGGAGAGATCTGAGGCTACGAAAGCGTTTATATTGTCCAGTCTGTTATGTCGGACCACTAAAGATGGGTGAATAACTTCTAGAACTGTGTTTTAGAGGAATAATTCTTTTATTCTGGTCATGAGCAATATAAACACTACATTTCTACTATTGTTACGCTCATCTTAACCTATCCTCCCGTTTAGCATAGTTGCTGTTATTATATTATCTCTTACTATGGACTACAGTTAATTAGTGACATGTCTGGAAGGAGACATGTGATTGGCTAATATTGTGTCTGACATACGAGATTGATCAGGCTTTATGTATATATATCTTGTGTATTATTGGTCATAATTATTCGTGTGAGTAACAAGTGGGTTTCATGATAATCGGTCGGATCTTGTGTCTGTGCAATAGACTAAGGCAAGGCTGGGTGTTAGCAATAGGCAATAGCTTGGCAGATAATAGAATCGATAAATATCGGCCAACGCGGTGCGTTCAGATATAACAATTAGTTGTGTACAAGTTACCTCCATTCACCGCCATAATCTCTTCTATTTCGTATTAATGTAAAATCACTAATTGGTTTGCTGTGTGCTCTGAATTTGTGTATATATTGATTGAAATACAATACAACTGAATTGGGTTGGATTGGATTGTGTCTGTTTGGCTTACAAATCGTTTTCTCTATTCCGGCTTTGGGGACTGGTAGCCGTGAAGCAGACGTGCCGTATACTGATTGGCAATTATCAAGGTCACTGTGTATTATCACGCAATACATAACACAGTCCAGGTTTGATTTCTAAATAAACTTCTTTATATGGACCTGTAGCGGTAAATAACCCAAAATAAGTAGTTACATAGGCTCTCGACATTGGTGCTGACCATGTTTGCTTTAGCGAACACAACTAGTTGAAGGCGCTCGGTCAAGCATCACCACCAGATCACGACATGACACACCGTAGGGAGCATCTCTCCCTAGTTTGCCAACCTGGACGTTGCTATCCCGTTGACGCTCCTTTTACGATCAAATATAACTTCACTTCCATCCTTCATAGCCTTCTGATTGTTTCTCATTCGTATGAGTGGGTTAAATTGTTAGAAGTTGCTCTGGTTATATGACAAACGTAACTTGGTCATATACCAGGTGCACTTCAAATCTCTCTAGGTTATTGGAGAACAGGACTTTAGGAAACGCTGTATTGTTATTGTTTTCTACATCACATGTGAATTAAATTGAAGGGTGTTTATTGAAAAAAGTGCTTTTTCACATGCGATAAACGTATCATCTACATACTGACAATAGTAATGAGACTTACTCAACAGCCTTTGTCTCCAAACATTTAGTGTTATTGTTATTGGTATGTTAGGCCATCAAAGAAGAGTAACGATTTTTCAGAACTATGTATTAGAATACTATTTCAATTATTTTAGTTGTGGGTAATGTAAACATTTCATTTCTATCCTCGTTGTGTTCCTCTTACTCTATCCTCCCGTTTAGTAAATTTACTCTTAGTATATTGTTTCTTACTATGAACTACAGTTAATTGGTTGTGCACAAGTTGTCCCTATTCACTACCACTACCTCCTTTGTTCTGTATTAATGTTAGATTCTTGATTGGTTTGCTGTGTGGTCTAGTTTTATGCATATATGGAGGAATGTGTGAAATATAATAAAATTCTGATTCTGTCTGGTTGGTATGTTGTCGTGTTGTTCTATCGCTGGCTTCGGATTGAGTGTACATATGGCAGACGCGCATTTATCGACATGACACACTCAATTGACTATTCACTCAAATGATCAATTTTCTTTACGTCATAAGAGTTATAAATATATTACCATTTTGTCTGTTATTTAACTAGCCAGTCATGTCTTTAGTTATACGCCCTTTAATAAACTGTTACTGAGGAACTGGACAAATACCACCACAGTGGTTTGTACATTTTCCTCACTCTTTATCCTTTGGAGAAATAAGAGGTAATTATTAATAATATCATGCTTCGAATATGCGTAGAAATGCAAAGAGATTCCGTTGGAGCAGGACTGATAGTAAACATTTACGAATAAGTATAACAAGTAATTAGTCATCGTTTAAAAACTGATCATACAGTTTTTCCCCTAATGAATTTTTGCAAAATCAGAACAATAAACATTGTGGGATGAAGTGAATTTATCTCATTTCGCGTGTTTTAATTCTCCTATATTAGCACAAAATCGTGTAAATAGGTCGAGTATTTTACAAGTGTTTATTGTCCCTGTTTTACAAAACAGAAGTTTGTTTACAATCTTGATTATTTGTTAATGAGAATATTATGCTGTATCCGAACATACATTATTGGAAAGGCAAGTAATTTTGTTATTATTATAAATTACACATATTTAAGTTCAATTGGGATGGTTATTTTTGTGGAGATTGGTTATTTTATTTGATTGAATATATCACAGATTGATGTTGGCAGGGTACCTTTGAAAACCAGGAAGCACTGGACAGCTGTTTCGTTTTAGTGTGGAACTCCTCAGCAGTGTGCACCCCAGCTTCCGCATCAGGGGCTTCAGGTTGGAGTGACCGCCTAAGCATCTGCACCACTGGGTCGGCATCCAATAGTAGAATTCCCACTTCCATCAATTTGTGATATGTAGCTCGACGACCATCCGTTGTCACTGGTGATAACTATCTCACTCCCGACAAGTCTGAACTCCACCTGTCACGACTTCTTACTAGAGCTTCAGGGACATCCTGGAGTTAGTCACTAATGAATATATATCAGTGAAAATATCAATCAAATAAAATAACCAATCTCCACAAAAATAACCATTCCAATTGAACTATAATAATGTGCTCATTAGTGACTAACTCCAGGATGTTCCTGAAGCTCTAGTGAGAAGTCGTGACTGGTGGAGTTCAGACTTGTCGGGAGTGAGACAGTTATCATCAATGACAATGGATGATCGTCGCGCTACATATCACATGTTTAAGTGTTAATTTCTGCTGATTCATATAAATCGTCAGTTACGAAAATTGAGATATTAAAATGGCGAATGACAAAATCTCAAAATAATAAAACTAAAAAAGCATAACCCACGATTCCGAAAAAACGGGAAGACAATATTATTTGGTATTCTTAAACACTTACTACATATAAAAATCCAGGTACTAAGTGGTTGGAGTGAGTCGATACAAAAACCTACCTGGCTTAGATTGACATATCTACGCAGAGCACCTACAAGCTATTGGGGGCTGAAAGAAGTCAAACTTGAGTCATGCAGTCTTACATCATTATACGTTGTCACTGAGCTACTCCAGACACAACTGACATCTTAAACCGCTGAGATATTTACATTGCTCTATCACATAAAGCATAATCAATGAAATTTCAAATCACTTAGACTAGTGAAGACATTGCAGCTCTATTAACAGAATTCATTCAATACTAAATACTAGACAAGGATGACACTTTTTATCACTTCATGATAAATCAGTGTACAAAAGAGTCTTGCACAATTATTCTATCAATAACTGTTATCCATTAATCAATAGTTAGCTGAAAGTTTCAAAATAAATGATTACACGTGGACTCGATCTATCTACCAAAGAACACTAAATTACACTTTTCTTTAAGTTAGGAGATAAATAGCTTCTGCGTAAGACTAAACTATTACCGAGTAAAATATTAAGATTTAAATATGATTAGCATCGGTGTACAAATGTACTTATTCATTTGGAATGATTGATTACAATTTCATCGCTTTGCAAGTTATTGTATTCATCAAATTCATGTGCTGTTCACAGATTTCATATTTTTTTTGAACATTAATCCTATAACTTGTTTAGGATTTACTGATCGAACGCATATACGATGAAAGATGCTACACATTTACAGGAATTCGATGTAGTGGTGATCCATGATGTAATGCAACTAACATCAAGTACTTCAAATTAAAAAAACTTAGTTTTTACGAAACAAATTACATCCTTAACACTAACTTTTAAGAACTGTAAGGAAAATCAACATTAGGAAATATAGCATTGACCTAGTTATAGATCAATGTATGTTAGCTTTGTTTTAGAGGCAGAGTATATATCCATATTTTACGAAGTTTACTGTAATGCTTGGTTATGATTGGATTTAAAAACCACCGAAATTTAAGTTTGAGAATCTAACTGTTAAACCGACAATGGCTTTAAGTTCCAGTAACAGACTTTGCAGAATTGAGCACCTATGACTCCATCATAGATAGAACTCAAAACCTGAGATGAGATCATAGCCTCCAAGTGAGACTGGCTTTGGTAATAACAATGTATGATGGTAGAATAGTATCTCAAATTGAATGCAGTTAGAAACTCAAACAATGTGATGTGAACCATATGGTTCGAAAGTTAAACACTCACTACCCGACCTGAAGATCATGGGTTTGGTTTCTGGTCGAACCATAGGTACACACTGCTAATGAATCCCTGGCTACGACCGGACTCCCTGATGTTTCCTGGATTTCAATGGTTATGTAGTATAAATCAGTCCGTGGTGAACACTGTAAGTGGAGTAATCATCATAAGCCGCCTATAGTAGTTGATTTATTTGCTTCTTTTGTTGGCTGAAAGAAAATACCAGAAGCTGCTAACTATATTAATAAATCTTGTGGTTGAAACTTTGAATACGACAGTATCTACGTGACTGTTTCTGAACTCGAACAAACAAGACCTTCCAATTTGGAAATCATAAAACAGAAGAGAAGGGGAATTCATTGCACTAAGTGTCAAATATGTACGATAAGCAACGTGTGAGTATGATTCTAAGTTAACCGGAAATCATTATTGTAATACATTCGATCCGGTAGCAGAGTTATGCTACCTACCACATGAATGCTACTACATAGTGCTCCTAAATATGCCTCCAAGTCCCTCGAGATCTCTGCGTGCCATCTCAACACCTCTCCACTTTTGAGTTTCTTGAATGCGAAAGTCTTCCAAGCGAACGTTTCGCATATGCGTTAAGCGTATGCATAGTTATGTTTGAAAATCTGATTGACGGGTTTAGTATGTGTACTAAAAGTTCCTACAACCAGGGGTAGTACTTTTCCTATCCTTCGTTCCACTATTCCTGCATCCCATAGGCTGTTGCCATAATAAAATTTAACGATTAACTCACCCACCCCCGTGGAGGCTACCAGTAAACATTTCGTGTTACAACCCATCCATCTGTTTGGATGACAGAATGCTATCAAAATCATTTATTCTCTCCTACCAAACACACATTCTGCTAGTGATTTTTATTGTAGCATAGCAGAATTGGGGTTAATTCCATAGGACTTTAAAAAATTTGACAATCACTTGAACCAGTATTCCATCCCCTCTTCCTTCAACTGCATGCTTCTAAACGTATGGACAGATCTTCCTTTGGTCGTCGGACTGAGAATAACACGACGAAGATTAGTGCGAAATTCCATTCCGTCAACAGAAGTGCCTGGACGCTGACGATATAAACAGAGTGCCCGGAAACAAGTTATGACAATTTTTCGATTGTTGATGCAGATATCGAACTCCGCATAGACTACGATAATGGGCATTATGTGAAAGCGTCTACAACTATCATATATTTCACCTCGAGTATGACCAATTAGTACGAACCCTCTGCCAATGGTTATTCAGTGATTAAGGCTCACACTACGAGAGTTCTTGTCAGCACTCCGACATCACGGTTCACTGAACGGATAGTAGGCGTGACTCCGTGTACGTTATTTAATTTTATTTACACGACTATAAAACTATCTCAGTACATTTCGTCGAAGGATTTTTGGAACTACCGCCGGCAACGCTGTGTTTAATTAACAACATGAACTGATGGCCCGATAACATTTTATGGAAATTATTTACAATGAAAATGGAGTGAGATTATCTCTCGATTTGACCATAATTATTTTTTATGATGCCAATGATCTTGGTTAGTAATTCTTTTTTACAGGCCGTCTCGACTTTCACATACACTTAAAACAGCATTTAATCAGTATGCTAGGAAATTCTGAAGACATGAGAATGATAAACAAGACGGAGAGATACTTTGGAGACGACGTTTTGGAGGTACGTATACACTATCTCATATACAGAATCTTACAATATAGTGAACTTTGCACGTTATGTAAAGAAAGGGAAATCACCCTTATTACGAAGTCTTCAACATTGTGACTAACAACATAAAAGCATAAGCCTCAAAAATGAGTAAAAACTGATACTTGTTATTTATTCTTCCGTTACATCAACTAGTGTTTATTAAGTAATACAACGGATAAAATCTCGTTGGCATAATCAATTACGGTGACGACTGGGAAGCATACCAAGAGACATTTCTTACATTTCTTATTTAGGTATATTTTGCAGTTCAAACACGATAAACTTAAGTAACTGACCACTTAATCATTTACACGATTTTGCTTTCCGGATGTATCAATAGCTAACAAGGGATCTTCATACTCACACTAAAGTTCATATAAGTCCATTAATGAAGCCAACTAAAGTACTTGAAACTACTTTACTTCGTTAAGATGGCCAAGCATTTGATAATGCACAAAATCATTATGACTCCACATTTTTTCAATTCCTCTGTTGTAATAATAACATATAAAAACCTGAAGGATCCATGATCATTAATTAGAAATGAGAACATATTTAACAAAATACGCTCTTTATTGAGAAATCTTGGCATACTATACTTTCAAAAAAAAGACAATAATTAGGAATATCTTATATGGCATCAATTAAGATTGTTTTTTGTTAAGTGAAGAGACGAAACCATCAAGTTTATGTACAATATCTTGGTAATTTTTCAGTAAGATAGAAACCTCTTCATGAAGTTGATTCTCAAAGTATTCATCAGCAGCTTCATCAAATGCTTTTTTCAATGGATTATAAGAATTACTTGGTTTAGTTACCAAAGAAGATCCACGCATAGCATCTGGACGGACTCGCTAAATTGAAGTATTTTTTAAAAAACAAATCAGCAGTGATACTAATAAATGAGTTGTGATATATACTTAATAAATGTAATTAACCTCTAAAAAAAGCATAAAACAATTAGTTCTCACTGTTAATACAATAAATGTTGATTCAACCCGAAATTTTGATAATCTGTATATCTCTTTTATTCAAGTTAACGATACTAGCAGTTATTCTTCATCCTAATGATTATATATCTTATGTTCTATAAATTCTCTTATTTAATGATTATTTATTTAAAATCATTTAGTTAAATAAATCCTAACGAACATACGATTGATTAAACCCGTCACAGATTGATGTTAGCGGGGTAACATTGGAAACCAGGTCGTAATGGATAACTGCTTCTTCCTAGGATGAGACTTCACAGGAGTGCGCACCCATACTAGGACGAAACAGCTGTCCAGTGCAACCTGGTTCACAATGGTACCCTGCCAACAACCTGTAACGAATTCAATCAACTTAAACTTAGTACTAATCTCTACAAGCCACCCCAATCCAAATAAGTAATTATCAATTAACCCACAATTTATCATATATATATATATATATATATATATATATATATATATATATATATATATATAATATATATATATATATATATATATATATATATATATATATATATATATATAGTTTCGAAAACAAACTCATCATAATGGATGATGAATGGGATGTTTCATATACTTAGTAGTTTTAGATGCTTGCTTGATAAAAAGCTGGAAATTTATAATGATCAAGCGAAAAAATGTAATCGGTGCTTCTTGGTGTTAATCAACCCCATTCCTCGTATTCTATGCTTTCTAGAACATAAAATAAATAAGCCAAATGATGTCAGGTTTTAGTCCAAATAAATTATTCCAACCCATTTACTAGGTACGGATTCGTGTACTTGGCTTAAAGATACATTAAATGTGATGGCTGCTGAAACTATCCGGTTTCCACAACTGAAGTAAGTAGAGCGAAGTTCGAACCAGTGATTTAGTGGATGGGAATAAGAAGCTTTAAACACTGGGCTATCACTCCATATTCGAATTAATATGATATCACTAAATAACTTTTATGATTCAAGTTGCCGTCGATACTTCAATCTTATGATAATATGAAGAAATAATAACCAATATAATATATGATGATCCCCTTTAAAAAAATAAATGGTTTGATAAACTGTGAATCATACTATTTTGTGAATGATGGAAGGAATTTTAAAATAATGAGAAAATATAATTCTTTAGCAAACTTGCAAGTGACTTTCATTAAAAGACCATAAAGTATTCAAATACAGCATATTTAGTATTTAGAATCTCTAGTACGGGATAGAACATTCCCTAGTTCGCAATGGAATCAGTACGTCACATTGATTAGAGTTGGATTGTGGATGGCGAGTGGAGCCAAGGACGCTCGTTTTATCCTATTCGAGACTCGTCAGTTAGGTGTGCCCGCAGTCCAGTGTTGACACGCACATCGGGACTCGACCTCAGTCTATGTCAAGTGCTACTTCACTTACATCTAAACAACTGAGTCCAGATGGCACTCTTGTGCAACGAGTATGTATATTTAATTCGTAAGTGATTGTATTTCATGAATTATCGCCGTATCCAGGAAATCCGATCAGGATGTACGTATAGCAACAGTGACTGGTCAATTTCAGTTTATAATAACTTCAAAAAAAAAATAATTTCAAAGCATGTCACATTGTTGTTTAGTCCGCGATATATAGAAACTTATTTCTTAAAACCAAGCTTTGTAGACTCAAGTCGGAATGAGAGTAAGAGAACTGTCTAATGTATCAGTGCAGGCAGAAAGCCAGAACATTGTGGTAATATCAGCATGAATACTACTGAATAACATAGAGAAAATGACACGGAAAGAATTATTTTGCAGAAGGAACAAACTAATCTTAAGCTCAGAATTTAAGAGATGACAGGTGAATGCACCTACTCCACTGTGACTGATTCTTAGCTGCCTTATCCACACTATTCAACTATTGATTACGATAACTGCGTGGCCACTAACCAAATAATCTGTATCTGCCAGCACGGTTCAAACCAACAGTCAAGGACTTCATGGACCCATACAATATTTTAATTTAGTCACCAATTTCTCTCATCCTTCCCTAACGCCAGACAGAATTGTGTACCGAGGTAAGAAATGGTTAAGCACACATCAGCTACCTAACTTTTCGACTGAACAGTAGCAAAACTTTAAGTTAAAATTAATTTATAAGAAAATTAATTTATTTGATATTGTAGAATGCAATGTCTACTAAAAAAAAAACTAACACTATGGAATGTAAAAATATAATAATAATAAAGATAATAGTTATCATTAACGTGTGTTTATTCAAGGCTAAGTGCAAATATACATAGATATCATATAGTAATAAAATATACCTGAAAGTATGCAGTAGCGCGTTTAGTTAACGCATCAGAAAACGATTTTACGTATTCATCTGAACGAGGTAGTAAAAACAATCGGAGAATTTCATACACTCTTCGACTTTGACAACGATTTAATTTCAACTTTGTTTTGGCAATTTCTCGAAAGCGTATTGCAGAAGACTTCTCATTAATGCTTTGCCCATTTATTTCACCATTAGAGTGTTTTATAGTTTGCATTACTTCTGGAGTTTCTAGGCAACGTTTGCAGTCCAATACATCTCTAATACGTTGAAAATCTGGTGATGGGTCTTCAACTATACGGAAAATGAATAAATAGCACGTGAAAGTACGGTGCAGTCCAATGAAAAATATTAAAACTAACACTATACTACTATTAAGTAGCTTTGTTCACACAAATTGGTTGTTAACTTAAATCTTCTATTTCGTTGTTTAAAAATATTTTAAGTCGTTATTACTGGGTAAATGATTCATAAGTAAACCATAATACGAAAGTTAAAAGATGCAGATAAGATTCAGTAACCATGGAAATTATGAAGCACCAATAAGGCCAAACCTTTAAAAAACAGATCAAACGAAGAAGACTGCCCTCAGTCACTCAATGTGCTTTTGTAGTGATATCAAGGTGACAACAACATATCCCATATGAAACAAATAGTGGTTATAACAGACCTGATGGTAGACTAAGCCATATGGTGACTACACTTAGTTACCAACGTTCTTTTTTAAAATACTCTTTTGATTTAAGATCCCACTGCCATTAGTTGTTATAGAAGTGATACTTGTCCCGATACTTTTGGCGGTACACGTCCTTCGTCAAACTAGGAAACCAACAGAATCCAACTCCTGAAACTAATCAGGCACACTTTACTTTGAATCATACTTTTTGTGAGACTGAGTGATACTACTCGGCTTCCCAAACCGAAGTTAGTGGGGTGACGTTCAAATCCGTGACTTAAAAGTTCGAAGCTGTGTTTTAAGCACTGAACAACAAAGTTTATAAGATTGCTAATCAGGTAACAACGATTCATTCTTGTTTAATAATCGTATATCTTAAAAATATACTGCACCGTTAAATAATAATTGCTGTTGGATGTACGGTTAATCAAGAATACTTGCTATCCCTATTGAGTTTATAAGTTATAGGACAGTTACAAGCTAGGGTGAAAACGATAGAAATACGTGGGATGGAGAAAGTATTGAAGAAGGGACTACTTATGTTGATAAATAAATAAAAATTACTTCTTGCATATATCAACTTAAATTTGCAAACATTTTATTAAAAATTCTTAATAGTTTACCACAGGTCTATCGTTTTTTCTCAAATAAATTAAGATTTTATGTATACAAATAATAACCACACCTGCTATATCAATGACATTTGACATTGGTACAAAATCACGATAAAAGGTTTGCAAAAGTTGTGTAGCATGTCCATTATTTCTAAAAGGTGGAAGGATAAGAACTTGGCTAACACGTGGTCGAAGATTTTTGGGATAAGCATAAAATTTGTAAACTGTCATATAGCCAATAAATGCATATTTAGCTCTTTCATTATCTATTTGATTAATATTTTCATAACTAAAAAAGGAACAGTTTAAAGAAAATTGACATTTTACATCATATAATAACACCACTGAATGTCATCTGAAGATATAACAGATGCACCATCTATGAAGAAAAGAAGGAAAGACTCCATTCTTTTGTGATATTCGATGAATTTCTCGAATCCAGGCATACCATGTTCGATGAAAAAGACAGAAAATTTCTTTGGAGATTTATCTGCAATTAATGAAATATTAGTTATTATGAAAATACCTTTTAAAATTTGATAACTATATCTGTTAACTCCATATGGAGTGAAATTAGACTCTTCATCAAATTTCGTCAGAAAATCATTATGGTTTTTACTGACGCTATATGGATAAACGTCGGATAAAATATGCATAATATCATCAGGCTGAAATATAAAACGTAGAGATGAGCTGATTGTTACAAAGGAGGACTTACTGCAACACCTTTGGAGAGTTGAGGACCAACTTTTGATGAATAAGAAATATCAATAAATGTTGATAAGGAGTCTGCTGCGTACATAATATCCACTTTAAGATCACGATATCCAAATATTTGTTCACTAAATAAACATTATTTAGAAATGGTGAAAGCCTGCAAACCTTTCACCAAAGATTTGATGAGTGAACTCAGGATTAAATGCATGTGCAGTATCGATAGCTTCCTTATCCCTGACTTGATATAGAGTTTGAAAAGAAAATCACTGGACTAACCCAATTTGAATTGGATGGCATCGCAAGCGTTCACGCGATAGTCATCGAGACTTCTTGTATTCAGACTGTCCATTATGTGGATATTGTATTACTAAGAAAGTATTTTGGATAAATTGTTTAAGAAAGAAATGGCAAATTAAACTTGACAAGAATGTGGATCATTATGACAAAATACAATTAGGTTCGTGTATAAAAGTGGAACCATGACATACTAAACTACGTACTTTGTCAGCAAGACAACTGAAAGCTAAGTCTAGTGACTGAATCTAATTACACTGTACGCTTATTATTCATTTTCTGCTGTGTATTAAACTTATTTAAATAAGTAAAATGTCTCATCAATACTAATGTTAACAGAGCAATGTATGAACAATAATGGAGATTTCAGATGTTAATGGATCTTAAACAAGTGATTTGTCTTAGTCATGGGGCTATTAGAAAGATCACTTAAAAATTAAGTAACACATATGATGGGCGTTAATTTGCTCAAGTCCGTCAGTACGGCATTCATGTAGTATTTGCATACTAATTTCCCCGCATCCTTATGCAAAACTTATTATACAATCACTGTAATTTACGTAGGCACTCAAAAATCAATTACAGGACAGAATTTATACAACGCAGCCGGATTATTTTAAATTCAAGATAGGGAACTCATTGTTAGACACTCACGCTAAGCTACCTTTGCAATAAGTTAGAAGTTTGATAATGTCTAAGAATTAAGAAGGCTGACATCGATTTGTCGTAACTATCAAGATGGTGAGGAGTATCAAGTACAACAGAGATAATTAAGTTATTTCAGCAAAAGGTTTATCAGTCTCTCTAATACACGTTTCAAGTATCATAGAAAAGTCAATCGGTCATGAACACCGTGGAATTTGGCACATATGAACATAAATCCAAGTTACCATACCACATTAACACAATGAGGTCAAATTTACAAGAGTAACACGACAATACAACGCAAATAGCAAAAATGAAGTAAATGTATATAAGAAACAATAATGGGACCTAAGATCTGGAAGAAATTAAAAAGTGAGTACACCGATCCTCAGTCACACCACTCAGTGTCTCAAGCCACTGACCACGACCGTTGCTGCTACCACGGCGTAGTAACCGGGCTTGCCCGTCGTGGTGACCTAATCGCGCGGTAATCGGAATCGATGACTGGAAACGTTGGGTGACATGGCTCAGAATCGGTCACAGTGATGCAAGTCTATTCATTTTTTATCTTCATCTAGGTCTTAGGTTTTGTTATTCTTCCCTACACACCCTGACCTTATCTCTCCTTTTCGTGTTTTGTTGTCCTGTTATTCTCGTAAACTTGATCTCGTCATGACAATGAGGAATAGCATCTTGAACCTATGGGCCTAAATGCCAGGTTCTACATTGTTAATGACTGACCGATGACTGGATGGTCCTACTATCCAAGGTAGATTAGCCGAAGATCAATGAGATTAAGAGCAGAAAATTTGAAGTTCGAAGGAGAAGTCGTACAGATGACTATAGAGAAGTGTGAAGGCAGCAAGGTGTTTTCCCCCATGGATAACCATCATGAAAGCGATGCTGCCTTTTCTCAAGGAGGGATGGAAACCGTTGAATCTCTCGCCATTGATATATATTGTCTCCGAGACAGGCATACAGGACCATAGTGTGGTCTTCCAACTGACATTACTTAATCATTCCGGAGAACCAGAGCGATATACTCTTCGTTCATCTGGGAACCCAACAGCAGGCTCTTGTGGCCTTGCTGGTATAGGTATAGAACTAAGTTTGCGAGCAGAACAGGTACTCCTTGAAAAGATTACTATTGACAATCGCCTGCGCACTGTCTAAATGGCACAGTAAGAGTTTGGGAAGATAAGGACACATGCCGACGCCTCTTTTTCGCTTCTGCCTGTCCCTTCCCACTGACTGTAGCTTGGACGGAGTAAAAAGCGAATTCTTCAGGAAATTCTTTAACCTCCTCTAGAAGGCAAGATGCTCAGACAGTGATCGTAACAAAGGATTTTAAAGTCCACTTTGATAGGCTAAGTCAGACTGAAAATACCTAGGCGGATTTTTAAAGCACATGTACTTAACGAAAAGACAATTACGTTTATATTACCGCACAAACTCCAAGCATAGTGAGAAACATTGTGTAACGTGGGGACCTCTAAAATCACGACTGACAAAAATAGATCATATGAGCATCCGATATTATTGGAAAGGATCCGAAGAGGATTGTCGCTTGTTTTGGAGCATATATCTGAACTCTGATCATGCCCTGATGGCATGCATTTCCATGCATTTTATCGGACCCGGAAGGATAAAAACTGGGGAATATCCTAGTTACCAGTTCGTGAAAAAGTCATGAACGTATTCAGAAAAAAGTTAGCCAAACATTTAGTAAGTCATACTCACTGGGTTCATCCAGAAAAAACTTGGAACAATTGTAAACCAACCGTAAACGTAGAAAGGATACCTGTATCCAAACTAAATATAAACGTTAGGAACTTCTACTAAACTGATGAGGGCTCGAAAACTCATTTAAATGGCCTCAGAGAATGATGACGAGAGGAAACTCAAACGTAGATTAATAAAAAGTTTGCGCAAGGGTAGTGAGTAGTGGTGGGTAACAACAGCAAAAGTGATGGGGAAGGCTTTAGTGATAGGCAATACTAGACAGCTGTTTCGACTCAATGGAAACAAGATGGATGGAACAATTTTAGGAACAGTCCAACAAGTCTCCATCTGCTCTTTATTTATCGACTATCAATAAATTACCTGAGGAGATTGGCATAAATCTCTCCCCAACTTTAAATGAGGTTGAAAAGGTTTTAAGTAATGTTAAGAAAGGGAAAACAACGGGATCTGATGAGTTTACTCCATATATTTTTAATGAGAGAGGTCCAGTTTTGGCAAGTAAGATGACTGGTATATTAGTTAGTCTGGAACCTGGACGCAATCCCATTTGACTGGTCTTGATCGCTCTATTTTGTGAGAAAGAATAAAAATCCTTTTGTAACAACCACAACGGAATCAATTTAACTAACAGTATCTAAAATACTGGCTCCGGTAACCATTACGGAAAAAACAATATAGCTTATAGATGAATCTGTAGATTGCTATGAAGATACAGAATCTTGAATTACTAGATCTAAGTTAATTTTAACACCCCATTACTGTGCTGATATATTCAACATTGATAACAATCGCAGTAATTAATTGCTGATCATATTTCTATAAAAAAATGTCACACAAAAGCATACTAAATCAAAACACCAAATTTTACAAACAATGGAAGTTACCAATATGCGTAAGCTTTATTATCCCCTAGAATTCGCGAATTAAGTGGCCATCAAAGTGGCTCTAAAATCATCATTAAGAATACTAGATTGACACTTTTACGATTTACATGCAACATGCACTTGTTAACCAGCAACATGAATACCATATTTTGGTTTAGCACCAGAACACTGAGATTTATGAGGCAGGTGTTTGAAATTAACACAGAACGAGTTCAGAAACAAGTTTAAGAATAATATATACGCTTAAACGTCCTCACATTTGACGTAAAATTGACTCATACCCAATAAACCAAAAGGTTGGGCAAAACAGCATGTAAAACATTGGGCCATACGCATGGCTTCCCTGACGTTTTGCCCAATGTTTTGGCCCAATCCTTACGTTTGGCCCAACGTCGATGTAGGTGGCCCAGCGTTTATATACGAAAAGCCCAATGTTTTGGTTTACCGGGTAAGCACTAGATTGGAAATAGTTTCGCTACTTTTGCCCAATAAACTAATATTATTTTGTGCGCTTAGTTCAACTCCACTGCAGATAAAATTAATATACAATCGTTTTAGTAAGTAAGCCAACCCATGGTTTATTGTTTAACAAGATGTGTATTAAAGAGCTGAATCTACTAAACAGATAACTGAGATCCTAATAACTGAATAGAGGTCCAGATTACCGGGCCCCTAGTGAAAAGATTGGATTTTTGTTGCAATTATATTGATGACATTTGACGGTAATCTGCATTTTAACAATAAATAAATTTTTGGCAGTAGATGAATAAAAAAAACGTCTAAGCCTACGAATTACATACGCATAAATGGGAGAAATGATCCAGGTGAACGACGATAGTGGCTTGACTAATTTACTGAAATACTGATGAAATAGTACTCAAACAACCTGTAAAGTGAAAATAAACGCGAATGTACAATATATCTTGAAATACACTACAAGATATATTACATATACTAATTTAGAATTATACGTATTATGTGGATACGTGTGTCCACGTTTGCCATATTATAAACAATACAAAACGAAAATCTCAGTTGGGAAACATGAGTACTTACAACAGATGGGCACTCACTAACATTAAACTCCCGCCTTTCATTCGTCAACAGAAATTTACATTAGACTCAGGAGTCGCAAACACTTACCACTTAAAATTGAAACTTTACTAAATATAATCTTTTAAAATGTGACACAGCCAGTAAACGAACAAAAATTGCCTGAAGTAGTGACGGTGTGTATGGCTTTTACTGCCGAACCAATGAGGAACGATATGTTTCAAGGTCACGGCGGGCGCCTGAAAATTGCACGTTAACGATAGAGCATGTTCTAGATCTTATTACTAATGAAAATTTCCTTATTCGTTTTCAAATTATGGGGTTGTTAGGAAAACCATTAAATTGTCAATGTGGAAAGGAAATGACAGTTTTCGAAACAAGGGACATGAGTTGGCTGTCGATTTCGTTGTACTGAGTGCTAGTGTAGAAAGTTTATTCTAACGGATTCTGTTTTTGCTCGTTCCCGGTTGGGGTTGAAATAAATCCCCGTTTTAAATGTGAGTAGGTGATCGGGATTAGAGTAACGACAGCCACTTCACTCGCAGATGTTCTGATTAGGTGGCAACTCACTGGTATGAATGTTGCCGTGAAATGTGTTCCGGTATATTAGTTTCTTTGCACATCCAATATGGGGGACGAATAAAAATGGTCGAAATCGATTAAGCAATGATTCATAAACGAAAGTATAATAGGGGACGCGATGTTAAAGAAGATTGGGTAATTAGCTCCTTTTTCTAGTATTTGTAGCTTTTTGGTATATGGGGTAGAGCATCACATCAAGGAGATTGTAAGAGGATTCGTGGTAGATCGGCTACTACACTTTCTTGGGCTGGCAGAAAAATGCATCTTACCTGGAACAATAATATATAGTGACAGTTGGAAACCCTATGAATCACTTTCAAACATGGGGTACGTACACAGAGTCGTAGTGCATAAGGAACACTTCGGTGATCCGTCAACGATAGTCCATACCAACACTGTCGAATCAATGTGGAGCCGAGTTAGGTGTCACTTGCGACCGTACTTTGGATCTCAAGGAAGGATACCATGGAGTCATCTAGAAGATTATTTGTATAAAATGCATTGTGACATTAAGGCCGAGGAGGTCGAGAATAACTTACATAAGTTTTTCGATGGTATAAAAATAATATGTACTGTATAATTTTTAAATTTCAATCATAAATAATTAATTAGAAATTGCGGATTTCTTTCTTCATTGCAAGTTGTGGTTAAGTCTTGATATTATATACATATAATTTGAAAGGATGAATATTTCAACATTTACCAAAGATTTCCATGGGGGAGGCATACTACAATGAGTCTGAGTTCAGAATTCCCTAGTAAGCCCTAGAATTTAAGGGAAAATTGTTTATTCTGATTTAGAGGGCTGTGATTGGATCATTTCGATGAAAAATTCTAAGGTCATTTTATAATCGTTCAGGTTACATAAATGTAATAGGTGAATGGTTTAACATCTATTATCATTTAATGTTTTAGAGAATGGTTCAAATAGTTGTGGACGAGATAGAAAAATGGTTCCACCTTACAAGCTTCCGTGTCCGATAGAAATAAATCACCAATCCCACCAGGTACAAACCTGAGTGTGTAGTAAATGAATGGATGAAAGAAGCGTAAGTGGGTTTGCAAGAGAATTTGGTCTGAGTCCTTAAGGATAAATCGAGTTATTTTTCTTAGAAGCCTAGATGAAGCTTGCGTGGACTATTCAGATAGGTAGGGAGTTTCAGGATTTGACTCGTCTTGATAGGAGGTTGTGCCTGCAATCCAACCTACTCTATTGCACTCCAAACTATGGGTGTTCCCTTTAAAGTGTACTCTAAATAGGGAACTTGATGAGTGCCTAGAAGTGTTCAAAATTTTATAAGTCTCCCTCTTCTGAGACGCCTGTATCCTAAGAAATACAAGCTTAGCGTTTTACAGACGCTCGTCATATGATTTAAACGGGAGTCTACGAACGGACTTCGCGACTTTTCTTTGAACTCGTTCCAGAGTATTCCTGTCTTTCTGTAGTGAGGGGAAGGCAGACACCATGTTCCCATGCTCTAAATGAAAGGAAATGAAATTATTGAAAATCAGGTAGAATATCCTACCATTAAACTGGCGAAGTTGGCTCAGAGGGCGCTTTTGTCCTAGTTGGCAGTCCATTTAAAGCTGTAGCGGACAAAGGCACCTAAACATTTCTCTGTAAATGACTCGCTTCAGGGGAGATTATTTGAAATGAATTTATGATCAGTGTTGTGCAGCAAGTGGAGAGCTCCCCACTTTGTCGAGTCGAAATTTTGCCCGTTTCTATCTGCCTACCTTTGAGGTCTAATCAGGTCGTCCTGTAGTGCCAGCCTATCCTCTTGGTCGTTGACTTCTTTCCAAAGTTTATCGACGTTGGCAGACAGCAGTAGTTTGAAACATACTCGTTGTTATCTGTGGCGAAATTACAATCTGTCGTATCAGTGTGTCCTTTATTCCAAATGGCTTATTGGGAATAATACGGCTACGGTCAATTGTGGTTCGAAATTCACCATCGGCCCAGAACAGGACCTACATAGTGATCAGAGACTCCACTACTGGATCAGTTCTTTCAAATTAGCTAGGCTATTTTGGCACATATTAATCAGCTTATTTTGATATTGACACTTATTTTCTCGTAGAGCTTTTATGCAGACGTTTCCAGTTTGTTCAAAGAGCCTGTAGGAGCTGTCACTGTTCAATATTTTGTACCCCGTCTAATGATGCTTTTTAAACCACAGTAGTTCGGATCTGTGATTGTATATAATTTCAGGCGAATGGGCATTTCTTGCATTGCCTGATTCACACAGTTTGTCTGTTTTGCTCGACAGACTTGATAATACGTGTATAGGCAGTTTATACCTTCTATCCTAATAGCATTTGCTCTGACGTTATTCAGATTTTGGGGGAGACTGATGTATACGGGGAGGAAACTCATAAGACATCAAAGAATTTCTGGATAGGTAGTCTCCCTGTTTTTCTCTCCCCTGCAGAAGTCTAGTGAATGAAAGGAATGTAAAGCCGCTTTCTTTAAACTTCTCCAAAATTACTGATGTTCCCAGAATTCCCCTTAACGTTGCTTGGGTTTTTCCAGATGTGATTTTTCGGGATGAAGGGATATTGGAATGTAAGAGGCTCTCACTAAATCCGAAATTATTGGAAGTGGGCTAGTAACGGTTCCTAGGTGTGTGATTATACTTTTAAACAGACGGAGCAGAAGATAACAAAAGTCAAAATTAGTTATATGTTTAATCGGGGGCCGAAGATATTATTAACCCTGTTGTCTACAGAGGAATTATTTCATATGCCGTTAATACTAAAGTTATCGGAGGACATACAGTCCAGAGAGACACTTGTGCCCAAACGATCTAGAATATTGTAGACATATAAGGACTTTTGATGCAACTAAGACCCGTGTGTTATCTTTATAGAACACACCTGACGATTTAACCCATAAGTGATAAGCTGAAGGAGGAAGTTTGAAACGCCAGTAATAAACAATTTGTGGTACTTGTGTTTCCATTCCTGCGGCTCCTAATGTTTTATGCAGCCGTTAGAACTGATAGAGTGCTGGGGTTGACATTCTATACGTTATCGGGACTGAAAGAAACTATATTGATTAGGGTTTACTAAGTTCTGAGACAGCAAGTCCTCGGGTGTTCTCTCAGTTATTATTTATGAGACAACAGGAGTAATGGCAATTAATTTGCAGCTTCTAATATCTGATGCAAAGCCTAATTTATGCCTTCGAATGGTACAAGCGATTCTCAAGATGCTCAGGTAAGTAATTGATTTTATTAAGATAGTACATATTTTGAGTAAAATAATTTAGACATCGTGACCGCCATCATTAAGGACGTGAAAATTTATACCAGAACTTTGGGAATGAATTAGTGAAGTATCAGCTCCATCGATGTTGCTGTATTTGAATTCAACGGTGTCAATTACTCTTACAGACGAACCAGAATGTTGTTGTGTACTAGCAAGCTGCATAACAACCGTCTTGTCCATGATACAGCAGGTAGTTAGCAGCGAAAATTCCACCTAATACTTTGGAAATGGTTTCAGAACTGTTAGCCATCCTGCCGTTGCACACAGGGAGAAATACACTGTTAGTTGCTTTCGTATCACTTTTTAGTGAAATGAATCATGACAAACTGTTTGGAGGGCCGGAAAAGCGCAATAAGTTCGTCCATCTTAGGCATGTTGTCGCGGTAGAAAAGCACTAAATTGTATTTGTAGATAACAAAGCCTGGTGATCCGAAGTCGTTATTAACAAACCAATTTCTGGATATGCATCGCAGCCTACGTCGGAAATGCAGAGACACGAAATACTCGTTATTTCCACACTATATATCCTGTTTTGGAGAGACAAGTACACAAAATAAGCGCCATGGTCTGCGTGGGAACGCCATGATAAGTTGCAGAACACCGGTTACTGGCAACGGTGTCCATTCTGACAGCCCGATTAATGTTGGCGAGAGATCCTAATTAGGAACATGGTAGTTTCTGTGAACCTCGCTGGGGTTATAGATTTTTTCTGTGGTGCAGTAAAATGTCAGTGGGAATGGTTAAGCACATAGCACCAGATTGTGGTCACATTCAGTTGACTTGTGATTCGCATGTACCTTGGAAGGATTAACTTTGTTACATACAGTAAGATCCGGAATATCGCCACATTTCGTGAGACGGGTGGTATATTGTCTCCAATCGAGGATATCATTAGCGAACAAGTGATAATCGTGTCTAGGTAGGACAGAGTGCATATTTTATCTGATAGCCAGAAGGCTAAAGCCACTGCAAATGAACTTATAGTCATACGGAAGAAAAGAAGCTATCCCTAGAATGCGTGCTAACAAGGGGGAATCTTCTATAACTCTAGGGGGTCTGTATATACAACCAATATCGTAGGGTTCAGTACAATAGTCGTGGCTCATATCGACTTCTTCACAGAACTGAGAGTTGTGTAGTAAAACCGTATTGAGGCAGTAGGCACATTAAGTATGCTAAGCAGCTACTTCCTCTTTTGTTCTTCTGGCTACAGTTGTAGTAGATATGTGGATTGATGCCTAATTCATCGTCTAAGATGCCGGAATTTTACGAAGACCATGTGACTACTACGATGGATACACAAGGTAGTAGTGCAATGGTTTTGAGAAGAGATATCTTTCCTATTATACACATAGCATTAATGAAAAGGAGGTATAAATGGAGACTGTAAGATATATATGAGTACGCAAAGTCGTCAAAAAAGATAGAGTGTCACTTTACTACAAGACATATTATAGTTAAATGATGACCGACAGCAAGGAGGTGGTGAAGCAGTCTGAGGAACGGCCGAAGGCAATTCGTTCATGATTACTATAGGAGATGACAGCTGGGTTGAAGAGACAGAAGTATGCGAGGCTGATGAAACCTTGGTTGTGGTAGAACTGAAGGTGGAATTACATGAAGACAGAGTAGATCGTTTAAAAGCATTGATATCTTGTGAGCGGTACGTTCAACTTTTGTGGTAACTAGTCGTGTGTTTTCTGAAAAAGCTAATAATCATTACACTTGTCTGTTTCGGTCAAAGCTAATACCTCTGCTAGCTTACATTGACTATAATAATTTAATTATGGGTCATCTCTCGAAAAAACGAGCTCGTCAAAGCCCACAGTGCTCAGGTGATAACAACTCCACTATCAAACAGACTTCTAGTCTTGTGACCCCGGGTTTGACAGACCCAGTAATGCTAGATTTCACACCAGTGATTCAATTACTGAAAATATCCCATATGGATTACACATCTTTGCCACAGAACAGTGGCCTCGAGTAGGTTAGATGCGAACTACAACATCTTACCTATCAGCTAGCAGAAACACGTTCTCAAGGAGTCATTCTCAGCATTAGTTTGTGGAGTTAAGCAAGAACTTGAAGTTACACCCGGTATATGACCAAGTTACGTTTGGATTATTACCAGAGCAACTTCTAACGATTGAACCCACTCTTACGAATGAGAAGAAATCAGAAGGCAATGAAGGATGGAAGAGAAGTTATATTTGATCGTGAATGGAGCGACAATGGGTTAGCAACGTCTAGGCTGGCAAACTAGAGAGGGTTGCTTGCTTCGGTACGGCGTGGCGAGATCTGTTTGTGATGCGTGACCGAGCGCCTTCAACTTAGTAGTGTCGGCTAAAACAAACATGGTCAGCATCAATGTCGAAACCTATGTAACTATTTATTTTGGGGATTATTTACCGCTACAGCTCACTCCCCCCCCCTAATGGGTTCGTGAGGACCCTATGACGTACCAGCCAAAGGATAAAACCCAATGCGTTAAGCATTGGTAAACGTTCCTTTGATAGCTTGGATGTTGTGCAGCTTCTGGCCGTCAGTGCCTATGCTAAAGTGTCGTTACATAAAAAAAAATGTACAAAATGTTATCGTTCTCTTCCGTTTTCTTCTGGTCGTTTCCAGGCGTCCTGGAAAACCAAAAGAAAAAAAAATTTTAATATATGCATTTCATTAATATATATATATATATGTATATATATTTAAAAGCAATTTGGCGGCTAAATACAGCTACAAAAACGCATAAAATGTCGGCAACGCTAACATGAATAATAAAAAAAGGTTTTTTTTGATATTTTTTTTAAACATACGAAAATGTGTAAACAAAAATGCATACCATAAAGTAAAAACAAAATATTTTTATTCAATTTTTTTTATTTTGTATAGATAGATATTCACAATACACACAGTAGAAAATTAGAAATGAAAATTAATAGACGTAATATTCATTTAAGTGTTCTGGAAATCGTACATTTCTACCAGAACGTGTAGCTCTCGGCGTTATGGAGCTCTTCTGAATTTCCACTTGCTCGTTGGTTGCTGCTTGAGGCATGGTGACTTTGCTCATGTCGAGTTTCGGCGGTGTTGTGGCGAGTTGGACATCGAAGGGTTTACCTTCTAGGTAAGCTGCTTTGAGGCGGTCAATGCTGACGTTCTCTTCGTGTCCATTCTTATCGATCGTATAGTACTTTATTTCACGTTTCAAAACCTTGTATGGTCCTTCGTAAGTCGCATCAAGAGGTCGGCGTAGAGCGTCACGACGTACAAAAACGTGTGTACTATATTTTAAGGCGGGTTGGATGAAAGTGTCTGTCGACTGTCGTCGAGTTTGAACTGGCTTAACTGAACGCATAGCATTTGTAAGCCGGTTCACGTAAGAATTTATATCCAAGTTTGTCGAGGTGGAAGCGGTTTCCACAAACTCACCTGGTAATCGAAGAGTCGTTCCGTAAACTAATTCAGACACGCTGCACCCGACATCTTCTTTTACCATGCTTCGGATACCGAGTAAGACTAGTGGCAAAGCCTCTGTCCACTGCGGCATGTTTGTGGCTGAAAGTGATGCTTTCAGCTGTCGATGAAATCTTTCTACCAAACCGTTAGATTGTGGATGGTAGGCTGTTGTTCGGAAGCGCGTCGCTCCAAGAAGTTTTGTCAGAGAGTGGAACAATCCAGATTCAAACTGACGTCCACGGTCTGTCGTAATTGTAGATGGACAACCAAAGTTCGCTATCCATCGTTCGACGAAAGAGCGAGCAATCGTTTCAGTAGTGATGTCTTTTAAGGGAATCGCTTCTGGCCAGCGTGTAAAACGGTCCACGCATGTCAAAAGATAAGAAAATCCATTTGATTCAGGTAAGGGTCCTACCAAATCAAGGTGGACGTGGTTGAATCGAGCGTCGGGAGTTGGAAAAGTGCCTAGAGGACATTTATTGTGCTGAATTACTTTGCTCTTTTGACATGCCACACAGGAGCGTGCCCATTCTTTGATGTCTTTATTCATCCTTGGCCAGCAGAATCTCTGAGCAATTAGTTTAGACGTAGCACGAACTCCAGGATGAGAGAAGTTGTGCAATGTGTCGAAGATGATTCGTTGATAACTCTTGGGAACGATTGGACGGGCTGTACCTGTAGAATAATCACAAATTAAAGTGTTCTTACCTTTTCCAATCGTCTTTGTTTGGAGTTTAAGCGTTGTTGTGGATAACTCGTGATGAAGATCATTGTCTTCATTTTGAAGTCGAGCTAGTTCAACAAGGTCGATTCCTTGGATACGATTCAAGGCATGTATTCGTGATAAGGCGTCGGCAACTACATTGTTAGCCCCAGATATATGTCGTATATCAGTAGAGAACTGGGAAATGTAGTCTAGATGACGCGACTCTCGCGGAGAGTACTTATCTGAAGATGACCTCATAGAAAACGTCAGTGGTTTATGGTCGGTGAATATTGTAAATTCCCGGCCTTCGATGGAATGTTGAAAATGTCGCACAGCACAGTACATGGCTAGCAGTTCATGACCAAAAGTGCTGTATCGTGATTCGGTATCGTTTAGTCGTCTTGAGAAAAATCCTAAAGGTTGCCAAGCTTTGTCAGCCCATTGTTGCAGAACTGCGCCAATCGCTGAGTCAGATGCGTCAACCGCGATGCTGACAGGGGCTTCGGTATTGTGATGTGCCAGCATAGTCACATTGGCTATTGCCTCTTTAGTCGCAGTAAAGGCTTTCTTTGAGTCTGCATCCATTGTGACCACTTTTTTATTTCCACGAAGCTGATCCGTTAGTGGTTTTATGACAGATGCACAGTTCGGTATAAACCGTCTGTAGAAACTTACCAATCCATTGAAAGCTCGCAACTGCTTGATGGTGGTTGGTTCCGGGTATTCCAGAATAGCCGCCACCTTGTGTTTTTGGGGTTGTATACAATTCGCATCAATAGTATGCCCCAGGAAGTCCAACGAGGTTGTTCCGATTTGGCATTTCTGTATGTTTATGGTTACTCCATATTGTTGCAGTCTACTAAAGACTGTGTCCAAGTGTTTCATATGTGTTACCTCGTCTGGGCTTGCTATCAGGCAGTCGTCGACGTATTCATGGACATAGTCAAGCCCGCGGAACACGTCATCAATGAAGCGTTGGAATGTTTGTGCTGCGTTCCTCAAACCAAAAGGCATTCGGAGGAATTCGTAAAGGCCAAATGGAGTTACGATAGCGGTTTTCGGGATATCATTTTCAGACATCGGTATTTGGTTGTACGCCTTTACCAAGTCGAGTTTTGAAAATATTGTCATTCCCTTCAGAGTGGCCGTTAAATCGTGGATATGCGGTAACGAGTAACGATCAGGCGTAGTTTGGGCGTTAAGACGTCGGTAATCACCGGTGGGATGCCAGTCATTGCTATCTTTCTTCGGGACCATATGTAATGGAGATGACCACGGACTACTGGAAGGTCGAATTATTCCCAAGTCAATCATATGATCGAATTCGTTTTTCGCAATCCTTAGTTTCTCAGGCGCGAGTCGGCGTGCTTTGGAGAATACAGGTTGACCTGTAGTCGTGATGTGATGTGTAACATTGCCGGTTACACATGATAATTTCGATGACGTCTTATTCAGATCTGGATACTTGTCGAGTATCGGCTGAAAATAAGGGTTAATTAAATGTTTAAAACAAAGAGGACATAAGCTACAACCTGTAGCCACGGTTCCACTAACGTATAGATTTGTGTTACTATCCACTAATCTCTTTTTACTAGGGTCCACAAGCAAGTTGTGGTGGCTAAGTAAATCCATGCCTATGATGGGTATTTTCACATCGGCGATGGTGAAAATCCAGTGTATGGGTTTTCGTAAACCCACGTTTAAGTAGACGTAACGTTTGCCATACGTAGCTATGTGTTTTCCACCGGCTGCCTGTAAATCGAACGCAGCTTCATGGTGGCGATCAGATGGAGCTGCAGGAAGAACGCTAACTTCTGCGCCAGTATCGACGAGGTAGCGAACCTTCGTTATCACATCAGTGATAAATAACAGGCGGCTGCTTCCACCGGCTACGGTTGCCGCTAACGCGTGCCGGCGGGGTAGTTTCCCGATGCGTCAACAATCGGTTTATGTCTAGGGAAACAACAGGGGTCTCTACACTTCTTGGAATTTTTTCCATAGGTGTTGTGGTACCAACACCAATGTGAATTTTCGTTTCGTCGAGGTCGAGACGACGACCTTCTCCGTGACGTACTTCGTCGACGAGAATCGTCCGGTCGGTGTCTTTCCTTCAGGTCAAGAAAACGCGAAAGAGCATTACACAATTTCGTTACTTCGTTTTCGGTGGCCTGAGGTTTTTCGGTAATGGAATAAACCTGATTGTCGCAAATTCTGGTGATCTCCAGAATTCGATCAGCAGATGAGGCTAGTTCATCTACTGGGTTGTTATTAAACGTTACCAGAACTGCTTGCACTTGTTGTGGCAGTTTTGATAAGAAGAGTTGACGGAAAAGACCTTCGTCGAAGGTGCGTTGACCAATTACCTGTCGCATGCGCGTCAACATTTCCGTTGCAGAACCACTACCTAGCTCGATGGTGTGGAACAACTCATCAAGCCGTTGTCTATCGGACAAGTCTCCGCGTTTGAGAATCGATCTTTTGAGTTGGTCATAAGGTTCTAGGCAGTCAGGGCTGAAAAAGGAAGGGGTGACGTACCTGTTCAATTCACGCGGAAGTGACCTTACGACGGCAAGGAATTGAACACGTGGATCTGTCACAGCGTGGTCTCGAAACTCGGCTTCTGCGTAGCAGGACCAAGCTTCTATGTTTTCTGTCCAGAAAGGAATGAGCTGGAAGTTCGGGGGTGTGGGAGTTTTAATCTTAATGAACTTAGGAGTCTGATCAGTCATGCTATAAATGCAATATATAAAAATATAAAAATAAATGCGATTAAAACGTGCCAAAAAAAATGATAATCACACCAAAAATACTGTTAAAAACGACAAACAGGAACGAACTCACAGTTTTGAACGTGTCCAGATCACGTCGGGCTCACCAATGAAGTTGCACACGGTATATGACCAAGTTACGTTTGGATTATTACCAGAGCAACTTCTAACGATTGAACCCACTCTTACGAATGAGAAGAAATCAGAAGGCAATGAAGGATGGAAGAGAAGTTATATTTGATCGTGAATGGAGCGACAATGGGTTAGCAACGTCTAGGCTGGCAAACTAGAGAGGGTTGCTTGTTTCGGTACGGCGTGGCGAGATCTGTTTGTGATGCGTGACCGAGCGCCTTCAACTTAGTAGTGTCGGCTAAAACAAACATGGTCAGCATCAATGTCGAAACCTATGTAACTATTTATTTTGGGGATTATTTACCGCTACAAACTTAACACATTGTCGCCCTTTAAGTTGCTACTGACCAGGGACACAAATTCACCTGAACTTGAAGACGTTTCGAAAGTAACAAGCGTTATAGACTTCATTGCTACATAGGTAACTAAACGTATGACATCCCGCTAAAACGTAATTGTTTACAATATACCGGATAAGGCACCACTGAAAATCGTCAGGCACTTTATACTAAAAGCAGCTAGTCTCTCAGATTATTCTTGCCAATGCCTCCGCCTAAACAAAAAACACCAGAAGTACTCATGCCCCATTCTCTTCCGCTTTGATTCTCAATCGGCAGCAGATAAGTTAAAACGGGATGAACAGCTAATAGCCGCAACTACTAAATATAAAAATGCTCGTGTGGTAGAGGATAAAACCGTAATGCAGGGACATAAGAGACTAGATACTTCGCACTTAGGTAAAGTTGGGTAGGACACCACTGATGCAAAATGCCTAACTACACCACTTATTAGGGCTACAGAATCCCATGATGATACTGCTTATCAAAAAACAGCCGAAAAATTACACGTCAAACCTCTAACAACCACCCCTCAAATGATATAGATTTAGACCACACGACCTCCAGTAATATTAGGCTCCCTAGTGCTTTATCAGGTGAAAAAATGCAAACTCCCAAAATACAAGTAAAGGCTATGGTTAGCCCGCTAAACAACTTTGGTATAATGAAAAACGAGACAAAAAGATCATCGAAACTAAAGGTAAGCTCCAAGCAAGGTTGTATGACCTCATCTACAGTAAGAGGGCACAATACTACTGTGCCTACCACATCATTATTTAGCAAGGCGAGATATAAGGCCTTGTTGGCTAATGGTAATCGACTAAGCAGTAATCAAGGTCGTAAGCGCCCACAGGCTGTACGTAACCAATCAAAACACAGCGCATTTAAATACCAGCGTAAACCAAGCAGCGAACAAGTACACAACCCTGTCGCAGATAACTTTGTAAGAAATTCTATAGCGCTAAATACACACCAGTATGCTCTAAGCCTTGGTAACCCTTCACCATACACCTATTCAGATCGTGTAAGTGGTTCTACTCTTCCTCCTCACTATTATGATTATAATTATACTCCTGGTGTCTTAGGCCCACTGCTCCTTATAGCTTACACAAACGATACATGCAAATGCTTCAGCATGGGTAGACCCTTTCCTGACACTAAAACTTCGTCGAAATACTTGTATGTATGTAAACTTATATCATTCAGATCATGCCTGTAAACTGGCATGCTCTCATGTACAAATTGTCACTTGAGAATAAATTATTATTATTATTATTATTATTATACGCAGATGATCTCAAAATAGTGTACTCATTCCCTCCTCACGAATTTGCACATACATTCAGTGGCATTACTGCCGAGCTCAACAAGGTCGCAGTATGGTGTTCAAAATGGAAGTTAGATCTTCATGCTTCTAAGTGTGGCTGGATATGTTTTGGGGATTCGTGTCTCAATTTCGATCCCTCCATAAATGGTAGTAAGTTATCTAGGCTGCAGTCAGTAGTTGACTTAGGACTAAGGTACTCTCATAACCTATATTTTACAGAACAGGTCAATATGCAGATATCTAAGTCACATCGACTACTAGGTTGTGTACTACGTAACTTTTATAGCAAGGATTCTCGTATTCTGCTATATAACGTTTGTGTCAGACCTTTACTAGAATACTGTACGTTTATTCTCAGTAATGCTTAGATCAAGGATAAACTCAGACTGAAGTCTGTACAACGTCGCTTTACTCTCCGTATTCTAGAAGCTGATCGTACTGTAGACTATAAAACTAGATGCACTAAGTTAGGACTAAATACCTTATGTAGGCGAAGGCTAAAATTAAACCTAATCTTCCTTTACAAAATATTAAACAAATTAGCGTTCTTATCGCCTAATACAATTCAGTTCGAGGAACCCTCTTGCTATAACCTACGCAATTCAGCCTCGAAAATATAATTATCGCATTCTAAATCTGCTCTTATATGAATTATTTTACAAATAAATTCTCGAGAATCTGGAACTATTTGCCTCAGGCCATTCGGGAAACAAATTCACTTCCTTTATTTGTACGGCACGTTAGTAACTTCATCTCTTCTGAAATCTCATTAAAAATGTTCACACCAACTATTGTTCCTAACTCCACTAGCGAAATAATAGGGACTCTGAATGTGTGAGCACCACTCACCTGTCTTGGTCATATGATAGTGTTCTTCCCTTTTAATCAGCCTGTAAGCATAAGTGGTATGTCGGAAGCATAAATACTAATCCAGCCCATTAGCTTTGTTAACCCCAGAATACCAGTGCTCCTTGTTTTGTGTTCTCTCTTCTTTTGTCTTTCCTCTAGTTGTAGAAGATTATGTGCAAGACAAATATGGAACTCACTGACACAAAACTATTGCCTTCTCCTCAACACCCAAGTTCCAAGTACCTTTGGCCCTATTTCGCGCCTGGACATGCTCAGTGATCCATTCCGCTTACCCACAGCCTCTTTTTGGAATAGTAACGCATTGGTCAAAAAGCGCGCGGTACTCTGTCATATATGCAGCATGTTATAATATATATATTTAGTGTCCTAGTACTGTAAACTTTGTTGCAGTTGGTTTAGTTATCAATTCAAACCTTTATATGCTATAAAAGTCCTGACAGTAACATTTCGTCGAAATATTTGTATGTATGTAAACTCATATCATTCTGATCATGCCTGCAAACTGGCATGCTCTTGTGTACACAATGATACTTGAGAATAAAGCTACTTATTTATTTATGTATATTTGTAGGTGGAGCACTTGAGTAGTAAGAAAAACAAATCGTGGTTCATATGAAGAAACCGAGCGGATTGTCAGTAGGCAACCGAAAGTCTGTGAACGGCACAATGTTGCAATACATCATGGAAAAATGGTCATGCAAACCATGGATATAGTGTGTAGAAGTTGAGGTGTATGTAATTAGTCAATAGTAGCTTGGACGGGTACTTAAAGTTTCAAAAAGTAGGATGTTAGTATTAATGAATTCCTCGTAGAAGGTTCGTAACGTGTCTGAAAACATCAGTTGCTGGGTTCTCATTGTGAATGCATACATAGTTCGTGGTGTATATTCGAACCACTGAATCAATCCGTTTGTTTCCCACGTCAGGTTTTATTAGTCCCAGATCAACATGAGATCTCCTCTTGACCCTGTGGTACAAGAAAAGACTCAATCACCATCAAAATGATTCTGGGTCATCATCCTATAAAAATCGGGAGTTAGTGTAAAATTTCAGCAGCAGTGAGTCCATTTGGTCCAAATACTGCAACTCAATGTACAAAAACTCCTACCGAAGCTCCAAAGGTAGATTATGCAAATGCTCGCAGTTATAGTAATTATGAATAATGCAAGCACGAGAAAAACGCCAAATATTGAACGAAAACCAAAAAATATGTACCAGTACAACTAACATTGTATCTCTGGATAGAGTAAAACTTGACATTAAAATAGAAAAAACACCTACCACCAAAACGTCCTACAAGGAAACCTGAAAACTGTTTGCAAGAGAATTATATGATCTAAGGCGTAAATCAGTCCACAGAAATACGTGGCAATCACAAACAAGTGTTCTACTAATTTAACACAATCTTTACCCTAGAAATGCAGTAGTTGAAATTATGTCGATTAACATAATTGGTACCCGCGGGGTGAGTGAAAATAAAATGTAGTGTAAAAAACACATGATCTGAAATAATATTAGTTACAGCAAAATAAAAGTCTTGAAGCTAGCATAACAGTCAAGATCAAGTGTGTAAGCTGAGAAAAATATTACTATCCTTCTTGAACCGCGTGTCAATAATGATATGCAGATGCCATGGAAATGCTGGGAGTCATCTATGGAAGTATTGAATGACTCTTAAACCTTCTTAGCCGCCTGCATTCAGCAGCAAGGTGTGTAAAATCCATCTCGCCTGTATGAAAATTTCTCCATTTTACTGTATTAGTCCCAGTTCAAATACATCAGGTCTAGTTACTTCGTATACCGTCAGTGATAAAGCTATTACATGTCTGCTTTTCATTGCAAATCGTATCGACAATAATTCATTCAACCCTCGTGCAAATAAAAACGCTAAGCAAGAGTGTAACTTGTAAATACAACTGCCACCAACTTAATTTCATTGTCATACAGACAAAATGTTTTTTGTTTTCATAGTCAGTCTCCTGTACGATTTCGAACTGTTCTGTGAATATGTTCTCTGACCACTGGCCCAAAAATTCTTATATATGCAGTTACTTCCAAATCCAGAGTTACCACATATATAAAGGGCACTAGGTGTTAATGAAGTTCATTTGACTGGGCATCCCCAATTTCAGCTTCCAATACTGTTACGTTAAGGTATTTGTTTATGCCAAGCTCCATACGTTTCTTAAGACTTCTACTTAACAACACCATAGTCATTCATGACGTGAATTTATAAATAAAACGGGTATAAACTACGTGGGATCAGCATTTCAGAACATTAACATATATGCGTTAGAAAAAGGACTTGAAGCATTAATTATAAGAAACGATGATTTACATTTTACTAATACTAGCTATCTGAAATGTTAAGTTATAGTTAGTGAAATAGTGACAATTAGCTTTTTGTACATAATCGGCTTCCTTATAAACATTGAAAGCAACTAAAGGCAAGTAGCCTTTCTGTTGCCATATGGGCACTAAGGGATGTACCCGAATATTGATTTTATAGCGCTTGCTCCGAACTTTAAGTATTACATTACTACTAACGACATTATTAATCAAAACCTCGTGCTCATTTGCGCAGTTTGGAATGAAGAATAACTGCCAAGGTTAATTTGAATAAACGTACATTTGCCTTGTCTAAATTCAAAACAAATGGTTGTGTGAGAAAGGGTTTTATACAAAATTATCTTAGTAAATGTACATTAATGCCTGAATAAATATCGCCGCCAGTTATTTGACCAAAGTCTAATCTACAAATTGGAACACTTAATTCAAGTTCAAGAGACAAACAGAAATATTTCTTTGATCTTTTTGGGATGGATTACATACTGTCTTTTTGAAAAAGTTTAAATATTACGACACAATACTTCAAGTTTTGGAAGTGTGCCTTAACTCATAGTCCAAAACGTGTACAGATCCAGTCAACTCAAGCAATACAACTAAAGAGGATAAAAAACTAATATGACAACGACCAAAACCAAAACGGCAATTAAAACAAAATAAGTGTAATCTATAAAAATCATAGAAATTCAGTAGAAACATAAGAAAAAGTAAATATTGCAGTAAAAATGAATATAAACTGTCTCAGCTGAAGTCAAAGGATCACTAGAATGTGCAACTAAAGGGATTAAGAACAGTATTTCGGAAGACCTGGAGTCCATATCCTGCCTACTACGTAGACAAGATGACTTAAACATTAAAAGACGTAACTTTACGGCCGATGATGCTATGAATAGGCTAAAATCTCACCAAAGAACGATAATGCATAAAATGTCTCATGACTTCCCTCTACCTTAGGATGGCTATTTTACGAGCCTGTAATATGCCAAATGTTACATGTTATTGTAATGGAAAAAGAAAGTTTGTCAAACTAATTGTTCAGTCTTATTCGAATATGCTTGCAGTTACATACTATGATTTTGACTAGAGCAAGAAAGCGA
The DNA here is from genome assembly GCA_034768735.1 of Schistosoma mekongi. Lineage (NCBI taxonomy): Eukaryota > Metazoa > Platyhelminthes > Trematoda > Strigeidida > Schistosomatidae > Schistosoma > Schistosoma mekongi. The sequence continues at coordinate 52,905,246 of CM068306.1, forward strand.
TGACGCATAATGTGCACCTATATTTATCGCCCTGATTCACGTACATAACGTTTAGCTAGCTATGCCAATTAAGACATCTTTCTGCAAGGATAACCAAGCTACGAGGCTGCAACCTATGGTGTTGGTATCTAATAAAAGACTACTTTAAGCCTAATAATATGCAAACAATAACCATACTATATTTTTAGTTAGTAATTTTTACACTCTCATCGTAATCTTTAAATCCTTTGAACGAGCACCTTGTTATTCTACAGTTTTCACAATTAATCAGCCTATAATTAATCACACTAGTCCCTAGCGTTAGCCAACTAATCAAAAATGATAAACTTCTCAGGTGACAGGACCGACATACCTTAGTCATTTGAAATACGAATAGTTATATAGTATCAATCCTTTATGCTTCTTAACCCAGATGCTTGTTTTTAATTTTTTTATTATTTACAGGCGCTGAAACATTGCACTGAGGAAAACTGCAGACATGTGCGCCGAAAAGCCAGGGGCTCATTCGCTATCAGAACACATTATCCTAGTATACTGACCTGGGCCATCTTCCACAACATCTTTCAGTTGATAGACATTCACCGCTACATGATCATATCTCATGACATGAGCACCCCGCAAAAATCTTCAAACCAGTGATAATATTATTCCAAAATTCTGGTTGCGCGAAACTTTCTATTAATGATATTTACCATATTATGTGTTTATTCTTCTCAGTACTCTTGTAGCAACTTAGCTTGACTAGTTAAAAGTTCACTTCAAAACTTAAGCATACGCCAAAACAATTAGGCTCCAGTATTCATTTACTTCCTTATTCTGCATAGGGATTATATTTCCTATTAGCTTATATTGAACGTTAAAAATTATTTGTGTGTTTGAATAACTAGAACCGCGCTCCACTGTCTCCTGGCCACGCTACTGAATAAAGACCTATTCCCATAATACTCTGGATTCTTGTGTCACTAGATCGGGATATACCTAGGCGTTAAACTGGTGAGTCCTGTGTCGAATAAAATATTTCATATCTGTCGTTCATATCACTTTTTCTTTTTATATTCAGTCATAAAAATAAGCCTTCTGGTTTGCAATAATTAAGATTACGTATATATTTTTAATATACATAGTATTTTTACCACTTATTATTTTTCCGTTATCATTACGTTACCATATTGTTCATATAACATGGTAGACTCAGTCCAAACAGAAAGCCTAGAGGATAGGTCATCGGCAGACATAGACACCGTTATGACTACGAATATTCTAATCCCAGAATTCGATCGTAGTGACCCTGAATTGTGGTTTGCTCAACTAGAGCATTATTTCACGAGACACAATTTTAAATCTGAAGGAGTTTGCTATCAAGACTTATGTTCAGTCCTACCCTCTTCAGTAGCCAAAGAAGTTCGCGACTTGATTTTGAGTCCACCAACACCACAACCGTACACCATCCTAAGACGAGAAATAATGAATCGTCTATCATTATCAGATGGGCAAAGAATCCAAAGACTCTTCCAAGGGGAAACATTAGGTGATAGGTCACCGTCACAGTTTTTGCGTCATCCCTAAGCCTTAATAGGCGACAACACAGTTGGTGAGGCAGTTCTGAAACAAGGACGGATACAAGCTCTTCCATGCTACGTCCAACACTGTTTGGATGCACAGGATCCCGACACCTCCTTATCTCACTTAGCATGTATTGCAGATAGGATAATGGAAAGAGGTCCCCTCAACCGCATCAAGTATGATACACTATACTCAGAAAGAAGCATCAGCAAATGATCCAGTTATAGCACAACTCATTGCGAGTGTTAAAAGTCTCACAGAAGCTGTCAGCAAGATGCAAATGGGTCATGGATACAAGAGTAGGCCATCACAACGATCAGGATTCAAGTCACGTAACAGGTCGCAAGAGTACAAACAATCTGGACAATTTTGTTGGTATCACTGGAAATTTGGTGTTCAATCAATCAAATGCAGTCAACCATGCGCCCGGCTCAAACAGACCCTGAAGAATATGGGGAAACAAATAACCCCTCCCCAGGTCGCAACGACTGACGCGGGGTGCCTAAACAGTCGCTTATTTTACGTTAGAGATAAGAATTCAGGCTTGAACTTTTTGGCGGATACTGGTGCTGCACTTAGTATCATTCTTAAGAACAAAACCGAGAGGGGTCGTGAAACTTCCTCAGTCACACTTGAAGCTGCTAATAAAACTAAAATCGCGACGTTTGGGCAGAAAACAATGACACTCGATTTGGGGTTTAGAAGACAATTCCCCTGGATTTTCACTGTAGCCGATTTAGATCTGGCAATACTTGGAATGGATTTCTTAGAGAGATACGAATTTCTCGTTGACACTTATAAACGACGTTTGACATTAAAAGAAACTTCGAAATACACAAAAGGTACAGAAAGTCGTATCACTTCTCTAAATTTAATCCAAACTCCGCCAGTAACAACGGCAAAGTTCCAGGATATACTCGCGGAATTTCCAGAGTTAACGAAACCGAACCCTCAACTTTCCAAAAATAAGTTAAAAGTATGTCATACAATCAAAACGGAAGGGGCACCTGCTTTCGCTAAACCCAGGAGACTAGCACCCGATAAACTAAAAATTGCTAGAGCCGAATTCGATTACATGCTACAGCTAGGCATAATACCTCCATCTGATAGTCAATGGACATCTCCTCTGCATATGGTCCCAAAGAAAAATAAAGGCGATTGGAGACCGTGCGGGGATTACAGAGCCCTCAACCGTCAAACGGTACCAGACAGGTGCCCGATACCACATATCCAAGATTTCACAAATGGCTTACAGGGTATGAAGATATTTACTAAAATCGACTTAGTCAGGGCATACCACAATATCCCAGTAGCTGAGGAAGATATTCCGAAAACAGTTATCACAACACCTTTTGGATTATTCGAGTTTGTACCCTTGCCATTCGGCCTACGGAACGCGGTACAAACATTCCAAAGGTTTATGGATAATTTACTTCGAGATATGCCATTTGCTCAATGGTATATAGACGACCTATTAATTGCTAGCCCGAACTTAGAATCACATAAACAAAATGTGAGAGCAGTACTTGGACGACTAAACGAAAATGGCATGAACATACACCAAAGTAAATGCGTTTTTGGTGTAGAAACGTTGGAATTCCTCGGACATACCATAAACCCTGATGGAATTATATCAATTAAACAAGAGGTGGATACTATTAAACAATATCCCATCCCAAGCTCCATAACACAACTTAGAAGTTTTCTCGGTTTAATAAACTTTTATCGCAGATTTATACCCGGTTGTGCACAACTAATGCGACCATTATTGGATGAGCTTAAAGGAAAACCGAAAGAGTTCAAGTTGACTTCTGAGGCCGTCGATACTATAAACCGATTAAAGCAAAAACTTGCTCAAGCATCCACATTAACCTATCCGAATTCTCACTACCCACTTGCCATAATGGTAGATGCTTTAGACAAAGCCGTAGGCGGTACTCTTAATCAACTAGTTAAAAACACCTGGAAACCAATCGCTTTCTTTTCAAAAAATCTCGCTCCAGCAGAGACGAGATATTCTACCTTTGGTAAAGAACTCCTCGCAATCTACCTAACCATCAAGCACTTCCGGCACATGCTAGAAGGCAGGGAATTCACAGTTTATACTGATCATAAACCGCTAACCAACGCATTAAGAGCGAAAACTGATAAATACTCGCCTAGAGATGTCCGACACCTTGACTAAGCATCACAGTTCACTAGTGTTATCCGGCACGTAAAAGGTGAAGACAATCAGGCGACAGACGCATTATCTCGATCAGAAATGAATATAATACAACAGTCTACAGTAGACTTCGAGATTTTAAGAGACAGTCAAGAAACTGATCAAGAATTATAAAACTTGCTGCCGACGGAATGCTCTAGCCTGAAACTAAAACAGCTGCCATCACCTAAGGAAGATGTCCTGATTTACTGTGACACGACAAAGGTGGTGCCTCGACCTTTCGTTCCCAAAAATATGCGGCGGTTAATATTTGATAACTTTCACTCATTGTCCCACCCTGGCGTGAAATCTTCGACTAAACTAATCAACGCCAGGTACACATGGCCAAATCTTCAGAAAGATGTACATAAATGGGTCAGAGAATGTTCGGCGTGTCAACAATCAAAAGTTAGCCGACACACAAATTCACCCATCGGAGTTTTTCCCCAACCGGATGCGCGTTTCGCACACGTACATATCGACTTAGTGGGCCCTTTACCGCGTTCAAATGGCTTTACGTACCTGTTTACATGCATAGATAGGTTTACGAGGTTCCCTACAGCCGTACCGATTGCGGACATCACAGCCGAAACAGTAGCCAATAAATAAATAAAGTTTTTATTCTCAAGTATCGTTGTGTAAATGAGAGCATGCCAGTTTACAGGCATGATCTTCATACAAAACTGGGTGACCATTTTTGGAACACCTGTTACAATAACGACAGACAGAGGGGCTCAATTCGAATCTGAACTATTCAATAACTTGGCTAAACTCCTAGGCTCAAACAGAATTTGCTGCACGGCCTATATCATCCTCAAGCAAACGGGATTGTAGAACGGTTCCATCGTCAACTAAAGGCCGCTCTTATATCTCATCCAAACCTCAGTCAATGGACAAAACTGACTCACAATGTTCAGCGGCAGAACTAGTTTTTGGGACCACTCTAAGACTCTTAGGTGAGTTCATTAGCCCTCACATCGACAGTAAAACGCTCGACTTAGGAACTTACGCAGATCAACTGCGGGACCAAATGTCTAAACTTAAACCGATTGATACTCGTGAACAATCACGAGAGACATTTTTACCTAAGGATCTAAGCAGTTGCTCGCACGTCTGGAAAAGATGTGACAAAGTAAAAGCACCCCTTAGCCCTCCTTTTGAAGGTCCATTTAACGTTATTTCGAGAAAACCTAAGTATTTTGTAATACAAAAACAAGGAAACATCGACTCAGTAAGTATTGATAGGCTAAAACCGGCCTACCTAGATAATGAACCACCATACGTGTTGTTAGACCGTTTATCTGATCAAATAAACACGGAATCAGCAAATAAGAACATAAAGGCTACAAAGGTAACTAAAAGTGTTAGATGGGCTTAACCGATTATTCAGGCGGGGATGTCCACAGTTTTAGTTTCGGCCTAAAAAAATATAAAAAAATAAAAAAAACAATAATCACGTAACTCCTAAAAGTTTCGAGCTAGTAAATATTAAAATAAATAAATAAAAAGTAAAAATAAAATAGAGCGTAAACAAAAATGCAGTATATTTCTCTTTGTCCAAAGTCGACAAACGTTATCAGAATATTAGCACTCTTCAGTACTACTCTACCCACTTCTCCTCGGACCTTATCTTTTGGTGTAGGAACGGTAGTCATTTTGTTTTTTCATTATTAAATACTGAATACTTAAACTGATTCTTAAACAATTTGGCGAGCAATACAAGTCGTAAACCTATCAACTGAGATTTCACAATTATCAGTTGACAATGCCATAAATCACACAATGAACCTTAGAAATCAGGATAAATTCCAAAAAGAATCAGGCGAGTTTTAACCTTTTACCATTTGATTTACTATACACACCTCTAGTACTTGGCATATATATGTTTTACTTAGATTGGTCATGTATATTTCATGTAAACCACTACTAGAAACGTTTTCTGCTTAGGATACATTTTATTAATAACGTTATACAGCAACATACTATTCGATAATGTGTGCTGTTTCCAGGCGAAACATATTAAGTTCCATATTTTTTCGACTTTTCTTTGTTCTAAGTATTTTTGCCACAATTTGTAAATATCATTGAGCTAATTAGAGTAACTTATTAAGTTTCTATAGTATCTCTAGCATCATTCTAACTGTAGTGATGTCATATCTCAGATTTTAAATTGTTGTTAGATTTTCCAATCTTTTAGATCCTAAATAATAAAAAAAACATTTTTTTCACTAGCTTATAGAAAACTAACACTACAACTAATTACTTATAATAGTTTCAGGATAGCATCATAAAGCATTGTCTAGCCTTGGCAATCACGTAATATGATTGATATAATTAATAAAACTATTAACAAACCTGGTCGATAAACTTATATAAAATTATCATCAATTGATGTGGTTCCTCCATAGCATCATACAAACAATTATTATAAATCCACACATGATCATAGACATAGGTTGGGAATAATACTTCCCTCGGTTAAAATCTATGCTCTCTCAGATAACCACATAGTTTTCATCCATTTTACCGACATTCGAACTCTTAATCAGCTGGAGATATCATCCGGTACCGTTCCGATAAGCTTTCTACATTAGCTATATGCTTAGCATTGACTTATAGCTTAAACATCCTCATATTCTCGGCAATTCATTTTTTTCCCTAAACGTTTGCTATAATTTTCAACCTGAAGGGTACTGTCAGTACCCACTATTACGAACCAGTCATAAAAGACGGCCGTCACATGTTCAAGGTTGTCTAGTTGATCTAACTTCTGGCAAGTACACGCACTTAAATATATATATTCTTGTTTTCTTTTATGAATTTTTTTGTTTAAAATGCATTTCGTACACAAGACTCTACACCATGTTTATTTTCTTCCAAATGGCCAAGCCGTCCCGGAAACCAAACACTCACGTAGAAACAAACAGTTATCAATTATAAATATATATATATTGTACTTTAAATTTTTATGCAGACAGTGGAGCAATCCTTTAGGTGTGATTGAGTTTCATCGCTTTTGTTTTGTTCTAAAGCAGATTCTTCTTTAATTTTTACTTGAGGGCGACTCAAGAGGCAGGTGAGTAAACACCTGATTGCCGGACAGAGCATGGAAAAGTCGTACCTCACCAACATGGTGTTGGGTAGCCCGCTCGCCGTATTTCCTCAGACATTCCTACTTTATTTTCTTGCCATCCTACTTTTCAAGCTCCAGTCACCGTTAGAAGGTCAAGTTCACCAAGTATCACACCATCCTTTGTAGGAGAATGTAAATGCTACTAGCTTACATAGCAAGTTCAAAAAAAATGTAAATTTCATCCACGCAATGTTGTCGAATACTGACAGACTGTTTGCCACGGATTGAGTGTCAGGCGCTGGACGAGCTAGTAATTCTAAACTAAGCTACAGCTACAAAATTGAGATGATTTTGTTTGGTATGTTGATCGAACCAACGTTCCTACGGAAGTCGTTTCTAGGAGGGAGCTAATGTAGCAACTTAGCTTAACTAGTTAAAAGTTCACTTCAAAACTTAAGCATACTCCAAAACAATTAGGCTCCAGTATTCATTTACTTCCTTATTCTGCATAGGGATTATATTTCCTATTAGCTTATATTGAACGTTAAAAATTATTTGTGTGTTTGAATAACTAGAACCGCGCTCCACTGTCTCCTGGCCACGCTACTGAATAAAGACCTATTCCCATAATACTCTGGATTCTTGTGTCACTAGATCGGGATATACCTAGGCGTTAAACTCTCACTTCTATACCATCATGACAATACTTATAAACAGGCATGAGATCTGTAGTTTCAGGACATATTTGCATCAACTTTGACGTTAAGTGTTTTGTCAACTCTATATACTAAACTAAATCTTTTACCAGCCCAAGCGCACAAGGATGATTGTGACGAAAACAATTTTATGCCGACGTAAGGTTAACCACCTTAATCACATTACTCACAATCATAACAAAACTACGCTTCAATTGAAACATGACCCACATTTACGATCTCACCCAACCATGTGACATCCTTTAACATGTCTTAGTAGCAGCTTTGCTCGAAAAGACAGATATTTTCCTCCCAGATGAAGCTAAACAAAGTTGGGAAGGGCAACTTTGTTGATTTATTCATATCAACAACCCATGTGTCGCCAGGTGATCTACTTCCTCTCCCCACTCTTAGAGGTAATGGCAAGCAAAATTATCAGTAGTACTCTTCAAGGTTGTTCTCACTTGGAGAGTTTACTCTAGGTTTACTGGGTAGTAGAAGACTATTGGATGCAAGGCAGGTAATTGCCAGCCCGTATAGGTTTCTACGGATTAAGCTGGGGGAACCTAACTTCATATCTCAGTGATGTCTTATGGCATCAAGACACTGTGAAATGCGAACTAATCGAAGTGTACACAGTCTACCTATACTGTGAAAGATGAGAAAAGTAAGGCTTTTTGTAACTGTCCTAAGGCCATAGCATCCACTATATAATATATCTTACCTGGGATTAGCCAAACATGAGGTACGGTTTCTCTTAGCCAGGACTGTCTAGAAGCACTTACAAAACCAAACCCCACAACGAAACGGCATAGCTATCCTAAGCAGATAATATGTATGCACCTGGCTTCAGATACCCGAGATACATATTTCTTTGCAGAATAGCCACCTGTGCAGTAAAGCACTATTAATAACACTCTCGCTACTGCAGGACACACTTCTAATCCCTCAACGGCTCATCAGAGAAGACTTTATGTCTGACGTCTTCCCAGTAAGTAACAAAAATCGCTATAAATACCGGGTAGAACATACCTACAATGTTTTTATGAAACCTATTCAGCAGACTTATCACACTTTTACGATTAGCTGTGTGCATCATTACAGAAACTGCATGCTATCATCAGGTAAACACTCATTATCAGTTAACCACCGTCGAATTTCAGATCATCATGGCCACTACGGATAGCTCAACACTGTTCGTATGGCATATTATAATAATACACCAGTGTATAATAATCCTTGATACCTGTCTACGATCAACTGATTTTTCCAAATGATTTGCTATTCACCACTTTCTTCATTCCTATTGACTCAGGTAGAACCTTAACTAATTACTTCGTATTTTGTTCATACAATGAAGCCTCCAGAAAGTCTATCTCCCTCACTTATTTGGTCATCCTTGATGTAAACCGACTAATGTTTAGCCTTTGCTTATTACACATCACTACATAAGGGGGTATCCTACAATGTACCGAAGCATAATCTCTTAATCTCAACTTCCTTATGACCGAGGTTTCATCACAATTCCTCTCGTCAAAAAAGTTGAACAATGGTACCATTGAATGCTGTTTAATTGAATGAAAGTTCTGTTGCTAGCAGCCATTGATTCTGGAACGACTGAGTGACCGTTCGTATAACTGTTGGAGTCAATATTATTTAAAAACTGTTGCTATTGTTATTATTATACACGTTATATATTTGTGTATTCCTATAACACGAAGTTGGAGTGATTAATCGTTTTCCGACAACATGTTACTATTCGTTTTTGTTGTAGGGATGATAATGAACGTCGATAATCAATTAAGTACATGAGCTTGGTTGGTAGGAGAATCGCAAAGTATTCTGATCTCCAGTAACCACTCAATCGTAGCAATTCAGGCGGCTGATTTGATATCCCCTATACTTCATTCTCCTCTTCCAGCCTGGATGACCTTTATAATGACTATCTACTTATTCAACTAACTCGTAACGTACTCGATTGGACCTCGACCGTGTCGGGTGTGAGGCAGTTACCCACCGATCGTAATAGATGGAGTCACGCAAACGCATTACAAATTGATTGATTGAGTTAGAAATATCAAACGCCGAAAACCGCCTCAGTGGCCTAATGTCAAGGCTTTTGTTTTAGAGCCAGTGTGTTTTGGGTATGCTTCCTGTCGAGGTCGTGGATGTGGATTACTGAAGGGCCACATGCTGTTTGCTGATGACCTCAAAGTCGCCTATACATTTTCCTCTCATTACGAAAGTCTAAGTGCTAATCACATGATGCATAAAAATCACAAACTAGGTGAGTAGTGTAAACATCGTTTCTTCACCACAGTGCGCAAATACCATGGTACTTATGATCCGGAAAATTTGACCTAAAGACTAGTTTGCACATTAAATAGCACAAAATCCATCAGCTAAGAAGTAAGAAATCCAAGAACTTATCTTTTACCAAACGAGCTCTATCGAAAGTATCTAAAGTCCGCGTGCTCATTGGCTTTATTCATCTTAACTATCGTTGTAGTGAATTTAAAGCGATTCTCTACATAACCCGTGTTAGACCTTCGCTTAAGTTCTTCCATAATATATTCAATTGCATACGTTTCTTAGATCGATACAAAATAGAGAAGTTTAACAGTGTCTTACTAGATTACTAACTTTTAATCGACTCAGTAAACACAGATGACATGTTTAAAAACTAGACCCTATGTGGAACAGTGGGATCAAACTCAATCTTACTATACTGTATGGGGTTGTTCACAATGAGGTAATAACAGATTCTAATATTTCAACGCACTCTCTAAAATGGAAACATGTTTAAGGAATTTAGAAGTTACCGGCAAAAGTACCGGAAACCTCAAGCAAATTAAAAGTGCCCCTTCCTTGTTTTACGTTGTATCAAACTCTGGGACCGGTCGTCAGAAAGCACACGATCGTGTAACACTACCACGTTTAAACTATTGATAATGCTCTATCAGCATCTATAACTTGCTTGATAGAAATTATATGGACTGGGAAACGTTTAGTAATGGGCCACCCAGCATCTAGTCCTCTTAAACAACTGGATAAACTAACCCAATCATATTTCACGGGCAATATGTTTCTCCGGTGACGATTACCATGCAATCTACCAACAAACCATACAACAGACGAACACAGCCACCGAATTCAATCAACTTCACAATCATCTGCGGTAAAATGTTAAAATGATGCTTTTGTAAACTTTTTAAGCTAGTTATTTAGCGTTATCAGATATGGAAACACTGGTATGCGTATAAACACTGGAAATAAACTTCTGGTTGCGGTATATATCTCATTATTCTGTGCACAAAAGAACAAATTAACTAACTGTTTAAAAAGATGCAAGTTACAAAAAACACCATAATGATAAAAATTGGAACAACAAAACGTAATGTTAATATTAGTGATAACAAACTATTCTTTTCTGACTTTACTTGGACTAAAAAATTCGGGCAGCTAGACAACCTTCTTAGCCAATACATAAGATCTTTAACAACACCATAAACAATAAAAGACAGTTGCTGAGAAGATAATTGATTTATTTTAATTCGTTGCAAGGATAATGTAATATGTTTGTTTTAAACATCTACTTGAATTCTAAGGTCAAATTATTCGCAGCATTTCAAATTATGTGACCATTTTCAGAGGTGGTTTTAAAGACGTTGTTGACATATCAGTGAGTTTCCTGTTTGCAGCGCATTATATGATAAATTAAGACGATACTACGATTGTCGATATGACATATCAACGAATACATTTCATTTTAAAATTCCAAAATACTCCTTTCAAAGTAGTTATAACTACTGACACTATAGTGTTAGATTTTGTAAGCATTAAAAATCCTGGACATATTCAATCTGCTCCATAACCGTTGACACAAATGATCAAGTAATCGGTATTTTTCTTCTGTTCCTGAATGCTGATAACCTTTCATCTATTCCAATTACCCTTATTTTATGCTGTAAACCCCTTAAACTATTACATGACACTATGTTCTTGTAGTTTCAAGACGACAAGGGTATGCGTATTAGATCAAATATATAATGTCTGGTTTTTATCTTTTAAGAAACTGGTGATCAAGTTCCTTGATATATAGTATTTGGAAAAACAGATTACCTTATAGCAATGTAATGATGGATACGATTATAGATGTTAGACAAACATCTACCATAGACACCACTCTACTCAACTCAGTCAGGATGGCATGGATAAATGATTAACATTAAAGTTACGCCCTTTATTGACTCTATGGCCTACTTACCTTTGTAATAAGGCTTTCCCGTTCCCACAATGCTTGTTATATGAGTAACAGTCTTAAAAGGCAAAGTATATTTAGGCGGAGAGAAGGAACGTTAAGCAAACAAGTTACAACCACGCCACATTAAACTTTATGTCGACCTTGAATCGCGATTGTGCGTGTGAATTACGTTAGAACTGTGTAGTTAGGACAATTCACTTAACGTCCAGCGACCAACGTACAGTGCAGCCTCATTAGTGTTTAGTGTCTTAACATTGACACCATAATGGTCTTCATCTCGGGTGAGCGTCAGTCTCAGTCGACACAAAACTTGGTGGGGTACTTGAGCACCAAGAGTAACAAATACTCGAACATAAATACTTTCCACGTGTCAATGAAATGGAAAGTAAATTAAAGCAATTCGAAAGAATCTGGTCGGACAACGACGACCAATGATAAATTTACAAATGTTAAGATAATGATTGCATTGTCAACTTATACTGATAATTTTATTGCCAATGCTTCGAAATAAATAATCAGACTAAGTTGCTTATGACATTCTGTCCGTGTTAATCTATTTCTAATTGTACATGCACTAGCAAACCAGTCAAAATAAATAGTACCAACTCGTATTGTGTCTATTTTTTTGTTTTCCTGCTCTTTGCTTATCCATGGAGTAATATGTTTGACCTCATTGAAGGCGATCGATGATGATACTATGTGTAACTACTAACACTTGTATTAACACCTTCACGAAAACAATTTTAATAAATGAAAACACGAGTACCTTGATAGATTGATAGATTATTAATAGATAACTGATTATTAGTAAATAAACGCTAGTGTATGGAAGAGAAAAATCCACTGAGAATTTCGTTCTAACGGCCCATCAGTTTGTGTTAGTTGTAGTCATTGAGGAGCGGTGAACATGAAGTCATAATTGTCTGTATCTTATCGTGTTGCTAGTGGCATATGCGCAATCTTAACCTTTTTGGCTATGAATAAATATCGAAACACGCAATTTTGATCGTATACAGTTGGCTATCAGATATCATCTAGAGATGTAGAGACTGATGATAGTTGTTGCCTCCAACTAAGCTCACAAACTACTATGAGAAGTAGGGTTTGGAATGAAATCTAGTTTTCTGGATGAAAAACGACAAGTACTGTCATTTCAAACAAAGTTTAGACACCAAATGACTATTGAGACGAGCATATGTTGTGGCTAGCGCATGTCACAATGTTGGTTGGGGGTCATTTAAGTTGAAACACGACAATGTTAACTTCAATCTGCAGGAGATCTCGACTGTGTAAACTGGTGACGTTATTTTTTTGTGTACCTAGTCTTCCAATCAACTTGACGAGTAGGTAAGCTGTTAAGTTTAAGTTGCCAATTGTCAATAACATTTATGAAAAAACAACACTTCATTTGTCAAAACAAAATATGCAGCTTAATTTATTGACGAGGTCCTGTCTAAGTTTCATCATTCTTATCAATTACATTTCATCAGTCGTAATGGTGATATATAATGCAGTTAAGAAATCACTACAGATATTCGAAAATTGCTGGTAGGTTACTAACAAAACGAAAATGAGAAATATTTGAACACCTAAAATTGTTGACAGATTTGAATTTGTCCAAACATTTTGGTAACGATATTTCCGTAGTTTCTGCAAGTGCAGTGTCCCTATTGATAATTTTTTTTAAGTAGGATATACGTCACTTTAAACAAATATTACGTAGAGAGGTAACATCTCGAGTGTCACTAATGGAAAGCTCTACAACTTGTATTGGCATTTACGAAACGGCGGAAAATATAAAACAATTAAACCTAATTATATATTGTGCAAATCTAACTTTAAGCCAATATATGGAGTGAAAGTAAATCGAATGGTAAAATTTAAAAGCTTATATGCCATGTGACCGTAATTTAGACAAATGTCTCAAATAACGTTGTCTTTTATGAGACTGCAGATGTTAGTTTAGCACTTGACTCTTATTAATACACATTGGGGACCATAATGAAGAAGACATAAGGTCAGGGATAGTCTAAGTTGAGGTGAGGAATGAATGTATCGCTGTGTGAACACTAGTTTAATTCTTGACGTAACAATCCAATATATTTTAACTACGTAGTAAAATACCTATTAAACAATATGTTGGAAGACATCATACTAATATTAAGTACAAGTCATCAAGCAAATTAGTGGAATATACCTGGGTGGTTTCCCTATTTACATGGTGTCGTAGATTTAAAGGCTTATCCAATTATCTAATACACAAGAGAAATCGAACTGAATACGAGGTTACCTGATTAAACAAAAATAAACACTAAACTATTTTGTTTAAAATTACTCCAAGCTTCTGGTGCAATTACGTTTTTTATATGAGCTATTTAGTGGAGCATGACAGTTATAGATTAAGCGGACAGTAGTCGGAAGATAGTTTTGAAACGGAACATATTAGGAGTGTATGAAATGAAGCAGAAAATTAAAATATATCTTATTTTTGTAGTAAAGTCGTCAAGCCTTACTTTTATATCAGATGCGTGATTGCATTTGCCTAGTCGATAGTATAACAGAGTCATATCGCAGTATTCGTCTACTGCCAACATTCCTTGGTGGATGATAGTTTCTTACTATAATGTATCTAATTAGTTGCTAATGTCTATTAGACTGTCTGAGTTTAAGTACTAATTAATAATAAAATAAGGCTGTTGTAAAGCGGATACAGGGAAACAAAGGAATAACTTATGTTGAGATAATGAGAATAGTTAATAATTATAGGGTGGCTTATCGCAATACGGTTCACCAATATGGAAGATTGGTTAACGTTGAACAATAAACCCACTCAAATCGACTTTGTTAAGATGATGTAGGTGCCAAATTTATATGAAGTTGTGTTAGGGTGGCACCACCTAGTGACTCCGTAGATCGGCCCCATCCTATCCGTGGTAGTAAAATTTTTCTATTTTTTCAATATGAAACAGTTTCATAGGGCAGTAATATATTTAAGAAGGTGGAAAAATGTCACATAAATGCATTACAACCACACCACACTAAAGGTTGTGTCCACCTTGAATCTCGAGTGTGTGCGTGAATGATGATATAACTTACTAATTAGAACAATTTATTCAACGCCAAGTGACCAATGTACAGTATAGCTTGATTAGTGTTAAATGTATCCTCACCGATCTTATGCAATTATTTAGATTGAAAATGTGTAGACCCTTATATGTTTACAACGAAGGACAAATAATTTTTGACGTAATATTTGAGTGTTTTGACAGCCTTTTACAATAGGTGGGATTATGTAGAACACGATAACTTTTCACTGTTATTTATAGTCAGTGTCTGTGAATTTTTTTTATCCATATTTTGCTCAATAAGATATGTTGATAAACTGAAGTTATAAGGAAAGACATAAAGTCTAACTATTAGAGCATTAGTAAATCTTAACTGGACCGATTTTTGATCGATAGAACTACAGTGTGTCAATACCTAAGCCTCTGGTTAATTTTCAGGTCAGAAAGAACCTGCCGTTTGTAATAAAACCAACAAGTGGCTGATTTGACGAAGTAGCCTCTTGATTAAAAAAACCACGGTAACAAAGTGCAATATATAATAAGAAAATATTTTGACTGATACACTTAACTAATCACCGCTCTTTTAGTCACTTTTTCAATACCCGTGATAACGTTTTCATAAATGTGGACAAGCAGTCGTAAGAATTCACTAGAGCATCATGTTAATGGATCCAGTGGAATAAACTTCGGAAATAGCATTAGTAGTTTAAATTCGTATGCTACATTTAATGGTAAGCTTTATTAAAACTAAAAATCAATGTTGATAGACTCCGATCCTAGTTCAATCCACGGATCAAAAGACTCACAGTCAAGTACTGAACTATCGTTATCTCAAACGGGCCTTAATTGTCCAGTTTGTCAGCATGATTTCTGCTTTAGCTCTTTTCTGTGCGCTACTGGATATGAACAAAATGGTTTGGCACAGAACTGCATGAAGGTGGTTCGTGACTTACACTCTAGACTTCATGGTGTATCTCTTGTAAGTATTCTTAGTTTAAACTTAAATTAATTTACCAATAAAACTTTTGAAAGTTTACTTGTGTGTTGAATTTCAGCGGAAAAACGAACGGTAGTTCCAGAGGAGTTTCCAACCCAAAGATTAACTAACAAAAAATTATAATCTCCGAGTATTCTGTTTTGTTGTTTGAAGCATCTGTAATCTCAAATCATGATGTTTTTTTATCAACTTTACATATCACAGTACGTAGTATGTAAATAGCAATTTGTAGTTAACCGCTAGATTCTAATGGTTAAGGCCATTGTTCAAATACTTACATAGTTTTCTTCAGAAGACATATTTGTTTTAACTGACTTTCGATTTACCTAAATTTAATTCAATCGTTTCAAGTTCATTCAGTGTCGTTTATCGTCATAGTTGCCAACATGATAAGTGTAATATATGTCGGCTACAGCGACTGTAAAACTCCATTAATCTATCTACTTTCTTAACTTAATCATATTGGAGCTCGCCTCGTAGCTATTCTATTTACAGTTTTTTACTTGCTCATAAACACTCATAAACCTGTATTTGTGTAGTGAAATTGTGATGTAACACATAAACTAATGGTATTTTCACCATCCTTTCTTTAATGGATAGTTGAATATCCCTCAGTAATCATTAATGATATAAACTAACGTCAGTACATCTTTTCCAGTAGGTAAAACAAATAATGTATGCAACGAACTTACGTTTTAATATTACAACAGATTTCTTTGCGGATCAATCTAATGGAACCATTTTTATAAGCGTCAAATATCAAACATTTAAGGGTGCTGGATAATCTCTACATTCTTTTAGTTTTTTTGTTTAGCAAAATTACATAGTTTCGACCAGAAAATCATAATTCTGAAACTTAATTTTTAAGAAATCAGAAGTGAGCTTTTATCAGTACGTTAAAACTAAAGTAGTTTTTTCTATTTAGAGAACGAACCTTTTGATTAAGCAGCCATTTATTGTTACAGCCCGAAACATCAGGATACATCAAAACATCAGGGTTGATGTGTGCAAATTCACGTGCTAACACGAAATTCATGATCTAAAATGAGGTATAGGCGCCTGTGATTATGTAGATTAGTATTTTTATTAACTAGCTTAAAATTAATAATTACTGGATAAAAAGTTAGTGTCGTTGGTAGTATAAACTCTAATAACTAAGTAGTAACACCATTAGTAAACACTGTTATATTAAACTTACTTTTGTTAAATACTGTTAGTTTGTTTTTCTTTTATACCCTAGGAATGCACCGTCTTAAGATCAGAACTTGAGGTCCTTCATAAAGCTTTTAATTCAAAATGTCAAGCAGTTAGAATTTTAACAATAAATGTAAGTTTGATACGAATAAATTATAATAACTTTAAATATATTAACATCTGTATGCAATAACTTATACCAGGTATAATAGTGTTCCTTATTTTTTTAAGTGTCGAGAATATCAAACTTTTAGATACAAGTTGAAGTTTGCGTTATCAAACTGTAGAGCTGTAAATTCATACTAATAAGCGTTATCTATAATTCTGTTTCAATTATCTTACTGGATTAAAAAACTTATAAAAGCTCGATTATGAAAATTGTGATATTCAAATTTAATGCTTCTAACGCTAAATAGTTATAATTTAACCTTTGGATAACCTTTCCAATAAATATTACTGATTTTAGCAGTTTAATTTTTGAATGCGACCCATTAAATAAACCACTATATCAGCTAAAATCCATAAAATACATGGAAGGTTAAAAATCAACGATAGTTGTATGATAGAAGGCCGTAGTATGAGGTTTTAGATATGTAAATGTAAGTCCTTGAAAATAAGAATAGTCTTACATGGTTAAAGATAATAATGCTAAATTGAATGAAATTTATGTTTTTTGGTTGGTGTTGTAGTGTAACGCATTAAACAGAATGACATTATGCGAAATTTAAATTTGTACGAAGCAGTTAAAAAAACATTAAAATGGGGAAAACTTCCATTCATCGCTGCCAAACACTTTCAATAACTTGATAACTGAAAGTGCAAAATAATCTGCTAGTTTAGAGTTTGAAACTCAACAAATCTTTATTTCAATTGGGATGGTTATTTTTGTGGAGATTGGTTATTTTATTTGACTGAATATATCACAGATTGATGTTGGCAGGGTACCATTGAAAACCCAGTGGTGCAGACGGTTAGGCGTTCGCGTCAACCTGAAGCCCCTGGTGCGGAATCTGGGGTGTGCACTGCTGAGGAGTTCCACACTAGAACAAAACAGCTGTCCAGTGCTCCCTGGTTTTCAATGGTACCCTGTGATATATTCAATCGAATAAACTCTTTATTTGTTTCTGATTAACGTTTACACAAATTGTTTAGTTCTGCACGAAGGTCGACTGAAGTCAAAGCTCAGTACTAGTAATATTCAATAATGACTATCGTGCCAGTGTTGAGGGTACTTCAAATTCTTAGTATAATATATATGCTTAAACACTTTTAGTTAGGTAAAAATTGAATTTACTTTCGTCAACATAGTTAATTTTGAGTTACGTCAACTCAGGTTAGTAATCAGAGATTGTAACTTTCTCAAAGATCTCCCTGAGGTTCTAAGATTATTCTATCAGACAATATAACCGAGGGTAGGAGATTAGTGGAGTCAGTTATAAATGCACCGTTCATGTTAGATACGTAACACTAATCATGTTAAATAAAACACTGAATGTAGTAACAGTTTGTAGATGATCTGAAATAATGCACTCCTTTGTTTCCTAGCCTCTGCCATAATAATTATGATCACAATATTCCACAACTATGTATTGTTGATGTGAATTTTAATTTAGCTGAGTAAAATACACCTGTTTAGCTCTTTAGATTGCTGATTCATCAACCGTATGAAGTCATATATAATGTCATTTCAGGTGGCAATATCTATCCCGCTTTACGTAAAATAATATATAGCAAAACACGCTTATCAAAAATGATTAGGAAGTTGTACTGTGACATTTATCCACGAGATAGGAGATATTTTTGAAATCTTTAAATCAGTCTATGCTAAATATTTTGAAATGACATTACAATATTTTGATAAAAATTAAGGATATCTATCACCAGCTAACCTGTTTGCTTAAGTAAACATATTCTGTTAATCATTGCAATATATTTTGACTGAAAAGTGTTTTATTACTATTAGTGTTTGCTTGATACGAGTTAATAAAATTACTTATAATAATCAATCACAAGACAGACATCTCATCTTCTGAATTCTGCATGATAATACGATTTTGTAGCCTTCAATCACCTAAGCATTAATAAATAATTAGTACTTGATAATTTGTATCTATTGCCACAGTGCTCATTAATTAAATAATTTCTCGATTCATATAGTGATTAATCAAATCATTCTATCTATACAGTTGATTAAGTAAACGAATGACTTTTAAAATAAACAGAGATTTTAGCTTAATTACACATTTCCAATATAATCAATAAGATCGTAATGCTTTCATACGTAGTTCATAAAATATAGTGTTATTCACCAAAATAGCTTTGTAAAGATTGAATACACTTTATAGGCAGCATTTTCCACGAACTGACGTCACCTGGAGTCCTAGGATATTGGGCATACAGGAAAATGTTTTTTTCTGGCATTAAGGTCCCGTGGTTGTGCTCGCCTATGTCTCTATACAAGACAAAATTTAGAATTTTCAAGGCTAGCGATGAACACGATGCTTTTACAACACTGAGTTAGAATCCACTAATCTACATTTTTAAATTCAATCTAAATGAGACATGTGAAAACTTCTATTCAATATCGCTTATTTGTTACTACCTAACTTTCAGCTTGTTAAAGCTGTAAATATTTAATAGCCACTAAAACTTTGAGCGTAAACTAATTACCATTAAAAAAATAACCGCGTCTAAAGAGTGATTTATGGTGATTGTTTGGTATAACGTTAGTTATGAAGGTAACACTCAGTTGCATCGTTGCATTAATAGTATTTTATTTATTCAGTTTGAAATGTAGGGTAAACTCTTTATCGTACAGGCTTTACACACACTTTAACTTAATTACAAAGTATTGTTGTCAGATAAATTATTTTTAATTATTATTAAGGATTATTATTAAAGATAATTATTAAAGATTCGAGTTTAAAAGTTAAATGACGATTTGAATAGTTGGAACAAGTTGTATCACCAGTCGTTTCGCAAAATACATCAATAAGTAGCCTGATATTTATTAAGTGAGACTTCTTTAGAGATATGATGTCTGACGGAGTAATATATGTATTATACATTATTACCGATATTATTCGTAATATAAATACATGCAGCCATGTGTGTTCATGGCCTCTTTTTAAAGCTATTTTAGTATTTTGTTACTACAGTGTGTTTTTTAACTAACACTGTGCCTCAGAAAAACATCATAAATAAACTTGAACGTACTGTATTGGAATCGTAAATAATGGTCATAACTACACACAATACAAATATCATTTCTCACGGACATCACACAATCATGTGTGATTTAACTTTCGTGTGCATAAAATGTTCTTTATTAGTTCATAAACTTCCAAGAATTTGAGATGTAAAACATTGTATTTGCCAAAAAATTTCTTAAAATTGTATTGTAATGAGAAATTTGTCTGCATCCACATGGATGCAGACACATCAAGGTAACGAGTCCCAAATAAGATAGAACAAGCGCCCTGGACTCTATTTCTGAAATTAAGATTTAATTTAAATGCGTCTAGTGTTTGGGCGATTATCTTTTTTAACCATTTAACCCCCCTAAACGTTTTGAGATAGTTATTACGCTGCTCATTCAAAAACAACTACAGTTAGCTTACGGAGAGGTAAATTATTCATCCTTCATAGTTTGTCACAAGGCAGAGAAAAACAATAAGAAGATTCATCACTAGACATTTGGTTAATATGTGCCATCGAGTTGAAATAAATTGGGCATTAAAAGTTATATTCTTAATTTTATCAAATTTGTTATCTACCCCCCCCCTTAGGTCTTTTACTTCAGTCTGAGAAGTCCCTAGACATCTATTTAAATAGCCTTAAATTTTCATTTAGGAAAGATCGATAAGGTTTCTCTCTTTACACTGACCGTTTTAAACGTATACTTTTACATCCTATTCTTGTTCTTATTCCTTATTCTAGTTTTACTGTTATGTAATCGTTTCTAATGATCAGCAGATTGATTCCAAACTTAATTTTTATCCCTTCTTATTCCGGTAATTAAATAGTTTTTAAATGTATTCTTAAACTCTTCGCTTGTTCTCGTTGCGCATTTGTTGAGAACAATTAATTGATTCTTGAACTTACTTATACATTTTAAAAATTTTTTATTACATGGCCGGTCTTTATTTTTAACCTGTTTTTGCACTAAGTTTTGTCATCATCTTTTTTATTGTGATAATTTACTTATCATCATTTAATTGACACTGATATTATTCGCATATGTAAAACTATATATTAATGCTAAGCCATGATGTAAAGTTAATTGAAAGAAATATATCTTTGATAAAATTTTGTTTATTATTAACCTATTTATATTCACGAGTAAAATTCAGTCAAACAAATGCAAGGTAGAATCGGGTAAATTTGCGTATTAGTACATGGTACCGTACAACATAAGCTTAATGAGGTAAATATCAAAGTAACTGTAGTAGCGTTAGCAGTGTAAGTAATAGCGTGAACATAATCAGACTTATACGATATGATTTGGAAAAAAAGACTAAATTCATGAAATAAAAACGGTATGATGTATTTTTGAAACTTAGAATTTAAGATAAAGAAGTATTACAATCAATTCCGCTTCATATCACCCACCATCTCCAATTTTTGTCACAATAACACGTCATATAGTCTACACCTACCAAAATGCTGCATTTTGGTTAACATAAAAATTCTAATAAGAAATACAAACAGATTACTCAGTTTTTTGTTATTGGTATTTTACACCATAAAATGAGAAATAGTTGGGATTTACTCTCACATGTTAAGTTATTCAGTATTGAAGAGAAGTATCACTTGTTTCATTTTTATTCAAAAAAATAACAGAGTTAAAGAATAATGAGTTTTGAAATAAATATGGTAAAATTATTAGTAGCATACTTACGAATGTAATGATTAATTAATTTTGAGCATTTTATTACCAGCTTCCTCTTAAACATTAATCCAAGTGAAAATTGCAAGTGATGTGCATCCAAAACCCACATGAATAAGTAAACTTTTTCAATATCTATTAATATGAATGTATCATCATAAATAATAACAAACTACATAGTGCTATTAAAACAGTACATTAATTGGAAGGGTTTGTTGTTATGAATACTTCATGCCACTTAGATTTTGACAATTACAAAATATCTAAGGTATGCTTCGTCGATTTTCACGATGGTTCTTAATAGGCAGTTATGTTAAAATAAGGGCATATATCTTTTAATTGCACTACTATAACTTTAATCTGTAGATTGATAGAAATGTGTATTATCGAGGTTTTAAAGTAACTCTAATATATATAGTAGACTGTTACTTTTCAGTATATTTCAATAACTGATATGAAATTAGGCTAATAAATTATTTCAAACCTAATAAATATTACTTATTGTGTAATAAATATTCAGAAAGTAACCACTGATTAATTCGCATACCATGGACAGATTTATGTGTTCAACGTTGAGTTATACATCATTCGTATGAGAACTAGCGATACTAACCAGTTCCCTAAAATAAAGTAGGTTAAATCCATTTGTGATAAAAACGAACTCAAAGAAAATGCATACAATTTATGTGTACTTAAATTTTGTTCATAACATATGTGTTACCTCGAAATAGAACTAATTTCCATTGAAATTAGTCATAACCTCTATTGGTTTTGAGTGAGTTCAAATATGCTTGGTTAGATGAACTATACAATTACGAAGTATTAGTTTTACACAATTAAAAAATGTTCTAATAATTTTAAAAATGACTCTTATTGTTTATGAAACACAGTAATATAATATTTTCTAGTTAGTGTGAATAATCAATATCATAAAGAAAACTTATTATTTCACATTCTACTGACTCCACTACAACTCATGTGATAATCTTTTCAAAGCCTCAACAAAAGTTCTATAGATTGTTTGGTATATGTTCTTTCATTTATCTTAGAAGTTTCACCAACCTTGCTTAGTTGACGTGTCGTGAAACGACTGAGTGAGCAATGCTAAGATTAGGAATAGGTTACTTGACAAAAATTGAAGATTAGTTTCTGGGGCTATGAATCTTTTTCTACTGAGGTAGCTGAGACATGTACTTAGTATGCCCCACCAGCCTTGACTCGTGATGCCACCTAGCATGGCAGTATTTTTAGAGAAGGCTGGGAATGGCCGAAACATGACACACCATCAGTCTACAAAGTCAGTGACTTTTGGTTTAGGTAATGTTGGTAGGTACAGACTGCCTGGTTTGAGTCCAAGAGATAACTGTTATCAGTGGTTGTAGACGTTGGATGACAGTGTCCAGAGTCCTTCACAGCAATTAATGTACATCTACTCCATCTTTTATTATCTCACGTAAAGAGTTACGTCTTCTCAAACTAAATTTTTAGTGTTTAGTCGTTCTCCTTTTTTTTACATTAATTCTACTTCCTTTTCATCCTGTTACCCCCATCTCATCGTAGTTTTGTGATATGCTACCTTGAGCTAACGCATATTTGTACCAAACTCTACGCTGATTATAACTGAGTGAAAAATCTATAGAAATTACCTAAATAATTCATGTGTTACAGAGAAATCAAAATATTTATTAAGGTAAAACACAAGATTTCTTTTAGAAATTAATATACACTCACACCAGTTATTGCAATTTCATGACCAATATTCTAAAATTGAACTCAATTCACTATGTAATGATGTGAAAAAACTTTGGTGAATACTGTAACTATTGAATATACAACTATATTATTAATATTATTGATAATAATATCTTAACATAAATGGTCTTATAATTTTTCTGAAGACAATGTAGATCAAAAAATTAACTAAACAAATCAACTTTTTATCTTGTATCAAGCAGGATTTATATTTTCGAAGTCTGTATGTTAATAGCTACATTATTAAAATTCAAATCACTATGTTGCAAGTTCAAACCAACCCTTTCATACACATCATCAGTTTAAGTAGTATCATAAAGTTGTAGACACCAAAAATGTTTACTTTAAAACTGAATGCCTAAAAATTTCACCTGCTTACGTTTCTGTTTACTTTGAGGCGATTTTTTTAATTTCCCCAAGAAAATATTTTTCCCCCAATTTCAGAATTCACAGTCACTTAACGAAAATGAACAAGCGCGGAGTATTGTTTATGCATCAACAGTCGAATTAGAAAAGGTAAAATCAATATTGGTATTGTTATTTCATTTATCATTAATGATAAATACCTATACTCAACACATATTTTGGATACTACTATTCTGTAACTTACTCTTATATTTAGATAGTAACTTTTGTGACCAGACCGAATAGCTTTAGATCAGATATAATCGCTCACAATGAAGAGTATTATTGATCTTTATATACAGTCATTTTAAAATCGTATGGAATATATTCCTAATCAGTGCACTCGTAAACTTTACTAAGAATGACTTATAATTCAGATACTTTAAACTATTTAAAAAAGTGTTACTTAAATGAGAAGTAAATGCTCCTAATAGTAAACGTTATTTTACAACTGTTCGTCGAAGCAACCGTGCCTAAATGGTTCAGGCATTTAAATTTCAATCACTCAGTAGCAGAATACAACTTATACTCCATATAATTGGGTTTGGCCAGTCGGTAATTTCACTAGCTCTCACGTATAAAATATAACACAAATCCTAGTACTCAAACATGTACCTGAAAATGTGTTATATTTACCAGTTCAGCTTTGATTAAAACGCCATTAATTGAATACATTGGCATTGTACATTTATAACCCCAATAAATTTACCCTAGTTTATTCATGATTACAAGATATTGCTGAGGAAGGGGAGAGAAAATGAGTAAGAAAACAACTATAAATTTCTTACATTTTCCACTAAGTAAATTTGCTGGTAAACGAGGCATGGAAATGAGAATAAACCATCGATTACAAATACTACAAATACTGATTAACTTTATGTTGCTATGATAATCTAATAGTTTAATCTGTTACGTCACGTTTATTTAATAAAATTCTCATCTCTGTTTTCAGAAGATAAATATTTTCGAGAATCAATAAATGTAATTTCTTTCAATGAGAATTTTCGAGGCATATGACATAAGTTGTTTGATCATAAAAGTAAACAGAAGTTATAAGTATCACATTGGCAATATGGAAAGTGGAAAATAAATTATGAATTCTGCTGAAAATATTAACACAGATTTATGACAATATAATTATTATGATTAGCTAATCTCACGATAATGTGAATATGCAGCACTCACACAATGAATCTAAAAATGACCAATAGTTTTAAATACAACAGATTTAGTGAGCAGTAGAAGGATTGTAGTTTATGTCTGCCTTCAAAAGCTAGTAGTTTGATTTAAAAAAGAGAAACAAACAAACATTTTTTATTTACCTTAGTCGTTATCATTCGAACTGTAATTAATTTGTCAATAAATGAACCATATGAAAAATAAAAATGATCAAGTTGTTTACAACAGTGAAAAAAAACATTTTTAAACTGAAAAACGTGACTTCAAATTTACATTGTATTATCAGGAAGTAATGGACAATCAGTGTAAATATATCTGTCCTGTATGAGGTCAGTTACTACCCGAATAGTTTAGTAGTAACGTGTCAAAATGAAAAGCTGACTGAAGGGTTTCAGAAGCTAGACACCACTGAAGAATATTAATAGGCCTGTCATGTGTCAACTAGTGTAAAACATACATTCGGGGTATGCTGTTACCTATTTCTAAACATTTTAAATTATAGCGTAAACTATATCCTATTTCGAATTTTTTAATTGGTCTCCAATCCATTCAAAATATTAAGACTTTTCGTTGAAGGCATTGACTCACTCTTAATTCCACAGTAACAACTCTCACATATTTATTTACAGTGACTGTCAATGATATTTTAAAAAGTATATTTTGTTTTGCAACATTTCATCCTTGAGATGTTTTTACATTTATTGACTATTAGTGCTATATATATATATATAGATAGATATGTGGATAGATGAATCATATCAATGCTTAATTATAATTTAATACATGCCAAATCATCAATAAATTGTCATCAACACTGTTGTATTTAACATCACTACACATACTTTTGTCTGTGCACTAGGTGGGTGGTAAGAATGCATTTAATTTAGATCATAAATATTATTTACATAGTTCATACGCCAAGGAAGCAGACAACATCACTCGTTTAAATCATAATGACTAGATAGATAACCATACGATACAATTGGATTTTTCCAAAAAAGTCACAACAATGTTTTATGGAGTTCGATTACACCATCTATTATGTGCGATGATGGAAATGTAAGTATTTGATCACATAAAGTAGTTATTTTTACGACCTACAGAATGAATAGTCATTGTTGTTTTATGGTGTATATTATGTGATAATAATTATGACGTTTTCAGTGATGTAATTGGTAGTTATAATTATGGTTGAGTAAGCATGTGCAAGCCAAATTGATTGATCACATTGTTAAACACTAGCAACAATTAACATGGAAATGATATCTTGAGATTTAAGTTGTGAAATCTGTCTGAGATTGCAATTACAGTTGTGATTACCAAACAGGTAATTATACTGTATTTGTGGTAGTTGCCGAGGCTACTGTTTTGTTGAGGCCGTAGTCTGCAAATTAAATTTTTAATTGAGTGTTGTGGAGGTAGTTGACTGCCAACTTTGACATCACGAATTGATCTGAATGAGACTAGTCTAATGGTAAAGCATTCGCCGCGGAGCCAGAGGGTCCTGGGTTCGACACCCGATATAGTTGTGGGTGCGCACTGATGAAGAGTCACACACTAGGACGAAACAGCTGTTCAGTGATTCCAGGTGATCAGATCATTTCGTGATATCAAAATTGAAAATTGAATTTTTGTTGGATTATTGGAACATAATACAAGCGTACACCGGTGTAACAGAATAAACAAACACATTGTTAAAGCAGAGTACACATAAATAAGAAATTCATATACATTTTACTCAATGGAGACAGTTTTCATATTGCTTGAAGATTTGATTACAAATTATTAAAGGAGATTTGTAAAACGTTTTATCATTAAGTTAAGCCTCACTAGTAATAAATGTGGAAATCAGTCTTCTTTCTGGAAAATACATCATCTCATTACCTATTAACAATGATAATGTAGGTAAGCTTGTCAAACAAAACGCTTTTGTATTATGTTTAAACGATATGCCTGGTCAAGTGGTAACCGCTTGACCTTCAGACCACAGAGTTAGTATCTGACATTTTACATTTCTAACTTCGGTCAATTCACGATATTGAGCTGCCATCATTCATTTTAACTAGTGATATTTGTTTTACGTCTGACGTGGTCAAACTCCACTACTAACGGCTTATCACATGAACTTTAGGAATTATCTCCCAAAGTTAGTCATTAGTAAGCATGTAATGACGTTTAGTGTAAGGAGTTGCATAAGCTGTTGTTGACCCGATGGTTTGTGGGGCAATTTCTGATAAGGTCGAAGGTACACACTAATAAGGAGTTTTACGGCAAAAGACTACCCAGTGCTTCTTGGTTTCAAATGGTTAAAAAAGAAGACCCGTCCGAAGTGTAACACTCCGAAAATACTTTATAAATTAATCTACATAGTCACTTTTTCTACCACACATAGTACTTACATACATGATACTATCCCAAATATATTCTATTAGTTAGTGTTTTTGTGTAGTACTCATTATTTCTGAGTGTAACAATAGATTGTTACATGCTCCTAAAAAGTTCTCATATAATTATTTAATTATTTATAAAAACTCAATCCAAATTTCGAAGTTACTAGACAATAAACCAGGCCTTTTTAACAAGATTCATTAAATATTTAATTAAAATATTTCATTGTTTATGCTAACAAACCATTTTTAAATTGATCTCTATGACTTACATATACATGGATTAGAAATACAAATTAATAGAAATTTGTGTAAATTAAGGTCAAAATATTTCTCAACAAACGAAATATGAGATTATTAACACAAATCAATATGCTTTTCTTGTCTATCGAAGACACCTATTAAGTTAAATAAGAACATTTCACAAATATTAACTTTTCTGATTGACTGTGTTTGTGAACTCATGACGATAATTTATCGTTCATTTGAATGTCATTATATTCTTCAATTGGTGTTGTTTAAGAGTGAGACTGATTCAGCTATTGTTATTATGTGTTGGTCCGAAGTGAGAGGGGGCTCTATGTACTGTTAATTTATAAGTATGATTAGACGAGTGCTGACAATCGGAATCCAAAATGTTCGTTTTATCTTACTCAGTACTCGTCAGATAAGTGTATCTGCATCACCGTGTGATGTTTGCATTGGGACTCGAATCCAATTTATTCATGTAAAACGCCACTGCGTTCTTCACTGAGCTACTGAGTCTAAAGATGTACACTTGTACAACATGCACGTATGTGTGATTTATGTGTGCTCGTATTCTCGGGCTGATGTTGTTAAAACTGACCCATCTCAAACAGAATATGAATTTCACTTGCCAACGACGGCCAAGCTTTAGTAATAACTTATTGGTAATTAATGGCAGCTTTGTCTGTTTCATTTCTGTTATTCTTCCTGCTGCTATCATTCACATCGTGTTTCATTTTGTGCCAGTTACTCAAGAATATCATAACATAAGGACTTGAAACGAAATTTACATCACAATACACAGCATTCATCAATTGGCCGAAAACACTGTAAAAATTACAAACAATCCCAGACTTTTGTATTCACTCATTGTATAATACACAGACCGAGAGTGAATCAAGTATTGTTCTAAAACTATTTATTTGATTCATATTTTTAGTACAAATGCGCAGTACGTATGAAGTACCACAAATTAAGTGAAGTTAGGAATTTTAACTATCAGATACTGACTCAGGGGTCTGTAGGTTAGGTTATCCCCACGACTCCTAGCGCGATCTTGAATGCCCCCTGCTGAGAAGTCCCATAGGAGGACGATTCAATTGTTCTGTTCTTCCTAATTTTTTTACCTGTCTAATTAATATCAGTCCGTGATGTAAAACGACAAAATTCAACAATTTAAATAACTGAGTCCCATACTAGGACGAAACAGCTGTTGAGTGCTCCTTGGTTTTCAATGGTATCTTGCCAGCATCAATCTGTGACGTATTTATTCAATTTAAATAATTCCAATACTAAACGATAATGTACAAATAGTCAAATTCATTACTAATTTCAAACATAGAGAGGACAAAATGAATTCATCTTATTTCAAAATTTTTCATCAGCTGTAAACAATCAAAAGCTACAATTATTCATACCAGCCAGGAACAAATGATTTTCATCTTTCATTTCTAAAAATTAAAACAGAAATTTCAAATCAGAAGAATATGACAATAAAACGAATTTATGACAAAACAACAAAGAGTTCACTTGCTTACTAAGTACAGATTTATGTATTCGCCTTTGACCAACATTATTTTCGCAAAGGCTAGTAATATCAAGCTACTGCTTAAACCGAGGTAGATTGAGCGGCGTCCATACCTTCAATCTACTGATTGAAAGTTGAGTACTTTAAACTCCAATCTACTTTCCTATTTTTTCTTCGTGGTTTACAGCGATGCATATTTATTTGTGGAACGTCAGAACGTAATTAATGATATTAGTAATTATAATAAAAATAAATGATTACACAATTAAACTTCATAATTATAATGAAATCTACTTGATGGAAAAAAAGTCAAGGTAACGATAAAAAGTGAAATTACGTCATAAATGAAACTGTTTCAGGACAATTATTCCCATTTTACCAAATTGAACATGTTCACAAAGGTACTCTAATTTAGGATGCTATTAGTTTAGCTTACTTTCTTATTTCGTAAAATGTGCTAAACTATATTTTAACCCAAATGAAAAATATAACAACTTATTTATTTATTGCAGTTCTGTAATTTAACGATATTATTCAATACATACGAGTGGTTTAGTGCTTCAAAATTCCAAATGGTTCTTCATTTAATTTCAATTGATGATGACAGATAATTCCAAATTAAATACCAAGAATGCACCCAGCTTCTAATAAAAATCCGTAGCATCTAGTGTAAATCAGATAGGGAATGGCCTAATTACTTGACAACGACATTTGTTTAAGATTAAATTATGTTACTACATTGTTTACGTTGAAGACAGGAACAGTAGATACTAATTAGATAGATAAAGTTTTTGTTCTCTTTTCGATGAATAATGGGTTTGACGTCGTAGGGGGTTGAGAGTGTACACTACCAAAGGGACAGAATAAGGCTAAACACCTTACTTTTCCGTGGCTTCCCATGATATTTCAGTTGACATCAGTCTATGCCATAAAATACTGTTAAACTAAAAAGTCTCCACAAGCCGCCAAACTAAATAATAGTCCTTGTTGCTCTGATATTTGCTTTTTTGATCACAGCTATTCTGTGTCATAAAGGTTATGATAAAATTCTCACAAACACTTTATTATTGTTAGTTTCTTAGTAATAAAACTTATATCTACTAAATTTGCTTTATCAGGAAATAAACAGACTGAAAATTGATCTTGAACTAAGTAAAGGTGCTTTGCTATCACAACATCAGTCGTCGAAAGCAAAAATTCAACAGTAAGTAGAAGGATTTTCACCTAAATTTTTTAAATAATTTACGAAAGAATTCAATTATAACTGTAAATATAGTAATATATTGTTAAATTGCATTGAATTTGTTGTTTAAATTTTAAAGTGAGTTAGTAATCATATACTGAGATATCGTGCAGAGAAAAAAATGCTATGTAAGAAGCTATTAGTTCATAATGTGGAGCTGTATCGAGTCCGTATACACTAGTTTAAAATGACTTCGTGTATGCAGTCTCGGAGACCACGCAACACTGTAGTCTGAGACGTTGTCAAACATAACTTAGAATCGAAATAATTATCAAGTCTTTCGCCGATTTTTGTCATGCCCTTCGTAAACAGAACCGACATTGTTTAGTTTAGCTTAGTTTTAACTACCCTATTATACCGAAAACTTTTAATATCTTTGGGTACTGATTTATTAGTCCACAATCAATTATTTACCTACAGGGTTTTATATTTTTAAGTTCAATTTCATTTTGCGTCATTTCTATGGAGTCACAAATGCATAATACCTCTTCAGTAACTATTTAATTTAAATATCCAAACACTGAGTTAGTTAAAATACAATTCAACAGACTTGCAACTCAAAATTAAAGCTGACTCAAAACCACAAAGACAACTCTTAATCTCAATAGTTTTGTGTACATGACGTAGTTACAAACCTGCTAAAATGTGTTATTTGCAACAGTTTATGCAAATAAAACTAATAACAAATATTAAAAATTGTTATCACTTAAGATCTACAGACGATTGCTCCAATCCAAGAAAAAGATTGTAACTAAAATTTCATGGGGAGAAGATTAATGAAGTACAGAACCTAACCCAGAGCAGGCATGTCGAAAAAGATATTTTCAAAAAGATGTTTCGTGAAGAGTTATATGCTTTATGTATTTAACATAACGTTGTTCCTTGGTCCCATACTTTTTATAAAAAGTAATTTCAGCTAGTATTTTGTTTATGATTTTTTATGATAGGTTGAAAAATGAAAATGACAATTTAAAAAAACAGCTGGAGAATTTGCATCTCAAAACTGGACAGTTGTTAGAAGAAAATATGCGTATGTAACTGAACATTTTAATTTTATATATGTGCAGGTCAATAATTGATTTGCTGAAATGGGAAAAATTTTTTTACCTAAAAACCTGGATTATAGTGGAACTATATGCGTATTATTAAAGTTAAGCTGTATTAACATTTACGGTTTCAATTTTTTTTTGCATTCACTAATAATTGATCCCAAGTACCACTGAAAACCAGAGATTACTGAACAGTAATTTCGCTCTGGTATGGGCCTCCTCAGCAGCATGTACATAGAAATCTATAAGCTGTCGACCTACGGTTATCTTGACAAACGTTCAACCATCAGCACCACTAGGTCGGTGTCGAATGGTAAGACATCTACTTTGTTAGTGCACATTACTAAGCAGTCCCATGCTAAGACGAAAGAACAGTCTAGTTATCAATGGTTCTCAACAGTAATCAACTATGATCTGTAATGAATACAAAATGTATTATTACATAGATAGTGAATCATTTATCAGTTACATGTAATTCAACCTGAATTGGTGAGTTTATTTTTACTTTTGTCAATTATTTTATCTAAATGCATATGTTACGCCAAAATGTGTCAAATTAGTGGTTTCATGTTACATTTATGTAACAATTAACTGAAATTATTAAATATCAACCACACTAGACCTGTATATCGTGATATGATCGATAAAATTCCTTTAATTATAAAGACTCAACCACTTTTTATACTTATCTAACTTTTGTATGAATGAATGGATTAGCCTAAAATGTCTCTTCATCTATATATTGGTTTTATACGTGTTGATAAGCAACAAATCAATAAAATATGAAAATCAACTCTTTAAACTAGATAAATGAAATATTATCAATACTCTATAGTTAGTCAATGTCAAAATTCCAGTTTCACTGGCGATCACTTGTGGCCTAATTATCTAGGTAGTAATCTTTTAAACTGTGAATCTAAGTTATACATTTTCGAATAATACAAAGAACATTAGTTCTCTGTGGTTTACAGCCCCACGTTTTGGTGACAAGTTGCGAATAACACAATCTTAAATCGTAAATAATTCTCCTACCAACTATTTAACACTGAAATTATAAATGCGATATTAGGTCACTTGAATTAGTGGAAACGCTATAAGTTAAATTATAAAATTTGATCAGCATAAATAACCAAACATACATCATAAACGTACGTGAAAGTGACTCATCGTATTTATGTTAATTTTTTAACTAAATGATATGTAGTGAATTGAATCCAGTAAGATATGAATAACTGTGGTGATATCATCTGAACGATTGGATCACTAATTGAAGCGCCTGATATTCAACTATTCAGTAACATGTCCAAACTTTTACTTTATGTCAGGAAGTCAAAGGAAACAGAGTAGCTACAAAATTATGTACATCGGTATAAGTTGCTACACTACATCAGAAAACCTATATAGGTACCAAAGTAATAGAATCTGTCATATTATCACTGATAGTAAAAGAATGGCGAGGATGATTTGGAAAAAATGAACTATTTCTCCGAATGAGGAGTACAAATTAATTTTGGAACGTAGAATTTAAGGGGAGATACGAAGTGAATACATCTTCATCACTATTACTGATTCATAACTACGTCTTTCCCCGAACCGCTGATTATAATAATTGTCTGAACCCAAGTAGTCTGCATCTACCAACTCACTAATATTTAATGATATAATGAGATGATGCTGCGTTCTGATTTGGCTGCCCATAACTTTCTTCTAAATTACTCGTATTTTAGATAACATTGAAGTAGGTCGTGGTTGGGAACTTATAAAACTTATCAACCATTTCAACATAAAAATTTACAACTTATCCAATTTATCGTATTTGCCCAGTTCACTACTTTTTACCTTCACAATAAGAAATGATGTTTTGAAGACACCTGCGATCAAATACTAATATCTCGAGGTGAACGGTATCACTAGTGCCCAGCTGTAAAAGCATAAAACATGCGGGTAACATGTGGTTACTGAATTGTGTAGAAAAAAGTATTATTCTAAGTGAATACTGCAATTATTATTGTCTACTGGCTTTTAAAATTAATTATTTAATAAAACATCATATCTCACCACAATTCATAAATTAAAGAAGCAACATTATATGATATTATTTCTAAGTATTCCGTTTCATTGTTATTTTCATCAATGTGTGTGCACAACACACTTTATCATTGCTAGTAATTTTCACAGTATACATACTATAGAATGATTGATTACTCAGTTATGGTCATTATTCATGTTTTATTGGTTCACATGTTAATTTTGTAAATAGCTTATTCTGTAAGATATTTTATGTACCGTGCTTGTGTGAAATTTTAGTTAAAGATAAACAATCTATAATTACTGGTATGTTTAACTCTCGACATACCTCCAACGTCACTTCGAAAACGTAACTTAGAAGAAATATTTAAGAGTTAAATTAAAAAATAAGACATTGCAGTAAACAAACTATTATTTTCGACGAATCCACTTAAGAAAGCTGTTCATTCGCATTTATAAATACATTAGTCTACTGAAAACTAGACAGTGAATTACATTGTGAAATATCTACTAAGTATGTAAAAGGAATTGCGTAACAGTTTAGATGTTAAAGAATAATAATAAAACAAAACTAATTGTTCACTATACAGACGTGAAGAATAAGAGAAAAAAAATTAAAGGCGTCAGACTGTGAGAGAGGGAGTTATATAACTAATTCAAAAAATCAAAACAAAATAAACAAAAAGTAGACTAAACGACAGCTTAAGCATATCACTTTTAGCGCACAAAGTCTTGGTTTGAAACTTAAAATTTTTAAACCTGCTACAGTATGCAAGTTATTGATTTGAACTCCTTTTGACTTTGACTCTTTCAACGTGAAAACGATTTTCATGGAATGCACTGGAGAAACAGAGTGATCAGTAAGCCAAAGCAAGTGTTTATCCTTTATAAAGCTACTAGTTATAGACCGGCTAGTGAAGGCATTGCGTTTTTTGGCGACATAGTTTTGTTATCAAATATTTTAATAGTCAGTATCTCAAAATGTCCGTTGTAAAATGAAGGTCCACAAAAAGAATTCATTCACGACAAACACCAATCGAAAGAGATTATCCTTTAAGATTCATATATAAAAACATGAAACCAAAATTAAACTCAGAAGTCCATATATCTGCAATAAGAAAACTTTCTTTATGAACCTTGAGTTTAAAAGTGATACTACGAAGATGAAATATATTATCAATAGTATTGCTTTAATGATTATTCAAATGTAGTCTGTCATGTTAGTTTTAGAACTAAATGTACTTTTTAATGGACAATGTTTAACTATAGTTATCGATTATTCTGTAAATCAGGAATTCGTGGTGATTGTAGGCACTAGATTTTATTATAGATACGACAGTGCTGATAGCTAATGTTTCAACCCAGTTCAGTTTTTATAAGGGGCAATTTGATTGGAACTCCTGCATGAAAACAAATATCACTCAGGAAAAACTGGTCATAAAAGTGTTTACTGATGATAATGTACGGCAGCTAATCACTGCTGAGTAAATTCATATATATATATGCGACCGTACATCTTTGGAAATGAATTCGTCGAAAAAAGATTTCTTCGCTGAACAGAATTTCTACCTTTTCACAAATACTTTAGGCCTACTTTGTAGCATTTTAAAAATTCGATTTAAAAATCTGAAAGGACGTGGTACATTACTTAACAAATCACTCATATTCTGGCAACTTACAAAATTTATTTATTAAATCTAATAACCCTTTAACAGAAAAGCCACTTTGGTAATATAAACGTACATTTTGTTAATAACAACTATTTTGTTTATAAGCATTGCAGTCTTACAGGTGATCAGCCGCATCTCAAATAACTCGGTTGTAATATAACCGAGTATTTAACTGATTAACTCAGGTTCTAACTTCACAAGGCGCATCAATTCACTTGAGATAGCTGTTGTATCTCAACCGTTAGATGACCGATTCTGGAGATTCTGATTCACCCGCGATACAATATCCACTGTTACTCCTAGCCTTGTCATAATCTATTACTCAGGCACGATAATCTGACAGAGCAATCAAGAACCAGATAGGTTATTCACAAAGTATATATTACAGCCATATCGAATGGTAAATCATGTATACCATATGAAAAGGTAAATATCTAATTAGTAGCTATCTATTCATTCAATTATGGTTCGTCATCTATACGCCTATGCTTACATTAACCAATCACCACATGCATAAGTTGACTAGTACCAACAAGCACGACGCTTAGGTTAAACGGTGTTTCCTTCTGGTAACATTCAGTCACCTGAAATATAAATTTATAGTTGAAATTGGAAGCAACCTATCCTGGGGCTCTGTATAATTACAACTTATTTACAAACACGAATTGACCA
Organism: Schistosoma mekongi; assembly: GCA_034768735.1. NCBI lineage: Eukaryota > Metazoa > Platyhelminthes > Trematoda > Strigeidida > Schistosomatidae > Schistosoma > Schistosoma mekongi. Next base: position 52,941,347 of record CM068306.1, read on the forward strand.
ATTTTGTATAACTACATCAACTATCAGTCCACTGAAATTCGTTGATTACTATATTCAAGTTAACCTTTTGTTTAAAATATTGTTACAAGGTGTATGAGTTGTTAGAAGGCTTCTTTTCAGTATGGCTAATAACTAATACTTAACACTATTTGTTGAGAAATATTTCCGAATATTTTCAATAGCATCTAAGCTTTTCAGCATGCAAAGAATTTATCCTAATGGCTTGTAGCACATTAATCATAGTTTAGACTACTAATAGGATGAATGGTAACGTGCTCGGGGAAAAGAATAAAGATATGTTTAGATTTCTAAAGTTATAAAATGCTAATAATATAAAAGCGTACATGAAATTTAAGTCATATTTTATCCAAATATATTATGTCACTCTATTAACACTTTATTTTGTTTTTCCTAGATCTTTTACAGAAAAACATAATGTTGATTTCCCCACCTACCTTTGAGGATCAAGTAAATGATTCATTCAACGTGATAAATTCGGACAAAAACACTAAATTTTATTTAGACAAAAATTCATTAGAAAAGTTAGCTGACCAAGATGTTCCACTTACGTCAGAAGGCATGCTTTATTCGTTAGAAAATCGAATTAAACCACACTTTCAAGACAAACAAATTTCAATCCCTGAAATGAAAACAAATTCGAAAGATGCTTCAGTTTCTCAGAACGGATTTAAGTTGTTTTTCACTCGTTTTCGTCCATCTAAATTGGGTAAAGTATCAAATATTCAACAACAACAACAGCAACCGTTTCAGAAACCTTCTTCTGTTGAAAAAGATAGTCAATGTGACATAGGTTCGTTCGTTATTCACAGTTCCGGTATTCGCGAAATATCTCTTCCATTAAAATGTTCATGTGTAAATGATACAACTGAAGCCTGTGAATGCGCTCGTACTGCTATTAATACCCAAAGGCAACTTCTACATTATAAATGCCAGGTATGCATAAAACAGTGTGTAAACGGAACATGTTTTTACTTAATTCTGGATATATTGAATATTTATTGAAACAATGCAAATCTAAATTTACCACTAGAAAAAGTGTAGGTCACATTTTAAAATGTCTTTATAAACAATAGTCAAGCATAGTCTGCTCAATAAATACTCAGATTGAGGTCATCGAAAAGTTATTTTGCAAAATTTACGGGACATCAATCTTATTATTATGTGCAGTAGTGCACCTGTCTCATCTGCGGTTACCAAGGTCTACATTATCCTCAGACGTTCTCATGAGTCAAGCTTCTCATCTGTCTTGTTTCACGTGCAATCGCCTCCACATTATCTAAATGCAACACATACATAATTATATTACATGTTGCGGACAAACTGAAATTGTATTAGGTTGAGTCTGATAAGTACAGGCTAAAAAATCAAAAGTTTATCGCTGATTTTTTTCAAGTTTTCAGCTTTAATTGTGCCAATTAAAATACCTAAATTCGTTGAGGTTTCCTCTAATAAGTCACTTCTATAAATAGCTGTTAATGCTTTTCAAATCGCCTCAGTTTTTGCAATGTTTAACCATAGCTTATATTTTGAGTGACTTCTCGCATATTTATCAGACAACCATGCATGTAATTTAAAAGTGATAAACAAGGCTAAAGGTATAATTTGGTACGAATACTTATCAAAGATAGGGAGTAACAAATCAATGCATTACGGAGTTATAGTTTATATGATTTAAATAAAATATAATAATAATCATTGTTATTACTACTGTCCATATCCGGCTGTTGATAAAAGAACCTAATTATTCTATTCTTATGATATTCAAAATATTATTGACTGTAAAACCTTATGTCTAGGATTAGACAATGACGCATTTATAGGTAACACTCTGTATTGCAACTGGTTAGCCGTGAAATCAAGATCTCACGTTTCATCCTATCTGGAACTCGTCAACTAAATCTCATTGCTAGTGTTCACAATATGCCTGAAACGTAGTACCTTTTTCTACAGACGACAACATGTTATTCATTAAACTAAAGAGTCCAAAAAATTGCTCAATTTTTCAACGGGTATGAAAATATTAATAAGTGTTTGTAATTTCTCGTTGTCGGTATTCAGGACTGTACTTCATTCAATTCTGTTCCATCATGTCACAGGTTTTAATACTTTTGGTGTTATGTAGTTAGTGCTCAAACAAACTATCACTTCACAGTTGTAGTTTTGCAATACTGGATTGTAAGAATTTCAAAAATGTCCACCTCTTTTCTCCTCATAAAAGTGACTGCAGTTTGTCTTAGCAAATACACCGAATTACGAATAACTGACTCATTTTCAATGTGCTAAAAGTATATACTGTTTAGTGAGAATTGTTTGCAGGATTAAGAATTCGTTCTTGACAAACTGCACCAATAAAGTCAAGTTAAAATGCTAGTTCTGAATAAAACTTGAAGTAACTTTACAAAAATAGATATTTGTCTAATATTTTGAAGTATTTTAGTTTGAATTAACCAAATCGTTAAATGGTTTAGTAGTTAAAGAAGTCAACAGCTCAATCTTTTACAGTTTATTGTGGTTTTTCAAGCAGTATAAAACTGAAGTATGTAAATTACCACTAAAACTGGATATTTTTCACAAACTGAATTTACAAGAAAAAAAAGGCTGATTTACGAGCAAACTTTCTTTTCTGAACGCTCACATAATCACATGATAATGATTTCCGGTATGGTTATTTATACACACATAATTATGTATTTGTTTTTGACTATACATTTGTATTCTGGACAATTGTTTAACTCTTGATAAAGTAAACGTTTAAATTAACACTCCTCTTTTAAAATACCACACTTACTTTCAGTAGGACTTATGGGTACTTAATTCAATGTTGGAATATTTCAGTGATATTTATTATTTGGATGTTTTGGAATCAGAAACATACTATTAGGGTAATTTATTTTAAACGTTTATGACTGGCTTTCATTTATCGGCAACGAAATATATATCATTTGATATTATCTAAGCTTTTTATTACCACTGACAATGTTGTCATTGTCATGGAACAATAATTTAACTTAAACTGGAGTCATTATGTTGAATACAATTGAAGACAATACATTTACAAAGTATTCTGTGTGCAAATGTGCTAGTATCAAACCCTTAATTTTTGTCCTAAACTATAAATATAAACTAAGATTTTACAGTAAATACTAATCCCACTAATAAGATCAGACTATTATGAAATGTTGATTTAGTTTACAAAGAATTTTTACATCAGGAGCAACAGATTATATGTTTTCCAAATGTCTTTGTTTACAAAGCTTTTTGTTTAACAAAAGTATACATTTGATAAAACGATATAATGAAAAATGCAAATTCAGTGAAAACATTTCAACCTTTTATAGGTGTAACGATTTTATGGAAAGCTTTGTATGTTCTGCAGGTAGTCACTGACACGAACTGATATGAATGCACCAAACGTAGTTTCACGCTTTGTAGGGTTTTAGACTTACACAAAGCAGTTACCAATGCACTTTACTCCGTGTACTACAGTGCAAATCTTTTTACTTCACTGTGAATCCACTTTACAAGCAAGAACAATCGATTCAGCTATTACGTATCCGGATGAGTATTGTTAGTCCCTGCTTGAGGTTGTGGCTCAAAGAAAATTTTTCTATTTAAATTAGATGTAGATATATTTCTTCTAAATTAAAAGCAGATCCTTTTGTACTGCCAGATGTTCGAAAATTTATTGTAATGTTTTTTTTATATCATTTCTACCAGTTGTCTGAAATGACTAAAAAGATTAAGCAACTTGAACTAAGCGAAGATGCTTATCGACATGCATTAAAAGAACAATATGAAAGAAACAAAATTATGTCTGTTCAACTAGCTGGAATACTGCCATATACACCTGATGAAATGTTGACCTGTAAGTGATATTTAGTAACGCCGAGTCTACTACAGATTGACATCTAATTAAAAGTGCCATTTTTAAATACCAATCATTTTAGTATGTTAAATTTGTTTGTAATTTCATTTTTTTAAATGTCGATGATTATGATAAACCACTAAGTCCCATAATTTAAACGTTAGGTATATATATACATATATATATATATATATATTAGTAAAGGTATCACTTTTCTGCTGTGAGTATTCAAGTTCGAACTTGGTCAGTACCTGCTGACATAAATGCATCGTGAGCGGATTGCCTTAAAATCGTCTTTCGTCACAAGATATTAGTAAAATTAATGTATTGGTGGCAATGAAATTTCGTCAGGGTTTAGTAAGCCAAATGTATCTGCTTCCAAATATGATGAAATCCATATCATAAACTCCACTGCCAACTATTACCATGCTTTACTATGAGCTTATTCGACAAAATGTTTTTAAAAGGCAAGTAAGTCTATCAGTTTGTGAATCAATACTGTGTGAATTAGGCTGGCTGTCTACTAAACAGGAAACATCAGGGAAGAATAGATGCAATTACTACTAGTTTTTTAGCTAGAACCTTGAATGGTTTTGTAAGTTATTGGTTAAATGCTGATCATAAAGTGTACGGATGTACAAGAATAAAAAATGCAAGTTGTTAGCATAAAGAATTTGAATTTTCGACGAAAGACATAGAAATCTTTTGTAACTATCCAGGATTTTAAGAAAAAACAGCATAATGAAGAAATTGAAAGTACCTTTACACTTCAAACTCTGATTATGTGATACGGAAATGTCATACAATAGGTAACGAAATGAGTGTTAATGATTTCAAACACTGAAGAAGTAACAAATCGGTAAATAAGCGCATACCGGTTCAAGTTGCTGATTTACAAGAACTCATGGTTATAAGATTTCTGGATGAGCTACCTAGTGTCATACAGCTGCATAATCACCATATTTTTTATTTACTCAAAGTTGTTGTAAATTTAGGTGTTATTTGGAAATTCATTTGCTTACACCATACCTCCTAAATGGTTTAGCCTGCCAATGTTTGTTTGATGTAGTTTATTATAAGTTTATACAAAACTCACATTTTAAAATGAAAATGCATATATAAGATGTTAACCTAGACTTACAGTCTACACAACCAGAAGTTTATTTTAGTGATTTTTAATTTCATGACAAAACTCCACTTAAGGGAAAACTTTAAATACTTAACACAAGTAATTTCGAATATTTCCTCATAATTTAAACTGAATTCTTAGTATGAATTATTTTCACATTCTGCTTACAAATAACTGTGATTCTGGTATAATAGCATAACTTTAAGCTATGTATGCTGTTAGGAATAAATTTATATTTTGCAACATACAATTGTTGATTTACAATCAATGTATTATGCATGTTGAGTATATATATATATATATATATATATATATATATATATATATATATATATATATGGTTCCATGGCTTTGTTAATAAACCTGTTAACAAGTAATTCCTTGATTGAAATTGTCATTTAAAACAATATGTTACAGATATAACTGTTCTGCAGAAGTTCACTTGCAGCTTAACCATAAAGCTCAGTATTAATATCACTAACTAGATGATACGGGTTCGAATCCTATGTGGGTAATCAGTCTCTTGCTGACGATTGCCAACTAACTTGTTACTCTGTTGTAACGAATAACAGTCTCTCAATAAATAGTGTATTAATGATGCCATACATAGATTTGGAAAATCGCATTAAGTAATCGAGTATATCGTGTACTTTTTTAGTGAAATGTGTTTCTTTTCACGGTAATTTATGACATATAAACTCAGAAATAACAATTATTTCCTTTTTTCAAGTCGATACCTATTTACCGCGGCATGTTGGTAAATAAATAAATTAATAAATTATTAATAATAAATATCCCATAACTCTATACATTTCAACCATTAGAAACAAGTTAGTTACATTGTTCGATAATCGTCAAAAATTGCCATTGCCAAACGCATCATGTTATTATTATCAAAATATTTATTTAATCTATTAGTCAATTGTTTTTCATTTCATTACAGTCATTTTACAAATAAATTTGTCTGAATGTACTACCAATGACTTTTTATATTGAAAAGAAAATGAAGCTTTTAGACGAAATGTTTAAGTTCTCTTTATTTTTAAGACAATATATTTCAACTATATTTTTAAAGAAAGATACCTAGATTAAACTATTTAAAAAGTATATATTAATTTTACATTATGGACCAACCATTGTTAGACAACCACTGAAGAGTAGATAACACTGGCTAGCTACTGCACTTTGTGTCGAATTCTTTAACAGTGTGCATCTATGGCCCGACCAATAATTGGATTAAAAGTCTTTGAACCTCTTGATTTGAGCCTAAATAAATTACTAATCATAACTATGCGATTATTTGATTGTTCCTTTTAAATTTGGCCGCTAACCTGAGAGCACAGAAACTACCTCTTATAAAACACCCCGCCACTTTTAATATAATTAATAAATATATCACAAATTTCATATAAAGTGAATTACGAATAGTCTTAATTCTGTCGACAACTTTTGTCATAGATTACTTAAAGTATCTGTTGGTATATACGTAGTAAGCAATGATCCTTTAAAAGTATTCGATAAAATTTTACGTCATTATTGTTTAGGTATGTAGTTTATTTTTGCTTTGGCCTTATCATAGTCGCATTTAATCTAATCTTGAAGATTTTAATGAAAGTTTATATAGCGTACACTATTTTTTCAATGCTGGTTTCTTTGGATGGCACGCTATGTTAGTTTGCTTGGTTTGCCAACCTCCTCAAACTGTTTGAAATATGACATCCTTCAAACTTTCATAGTCGACTTCTGATTTTAAGTAAATCGATGAAAGTTAACAACACGAAGTAGTTTGGGAAAATAACAAATCGGAGTCAAATGAACTTGTCAAGAAGCTAGCATATAGATTTTATCCAGTTCATCTTTTTGATCTAGGTGGTCAAAGGATAATTATTATTTGTAATCTCTTGTTCTTATGTCGTTTACCTAATTACGTATAGTGAATACAAACTTTACCTTAGTGAATGCATAGATAAAAAGGAGAAAGAAATACGCTATTTAATAATATTGAAGTTAACTAATAGTTTTAGTGATAATCTTATTATTGTGATAAATACCATTGATTTTCTACACATTTCATTTAATTAATCATATTCTATGAAAGTAATAACGTTTTAATTTTGGTGTAATTGAAGCTCCGAATTATAATTTACCTGACTGCCCATCAACTACAAATTCATTGGTAAAATCCAGTTGTATAAAAAGTAATCCACCAGTTTCACAAACGGCACTATCCTCTACAGAATCACTTCATAATTTATTATTGTGGTTCCATAAAACTTTAAAAGCAACTTCAGTATCATTGAGAAGTTTATCGCCATTATCGTCACCATATATTCAGTTAACAGTGGATCAAGATAAAAGTGATTCTACGACTGTAGAAAATGAATACCCAAAGCCCAAATCTCCAACAGCTAAAGCTAAAATGTTTACTGGTAGTTCTAAACCAGAATATTTCACTTCATTTGATGAATCGAATAGATATCAATATGAAGGAGATAACAAACAACGTGACGGGTCAAATAGGGAACAAATAAGTTTGGCTACTAAACGGAAAATAAGCCTGAAAGGTATTAAATCTACATGCAATTCTATGCTATGGAAAACAGATGATTTGAGTTTATCAACTGATAAAATTCCTGGCTCAGATAATTATACATCACAAACAAACAATGAGCCATTTGAACAAAATCAGGTTGTTTATCAACGTAAAGTGAGTTCAATTTTAATGTGCTTTCATGATGTTAAGTTTCCTATTTTAAATAGTTTAATTACAAATATTTCGTCATCATTCTGGACAATATCACCAGCGACTACTTTATCTAGGAGTCTACTTTGTAGTTGCTGTTCAGGTGTTATATGAGTTTTTCTGGTGACCTTGTTTATCCTAGTTGTCTTCAAAGATTCTATGGTCTTCATTCGTGTTTGCATTCTCGTCGGCTGTCTTATTTAGTTAACTATGTGATTGATTGACTACATCTAGATGGGTTATTAAGATACGGTTTATGTCTGTGTGTCTTTTGGTTGGCCATCCATTCGAAAAGAACCTGGCGGAAAAAGCACAACTGACTTCATATTTGTTAAACAATTAGCAAGATCTCTTCTACAAGGTAGAGGTAGTGATGAGAGTTACGCTACTAAAGTACCTAACCTATCAAATGCGACAACAAAACTATCTAGAAAAACTAAATTTTTTCAATGATCCAAAAAAGTTTCGGAACATTTAAAGAGGAATGTAGTCGACAAAACAAAATATATGCTTAAATGGATTTTTACAAACAATTTAATGTAAATTGATGGTTAGATAATATAAAAAGATCAGATTTTACTGTTTTTCATACATGAGAAAATTTTGTTTTTTAGAAGGAGTCTATGATGATTCAACTTTATTTATCGCATAGTTTGAACATTATGCTTCGTTGATTCGGTTACAGAATACAGGAAAACTTGCTAACTGCATTCACTACATCTTTGTCCAAGCTAAAATTGTGGTCTAGTGATAATGACACTGAATTATGGCGACGATAACCTAAATTTGAATCTTGACAACGACATCCTACCTTTCTTATGAAGCAGCAGCTCAGTTGTTTGATTGAACTTCAGACACTGAGTAGAAGGTTCATAAAGCAAACCACCTAGTTATGTTTGAGCAGCCGGGTAATATCAGTAACCCCCATACATTAAAAGCGTACCCGGCAAATGTGTTTAGAATAACAGCTAAGTGAAAATAAGTGTGATTTAGGTGTATAAAAAGGTACGCTGGATGGATCTATTTCAAAATTATAATCCAACTTGTCATTATTATTTCTGCTTTTCCTCTATTTCTTGGACACTATTTCAACCAACACATTCACTTTCATGAATTAGTGTCTTAAGATAACATGCAAAATTCTTTACCTGCCTACATGTTTATTGTATCGAAATATCCACTAAATTTTACCATATCAAACTACTACGAAAACCTATTTAGAAAACAATGAAAATAATAAAACGAAACAATTTGATAAAACTGTTTTAGAGTGCGGATGTGTTGTGATAGTCTTGTCATCATAGTTAATCTCAAGTAATTATCGTACTAGGTAACAATCACAATAAAAATGATGCGACAAGGGTATTATATCTTTAATATGGAAGTTCTATTTAATAATTCATAAAGTCTCATATATACAGTTAGAATGTAATGAATTGAGATAAAAAATAGACCTGAATTGAACGTCCACTTGAACGGCAAGCAATAGCATTAGCAATAGAATCACTAAATCTTAATTATATAAAAACTGTAGTATGCCGAAATATGACGGCGTTATGTTATGAATTGTAATTGTATAAAAGTGAGTATTAACCATACGATGCTAATCCACTAGGATCTTTTGAGTGAGTTTGTGTCTCATTCCCTCCGTAGAAAAATTTCAATGTCCTTGACACGGGGATATACAGAATACTAAAATCTTAGGTAGCCAGTCGACGAACAATCTTAATGAGTTAGCAAATAACACATGACCTTTAATTATGGTCAGTTATTCTTGATGTCTTGTCAAACTGCTTCAATCTATCTAGCTGCTAACTGGAAGAAGTAGAACGCATGAAGTTGATCCAGAAGAATAAGAAATAGCAATGAATTCTATGTAATTGTTTAAATGTATAAATAGAAGTCCAGACACATGCAGTATCCCAATTAAAGCAATAACATCAATATGAAACATGCTTATTAATGATTGAAAATTGTGGTAGCGAGTGGATATACAAGTAGTTTTAGTTCATGAAAGGAAAATAAAAGTAGTCTAAATGAGAGATTGAAACCAGATGAACACAGAAATAAAAAACATGTAGTAAATATACAGTCACAATACATAAATTAATCTTCCGAAAAATAGTTGTAGAAGTCTAGTTGTTGTTAAGTCGTCCTTTTAACAAATATGTGTCCCGAAGTATCAATATTTTTATTGGTACCTACTATTAGTACAGTCCACGGCGATAATGCATAATGATGATCTCACCCAAGCATTCTTTGGTATTAGGAATGTACACCGATGAGAATTACAGAATTGACCATACAAAGGATTACAGAATTATCAATAAGAGTTTAAGTTTGGTTTTGGTTGTGTGGCATAACGCTAAATGATTCATATGTATTGAGTCTAGCGTTTAAACTCCAGTTGTTTAAACTAATTAACATGCCGAATAACTATAGTCTCTATGCTAGTATGAACACAACGTACTAAAATCTTTCTGTAATATCACACCGTAAAATCGAGAAAGTTATGACCCGCAAATTTGAGAAAAATAGGTAAGATAAGAAGCACCTACTAAGACTTACAAAACGTTGATTCATTTTTAATGAAGTCTGTTAATTTATAATTATGTATATTACCTAGATTTCTAGATCATCTTCTATACATGCGAAGCAACTTAAGTCTCGATGCCGATCAATGGAGCAAGTCTCACAGCCAAATTTTTCAGAGGATGAAAATATGAATACCATGTTACTGCATCAGCTTTTACTTCAGGTAATTTGTCAGAATACCTCATTCACCGCTTGTGACCGATTAGTGATAGTGAAACTTTTTTTTTGTTAGTAGGAACTAGTACATGAATTTCAAATGAAAGTTCAAAGTGCCTACTAAGCCCACTGATAACATTAGTCAATCGTTTTGACTCCAGATTACACAAATTTAGAGCTATGGTGAATTCCCGATCCTTAGAAATTATATCAGTTTTAATTAGCGATAAATATGCTTATTGTGTCAAAGTACTCCGTAAATTTCATGTATTCAATTAATTTTTACTCTTGTTTGCCATATTAATATAGTTCAATAAAATTGAAAACGTCTGACAACTAAATCTGTTTAAATTACCAGTAGCCACTTCAGTATTCCTACAATAACATTGTAAAAGAAATCGTAGTGTTCTGAATATTTAATGGTGAAATGTAGCATCATACATTACTGTTTTAATCCACTTTTAAGAGGATGTATAGCTTACGTAGTCTATGAAAATATTACTGTAATACTTCTCTAGAGTACATTAGCTTATACACTTCGATATAGTTTTTATAAAGGAAAAGGTTGTATGATAAATACTGATTGTAAGTTAAGTAATCGACTGATTGACTTTATTGTAACCAGGTGACAACTTCTTATAATTCCGACCCATTGAAGTAATTCTTCCTCCCTCCCCTCACAATTAACAGATACCAGAAGACAAAATAACATGTTAGCAAATATAAATACTTGTATATGACAAATGTTTACACATTGATATGTACAATGTTTCTTACACTTTAAATATGATCAAAATTCATCTAAATTACTAGTGACTGATAGATATCGACCGTGCAAGTCATTAGCGAAAGTTCTCTAGCTAAATCACCTTACCTTCTCCCTGTAAAATAATATAGTAGCAAAAAAACTAATTTTCAGGTGATTCCACAGCTTTTCTCAGCATATTTCATATTCCTCCAATTCAGTGAGTCCCTCCGTTTACAGGCAATACAAATGATGATTTTGTGAAATCTGTTTCTTTTCGACTGTGGTACGAATTCTCTGTGATTGAGTACTTTTCAGAATGTCTCTTCCTCCTTCTGAGACAAAAAGTATGCAGAATTCTAACTTGGTTTAAAGTAGGCACCTACTTTGTGCTTACTGACTTCCAATTAGTGTTTTGTGTGGGCTCAGTAAGCCACACTTTTACTGCTCTGACACTATAGAGACAGCATGTGAATTTAAAATTGGTTTTATTTCTGAACCTTGTGCTGCTGAGTCGGTGTGTATGTGTATGTACAAAATAGAATATGGCACATATGTGCATAAGTTCAAGATGCCAGTGAATTCATCATAATGTACCCAATACTTTTTATATAGCATTGTTCCACATTGTTTTACTAAACAAATTGCTTGGTGTCTTCCACCACTTTGTATGCATTCCTCAGCATGCAGTAGGTCAGTTGCATAATTAACCCCATCAATTGTTTATAAATGTAATCCTGAATTTGATTTTTTCAGTAAATTCGTATTAAAAAATCAGTAAAGTTCAAAATGAAGGACTACTGAGAACGCTTAGTGCTAACATGAGCACTTGAGTTTAACGAAAAGTGTACATCAAATACCTAAAAATGCTACAAATTTGTAATTATTCAAAATTCTACAAAATAAAATCCTAATATACGCCTCTTAGAATGGGCATGTAACAAAATGGTTATTATTGCCTTTAGATAATATTGAACTGCTCAATATTTTGGGGTATCATAGTTTGAATATATATGTATAATAGGCAGTTGAACAGTATCAAATCTATAACTGAGGTAGATAAGCTTATGCACATCATTTTATGATATTTATATTAACTTGTTAGGACCTAGTAATTTACATAATAGACAGGTGATGTGTATCTCTTCTAAATAATTGTGAAACTTGTGATTAACATGAACTAATGCACTGATTTATTTTATGTTCATTTACTATGAGATTGTATATTCTAATTTACTATGTAGTTGAGAAGATCCGGACATTTTACTGACTTTCTCAAAAATGTAATATATATAAAGTCGAGTTATTTAAATTAGCGAGCAAATCGCATCCTAATCAGTAGAGTTTAATACACACTTTGGAGAAGATATGTACGACATTGATTACTAATTAGTAATACTCTGACTATTCCAAGAACTATGCTGTTTACATGTCAGGTGATCAAAGATAGACACCTGAAATCCTAAACCTATTTTTCGTGCTAGTTGGAAATTGTCAAGGTATACCTGAAATCTTTAAGAAACCAATGCTCTCCATGAGATTTAAATCAGCTTAAAGGAGCTATTTAGTATTCTTTGCATATATATCGTCTAAGTTATCCCAGTTGGCCACTATATGAGACTATCGAAAATACATATATTCCTACAGATAAATAGTCCAGTAAGCTAACTGATTACACAATAATGACCCATACAGTATTTGTGTGATATTTACTGCTAGTCGATCAAGTTATTTTGTGATCACTAATCTAATTGACTCGACAATGGCGATCTCTCAAACCGTGGAGCTGGTTGACGCGAGAGCATCAGTTTACTCACGATTCCAGGGACACCTTTTCGACAAGTTACCAATAGCACGAGACTCAAATTGATACTTTCCTGCTGCAGAATACTATACGTCAAAATGTTGAGCAGGTGAAGCTGACTATTGGACACATTCCAGCGTTTGAGTAACAATAGGAGTGAACATGATATTAGTCACTACTGAGTGGTCAACCATTTGCATGTATTTCTCAAAATATACACTTCAGTATGATTTAACATCCAAAATAATTTACATGATATCCTGTTTTATATCAAGTTTTCATCAAAATAAATACTCAATACCCTGTTCAATCACTTCGGAAGTGTGCCTTGTTAAATAAACATTAACCACCTACTTTGAAACTAAAGGGAAAAAGTATGTTCCCTTCTATCTCACTAATGAATAAATATAGTCTGAAGTGAAAAAAATGAAATTTAGTTATTAATACAAAATTTAGGAAAACGTATGATTATCAATATTTCAAATTGATGTTTCTACATAGTCTACACCATACTATTATTTTCCTTATTTATTCAAAATGCCTCAATAGATGAATAATGTTGCAGAACTTATTGCCAAACAGAATCGAATAAGTGATAAACGTGTTCGTCGTTCATCTTTAGTCCTTACATAATTTGTCGGCAAGTTGATTGGTTTCTTTCTTTAATTGAATACAATTTCTCTTGATTCAACTTTTAGAAGACTACCTACAATCATTTCAATATGCGTTATTGCATTCGCTTATTATTGTTCTCAAATATTATTTTCGTGGATTTCATACATGTGACTGACTTAGCATAGAATCATTTCTTCTTACAGAATTTATTTGCCTATGTACAAATTATTTTATTATACTGTCTTCCTATTATCTATTTACTATTTAATTCTACTAGGACGTTACCAAGTCACTCTAAGTGATATAGCTTTTCAGTGCTGAATTAGTTAGTTTACGAATCTATGAAATATTGAGGTTTGGAGTGTGTATAGTAATCTGTAAGTTATTACCAGTGTTTCACTGCTAAATACATTTAAGTAGTATATATCATCATCATCATCAGCAACGTAGAACCGGGCACAAACGCCTGTAGGTTCAAGTTGCCATACCACAATAGCACTACGAGAGTATTGAGGTAACGTATAGACAGAATACAAGAGAAAAGAGTAAGTAAAGATGTGCAGAAAATAACAATAGAATTTAAGATCTAGATGAGGTTAAAGAGTGAATACACTTGCGCCACTGTGACCGGTTCTGAGCCATATCACCTAGTGTCTCCAGCCATTTGTTGCGATCATCACGCGGACCCCAACCAGATAGTCTACATCTACCTACATGGCTTAGACCAGTAGTCAAGGACTTCATGGACTGATGCCATGTTTTAGTTTGGCCGCCCCTAACCTTCTTCTATCCTATTTCGGCCCTAGCTAACATGGGGCGACGGGGTAGACGGTGGTCGGGCATGCGCAATACATGTCCTAGCCATCTCAGTCGATGAAGGTTAATGACCTCTTCAACTGATTTACCGTGTTTCCCAAGAACCTTTCGTCTAACCTCACTATTACTAGTCTGGTCATTCCATGGTATACGAGCGATGTTACGAAGATTCCTATGGTCAAATATCTGGAGACGACGCATATCTTGAGTTTTCATGGCCCACGTCTCGCAGCCATATGTTAAGATGGCGCGGATTGCTGCGCAGTAGTAGTATATATAACTAATTCAAAACTCCTGTTGAGTTTATATGATGCTGGATTATTTCATATTAGCACAGTGAAGGAAATGATCAAGTGGAAAGGCAACAAATAACCACTAAATTGTTATAAATGTTCTAAAAAATCACTTTACCACTGTACAGACATAACAGACAGTTTAATTACTTAATATAACTTAGGATTATGAGGGAAATTACTAACATGTTCAATAAGCAAATAAGTATCATAAGCACAAAAACAAAACTGTTATAGAAAGGTATGTGATACCACTTGGCTCGACCGTGCTGCTACCTTGATATGGTGGTCGAGCTTGCCTATCGTGATGACTCAATCGGGCTATACTGGCTGGAACAATCGTTCCTCAAGGTCCTACCATGCCAGGCAGGTCGGTTAAAGAGCGGTGAGACCAAAAGCAGCAAATATAAGGTCCGAGGACGAAGTCGTACTGCTGGTTGTACAGAGGTGTGACTGCAGTAAGGTGTTTTCTTCGGACAACCAGCATAGCAGCAATGCTACCTTCCCACAAAGGAAGGGTGGGGTTAGAAAAGGTCGACCCTAAAAATGCTCACCTCACCTTACTCCATGGATTTCCGTCTCCAGCAGTAAGGCCATAACAAGTGCGGAGCTACAACGAAAACCTCTCTCAAAAAGGCCGTGTGTGACCGGCCTCAAGCAGTTGTTCCTTGGGCACTGCGGTCACGCTCCCAGGCCTTTCAGGCCAACCTTAATACATTTTGCTTTTCAGGTACATCAAGAAGAACCCTTCCACAGCGTGGGCAACTGGGAAGAGATAACCGCCCTCACCTCTAACAAGATGCAAGACCACCGCCATTTTAATCAAACTCCTATTCCTAATATTTATCCTGCCCCTACCTTCAAGCCTAAATCCCTATCTTCAAATTCCTCCTGTGTCATTAGTGCCAACGACTCCGGCTCACGAAATAACGTCCCGAGCATACTAAGACCACGCTCCAAACTTCAGATTGGTGCATTCAGTGTACGAACACTGTGTCAAATAGGGCAACAAGCCTCCCTAGCTAGGACATTAGAATCCCGCACCATTGATGTATGTTGTGTCTTCGAAACACGCATACAGGATCCCAGCGTGGTCATTCACTTGACCTCACCTAGTCAGAGTAAACAAACTTTGTGATACACTCTTCGTTTATCTGGCGACTCAAAAGCAACTTCTCGTGAGCTAGCCGGTGTAAGTATTGCGTTAAGTATGAGAGCAGAACAGGCACTCTTTGAATGGATTTCTGTCGACGGTCGCCTATGTGCCGTCCGACCAAATGGTTCAGTAAGAACTCGGAAAGATAGGGGCACGCGCCGTTGTCTTTTCGTCGTTTCTGCCTACGCTCCCACTGACTGCAGCCTGGATGAAGTGAAAGATGAATTTTACAGAAAACTTTCTGAACTTCTTCATAGGGCCAAACACTCAGATTTGGTAATCTCGGCTAGTGATTTTAACGCCCAAATAGGAATCTTGAACCAGTCTGAAAGACATTTAGGTGGATGCTTCAGTGTTCCAGCTCAGAGAACGGATAACGGCGACCGTCTGCTGCAACTTTGCTCAGATAATCGGTTATTTATAGCCAAAAGGAACTTTATGCATAAAGAGCGACATCGTGTAACATGGCGACCTCCTGACCCTACTCAGCAGTGGACTTAAACAGACCATGTCGCCATTGGTCACCGCTGGAGAGGCACGATAGAAGATTGCCAATCTTTCTGGAGTACATGTTTGGATTCCGACCAAGCTCTAGTGCGAGCACGTGTTTGCTTGCGTCTTACCGGGCGAAGAAAAACCACCACAGGGAAACCTTTTAGAATTCAATTTAGTAATGAAACAGCCAAGATTAAATTCCAGGAACAACTGAAGAATCATTTAGGCAATTATAAAGATGCGTCCAGACTAGATACTGCTTGGCGAGATGTTCAAGCAGCTGTGGCATCTACAATTATATCTATCAAGGACTTAAATCAACATGTCAAGAAAAATCAATGGATCTCAATGGCTTCTGTTGATTTAGTAGACTCCCGAAGACTTATCCCATCGGGCTCCGAACACGATGATGAGCGACGTGTAATCAGGCATAAACTGACGAAAAGTCTGCAAAACGACCGTGAGCAGTGGTGGATAACGAAAGCAAAGGAAATGGAAAAGGCAGTGGCGATAGGTAACACTAGACAACTTTTCAGGTTGATAAAAGAAACCGGGGTTAAAAAATCCAGCGTTAGTGAGACGATCTCCGAAAAAGATAAAACGCTTATTAGCTCTTAGTCTAGACGTTTAGAGCGGTGGGCTGAACACTTCAAGGAGCAGCTCAGTTGGCTTTCAGCTACTCTAAAACTTCCCACAATTTCGAAACAGCCAGAATGGAAAGTCGACTTCGGTCCCCGACTGTTGTCGAAGTCGAAAAAGCTATAGCCAATCTAAGGCGAGGCGAAGCAGCGGGTCCAGACGGATTATTCCAAGAGGTTTTTAAGGACGGTGGTCCCACTTTGACAACCAGGCTGACTGATATTTTGACTAAGGTTTGGGAACTTGACATAATTCCGTCTGACGTGTCGATCGTTAATCATCCCAGTATATAAGAAAGGGTCAAAATCGTCCTGCAATAACCATAGAGGAATTAGTTTGACTAATATAGTGTCTAAAATACTAGCTTCTATAATTATCATCAGACGCTTAACTGCAACTCGTGATCTCCAAATACGAGAAAATCAGGCTGGTTTCAGACCTGGTCGCGGTTGTATAGACTAGATATTCACCGTTCGTCAGATCTTAGAACACAGACATACTTTTCGGCGGCCGACAATAGTCGTTTTCCTTGACTTGAAAGCGGCATTTGACTCTATAGACCGTGAAGTTCTATGGCAGTGTCTTTCATTGAAAGGCGTGCCCCAAAAGTACATAAGACTTGTTAAGGCTCTTTACTCAAACACTATTAGTCGTGTCAGAGCATATGACGAACTGTCATCTGAACTCGTAACCTCAAGTGGTGTCCGTCAAGGCTGCCCACTTTCCCTATTTTCGTTTAATTTCATAGTTGACATACTGTTGGAAATTACACTTTCATCGTCCGACTTTTCAGGAATTGATCTCCTACCAGGAGATCCACTTATTGACTTACAATATGCTGACGATATAGTCCTGTTCGGCGAAGACGCTGATACGATGCAGAAGCTTTTAACAGCAATAAGCTCGAATGCAAGCATTTTCGGAATGCGTTTCTCCCCCTCTAAATGCAAACTATTGCTCCTGGACTGGTTTTCGTCAACCCCTGAACTAAAGATAGGGAGTGAAGTAGTTGAGCACGTCGACCACTTCACTTTTCTTGGAGGTCTGATTAGCCCTAATGGGTTTTGTATGTCCGACCGTAGCTGCTACCTTGACGTGGAGGTCGGGCTTGCCTATCGTGATGACCCAGCCGAGCTATATTGGGTGAAACGCATGTTCCTCTAGGTCCTACCATGCCAAGTAGGTTTGTTGAAGAGCGATAAGACTAAATGCAGCAACCTAAGATCTGAGGGCGATCTGACTGCAGTGGGGTGTGACAGCAGTAAAGTGTTTCCCTTGGATCAACGGAAGGGGTAAGAGAAGGTCGATCTTAAAAATACCACACCTCACCTTACTCCACAGATTTCCGTTTCCGGCGCCGAGGCCATTTTAAAGAACGCAGCTAACATTTCAAAAACTTCCCATAACAAGGTCGTGCATGATCGGCTTCAGGCAGTTGTCCCTTTGGCCCTGCAATCACGCTCCCAGGTCGCTATAACCAATACTAGCCCAGTTTCCTTTTCAGGTACCTCAAGAAGTAATATCCATCCATAGTGTGGGCAGCCAGGAAGTGAAAACAGACCTCTACCTCTAGTAGCACACGAAATCATCTTATTCGAGATTATATCCCACCCTTAATTCTTAGTAATTCACTTGTCCTTGCGACTAACCCTTCTTGCATAACTTTGTCACCTCGTGCCTCAGATGCTAATGGTTCGAGTTCTTGAAAAGCTCCTCCTGCTCTCCTGAAACCTCGCACTAAACTACGTATAGGAGCTCTTAACGTTCGAACATTATGCCAAATAGAACAACAAGTGTCCTTAGCTATGACTCTAGATTCCCGTTTCCTTCGATGTCTGCTGCGTCTTTGAAACGTATACACAGGATCAAAGTACAATCATTCGTTTAACCTCACCTTGTCAAAATAAGGAACCGACTAGATTCACCCCTGGTGTTTCAGGAGACCCTACAGCAACCACTTGAGACCTTGCTGGTGTGGGTATAGCACTAGGCTCGAGAGGCACTTCATGACTGGATTCCAAAAGACAGTCGCTTGTGCGCTGTCCGATTAGACGGGACAGGAAAGACTCGGAAAGATAGGGATATACGTCATTGCCTCTTCGCTGTCTCGGCCTACGCTCCCACTGATTGCAGCTCAGATGAAGTAAAAGATGGGTTCTATAGAAAGCTTTTTGCCCTTCTTCGAAAGCTAAATGCACTGATGTAGTAATGGTTGATTTTAATGCCCAAGTAGGTAGACTAAAGGAAACCGCAAGGCACCTATGTGGATCCTATGGTGTCGCGGCTCAGCGAATAGATAATGGCGACCGTCTGTTACAACTATGTTCAGATAACCGTCTGTTTCTCGTAAGCACCAACTTTAAACATAAGGTAGGATATCAGTTGACATAGCGATCTCTACAATCAACTTAACGTTGGACTCAAATAGAACACACTGCTATCAGCCATCATTGCAGAGGCTCGATATAAGACTGCCGCTCACTCTGGAGCACATGTAGACTCGGATCATGCCTTAATACGAGTGTGTATTAGTCTGCATCTCACTGGACGTAAAAGATCCGCGGCAATGATCACCGCAGGGTTCAACTTAATGGTAAAAATGTTAAGAATACATTTCAGGAACTAGAAAACCAATTAGTCAACTACGGAAGCTGTACCAATCCTGAATCAGCCTAGAATGACATCAAAAAAGCCTTTGAAACAGAAGTAATATCTACCAGTGAACTAAACCAAAAAGTTGAGAAAATTCAGCGGATTTCAGTTGCATATACTGAACTGATAGATTATCGCCAACACATCCCGTCTGTTTCTGAACATGATGAGGAACGAAGCCAACTTAAGCACAAGCTGGCTAAAAGCTTATGCAATGATCGTGGGCAGTGGTGATAGCTAAACAGATGGAAAAGGCAGCGACAGTAGGTAACAGTAGACAGCTGTTCAGACTTATCAAGGAAACGAATATCGGAAATCCGGCTGTAAGTGAAAATATCTCCGAAAAAGATGGGACGATTGTTCACTATCAATCCAGAAGGTTGAACCGATGGGCAGATCACTTTAGGGAACAGTTCAACTGGCCTTCTGCTTCATCGCAGTTGCCCACCATTCCCAAGCAATTTGAATGGCACATTGATACCAGTCCCCCAAGTCTTAGCGAAGTCGAGAAGGCTATCGGGAATCTAAAGCGAGGGAAGAAGGTAGGACTTGACGGATCAACCCCTGAGATATCTAAGGATGGTGGTCCAGTTTCAGCAGCGTAATTAATTCAGGTCTTGGCTAGAATCTGGGAACTGGGCATAATCCCATCTAATTGGTCTCGAACACTAACCATCCCGGTCTATAAGAAAGACGAAAATCATTTTGCATCTGCAAATTTGGGATGAGGTTATTAATGATATTTATAGTGCTCAATAAATGAGTTGTATCTAACACTTTCTAACATTTCCATTTAAGTAATAAATGTCGTGTAATTTTCATCAATCACCTGCAGCAGTCTGCTACGAACATTTTAGTATACCACAGCTAGAAATATCAGATATTAACACATATTTAACAAACGTTTCGGCCTTAAATGAAAAATTTAGTCGAAATTACACTCAAACACGTGACACTCACCCACTAAACATGACTACATTTACTGGATACAACACAGTTACTAAATCGTAAAGTTGATTCAGGTAACATCCGTCTGAATTTCTACACATACAAAATAAGCGATCTGTTAAACAACTCTATTTAAACAATTGTATAATTCATGACTTTTTTTCTTTATACAGAAATGATGATAATTAGACTATGAGAAAAGATTTGTATAATTTAATGCATAAAACGTGTATATTTTAATATAGTTATACGTAGCTTATTATTTGTATTAGTCACAGACTGATTTTACTTGAGTCGAACACAACCTTCACGTCTCGTGGAGAAACGCTTAACAATCAACACGATTGAGTTGCTTTCTAATAGTAGAATAAGTGCTTCAATAAATTTACTACACAACGCGCTGACTATCTAACACCACTGGTGATAACTAACTCACTTCCGACTTATATGAACCTTACCAATCACTTGTTAGAACGTCAAAGTAGTCCCCACGTAGACAAACCAACGCTTTCGTGCTTACTCGCAATTCTGTGTACATCGCATTCTTATTATCGCACCTAACAAGGAGCCAGTCTAGAACCCGCTCCAATCGAAAAAACGTACACGACGTGAGAATAAATGATTCAAGACAATGTATACTTTATTTGTAACGTTCTGTATTTACACTAAATGAAGTATTCTCCTGTCTACGCAGCTGTTTTCAGTGTAACTTCTAGGAGGACATCTAAGACGAAATTAAATAAGACGAGAGGGAAAAGGGATAACCCCAAGAAACATCACTTGAAGTTGGCAATGACAGTTCGCCATGGGCGCTAACTCAATCTTAGGTGTCTGAGTAGAGCTATCATAGAGTTTATGTACTTTTGAGGTGTGCCTTTTAATTATAAATTCAAACAAAGAACCTTTCGATCCATGAATTCGAAGGCCGATTTCAAGTCAAGGAGTGCCACTATTGTCAGACATCGGTAAGTATGCCTGTGTTATAGAAGCTGAAGTTAGTAGATAGCTGATCAAAGCATCATCACCTAGGTTTGAAAGTAGCCTAATTTACCGAACTTGCCGTTCCCTAACATCAAATAAGCGTTGAATGGTCAATCTAGCGGATGGAGCGAAGAAGTCTCGAGGTAACATCTCACTTTTAGAGGCTTTTGGGCTTGTAAACGACAAAAAAGTAAATCAGCTACGACTTATCGTTTATTTTGTACAGGTTTGAGGATATATTGCATATTTATTTTCTATCTAGTTTTTAAGAATCCGATCACTAAAACAAAACTTGGAAACAAAGTCATGATTTCTAACATAAAATACATTATTCTGTACGGAAAGCAGCGTAGAATACATATTTTAATGATTGTTTTGACGTGATTATAATATGAAAGAATGCAAACACAAGTAGTGCAGAAAACAAAAACGTAAAAGTAATTTTCTCAGTACATAGCAGTCGTTTTGTAGAGGTTCTCTGAATCAAGATACAGTAGACTCTGCTAATTCGTGTCAAATATTGTAGAAAGAAAGATGCAAAATGTAAACTGGTAAGCCCATTAATTGTCAAAGAATCATGACTCCTTTTAGAGCAGCCAGCTCACGAATTATTTGGAGAAGCGATATAGCTATATTATCAGCAGACATTCTAGTCGAACAAGGAACGTGCACGAAAACAACTCGATCAGGTGAGTATTCTAATGATCTATATATACAATGAAAAGTTTTGAAAATAAAAGAATAAATAGAACTAACTTGTAGTACATATAACCGCATAAGAATCTGCCTGGATCAGTTGAAACTGAACAAGCAACGTGATTATCCACTAGCTTACCATATACTTTGCTCAAATTCATGTTGCAATAAAGAATTGGTTTACCGTAGGTACTAGCACAACCATCATTTTCACAAAAAGAGCCATCCATATCTGGTTTATCGTAACCACTATTATATGACTGAGTTTCCAAAATAGGCATTGCCACACTGGTATCCATACCAACGTGTATTACTAAGTCCTAGAGGAGATAAGACAAAAGTTGAAATTGATAGCAAAGGAGAATCTGAGTAACATAATAAAGTTCATACATCTTTCAAACAAATATTTGAAAACAGACACGTATGGATATATAATACGTGACCTTAATCACCGCCTACGTATGTGTACGGTGATGCCTAACTCACGAGCAAGATAAAGAAAAGCTATGAGCCCTTAAACCAACATTTAGTATCAATAGGCAAAGTAACTGACTGTTAGTCGTACCCATTTTGGTAGGAGTCCGCACGATTATTATGACCAGTAGTTGGGAAACACTGGATGATATAGTTCAGAACCGGTAGCGAAGGTGCCAAGGCATTTAGTTTGTATTCCTTTACATCTAAAGCTTTAAAATCAATTCATAACTTCTTGTCACGAATTACTTCATTTTTCTGAGATCATATTCTTAATGTCTAACCATTTTTACCGCCACTGATATTACTTATTTAAGTTGGATTGTGACTGGCAAGCGGAATCCAGGACGCGCGTTTCGTCCTATTTGGGACTCATCGGCTGGATGTACCTGCATCCCAATGTTGATGTTCACACTGGGATTCGAACTCAGTCCGCTTATCCTAATTACACTGATATTATTGTTATTTCGGTGTTTGCCTTTATGTGATAGTGTGGCAACTTGGACAAATCCGCGTACACGCCAGGTCCTACGTTGCTCAAGACTGTCTGACTGTAGGTATAAAACGATTGTTAGCAGACAACTTAAAGTAACTTAGAAGTATAAAAATCTGCCTTTAAGACAAAATTCTACGAAATAATTTAGTGTTTTCCTCCGGCCTAACTACTATACCTCTCAAAGAAACTTAAATATTATTTATAAATGAAAGAAATAAAGATTTTAAAAATTTCGACCAGTTTTAAACACAAAATACGTGAGACACTAACGGAATTGACGTACTGTCTACATACATCCACATTAATGATTACAACAGTCAATCTGAATATAGTACTAACGGTGTTCACTAACTTTTAAAACATTAGAGCGCGTCAAGACAACTGGAATTGAAGTTAAATTTAACTTATGATTGTAATGAGTTATTCGAATACAGAAGTGCAATTTAAATACTTAAAATCAAAACTTTCATCGACTCAGGTAGTTGGGACATTCAGGATGCTAATACTTTTCTTTGTTGGACAATACGTGTGAGCTGAAAAAAAATGTTGCCACATCATTACATTTAATTAAACAGTGGTAATAGTGAATTTTAGTGTTATGTTAACAGAAAAAAAATAAAGCTAAGTTATATTATTTAAGTTAGATTGTGACTGGCAACATTGATATTGGGGTGCAAGTACATCCAGCCGATGAGTTCCAAATAGGACAAAACGCGCGTCCTAGAATCCGCTTGTCAGTCACAATCCAACTTAAACATTACTTGTGATGTATAGCTATACTGAGGCAATCCCCTCAGGATGTACATATGACAACAAAGGCCGATCAGTTTCAGTCCATGACTAATCCTAATTAAAGTTCTATTATACCTCTAATATCTAGTAAGGAGTATAGTAGTATCGTGTTTTATTTCTCCTTTGAAACATAAATACTCGGATTAACTGATTGTGTTAAAGAGAAATTTGATTGATTCAAGAAAAACTAGTGTTTATAATACCAAAAGGTCGTTGGTGTAGGAAACCAAAGAATCGGTCTCGAGTGATATAAAAATGTATAGATTACATCTAACATTGTCTTGAATATAAGATGTTGCAATAATAATAAGGTATTTCGTATACTGATAATAATTAGTTCAGTAGTCTCACACCAATAAATACAGTAATACGTCTCCAGACTAAGTTTACTGTATCGAAGAGTGAATTTAGTGATAGTTATGTTAAGAATGCGATGACAGTTGATCACGCTGATTTAAATTATGATTTCCTGCTAATAGGTAGAAACTAGTAAATTCGTAAGCAGGCAACATGTAAATGTACGTTCTTATAAACATTCCAGTCTTATAGTTTGTTTGATGATGTGTATCAGGTATTAAGAAACACGACCTAAAGTGCTAATGCTTCTAAGGAATGCAAGATAGCATCAAAGATACTGCGATAACCTAAAACCAAAGAATACTCTATCATCGACCCTTCAATAATGCCTGCCTAATTCAATATTTTATATTTGTCAATATACAAATGAAGAATCATACGATATTGTAACAGTTGATCAACTGGTTAAAAAGGTATTAAAAAATGGTAGGGCAAATCGGCACTTTAAAATATAGTTGAGACAATCATATTATATTATATTAAAATCATATAGTAAGGCTAAATATCAGCGTAAATTCTCCACGTGGAATACTCAATATATACAAATGGATCTAAAAGCATCTAACTCACTGGGTTTTCTCTCCATATAGAATCGACACATTCGTCAACGGCTCTGTATGTAACAGGAACATTCTCTACTGTGGATAGTTTAACAGCAGTATAATCATTAAAGTACTTTTCATCCCAAATCTCTTTCAAACGATGAACAGCTAAAGAACTAGAATTATTTCCGTAACCTCCATAAAGCCCGAAACCAGTAACAATTATGTACATTTAAGTTTGAAATCTGCAATAGATATAATATAATAACAGTGAATTACCTAGAGAATTCTGTACATAAATTTCACAAAATAACCTTTCTTCACTCTCAGCGTTCAATACAATACTCCAAAACTTCAGTGTAGTACACGACTACATCAACAGTTATGAAGTACGAAATCCACATGATGTTTTGTTGCAGCCCACTGCAAATAATGAGTAGCCCCGATAATCACTAAGAACAGTAATACTTTCGTAGTCCAAAAACTAGACTGCAGTACACGAAGAGCATTTTAAAATTCTCAAAAATGCAAGGCTGTACAGAAATAATAAAAACCCCAACAGATCTTCTGTTCAACATATGTGTACAAAAACATCTGAAGAACAAATTGTGGTAGTTAAGTGATACATTAAACTTCCTAGAATACAAAGTTAAAATATTTATATGAAAACTTAGAAAAGTAGGCTGATAATGTAGCCCAAAGATAGTATTAGTACCTCCGACTTGACACCATGAATAATTAAATGACTAGCCATAAACAGCTTACTTATCTAGTACAAATTAGCCTCCTCAGATGTGCAATAACAGGTTAATGCATCATTTCAAAAACTCAAGCAGTTCTTCGGAAAAATGAAACGTGATCTCCATAGGATTAGGACTAAGACAGTGGATTAAACTCCAGAGTCACTATATTAAGGCGTGGAAATACTTGACTTCACTCAGTGATATAAAACGCACGTGAGATTGGTTTAAAACTGTTTGAGGTACTATAAAAAAAGTAGTTGCCATTGTGAAAGTAGAGATAAAAATGTGTAGCAAAAACAACAAGAATAACTTTGATTGACGGTCATGTTTTGCAAGATTCCCACTTACTAATACGTAATGCACTTTCAATCACATGCAGTTTCAGCCAGCGTATAAATCCTAGCTACACAAGACTTTAACTCAGCTATTATGTACCACAGTGACCAAATACCTACTTAGGGAAATCATACGTAAAATAATACAGAAACACTAAAACCAATGCTGTAAAAGTTACACCAACTGGATATTGGCCTCTATTATATTAAAATACAATTTACCATGCCATAAAATTACTAAAACACTGCTGTTAATGAATAAGAGTGGTAGCATAGCTACAGCTGTTGCAGGGGGAAGTTCCATTTACTAGGAGAGGCAGCAGCGAAATGGGAAAACTTCGGGTAGAAAGCCGATTTTTCTAAGAGCAGCGAAGAAATGTAGCGATTTGCAAAAGCTGTTCTATTGTCTTGTATCTACAATTCCCTCAAAGCTGACTGACTGAAAGTACACTATTTTCGTCACAAAGATAACAATTTCTTATGTTGTAACACTTTGTACATGGAAGATGAGCATAATAAGGACATGAGTTAATATCCACAGATCTCAGATCAGTTATGGTAAGACAAGACATTGAAATTTTCCAAAAATTTACCAATCTGTTGGACATACGTGTCGTGCATACGCGACCCCGACGTTCGACGAACCGAGCGTTTTACAACTTACATAACAGACGTTAAAGAAATATCGACTAACGCCTAGCCACAACAGTAGCCAGTCTTAGCGCAACAACAAATTTGACCCTGACCACGCAAATAAAAGCTGGGCTGAATTAGTGTTATTCACATGTATTCGGTCAGAAACTAAAGGAAGTGACTTTGGGACCAGAGTTGAACAGTTACAACGTAAAAAAAAAGGGATCAAAACAATCATGAACAAAAGCCCAGCACAAACACTCACGTGCAAAATCAAAATTGGAGCTTGAGTGCGCAGCGCAAATAATGGACAGAAAGCTTTCAAAGTTTTTTACGTGTCCAATATACAATACCCCTCCCCCTCAGCGTTATCATTATATATTGTCACGAAGTTAGTATCTCGTTACTAAAGTAATTTTTAAGTATTGATTATCGTCTAAGGACGGTAACTTATCCAGTAAACCTGACAAGCGCTTATGGTTTTATCGGTTTATTTTGGGGTTGGTCAAGGATTCTGCATAATATTAAATATGTTTACAAGGTGTTTTAAAAGAAATAATTTCTTCACTTTAGAGGCATTTTGTTGAAAATTGGTTTTAAGTCTTTAATCAACAAAGTACACAATGGGAAAAAATAAATATAACAAATGAATAGATTCATATAAGAAATTGGTCGAAAAGTCAAAGTAAGGTGTACTATGTATGCGACCAAGTTACGCTTGCAGTACAATCGACGTGGCTTCTATAGACTAAACACACACGTGCAAACAAAAAGAAAGTAAAAGGTACTAACGAATATAGAGGAAGATCCGCCTGATTGCAAGTAGGGCGTAAACGGCACACTCCACTGGTCACATTTTTTAATTCGCAGTACTATGAAAGCAGACGTTGGCAGCAGTGTTGCGTAATTGGTCTACGAAACATTATTCAACTTTCAGGTGTGTTCGTCAGAACTTCTGCCACACCAACAAACCTTGATCTCAACTCTTGCTTAAACCGGCTTATAAATGCCATGAATTTAGTTAGGCCAGTCCAAACTCGACGGAAATCAACAAACGCTATAATTTAACCTGCCTTAAAATATAGCTCTTACTCGTTAGGATTCACTCTGCTTATACGACAAGCGTAATCTGGTCGTATTTAGAGTGTTTAACTGGTAATCAAGATGTGATCTTGTAGTTACGCTTAACAGATCGCCTCCAGAGAGACTTGTCCACTAAAATAAATATGGTCAGCACCGATGACAAGAGTCTATGAAACTTTTTCTTGTCGAGTTATTTGATACTACAAGTAGTAATAACAGCATGGTGGAATTATTATTGTAGCATTAATAATGACACTGATAATATAGTCTAACAGTAGGTAGTTGGAAAGAGTTAAAGTAGGGCTATTATGTACAAAAATAGACTGCATGTTAGTGTATGTAATTATCCAGTGTCCCAAACAAAAGACAGAGGTGATTAATCAGTTACCTTAGGAGACTAAGTTAGATGGACTGTAGGCACTTTACAGAAAAATCCAACTATCAATATATGAAAATAAGACTTAAACTCAGTGCTAGACTTAGGATGGATAGCCAGTCGCGATCGATATCACAGAATGTGATGTTGAGACCCAGGTAGATGTTTTGTAATGGACAACCCTGAGCTACTGATTATGCTATGACCAGGT
The DNA here is from genome assembly GCA_034768735.1 of Schistosoma mekongi. Classification (NCBI taxonomy): domain Eukaryota; kingdom Metazoa; phylum Platyhelminthes; class Trematoda; order Strigeidida; family Schistosomatidae; genus Schistosoma; species Schistosoma mekongi. Next base: position 52,969,738 of record CM068306.1, read on the forward strand.
TGCCTTATAGTTCACTGTAGTCAAGATGAAACTGTTCTAAATAATTTGGTTGCTTTGTTGGCACCAATTTATAACTGCTGAATATATAACTTTGTCAGATCCAATAGCTACGTATCTTGTTAGTAATTTCGCCTACGTCAATAACAGTACTTATACATATACAACAATTGCAATTTACTCGTATGTTCAAGAAGTCTGAAACGAAGAAGCGACAGATATATACGTGTACCCAATGAATCCAGCATCACAAACTATAGAAGGCACCAACGTTAAGTTGAACACCGTAACCTAACTTTTTTGGTTCAAATATCAATAAGTAAATATACAGTACGTCTTAGTGCTAGGGGTAACTGTGGCCTTTAGAGGATCAATAGTTGTAGAATTATTAGTTTCTACTAATGACCAAACTTTTTATCATGTTCCTATCGCATAGATAATCGTGTGACGCAACTTCCTACCTTACTCAATGTTACGCTGCCTGAAGACTCCATGGCTGCCCGGTTTCTTAAATAGGGTAAGGTTGATTGGTGGTTAAGTTACGTTTTAGACTTTAGTAGTAGAGAAGGTTACAAACACAGTCACCGATGCAACGTTGCAGTGAGTCACATAACACAGGTTAACTGGCGCACCATCATCAACGCTATTTTATAAACAGCACAACATAGACGCCGATGCATATAGTAGGGCTAAGTATTCAGTCGGCCCAGCGGATTACAAATGAATTGCCTAGCAAAATCTAAAGACACTTTGTTGCCCGCCCTCACCCACGTTGCAACAGGTATGAATGCGAAACTACGACAGTTATGTTAATTTTGTGGCTGAAAGAGGTCTTTTAGAATGTTGAGATGACTTAAGAAATTACAATAACGTGCCGCGTTTGTATGAAGTAATGTGCATTTTGTCTATAAGGAAACCTTTCACTACCGTGTTTTCTTGTCATGCAAAGTAACTCATCTTGATTTCCAACATGTAGCTATTCGATTCTAACTAACTAGCCATTTACACATGCTTCTTCGGCTCACGTCTTCCACAAATGTTAAATAATTGTGAAACCAGTGTCTAGAAATGAGACCTTCGAGTACTGATGTTGTTTCCGTGTAGAAGCAGTCAGCGGTGGAATTTAATCGTTTTAAGTTTAGCTAAACCTAGATATTATGTACACAGACTTTTAGCCTCACAAACATAGACATTTTATCGGATGACCGTGTATTATAAAGTCGACACGACAAACTAAGTAGAAGTATATTTGGAACCAAATGAATTTAACGTGCTATCTTAAATAGCAAGGTCAGTGCGGAGAAAATGAACGGCAGTACTGGTTAACACCTACTTTGCAATTAATGAAAAAAATAGCAAAAATAAGAAAACTTACATGTAATATAACTAGTTCTATCTTCATATTGGTATCTGATATTATTTGTCGTAGAAAAAGCATCAACCTAATCATACCCTCTTTTAAGGAAAAGTATATAGCGCTTATCTGATGTTAGCTTCGAAAATGTATATGGGAACGTACACAAGTAATGCTTAATTGGAAGGGCGATCAAAGAAGTTAAAAGTTTCGTATCAGTGACTGTACACTCCTAAGCGTATTTTGCTTCCTATTCATTTCTGAACCTCCTTTAGAATTGTTTTTGCATTTGTTCGTAATGCTCTTTTGGTTACCCTCAAGAACACTTTCAATTTCCGACAAACAATATAGATTAAATTACAGTAAGTGGAAGGAAATGCGACTATATATAAGAAATGAAGAAGGTTGGGATGTACAAATTGTATTCGAAAACTATTTTGATCCCAATGGCTTACTAATTAGTAAGCCTTTAAAATTAATAAATATTTAAATATTTATTAATTTCACATCCCTAAACTCCGGTGGTCGAAAATATCTCGAATAATTAAAATAAGTTCAAGAAAGCAGCCACTAATTATTTTTTAAAATACATATTTTGGTAAAACACTCATTCTGTCCCTAATTTATTATAATTTGAGAATTCTTATGTAGTTTATTTGAATTACCACATTAATGCAATAAACCTTAAGAATACCATAGTCGAAGATGTGCTGGTGGACAAAAGTTATGTCCGACACTTAATATTTTGTTTTTGACTTCGATATTTCAAGTCAACATTCTTTCCTACCTTTGAAATGTCCCTAACAATACACTCCTTTTTCGTTCTAATTCCTTGCACAGTTATTTTGCTGGCTCCGTTTTTAGTGTTGTTGTAAATATTTCTGAAGTATGTACGTTGGCAGTCTTTTTCTTCGATAGCCTAAATTTTCTATCCACTATTTAGTGACATCTGTTTAAGATGAGGTGAAGTTATTGCGGAAAAACGAGGTTAAGTTCAAGGTAGTTTTGAAACAAATAAAAAGATTGATTGATTAAATGGATTATGATCAACTGGTTAGTGTGATATGATATGTGTGAATGAGTGATGATTGTCGACGTAACACATTTCATAAAATATAATATCAATCTGAGTGAATGTTGACAAAATAATTTATCATCACAACATGAATTGTTTCATACGCCAAATTTCCACAACTAAAATACAAAATATATAACACAGATACTACTCCAATCAAAAGGCATTTCCTGCTACGTGTTACATATCATTTACCGTCCTAGTGAAGAAAAATCTGATTACCGTGTTAATTCAAATTACCTGTTATATCAAATAGTTTCCAAAAGGTGTGTTTATTTCACATAAATGCATAAAATGGATTAAATATACTTTAAACTGTAAAGAAAACAAAATATCAAAACCGGAAACTTTTAAATATACATAGATGAATAGGAACGTTTCCAATAAGATATTGTTATTACTGTCAAATTTAGATTTTTTTAATCTACATGACTTTAAACTGATTAAGATATATGCATTGATTTATTATACATTCAAACACCTACAAACAGATAAGTTGGGTAATAGTCTACTGTATAAGGAATTTCAGAGCGTTAAAATATTATCTAGTTGAAAAGTTGACAGGTCAGTTTCCTTCCCGAACTGCCTCAATTTCTAGGTTATATTGTGATGCATACACTACCACGAATTAAATGGATTATGTAAATTTAAAGAATATTAGTGATTAACTAGTTGACTCCCGTGATTGTATTTTTTCAGTATATAAAGCATTTATTTGCAAACTAACTGGCTCTTACTTTCATAGCATTACAGAGAATAAATGTGACTTCCTCATCATCATCAGTCAATAACCAAAAAATCCTGGCACAAAATTAATTATAGTCACATTGTATTTCATATTCGGTACAACTGTGAATCATTAGTTCCAACTGAGCTAACTGTTAATGGGTTCATGACTGTGTTAGAGTAATTTGTCTAACCCTACAAGTGAGCACAACTGATAAATTCTAAGCTAAAACGAATTAGTCACTGAACATTTCGCGGATGTGTAGTTCCAAATTAAGGATTAAATTAAGTTAAACAGACAGTGAAAACTAGGAATTACTGGTCATCTGTTTTGTTCTATTGTATGATAAAACAATTGTCAAGTACTTTCTTGTTTTCAATGGTTATATAACTAAAGCCAATATGTAATGTTAACCGCAAAATCCAACAATCTCCTGGAGGCACCCCACTACACAGTTAATATTTTAGAGCGCGTTGGTTTCTCATAGTTCTTTAATCAATTTCATACACTTTCTTATGTGAAGTTAGATATGTAAGTGTTATTTTCATTTATTTTTTCACAGGAATTTTAAGATAATATAAGGTCATTTTTTAATTAAATTGTACTTTTTAAATTGAAGCATCAGTATACGAATGCATTTTAACAAGCTTCTTATATATCTCCTATAATATCTAATTCACCAATGATTCATTTCCATATTTGAATTAATATGAATCATTTAATTCATGATCTCTAGTTTATAAAATTACTTTATGTCCGCTTCTTCATACTTTATGCATTTAAAAGAATGTACACTATAATAGTGCGAAGTTATTTTTCAGACTGTCCAGTACTTTATAGTTTTACACTTAAAATGTCTTTTTTTAGTTAAATGAACAGTAGTTATAGAAAAAAATGATGTTATTTCTAACATTGTTATAATTATTTATATATCTTACAACTATGGGTTGTTCAAAGTTCATTATTATCAGGTAAATAGTTATGATCAACGCAGAGCTTTAAAAAGACTGTTTACTAGCCCAAATTATCAAGCTACATGAAGTTAATAAGATAAACAGTTACAGAGTGTAGGGACTGTTAGTATCGGTTTTAATTAAATAATAAGTATAAAGAGTCTGGTTCAAAAAGAAGTGATGAAAATACGATATGAATGAAGGAATATTGAGACTTAAAAACTAGAGGTATATGGGGAATGACTGTAACTACGCTAAAGAGACTTACCAACTATCACTCCAAATGTAACTATACAATCTGTGTACACCAACACAGTTCAGTCTAGCTAACGGCCTCTGGTTTCACAAATTGATGTTGAGTTTTAGTTTTACCTTCATTTGCTGTTTTCCAAGCTACTCCAATCACCTTAATCGAAGATTCCCAGAATAGTTCCATCTGTATTATCAATGACAGGCCAATGTGATTTGTCATAAATAGTTTATTTCAGTGGTATACAGTTCCTAGATTATTGAGATGCCCTACTGAGTGACACTTAAAGTTTTTGAGATCTAACATTACATATGGTGCTTATATGTTAAATTTAACAGTGACCAAAAAACAACATATATTAGTTAGCAAAAATATATAGGTGAAATTAAAATATATAGTATATATGTCCTTATTAGCAGTTATATATATAATAATACTAATAAAAGTTTATAATAATTATACTAGTTTACGTGGAAGGCCGCAAAGTATGTTTCGCTTATAGTGTTTAAATATCTGCTACTACAATAATTATCACAGTTTGGTTTTCTACTATGTGATAAGACTCCGAGATATATATACCAAACCAAGATGTCTAAGGAAGCCTGAAAAATTGGGTATACGATGGTACTGTTGGGTTAAATTGATGATGTGTATATGACTTGCAGTATTTGGTGCCCAGATTATGAAGCGATCAAATACGTTGTGACCTGCATATGCAGTTTGAAATTACTGCAGCTATCGATAAATTAGATAATTCTGTTAAGAAAACTGCACTTGACGGAGAAATTCTGGGAGATGTAGAAACCTTCACATACTTGGGCAGCATCATCAATAAACAAGGGTCTGATGCAGATGTGAAGGCGCGGGTTGGTATGGCAAGGGCAGTATTTCTATAACTGAAAAACATCTGGAACTCATACCAATTGTCAGTCAATATTAAAATCAACATTTTCAATAGAAATGCGAAGACAGTTCTGTTGTATGGAGCTGAAACTTGCATGGAGAACCACGAAAAGCATTCTTCAGAAGATTCAAGTATTTATAAACAACTGTCTGCGTAAGATATTTCGGATCCGTTGGCCAGATACCATCACCAACAACGTCTTATGGCACAGAACTAATTAATTTCCAGCCGAGGGAAAAATTAAGAAAAGACGCTGGAGGTTGATTGGATACACATTGAGGAGACCACCAAACTATGTCACAAGACAAGCTCCAACTTGGAATCCTAAGGTCCAAAGAAAGAGAGAAAGACCCAGGAACACATTGCGTCGGGAATTGAAGACAGACATGAAGAGAATGAAGAGCACTTGGGAAGAGCTGGGAAGGAAAGCCCAAGGCAGAGTTGGTTGGAGAGTGCTGGTGGGCGGTGTATGCTCCACATTTGGTAACAGGCATTGATTGATTGATTTGACAGTGAAGTATATTATTTTGGCACATATAAGCAGAGACAGACAAAACGGGTATCAACAAGCGTACGGACAAAATAGGTACACATATAATATCAGTAATCTGTTATTAAATTTGAATAATCCTAAGTTGTACCACACACATCTGCAAGAATTTATTCCATAAAGTAGGATATTTTTGATTGTTGACGAATGCACTGACTTTGATGAAACTGTTAATCAGTATTCTCTTAGGTCTAGAGTGATTATACTAGAAATTACTTACTGATAATAAAATACTTCCCAACGAAGTATTAATGGTTCAACTGTTGCAAATCTGAGGTCTCGTGGGACAAGAATTTAGTATACTAACAAATATGTAGTGACAACCAACTTTCACATACTTTTCGCGCAAAATTGCATCAATTTGTGATGGTACTAGTAATTTTGTGCATTTTGTAAATAATTAATGATGTTAAGTCTACTTGCTTCCAGATTTTAGTGATCGCTTCAATTATCACTCACTTGTTGCTATAAGATGTATGTTGCGATAACTGTTTAATGATTTCATCTCCAGATCATTAGTTGTATTCATAAAACTCTGATAATATTTTGGGTTTATTAACTACAAAATTCTTATTTGTTTTAGTATTGTAGTACAATGTTAAGTGTTCTTTATAATTCATTCAGTGTATAAGCCACTAAAGTGAATATCTGTAGTTTACAATACGGACTAACGTTTGTAAATCAGTGAACATCCACAACCGAACTGAGAATCCGATCCCAAAAATTTAAGCCTCGTAGTTACCACTTAAGCTTAATGCTATTAAGTCGATATCCAATGGTTTGCAGCATGAAATTATGTCGATTCTGGATATTATATGACGATTGTTTAATGTCATTGCGAGAATAACTGCCTCACTCTTAATATGACTGAATTTCACTAACCAAGGCCTCTCAACTGAACTACGAGAATATCTCTAAATGTTCGTCACTGGTGAATACATTAACAAAGGAGCTTTTGCAGAGATCATCGAAACCGTATTGTTTACATCACAAACTCCCTGTAGTTGGGCAGATAATAAAAACCAAAAAATACTTATTACCTTTCTACAATTAATTAATGATATAAATTACTGAATTCAACAATCTTCAGTAAACTGGGTTGTTAAATCGACGTATTTTCTTTTTCACTAAATTTTGGGTATACAATATATATGGAATACTAACTATCGCATTATCTTTCTCAAAGTTGTACTTGATGTTGAGAATTGTAAAGAATATGTGTAGCTTAAAAGGATAATTTTATTGACGTTGTGTTCACTGAGGTGAGTGGTTTAATCTAGGATCTTTAATTGTATTACTAGTAAACATTACCGGGATAGATTTCTAAAGGAAGATAACAAAAATACCAGAGTTAAAACATAACCCAGAAAACTCACATTTCTCAAGATGATGAAAATATTTTGGTTTTCAAGACTTCATTGTTAAAAAAATATCACTTACCTGAATAACAAGATAAGTTCATTTAAATGTGAAAGATATCACAGTGGAAAACGATTATTACAGCTTTTGGAGGCAACAAATAAATCTCTAGTCAATAAAATAATGATAAATTGTTAAGAATATGCCTAACAGGTTTTCGTATTCCTACAGCTTCCACTTATCATAATTCCAATCAAAGTAGACAATTACAAAACTTTCAACTCACAGTTTATATAACATAGTATCAACCAATAGTATCATAGTCGATTCATCTTTCAATGATCACTAAAACTAGCATTATGCAATTGATTTCGTCAGGAAAATATCACAATAATTATTTTGAATGTAGATATGATTATTCTGAAAACCACTTTCCTATGATTATGAGTAACTGGAATATTTTGATAACAATAAGTAAGGCTTTTGTGTGTTAATCTTTATGATGACTCAATTGATTAATGAATATTGAGTGGCCACCATTCACTGCATGAAATACAATACCAATAAACTTCACTATTCACAACTCACATGAACTCGATAAATTACATCACCGATTTATTTACTAATCGAAACATATTAACTTTTTTAATATTGAGAGATCATTTACTTGAAAATAGTCTCATTCAGTGATACGTACTGACTGTTAAATAATTTACTACATCATTGGCTTTTAGAATTAACATTTTTAAACAAGCCACATTTTAACTGATTTAAGAAAAGTCCTTTGGTGATAACGTTTGCCAGAGGTGTATTTATAAAAAATCATTCTGAGTATCGTCTACTAGAAATATCACTAATCGTCAACGTAAAGCCCGCAACAAATTTAAGTTCTAAAAATCATTAAAATTGAAACTAAGTCATTTTGTTTGTTCAAATAACAAGAGTTAAAACTTGATTCTGAATTTGGTATCGCGAACTGATCAAAGTTAGACAGTCACCAAAAACCAGGGAGCGTTGAACAGCTTTCCATCCTAACATGAAACTCACAAACAGTGTTCATCTACCACTCACCAAGGAATCAAGGCCAGTATCTTCAGGATCTAATGTTTACGCATAACCATTAAACCACTGAACTGTTTTCCAACGTTTGGGATTAATGACCTAGATAATTTCTGTTATATTTTTCCTATCCATTGCCATTGGTGGGGGACTTCTTCACATCCAACATGTTTGAGCTTCAATGGTCACGTCTTCATACCAGAACTCCAGGAATTACCTCTAAAAGTTAATAATTGGTGAGCTGGTACTTTGCATTTACTATCAAGTGAACAAATATAATAACATCGAATCTGCTTATAAGCACACAAACATGAGGCAACACGATTGTATGACATATAATATATATATATATATGTACTTGAAAGCATTGAAATTATGAGTAAAGGTGTAACTGAAATATTCGCCCGTACACTTCAATTAACTAGCCCTAACGGATCGAACAAAACACGGAATCATCTTAAAGACAAGTACCTAAGGTAATAATGTAATCAGATTATCTGACAATTTACAATCTATCTTTTCTAAATTATGATGACGGTTTCTGTATTCTTATCTAACTAACAGGTAGATAACCTCTTTGATAAAATCACCTAAATGTCAGAATTTATCACGCACTAATTTTATGATCATTTGTGACATTTCGGTAATCTGACAGCTTTTGTTTAGTATGAATTACACGGACAATGACATACAATATGATCCACCTATGAGAAGAATGATCTAATTGGACTAAACCGTATGATTAACATACACTAGCATTGAAGTTATCGTAAAAAACTACATCGGTTAATGAACTGTGTTTTCTATGCATTTAAGTAAATTAATCGTTATCTTTTCTCGGCTAAATTTCAGTATTCTACTTGAGTTATATTTCATGGAAGTATATTCAGTTAGAATCAAGTGTTAAAAGCATTCAATACATTAAAATATTGAATCATGTCCATGATAAAAACCAAAACATTCAAATGAAATCATAAAATTCATCCATAAGGATCAAATTTGGCAAAATAATACACATTTATACCCACTAAGTATTACATAAAATTCAATTTGAAAACTACCTTTCATGATAAATAGTGAAATATTTAGTCTCATAAAATAATATCATGAGAATACAGTTTTGTGATTGAACACCGTTTGTATTTCACTGACTACATGGATGACATAGTTTGCTTCATAATAAACGCTCTTACTAATATTACGAAAAGTGGTTCCTCACTAAAGTAAGTAACCTTAGATGATAATCACACAATAGAGAAAACTGTTTGAAGTTGAAAATAGAAAACCATTATAATTAATTAAGGCGATCCGAACATCCCATATCTGATGCATCACCTTATAATTCAATGCTTTAACTAATATGATATATTCGATTTATTTGATTCCATGTATTTAATCACAGGATTTTCATCACAAAGCTTCAACAGTGCATTCAACTTGGAGATATTCATGAATGTATGTATGAAGTTTGTAAACACTGAGTGGATGACAAAAATATATATGCGTTAGTGTTAACAACTAGCCCTGTGCTTATAATATTTTTTTTCCATCGTTGATCGCGTTTCACCCATTTTGTAGTAATCTCCACTCACATCTCTAAAGAACAAAGAAGTAGGAAAATATATGAACCACTAAAGAGATGTTTCATGAATTTCTCAGTATTTCGTCCTAAAATGGGTTGTAAACATTTCATGCAAGCAGTTTAATTACACGTAATTAGCAGACATAATTATTTAATAAGACAACTCTAAAACATGATAATTTCTGGTGATAAATATACATTTAAAAAAAAAACGACGAAAAGCCACCGTAGTTAAATGTGCTACCATGAATGTACATTACTAAAGAATCTTTGTCGACTCTTCTTTTTATTCTTCGACACTTTTCTTATTTACGCCAGTCTATACTAACCTAAAGTAAATTCAAACTTCATTTAGGCGATTATTTAAAATTCAAAGAAACAAATTTGTTCTCAAGTATATAAGAACTGTAATGAATTTTAAAATTGTTTACCATAATTATGTTTCATTTGTTGAAATTGGGATATGAATTACGTAAGAGAACAGATGGAAAATACAAAATGTAAATTCATGCATTTTCTCTAGTCTCATAAAATATTGCAATCAAGTAAAATTCTGAGGATTTTGTAATTTAAAACAATTTGTCCCTTTGATAAATTTCGGTAATGCAATAAGAAGACGAATATTATCAGAGCTATGTGTAGAGTATGACATACATTGTTCTCTTTATTATCTTTGTTTACTTAGCTTATACTCTTAATTGTCTAGTGACCTTTATTTTTCATATATAAATGCCTTAACAAGTGTATGTGTGATCAGATTGTTTGAAATGTATTTCTCAAATATATCACATAGTTCTGATAAAATTTGTGATCTAACTGCATTATCAAGATTTTACAATTCTTAAGCAGACATTTAATTTATTTGTGTCATACTTAAAGTATCACTTATAGTTTTAAAAACGACAATCATCAACAATCTTACTGGCTATTATTCATGTTATCGCAGAGATATAACTATCTTGTACGTATGTTAAATGATCATGATATCAATGTATTTTATTACAGACTCGTATTTATAAAAATTAGCTATTAATACCAATATGTTGATTTAGTAAGTTATTTCATCATGAAGGTAGTATTCTTCACTGAACTTTACGCATTTTGAATTAATGTAACATCATGTTTCCTTAATTAGATGTAATGTTTTTGTAAGTGCATTTTTGACAATCATAACGTACATTTATTTCATAAAGACTTTTATATGGAAACTAAGAAAAGTATCAAAATAGTGATGACCCAAAATATACAAGTAAGCTGAGATAACGCTGCTCACGTAACTTTTGGCAACAAAAGGTGATAATAGATTACCACGATATATTGAATGTGTGGATGAATCGTTTTCGATGTTTGAATTTTCTTATGATTTAACTTCGTATAACCTATGAATTGTGACCATGATAGTTGTTCTGTCCAGTGATTCCACGTAAACTGGTAACCATTTCATAGTATATTACATTGTCCTCAAATGCATAATTGCATTACTCCTCCTTATACGTAGATTTTTATTAGCATAGTTAAACTACTGAACAAAATGTAATATGATGAAATGAATGTGTTTTTATGAGATTCACTTTAACTACTTAACTGCATAATATTTCTTCTAAACATCAGTTCATATTTTATTAATTTATTTTCTTAAATTGTTGGTGTACATTAGAAAAGATAATCAGATCATTTAGATTAATACAGAAAGTTATGATAAAACAATTAAAACAATATTTCCAAATAAATACTGTCGTTTGGGGGTGGGAAGGGAGGTTGACTCACTATTTCTTAGACAATCAGTTTGTTCACCTTGGCCTCACTATCAGAACTCACTACAAATTATCAATCATTAATATCCATAATACTGTCATTGAAATTAGAATAAACAGACAATTGGTTGATGATGTAAGTAATATGAAAACAATCTCTTGTCAAAAATCAATAAACAATAACCTCATAGATTTTATCAACAAAATATTGCTAAAACAATGTCTTACGGTACTATGAAATGATAAAGAAAATGATAGACTAATCATTGGTTAGAACAATTATAAATCTAATATACATAATAAAGTGGAAAGCTAATTGGATTTCTTTTAATAGTAGTTTTTTTTTATCAAATAAGTTATTTTTAGTAGTCATCATTTTTCAGGACCAAGTAAACAACATTGTAAAGATTCTTTTGTCCGACTTTTTTCAGCCATAATGCCTCAGGCGGAATGGAAAAATGTTCATAAAAGCTTATCACCCCTTCCCTACAATGCTGCCTGATGATAGGACCCAATATAAATATTACTAATATTATTGTAAAAACTTCTGGGAAGTGAATAACGTAAGACTAGTAAACAACCAATATACTTAAAAATGAACATTAATTAAGTAATGATCGACGTAATTCATGCATTGCCGGAGTTTGCATTCTATTTAATAAGGTGAAAAATTATTACTAGGTTGAAGTGACCTGACAGAGCATACACTATCTTGTTGTAAAATAGTTAGAGGTAATTGAAAGGAATTAGGTTCAATAGTATTTGTTCAATAATAATTAATGAACCAATATGACTTTGGTCACTAGTCGTTGAATATCACAGTAATGCATGAAATTAGTTACTATCCAGATAGCTCAATGGTGAAACGGATGGGTGAAACGGATTTGATTCCAATAGAATATTAAATACCTCAAGACTACAGGTACACACCACTAGAGAGTGTCACTTAGAATAAAGCCTAGATCAGTGGTTCCTAATACCTCCAACCACGTAACACCTGTAAATGAAATCAGGTAATATACACATGAAGTGTGACAATGTTCAAACATAAAAAATTTCTCCTCTAATGTACAAATTTACTATCTTCTTTTGTCAAAAATGTTTGTTTAGTATTTAGATATTATAGCTGGGTGTTATCAATTTACCTTTGAACAAATGCTTTAGTTGATGACATATCTAATTTCTAAGACATGCTATTAATGCATTATTGTTTAGGTTTTTCATCATATGCTTAAACAACCCAAAGAAAAAATAAATTATGGAAGCAACAGAATATATGATTCATATTTTGTCCTATTTCGAACTGGTCGGGTATGTATCGGTATCCTAGTGTTGACGCATTGAAATTAGACGTTAATTTTTTAATTAAATGGTGATTTATAGACAATCCACTCAAGGCATACATATTTAAACACAGACCTATCAGTTGCAACATTATAATTATGTCGAGGAAACATGAACTATTAAATAATGTTCTGCAGTTTATGAGTCAGAATAAAGTAATGACAACTCATAACATGATTCTGTACCTCCATTCGACAAGTGATTTTTAAAATAATTATAAGAAAAGTAACCATAAACACGAGAGAAGCATAAACTTATTATACTATAAACGTATTGTGAAATTCTACGTTAACTGGCACTTACGGATTCATAGTGTCTTCTCGAAAATTTCGAAAAGTTGGCTGCAAACCTTTATCGACTAAGACGAATGAGAAATGACATATTTACTTGTGCCAACAGTCTGTCGGACGTAAAGAACTGATTTGGATAAAAGTTGACTGAAAAGTGAGCGCATTCTTTACAACAAAATATCGTATCAAGCATGGTTACTAAAATTTCAGAAAAATATCACAATCTGTAGTTAGAAATCTTGTTTCAAGCAGATTCTAATCGATCACAGTAATTAAGGAATAACTATTCTTTATATCTAAATTTTTGTTTCTACAATCACTTAATGTCTTGTTTATAAATCCCGTTTCCTTTTATGTTGAAATATTTTCTTTAGGTTTACTATCAGTGGTCCTGTTAGGTTCAACTTATTACTGTTTTGAAGAGAAGCAATTGAAACATATTGTACTTCAATATTTAAATATCAACTTCAGAAAGCCCCTCCTACTTTCGAAAAGTCTTCTACTATTAAACCCCAAAAAGGAAGCAAAAGGCAGAAAGTAGAGAAGAAATTTTATTTTAAAAGCTGGTTTACATACGAGAAAATGTCTATCAACAAAATGCTTTGTGATTCTAAAATTCCTTAAGTTTCTGAAAAAAACTGTTAAAATTAACATCACACTTAGCAATTGTCTAAATAGGATAAAGTTAGCACAATCGGTTTTTTCAAACAATGATATATTAAATCGATTTCCGCATTTTTCCGGCTTTTGAGAACTACTTCATGATATTACCGGGCATTTCTAATAGCAATGCAGACAGATACAGATTTATACCGGACTGTATGTTGTATTTTTGGTTTTACTAGAACGACAATTAATATTACCTTTTGCTTTTGAAACATCGAATATCGTGAATTGGGCTGGGGGGTTATTTTTAATGACTTCAATGATTACTAGTTGTGTCGTATCTAACAATTTTGAATGAGTGAGTGAATCCAGTGCGCTAAAGTGTACTCTCCATTAGTGATGTTGGTTGTCATTCAAAGTAGTCTTTGTCAATGTGTATTGACAACAGTCAAATCCTAGTATCTCAATCATTGATATTTTTGTTTGAATAAATTAATATTAAAATCTCTTACTGAAATAAATATTTAATTGAATGACTGGTTTGAATGATAGTTTAGCATAAGTGAATACCATTACTTAGTTAATGGAATCAGTTATACTCTGTCATACAAACCGACTTATTCATACCATAATAAATGAACGATGAACAAGTTAACAGTTAAAAGTTTGTGTAGTAAAATTAAGAAAGCACTTATGTAAATCACCCATAAATTGACAAATAACAAAATTATCTGTTCATTCTATGTGTTATGTACGTTTCACTATTGTCCTGTTTCTTTCTTAACTACCAAAAAACCCTGATTATGTGTGCTATTAAGAGTTATGACGGATCAAAATTAAATAATGCGATTCACAATAAATATCATATAACCCTAAACACCATTTAAAGCTAGCTAATCAAAAGATTCTCATATAGTGGTTATTGCTAATTGATATATTAAAAACTATCAGTCGCGATTTACACTGACTTGAATTTTACCAAACATAATAGTGTATTCGGCATGTGGTTATTCATGGCATCCAGTACAAGAGTTTCGTTATAATTTAGGAAATGCTAAACTGCTAGACAAATGCCACGTATACCAAAATTTGTTATTAAGGTCTATATTGACTCCTAGACACTCGGAATGCACGCATGTCAGCAGACTGTCTACTTTTCTTTTTGAATATTAACAGCTGAAAATTACGTGCAAACATACTAATGATATCAAACTTGGTTACAAAGTTTCTCATGATATATTACTTGATATCTAACCTAGAAATTATGATATTTCTAATTTCAATTTATTTCTCATGAAATCCTTGGTATATTGATTGTGATGGGTAAATAATCCCGATAGGGCTAAAAGCCCCATCCACCGTGTTAAAAATGTGTACGTAAATACGAATGGATGCGGATTTTCAGTTTTAAATGCATCAGTTTAAGTTCACTGTTATAACGTGTAAAAAAAAAAGGTTTTGTCGGTTAATCGGTTGGTTGTGCGCGGACGCTTTATTGAAGTGTGCCTCGTCGCCTGTTGATCGGCTGGTTGTAGCAGACGCCTGTTGAAATGTGCCTGGTTGATAATACGCGACTTGCTTAAGCCCACTCAGTCCCAAGCCGGAGATAGAAGAATAAGACAAAGATTAACCAGACAGGTCGGAATAAGATTCGGAGTCTATTTTACACATTCTCTTATATATACAAAATAATCATAGTGATTATTCATCAAATGAAATTATCAACATTTTTAATAACACAATTAAATGTTGTCAAATGTGTTCACATACAAGTGATGAAAGTTTACAAATCATGTTAACAGAAAATCAATACAACTTGACAAAATGAACAATTGTATTTCTAGGGATTTCGAATCCCTAACATTCACAAAAATAAAATTCTTCAAGGACCCCTTTAGCTGCATTTTGGAAAAATTTTAAATATTACGAACTCATGTTTTCATTATGTAAGGAACTCCTTAAATTAATATTGAGATCGCTTCAGTTCACACCCATCAGTAACTTTTAAAAAGTCAGAAAGTTATTCACTAGATGAATGACTTAAGATTGCCGTACAATGTTGATCGATGCTAAGGTTTTATTAAATAACATATGAAATGTAGAT
Source organism: Schistosoma mekongi (assembly GCA_034768735.1). Taxonomy (NCBI): domain Eukaryota; kingdom Metazoa; phylum Platyhelminthes; class Trematoda; order Strigeidida; family Schistosomatidae; genus Schistosoma; species Schistosoma mekongi. The sequence goes on from CM068306.1 coordinate 52,985,646, forward strand.
AAATGTCTAAATTCTTAACTAACATTAAGCGTTCAAGTAGAAGTGTTATTTTGCAACCGAAAGTAAAGATCAAACTGTATAGAAATAATGGACGAGATCATCCATAATGCTTCCAATATTCAGTGATTACCTTCAGCTGTATTTCCATTCGTCTAGTGTTATTTTAAAGATCTCATCTTAACCCCTAGATTTTATTTAGATTTTGTTTGCTATCCAGTCTAAAGACTGAGCTTCCCTGGTATGTTCACATGAAGCTTCAGACAGTTGACTTAAAATATTCGATGAAACTTGCGCTTTAATATATGCAATAGCCATTTACTGAATAAACTTTAGAATGACTGAAAGTACTGAATAAAACACATTTATTGGACACTGAATACGTTGCGTATAACTTTGGGTGAAACAAACTATAAAAGTATTAGAAAATTTTCATTATTATTTGAAGCACATAGAGTGAATTCATTAAAAGTTCTCAAGAAATATATGCTCCTTAATATTTATATTTTTATGTAAATAACAGAATCTGTCCAACGTAATGAAATAACTTACCGAGAATGCAAAGACATACAATATTAATAGAAATATTTATAATCATAATTGATTTGCGGTGGTTTGTGGTGGTGGGAGTCCTGCCATTGGGTTCGGTCCAGTAGTGAAGAGTGTTGGGCGTTCACCAACCTAACGCCCCTATGGTGAAATATACGGTGGCGCTGCTGAGGAGTCCCACGCTAGGACAAAACAGCTATCCATTGCTCCCTGGTTTACACTAGTACCCTACTAACATCCATCTATGAAGAATTTAATCAACTATGATCATAATTGTTTGCTAAATTTTTAATAAGTATAGTTATATGGAAAATTGGAAATAAAATCAATGATAGTAGTAACGACTAATTAAATGACTCATAAACTTATAAACTTGTAACTTGTAAACATTTAATCACTATTGAACATAATTATTTACAAATAAATCTATTCAATGTTATAAAGATTATTAAATGTAAAGCTTTATTCAAAAACTGATAATGATCACTATATACTAACTAGTAACTGACTGATTACTTTTACTCACTGATGACATTTTTGTTTATTGATAATTAAGTATGAAAGTACAATTAGTGAAGCTATATTTAAACGTATGACTGAAATAATGTGATTTGAATGTTAGGTCATGTTAGTAAAACGATTATTTGTTTGGTGATGAATTTCCTCTAAATAAGGATACACTATTATGTTAGTTAAATAGTCAAATATTTCGATAAGAATAAACCTTATAACTTAGTAATCGCACATTAGTTTACCGTTAAGATTTACGTAGATCCCATTTGGGGACATCGACGATGTACTGTTAAGAAGTCCACTAATAGAGTGAAACAAATGTTCAGTGCTTCAAAACTTTAAATGGTTTTGCAACAGCTACGGCAATTTATGAAATCAAATTAAAGTATATATTCTTCATTTATTGAAGTCTTACTTTATGGACTGACAATTGATAAGTATTTGGAACAAGGAAGCAGAGATAAACTGCTGTTTCCGGTACGAGATCACCCATCACTGTGCAACCATAACCATATCAAAGACTGGAATGAAAATCTTCGGGCCTCACTATTGATAGGAATGTTTATTAAGTGTTTATTCTAGCTGATCTTCTCCAGATGGTACATAATTTGAAGTGTAATTTATATCATTTTAAATTGAGGTCAGTTGAAAACATTTCCTACTGAATGCACACACAACGGCTCAATGGTATCGTGTTTACAAGGACACTATAAGCACCAGGATTTAATATTTAATGAAAGTCTGCTATCTGTGTCACTCTTCAATGTTTCTTCAGTTACTATGACATAATTATGTTATCTACCACAAAATTTAAGACGAAATTGATTTATATTTAGCACTAGGATACATATATGTCTACCATCATCAAAATATATTTTCATCCATAGTTATTGACATTCTAATTTAAAGATAAATTACTCTTCTGTTTTTTTTCTCCAATATCCACTGAGATTTAATTTTACACTCGTAATAACCTCGAAGTCCGTCAACATCCAATGATATACGAACGCTTTGTCTTCTCTATATTTTCTATTCAATACGCCATCTAATAGATAGTGTAGTAGCCGCTAATACCCTCCTGAACAAAATAATGACTTTTTATTGATTTTGCATCTATTTTTTTATGTTTGCATGTTATAGAATGATTGAACAGAGACTCAAATAATTATGTTCTTCACTAAGTGTAACTGGCATGACTGATTACGACTTTTTGAAATAAACTAACTCATGTCAACTGGCTTTCACCTTTTGCCCTACACGTAGAACGTAATTCGAGTATCCTGGTGTTTTTTTTTTGAAGACTGTATAGAGGTATAAGAAAATATTCTGTCAAGGAGTCAGACTAACGCTATAATATCAATTACACAAAGGCCTCGTTAATGCTACACCACTCAGTGAAATATTAACTACCGTTTCAAAATTCACTAAACTTATAAATGTAATTTTATGCATTTTTATATCTGAATAGTTTCATAAGAGCTATATACAAATCAGTGCAGGATGGAAAAGTGTGAACTGCACCTGGTATATGACCAAGTTACGCTTGCGGTATTACCAGGGCAAATTCTAACGATTGAACCCACTCTTACGAATGAGAATAAATCAGAAGGCACGAAGGGTGGGAAAGAACTTATATTTGGTTGTGATTAGAGCAGCAATGGAAAAGCAACGTCTAGGCTCACAAACTAGAGAGAGAGTTGCTTTCCACGGTACGGCGTGACGTGATCTGGTGATGATGCGTGACCGAGTGCCTTCAACTAGTAGTGTCCGCTAAAACAAACATGGTCAGCATCAATGTCGAGGACCTATATAACTATTTATTTTGGGGATTATTTACCGTTACAAGTGCATTAAACTGACAGTAAGATTTGAATTCTCTATATTTATTTTATGTACTATATGAGAATATGAACATATTTCGAAAGTTTACGCTTCACGAAAAAAATTCCACCTATAATAAACCATAATACAAGTAAAATATTCCAAAATTGAAACGGGTATTAATTATTTTATAATTTAATGAATATATTAAAGTGAAAAATGTGTAACACAGGATTTCAACCGTGTGCTCGGAGGAAGATGTAATAAAGTTGTGTTACCTTGAAATCATAGGTGTGATCCTATAGTGATCTCATTTATGTATATTGCTAAAGAATCCTGAACGTAATATGTATTTTTCAATGATTCGTTATTCAGTTAATGTCATACTATATAGCTAATTATGTCTGAAATTAACATGTATGTAATTATAGTAAGGAATTAATACTTTAAATGCATAGTAAAAATTGTTAATAGTGATTACTAACAAATCAAACATTTTTTACTTGACAACATTGTATACATACCCAGTTGACTTGGTCGTATAATTGTAATGTTAACAATCAATCTTAGTAATACCCCTCACCCAGCCTACTTAATCTACTGGGACACCACTTTTTAAAGTAAGTATTTATCATCATAGATGTAGTTTTGCGTCAATTAATTGATAACCATATGACTTAATGTGTTTTTGTAAAATGTTTGCGTCAAGAATCAAGTTTTGCTCTACATGTTCACAGTAGACATTCGCCGCTGATTTTAGTCACCTATAATGAAATCTGTAATGAATATTACACGATTATATGTAACACACACATACTAAATGAAAAGTAAAATGGCTGAGAGTGCTGATCACAACATATTTATTGAACATTGGGGATATTGTAAATAACATCTGATTATTTTAAATACTTAAATAACATTATTCAAAAATCAAATATCTAATAAATGATTATTGAATGTTAAATCATAATATTCATAATATTAATTATAGTTGTTATTGTCTACTTCAGTTAGTAATACTGATTATCATAGTATTATATCGTAATAAGTTACAGAATCTAGATTACTACTATTTGACTTATACTGCTACCATTTAAACGAGATTATATGTACAATTTCTCATGTCATATTTAAATGTTCGAAATTTCAAGATCAGTCTGATGAACGATTCTTTATGAAATCTAATTATATTCACCTAAATAAGCCATTATTGGACAATTAATGGTGTCTTATAACCGTTATGAAGTGAGTATTTTACATATCGTTTTTTGAAAACAATTTTAGAAAGTTAAATAGAGTTTCATCAAATCTTACAATTCTCTAGTCAAACATATGAAATACGAATAGTAGTAAATACATAACAAACTGTAGAAAAAACATACCTATGATGTGATACAGTAATCGTAAATACTTATAGTACAGTTTACGAATATTTTAAAAATGTTAAGCTTCACTGAATTTTCATGTTATTGAAACATTCCACTAAAAACTTGATGACTAACTGGCTGACTGGTTGTTAAAACGTTAGTCATCCACAATGTTTACTTCGACAAGATGATTCACTGTAATTCCATTAATAAATGATACTTCCATAAATTGACATCACTTTATTTTACTATTTAAATAATTTTTGATAGAAGCAGGTGTGGTTAACATTGTAATGTGGAGGTAATCATCAGTAAACCATGGGTATGGACTTCATACTAATTGACAGCCGTTAACAAGGGGTACCAGATGCATGCGAAAATCCCAGATCCTGTCACTGACTCACAGTCAGCGAACATAGATAGTTACATTAACTGATAACTAAGTCGACATGACCAGTGTGATATATATCCTTTCAATAGTGTCGATCAAATCCTATTGATTCACTTTCTATTAGCTGTTAAAATGTTGGCAGTGTTCACTTGCTTGGAAAACACAAGTGAACTGTGTTCATTATTGATTAATTTTGTGATGTAAGTCCAGACACTTAGGTTAGTGACAATAGTGTAACTTGATGGACAGAATTCAATTGGCATTATGAACTAGACAAACATGATATTAATTACTAATTAGTAGTCAATCCATTTAAAAACTACCTAAATTCAATTAAGGGATTATTTGCAGTTTTCATAAAATCTAGTGTAAAATTGTTTCGCATTCGTATGATTACGTTTCCAGACCAAAATTAAGCAATTTCGAAAATAAAATATGGATAAAGTACCCTATAAAAAAGATCATGAAACGTATAAATACATTTCCTATAATTAACTAATTAATTGTATTCACATATATGAGAGATGGATGAATAGATTCACTAATTGTAAACGTTTATTGCAAAAACAGTCTGAAACAGTTAATTTCATTGATTAAACAGTGGAATCTCATTCGTTTAAACAATTAAGCGCAGGTATTACTTACTTACTTACGCCCGTTACCCATCACAGAAGAGCATAGGCCGCTCGCCAGGACTCTCCATCGAACTCTGTCTTGAGCAATCCTTTCCAGCTGTTTCCAGTTGCTGTTTATCCTCTAAGTGTCTGCTTCCAATTCTCGACGAAGTGTGTTATTTGGCCTTCCTCTTTTCTGTTTCCCAACAGGATTCCATGTGAATGCTTGTCTCGTGATGCAGTCTGATAATTTCCGCAATGTATGTCCTATCGATTCCCAGTGTCTTTTCCTAATTTCCTCTTCGGCTGGAAGTTGGTTTATCCTCTCCCATATGTATATATATATATGTATATATATATATATGTATATATATATATATATATATATATATATATATAGTGAGTGAGTGAGTGAGTGATTGAGCGAGAGAGAAGTCAAAGAAACAAATCTATTAGTGATTTATCTTGGAGAATAAATTTAGTAAATGACCAAAATTGAAGTGACCTGAAATATCGTATACTTCATGAAGTAGCACTTGTCTAACAGAATGCGCAAAAATCGGTAAGTGAATTATTTTGTAGAAGATAGCTGAAGAAATAATGTCGCACTGGAGCACAGCTGAACGCTGTATATCACTAAATCATAGACCTTAGGAAACTGAACAGTCGGAAATATCGCGCTAATCTCTCGTATTGTATTTAAGGTGGCCTTCTTTTAGTACTAAGTGACAAACCGAAGAGAATAATTACAGAATATACCCCAACAGTCACTTTGTACTAGTATTAAATTTAAGGACTAAGAATTCACTAGCAAATAGATCAACCTTTTACGTATTAATATCTTATAAGCTATGACCAACCTACAAATCATAACTTGATCATCCACGTGACCTGTTTGTTCACATTCGTCTTTGTCACGTAACATCCATAATCAATCGCGTGAAAAAATATTTTAACCAATTAACTTTCAGTATAGGAATATACAAACTGACAGCTTATTGGCTTGTATAATTATGACCTTCAAATACAATAAATAAAAGCTAATTTACACTTTATTGAGTGAAGGTAACCTTATCGATGTGGTTAGGGTTATCACTGCAAACACGATGACGATTCAGTGTCGAACTACTGCATTTCAGGAAAAACCACGCAATTTGTTACTGATGGATGTACTGCAGGAAAATACTGGTCAAAAGAGAACACATAGACAGTTATCACTCAGCGACAATAATGAAACTATTTTAGAATGCAAAAATAATGAGAAACGTCGAAAACTGGAATCCGTTCACCATGTAACAATAGGCATTCAGATGGCATCAACTCCGTTGGATATTCTGTCACCTGTTGTGATAAATTATTCATCTGAAAACAGTCAATCTATCAATGATTCCGTTGATGCCGACATAAATTTCATCGACTGTGACGAACTGGCATCTTTACTTACCTCAAATTATTCATGTAAACAGTGTGTACCTCTCATACTTGATATCAGGAGTCTTGCTTCTCAGGCAAATTTACGCATCCAAACAGCAGTTGGGATACCATGTGAATCTCGTGTTAAATTACGTCGTGCATTGCCAGTATTAAATAACTATTTGCGTGCCAGACAACAATGTCTCAGTGCACATAATTCACAAGATCATCAGGTAGACTGTCGTTTAATAATCATCTATACTGATTCTAATATCAATGAATACCCTGTTTTAAAAGAGCTTCTCCACTCTTTGGTTAAACATCTGGCTGATGTTCATCATTTAGATGCAAGAGTTCTTAAAGGTAACTAAAATATCTTTTATGCGCATACATTGATTTGTATAATAAATTGTGTTTGTCGTTTTCTTATCAACTGGTAAACTTCTTAGAGTAACAGTCGTATAAAGGGATTATGTGTGTAAGTGCATATTTACCCACAAAACTGAAACTTCTTAAAACGACACCAATTGATAGAGTACATAATATCACTATGCCTATTAGTTGAATTTGTTCCAATGAAAATAAGTAACTCCCGTTTTCACGTTTCTTTAAAATATATGTCACACGCGCATACATTGAAAGTATATTATTTACAAGTCTTCGTAACAAATTTGTACTCGGTATTTTCTATATGTCTATTGTGACCAGTGATCTAGTTATTAAGATCCTATACATACTCAAGTGATCATGTGTGTGGAATTCTTATTATCTTACTGAAAATATCTTAAATAGCTATAACACGGTTAAACGACTAGCTTTTATTATTCGAAATATTTTTGTCAAATTATATTTCCTTGATTAACTATTCGATCCCCATAATTCTATGATGCAAAAGTTAGTGATTTCTTAAGAAAATGCTGACAAGTTTTAGTGAAGCATTAAAAAACATTTTCACAAAATTTATGTTGGATTAGTAATTTAATGTATATGCGGTTTTTCTGTGTGCATAATAAGGTTCAGTTTAGTGTAAACTTACTAATTTGTTATTAATAGTACTAGATTATTGATTTTATCATGTGACTAGTGCAGTGTCCCATATATATATATACATATATATTCTGAAATTAATTACAGGATACATGTTTAACTTGTTAAAAAGATAATGGTATATTATTCGAAAAGACGTCCATCGTTGACTATTTCAAATGAACATTAAATTCAGTGTTTTTCTGTAAATTGTAATGTATAGAATGCTAGACAAATGCACAATCATTTGATAGCGTATTAGTTACACATTTATTACTATCGGAAATAATCATGCAAGTACATAATTGTCTAAAGCAAACAGTGTAAGAAACTTGAAATTTACCTAGACGTTGGCAGAAGTACATAATCACAAGCTTTTCAAGTGGTAGGTATCACATAAGATGAGGTATGTTCCATTAGTAACGGAACCAGGATGCTATATTTGAAGAGAGGAAATCCCACTCTCGTATGAACACTTTTTGTGAAGTGTCGGAAATGAGAGGATTTCCAATGTGTCGTAAAAATAATGTTAACTAATCGGTTTCCCGAATAAATTATTGTAAAATTCCAGATTCCGGCAAGTTTATTTATTAAGTAATTCATATAGAGTGGAGATTTAGAATTCGATATTTTTACTTTCAAAGCCGAGTTACAAAAACTTCAACATGGCAGATTAGTAAATTGAATTGTATTAGACGTATTTTGCAAAAAAATAAAGATTTAATATTAGCAGATGCTTCAATAAATAACCCAGTCTTAAGTTAATACATATAGTATTGGTGTGACCCCGAAAAAAACAAGGTGTAAAGCTCCGCTGCTTAGATTCCAATCTGGGCTTATCATTAAAGCAAACACTGCTGAAAATGAAAGTGTAGTATTCTAATAGTAGTCGGACAATCTAACCAAACGTTGGACTTTACATTAGATTACTTTTTTGTTTGGAAATAGTCGAAAATTAATGTAGTATTGTTTCGTATTTAATATCAAGATAGATTTTAACTCAAAAAATTACAGAATAGATTAAATATCGATACTGGTGTTCTACTCCATTTTGAGAATCCGTAATAATAATCATAACATTATAATTAGACGTTTCATCAAACTTAGTTTATAGCTATCTGTAAATGTTTTCGAGTTAAATGTGAATCTCATCATTAACTACCAGTGTACTATATATCACATATCAGTGAATATTCATAATCTATTTCAGTTAAACAGACGCACGAAATTGGACCAGAGATATCTTTTAGTACAGTGTATTAATAGGCGGTTAGGGTTAAGTGAATAGTGGTATATACATCTTTCTCATATTCATGTCATTACAATTTAATAAAACATTAAGAATAATTTTTCAAATACTTGTTTTGCTATTTTTTATTGTCTAATAGGAGATGTGTTATGGCTTGGGCTGTAAAGTCCTACCTCAAAATCTTGCAAAACACAGTACTATCCTAAATTCAAAAGTTATTAAAATATGGGAGATTTCTAGCTAAGTAAATTTGTGGTAAAGCCTCGTTATCTATCTATATTGTAGACATGTATTTCTGTAGAGAGACTATCAACCCAACTTCCTACCTGTAATGATAGTTAACGCACTCTACATAGTTACTCGCGCACAACTGCAACACTGAAGAAAGATACTAATGACCAAATCGACTTATATTAGATCAATAACAGTAGAATGTCAAGTGTTAGTAACAAGGTTACAAAAATAGTTTGATGTAGGCTTCAAACTATCGTGTAGTTATGTCTAATAACCTGTTTCTCGATTTTTAAAATAAAATATTGCACATCCAGTCAGTAATATTGTTAGTGAAAATATATAAAGAATGATCACGTATAGATAAAATTTTAGGTTTCTATCCAGTGGTCGAATAAAGTTGTCTACTTCGAGATTTGTAAGTTTTGTGGCTATTTGTAAGTTGGTCAACTCTGAGTAGGCTTGAGGATATTTAATTAAATTTCCTGGTATTCGACACAGAGTTTTTCACATTGATGTAAATGGTTGATGGAGTTCATCGCCACCTTGTCACGGATCTTCACTAATTTGTCACAGAAACCTTTCACATTTACTGCAATAAACGTGGAATAGTTATCCTTCAAATTTGTCAACTATTTTATCTCTCGTCTACGAATTCATTAACAAAACTTGTGTTTCTATAATCAGGAATATAAAAATCTATTTGCTTTATAGATGTACCTACTCAATGTATTGATCAGTACAATTAGTTACCTATCTGCATTATCCTGATGCAAACCCATACTATATTTGCATACAATAATTCAATTATTTAATTCATAAGTCAGTAGAAATATTAATTTCACTGTTTTTTTTGACAAACTCATCAAAAATCAATTATTACTAGAATGATTTCCTCATGTACGAGAATTGTAAGAGCAACATACATTTACCTTCTATGTAACTCACTTACCAAGTAAACCTTTCGTATAAGAGTCAGTGATATTGCAGGGCTGTCAGATTAGAGTGAACTGAGCTTCAAATTAGCAGCGTAACTATAAATCTCGCTACTCGTGCAATATTATTCCTAACACAAAATCATTGACTTAGAGTAGAGTACATGTGATATGCCGGGCACCTAGTGAAGATTGACTATCTTCGGAGACTGTGTTTTAGAACATTATTACAATTACCATAACTGTGGACAATGTAACCTTTTCATTTCTATGACTTTTATGTTTCCCTTGCCCGGTCCTTTCGTTTAATATACTTACTCCTAGTATATTGTATATTTACTACGAACTACGCTTACTTAATTGTGTACACGTTGTACCACTCACTGACACTCTTCCCTTTATTCTGTATAAATCCTGGATTCTTGATTGGTTCACTGTGTGGTCTGATTTTATGTATATATAAAGGCATAATTAAAATACAATACGTTCCCGATCTCGGATCTCGCTCTCTCAGTTTTCCGGTTCCCAATTCTGGTTCTTTTGTTGTCAGCCTGGGGGGTGAGTGGGCTTGGGTCAATCGCTCATTATCAAATGGGCATACACTTCATTGGTGTTCGCATCAACCAACCCAAATCCTCCTTCTTTCCTTTTCTTTCGTCATAACAACATGATTTTTTCCTAGACAAATAAGTTAAATTTATCTGTACGCTTGCATATATACATAAAAAGTGTATTGGAAAATGCTAAATGACATTTGTTTTGCTTCCTATTTTTTGTTCCTTTCTCGCTTAGGTGGTATTCAAGAGTTTCGTAATTCTTATCATCATTTATGTGAGCAACCATTAGTCGAATCTCAACCTATAAATGACGGATCGAAAAACTTTTCCTCAGAAAGTACAATCTATAATGAATCGAGAAATTTTAAGGATAAGCTTTGTCATCATTCCTTAAGTATTTCATTGACAAAAGCTAACCATAAAAATCTTGGATTCAAGTGTGCGCCTATATTATTACCGGGTCTTGGCTTGTCTGCGGGCAATATAGAAGACAAATCAGATCTACTAGATAATCCAGTGATACAATTGTGTCAGTTTGGTTCAACGACAGGTGCTAATAATTATTACAACTCAACAACTAATTCCAAAACAAAACAATGGACTATAGCTGGAGTCTATTTAACTGACACTGATCCTGGCGATCCGAAAGATATATTTCGTGCACAAATCAGTCGAATATTCTCTTTCCTATACCTAGGTAAGCGATAGCAGACAAACATCACATGGTCTAACATAAATAGTTCTATATTATGTTTCCATCCATGAATAATTTATACTTAGTAAGATAATATTGAAATGATGGAGAATATTTAAAACGCGTACGGATGTTCTTGGCAACAATATGTTCACTGAATTGATTATTCAACAAGCACTAAGTCTATATATTGTTCAGAATAACAACAAAAGCTTCCCAAAGTTAAACTGTTCAGCTCATTTGTGGCTTCTCATAATATTAAGATATGCAATGTGGGTTGGAGTCCCAAATAGACCATCAATTCCTTCAAGACTATAGATACCCCTCGTTGACAAGGGCCAGCTAGCACGAAGTCAAAGTCAGCTGATCACTTCTAACCAGCTTGCATTACAGCATATACATCGCTAGGTAAAGATCCACTGTGTAACAGTTCAGATTCACCTTTGTATTCAGATATGGCTCGATTAAAATTGTGACATATCACACATTAACAAAGTGAACATTCCCTCCATATATAATTCTTAACTCTGTTAACTTCAAAGTTATACACACAGTGATCGATTAGAACTGTATTAAGGTTTTTAAATAAAGACAAATATAAACTTTACAGTACATATACATATACATATGTTTATATTCACTTCTATTGGTTATAAATAAAAGTGTACGCCGTATTTGTTTATTTGTAGTCTTATAAAACATATCCGTTAACCGTAGTGAAAAAAGTAACAGTAACATACATGTGATAAATTTACTTCATATTCAGGTTAATTTACTGTCTAACTACCTGATACAAATGCCTATGTAGACGAGGACGAGCATTGACACATTTACACAAACAGTGTGTGATTTTATGTGATATGTATGTATAATGATGCAAAACTCCGATTTCATTTCCTTTATGATATCTTCATTTATTTTGAATCTAGGGAATGAATTTGATAGTCAAAATGAGAAGATTTTGAACAAGTACGGTATAGATTCAATTTTAAATGTAACGGTTAAAGCGCCATTTCTTGATGAGTCACGATATAAATGCTGTCGTCTTTCTGCAACCGACTCTCACTCTCAAGATTTACGATCATATTTTACGAAAGCATTTCAATTCATCGGTATGCAGTCATATTCTGTCAATATAACTTTGTATTCACTATTAACTAACGTATGAATGAATATTCTGCAATACTTTGCAATTAGTTACGAAATTCAGAAGTAGCTAAGTAATGGTATTGTAAGATATATAGAGATTAGCAATACACTTCAACAGAACTCGCATTCTGTATCTCCTTATAGCTCTAGACCCGTCTCTTAACTGTTAAGACAAAAGTTAATTCTTGACTGTTACGTGAGAAACTGGATACGGTCGTCTTACAATAACTTTGATGATATGGTGGATTTTGGATATCTAGCATGTTGTCAAGTAGTTTAAATGTAATTAAAATTTCCACAAATTAGAATTCAGATACTGTTAACTTAATACATTCAAATACCTTAGCAACATTATGGATATCCAAAGCCAACTTAGTATATTCATTTGGCATAATAAAGGTGTTGCCCACTAATTCAAGGGTAATCAGTCCATTTGGTGTTATTTCATATCATGTAATCAGACGTGCATGAATTCCATATAGCATTCTTCAATATTCATTAAACAAAAAGTATAACAGCTGATATGGCATTTGGAAATATATAAGGTTTTATGTTTGACTGATTTGTAGTGCTATATATTACAGTCATTTATCTAACAATAAAACATGAGATATAGCTACAAAAGTTTTTCCTATAGATTACTATTTTTAGTTGCAAAATACTGCGTTGTTTTCTTGTTGTCGCTCGAAATTTTTTTGGATATCTAGAATGACCTTCAAATGATTCGAATTCGATGAGTCATACTCCAGTTGTGATTCACTGTTTTCCAGTCTGTAAAATAAAGAAAAACAATGCTTCTATATGTCTGCATGTAACTGAGTCAGTCTGCAAAAATATGTCACTGTCTCGTATGCTTTGAGAAAGAGATGGATTGACAGACAGACTGGCGTGAATTCCAGACAGAGTGGTGACTCATCTTTACGCGAATTTAAGCTGATGCCAAACAGAATGTATATATGTAAAGTTTAAGGTGTTTATTTAATGGATAAAAAAATGAAACAAATGTACTTAAGTAAACTGCATCTTAACGTTTTTCATTAGACGAATACAGTCTTTTGACGTTCTGCTCTACTATAGCAAATGATGCTAATTTTGTTCATCTGTCTAATTAAACCAATAGTAAGGTCGAGGAATTTAAAAGGTTCCTACACACACTAGCATTCTCCGTATATATATTCCATCAGCACTAAGGACACTAGACAACTGTGACATTCCAGGTAAGCATTTCAGAAGAGATCCTGTGAACACAAAGCATCCAACCACCTAAAGGGTAATGATTGTTTGCAAAACTTCTAATCGAACATATATGGCACGTTATAAACATAAGTTTAATTTGCATATAGTATGACAAATTGTGATGTACTGCTATTTTATGGCCAATCAAGATAAAGTTCCTTGAATATTGATCATATTTCTGTGCTTTTAATACCTTCTTCAAGAGACAATACAGATAAGAAACCAGACTGTTAGGAAACCAAAATGAAATATTTTCCTTAGAATTCTACTCAATTTTTAAAAAATATCAGGTAAAGACTCATTATAATATACCTACCACCCCCACTCACCGAAACCTTAATTAAGAAGTAATGATGTATTCGCACATTGATATACAACACAGAAGTTTCAACCCAAACCTATATATGCTTCTTACTGTAAATCTCGTTTCACTAAAGGGGTTTCCTAAGTGGAAAGTATAGTGTAATAAGTTTTATTTCACTAGCTATGTAGAATCCTTCACCTAAACCTATTCCTAAATAGCATTATTAACTATTATTCCTAAATCCAACTCATATGAATCGGTTTATAGCTCTTAATTCTAACTTTAAATCCTAATGTTAGAGCAAATTCCTAACCTTAAATACTAATTCCGCATCGTATCCCTTAAGCTGAATCTTAGTTGTAACTAGAGATTTTAAATGCTATTGTTAATCTTAATCCAAATTGTAAATGCTATTTTTAATTTTACATCCTATTCGTATTGCCGAACTAAGTGTAAGTCTCTACTACATATACTATTTCTAATCCTATATCATTTTCCCTACATTAAACCCTAATCTTAACTAGAACTCCTAAACTTTGGTCTAAATACTTATCCTACCTATTATGCTTTCGGTTATTGTCATTTGGGTCTTACCCAGTAGTCATGAATTGCTGTCTTGGTCGAATAAGTCACCTCTACCGTTGATAAGGAAATAATAACGACAACATTCAATATTATTGGTAAATGTTATCGTCAGTCATTGTAAACGTTTGATTGGATGTAATATTTGAGGTGTTCTTGTTATGATTAATTAAAAATCTTATTTACTGTTAAAATTTGAAACACTACGTAAAGATAGACGCTGTCTAGACAGTAGAGGAATTCTACAATTAAATTAATCACTTCCAAGGTGTATGTGAAAGTTACTAAATTGTGATCACATGAAATTTAATCATGATACCACAAATCGACGTGGGTTAGATAAGTATTGAAATCAGAAAGTGGTGCGTAGATGCTTCATCCTCGTATGAGACTCTCGAGCAGGCGGCACTAGGATATCTACTAGGGATCAATCCCAGTTCGTTCGAGCTGCACAGCAAATGCTTTAACTTCAGTTTACAGACAACAGCTAATAATCTAAGTGCTAAACTTTTTATGCGTGGCTTGAATGCCTTGGTGGTGAATTATGTGCAGCCTAATTAAAACAATACAGCTGTCCAATGCTATTTGATTTTCGATTGTCGTCTAGCCCACGTCAAATCGTAGTATATAATTAAAATTCAGTAATCCCCAAAACACAAACAATAAGATTTGTTATCTTTGTAATGTATACTCTATCTATTTAGCGTTATATGTTAAATAATTCATTGTTTTGTTACCATTCAACTCGCCGTCACTGTAAAGCACCTAAACATTCCTATAAAATTACATAACGTCCTTATCATTGAAAATTCTGCAATATGAATTATATCAAATATTTAATTAGTTTGAGCTTATACATACATACCCATTACACAAGTGTGACCGTCTAGTAGTGAACGAGGTGGCGTTTGACACGAGGCGGACTGAGCTCTAATCCCAGTGTGAACATCAACACTGGGATGCAGGTACATCCGGCCGATGAGTCCCAAACAGGACGAAACGCGCATCCTGGATTCCGCTTTCCAGTCACAGTCCAACTTACTATATCAGATATCACTTACCCTAGTTTAGTATTAATTATGGTATATCTTAGTCTTTATATATACGTCACTATCGAAGAGATTTCGGTTTAACTTATTATGTAAACAGTCAACACACATTTCGCATCACTAGGCATTCACTTTAAGGATTTGTAAACTCCTGTCTACTACTTTCCCGATTGATTTTTTAACGGACGTTTGAGAACAGATTAGGCTATATTACATAGAATATAGATGCTTATTATTAAGGTATGCAGTAAAACATATGACATTACTGTGAACATGAATTTGGATAGACATTTGGAATCTTTCTAATAACAATCGATTGCTACTTTATCACATACAAACTGTATGCTTCATTCACATTCTGACCTTTATTTACTTTCTGACAGAACAAGACGCAACTACATTTAAATTACTGTACCCATTAAAAGTAGAGTAATCTACGATACCGTATCTAGCATACATACCATCCAGTGAAAAAGTTCTAAGTGCCAATCTTACCAGAAATCTATGCGCTTGAACATGCTGTTTATTAATTATTGTAATGACTCTTTGTTATAAAGCCTTTGTCTTATCATATATATACATATTTTTTTTGAATTTTATTACTATATTTTCTTGTGACGTGTGAAGAGTAAGAGTATGCTGTTGAAATGTAATATGCTGAGTATTTTATGTAATACAAAATATTCAATAAATCACCTATTATTTATTCATATATTGTCAATCAGCTGTGATCAAGCATGCAGATTTTATGTGTCATACATCTTAATGTAGAGTTATGAGTTTTGTTATAGTTGCTACTACTTTATGTACCATTGAACATTTGGTTAGATTCTATACGATTCTCTACTTTTACCTGTTTATTTATAGTTTGAGTGGGTGAGAATATCCTTCTTTCTTTGAACTGTACGCTTTAGTGTGGTCTGTTTTACTGTTTCGTGTTTCACTATTTGTATGGAATACAATATTTCACTAACCTTCTTAATTGGATTGTGACTGTGAATTTCCGTACGGAATATGTATCAACAATGTCTTTGTTAGTGACTAAGTGTTAAGAATTATCAAATGAACTGTAACGGTTTAGAGTTAGATCAATTATTATGTTTCTCAGAACTACTATGAAATTTTCTATCACCATAATCGAAACATTTTTAATTAACGATTTTTTTGATAAATCGATTATTTACGTGCTGTTTGAATTAAGCGTCTGAAATCAAAAAAGCAAAACTAATGTATGTTATTTACTTATTATTTAATTGTTTTGTCAGTGCTTATTTTATTGTAGGTCAACTATTGATGAATTATTTTTATGCTTATTTAATGACATGACTAAGTTAATAGGAAGGTCGTTGATACTGTAATCGTTATTATATCATCCAAATTATAAAATTAGTCCAGTAAAGATTCATCTGCAATATCATTTAGTTACATCGACTGATAACAAAATAGTGGTCAATATCATATCGGTCCCAGTCCAAATAGCTCTGCAGTAATGCCTCAGATCAGATAGGGTTGTTTTCGGGTCCTGAAATTTTTAAGCATACTTATTAGTCGTATTTTTAAATGAATCACACTGTCAAACTATGAATAGAATGAATTCGATATAGATGATAATAATGTTTTTTTTATATTATGCACTAATTACTATTCATACTAGAGAATAACGAACAGTTATCTGGAACGTGCATTATTTTACCAGACTATCGCTAACATTTGCGTTCAATGGCACGGTTGGAGTTGGTGTAAGTCTCAAGATAGAAGTAAGGAAATAAATGCATGGCATCAGTTCATGAGGTCAGAAATTGTTAGTAGCTCTAGACTACCCGGTTAATGTCAGCACAATCGGTGGCTTGAGATCTCAAATGATATATCAGAATCGGTTTTAGTGACGCATACATCTTCGCTTTGTATATTACTATTGGTTTGAGACCCAGTATTTCATTTTGTCTTCCTGAACTATATTCTCAATATTTAGTTATTTTCATCATCGCTACTTTAATATCCCGACTTTGTGTTAATCACATACATGATTTCAGCTCGTCTTGGTGATGTGATATGCTAACACAAATTTGTGCTAAGCTCTGCGCTGATTACGATTGACTGACTAACGCTGTCAATTACGTAACCGTTTTCCATTTTATTTTTATTATTAATCAATAATCATTTTGTATTTTATCTTCTTTCATTTCCTGGACATTTTTTTCTTTTCTTTCTACAGAAGATGTACGTTGTTCTGGTAAAACTGTACTTGTTCATTGTCAAGCTGGTGTCTCTAGATCACCAGCGTTAATTATTGCTTATTTAATGACGTATTCAAGTTTATCATTATTAGATGCTTATCAATATGTGAAATTAAAACGTTCGGTGATTGCACCGAATTTCGCATTCATGGGACAGTTGTATGAACTTGAATCAGATTTGACTTCTGGTCGATTATTAAGACAATCAAATATTTTGGATCCATTATTAGAGGTTAATTAATTACTATTATAGCCATAAAGCTCATTACTACCTATTGATTTGTCTACTCCTTTTTAATATGCTTGCTTGTTAAGCTACTCACATCATTTACAACTCAGTAGTATATACACCAATGGACTAAAGAATCAATTTGATACGAAGTTGTAAATATTGTTCTTGCCCTAATAATATTGTAAATCAGGTCGAATTATGGACTACTGTTATTTTCATCTCATAATACAACCCTAATCTATTTTTTATTCTGAAATATATTTATATGCTCAAATTGATTTTATCGTATATTGTCACTATTTATAAATTTGTGTTGAACTCTTTCAAATTCACCTCATTAATTCAATTTGTTGAGAAAACAAATATGACAAGGATATATTGACTACTTTCAGATGATTTCTTTCATATTCATATTTCAATATTTTTTAATTTTGTTGTGTTTGTTTGTTTAAATGTGTGAATTCAATATTTTGGTTTTTTTTCTTTGTAATTTTTTAAAGAATTTTCTAAAGGAAATAATAAAAAATATTTTATCATTAATAATGATATTGGTAATGTTACTTATTGCATGTGTTGTACAAATTCTGCAAATTTGTTTATGTGTTAAACATTAGTTTTGTTTTCGATTTTCTAATATCTTTTAATGAAATACAATTTTGAATTTTGATCACTTGTTATTCATGATGATTATCAAAAAAAGATAAATTTAACATAAATAAATGTTTCTTGAATTTAGTCAGTTATAAGTAAAGTAGAACCTGATAGGTACATAAATCTGTAGAATAAATATCAGTAGTTGTAATGGAAATTTAAGCACAGAGAAGAAAGAATGTATTGCTAGGATCAAAGTATAAGGAAGAAGGTTGTGAATGTATCTATACCATTCTAACTGATTCTAAACCATGTTACATTTCATCTAACTGGTCTTGTTCGCTGATCGTTCCAATTCACAAAAAGACACAGAAATCCTCTTGTGATAACAACAGAGGAGTCAGTTTGACCAATATAGTATCTAAAATATTATCCTCTGTAATCATTCGACGTTTATCCAACACTAGAGAACAGCAGACTCGAGAAAACCAGGCTGGTTTCAGACCTGGACGTCGTTGCATTGATCAAATATTCACCCTGCGCCAGATTCTCGAACATAGACATATGTACCAACATCCAACTATAGTTCCATTTCTTGACTTCAAAGCATCTTTCGACTCTGTAGACAGTGAAGTCTTGTGGCAGTGTTTGTCATTAAAAGGCGTACCTCAAAAGTACATAAACTTTATAAACGCGTTCTACTTGATCATCACCGGTCGAGTCAGAGCATATGACGAGTTGTCACGAGAAATTTCTTCTTCAAGTGGGTTCGTCAGGGTTGCACCTTACCCTCTTGTTTATTTAATTCTGTCATAGATGCGCTGTTAGGAATCTCACCCACTTCTTTTAACTCCTCAGGGATTAATATCCTTCTAGGAGATACTCTCGTCGACTTAGAATACGCAGATGATATAGTCCTATTTGGTGAAGACGCGAACAATATTCAGAGTCACCTGAACACCATGAGTAACAATGCAAGCATATTTAGGATGCTCTTCTCCCCTTCTAAATGCAAAATGTTACTTCAGGACTGGCTTGCTTCTCCTCCTAAACTAGTTGTAGGGAGTGAAGTAATTGAATGCGTTGACCGCTTCACTTATCTCAGAAGTATCATCACCCCTGGTGAGTCGATGTTTAACGAAATCTTAGCACGAATTCAGAAAGCCCGATTGGCATTCGCCAGTTTACGCCACTTATGGCGCAGGCGGGATATCCGTATCTCAACGAAAGGTCGGGTGTACTGCGTAGCAGTCCGCGCCGCTTTGACATATGGCTGCTAAACGGGGGCCATGAAAACCCAAGATATGCGTCGACTTCAGGTATTTGACCGTAGAAATCTTCGTAGCATCGCTCGTATATCATGGAACAGCCATATATTTAATATGGAGGCTAGACAAATGGTTCTTGGGAAATATGGTAAATCACTCGAAGAGGTCATTAACCTTCAACGAGTGAGATGGTTGGAACATGTATTGTGCACGCCTCACTACCGCCTACCTCGTCGCGATGTTGGCTAGGGCTGAAGTCGGATGGAAGAAGGTTAGGGGCGGCCAAACCAAAACATGGCATAAGTCCATGAAGACCTTGACTACTGGTCTAAGCCATGTAGGTAGATGTAGACTATCTGGTTTGGGTCCGCGTGATGATCGCAATAAATGGTTGGAGACACTAGGCGACAAGGCTCAGAATCGATCACAGTGGAGCAAGTGTATTTACTCTTTAACTTCATCTAGATCTTGAATTCTATTATTATTTTCTGCACACCTTTACTTTACTCTCCCCTCTTGTATTCTGTCATTACGTTACCTCTGTCAACCTGGACAGCAACTCGAGAAAACATGGTTAACTAGTTCATTGACAAATATTCACCCTGCGCCGTATTCTCGAACATAGACATATGTACCAAAATCCAACTATAGTTCCATTTTCTTGACTTCAAAGCATCTTTCGACTCTGTAGGACAGTGAAGTCTTGTGGCAGTGTTTGTCATATAAAGGCGTACCTCAAAAGTACATAAACTTTCTAAACGCGTTCTACTTGATCATCACCGGTTCGAGGTCAGAGCATATGACGAGTTGTCACGAGAAATTTCTTCTTCAAGTGGGTTCGTCAGGGTTGCACCTTACCCTCTTGTTTATTTAATTCTGTCATAGATGCGCTGTTAGGAATCTCACCCACTTCTTTTAACTCCTCAGGGATTAATATCCTTCTAGGAGATACTCTCGTCGACTTAGAATACGCAGATGATATAGTCCTATTTGGTGAAGACGCGAACAATATTCAGAGTCACCTGAACACCATGAGTAACAATGCAAGCATATTTAGGATGCTCTTCTCCCCTTCTAAATGCAAAATGTTACTTCAGGACTGGCTTGCTTCTCCTCCTAAACTAGTTGTAGGGAGTGAAGTAATTGAATGCGTTGACCGCTTCACTTATCTCAGAAGTATCATCACCCCTGGTGAGTCGATGTTTAACGAAATCTTAGCACGAATTCAGAAAGCCCGATTGGCATTCGCCAGTTTACGCCACTTATGGCGCAGGCGGGATATCCGTATCTCAACGAAAGGTCGGGTGTACTGCGTAGCAGTCCGCGCCGCTTTGACATATGGCTGCTAAACGGGGGCCATGAAAACCCAAGATATGCGTCGACTTCAGGTATTTGACCGTAGAAATCTTCGTAGCATCGCTCGTATATCATGGAACAGCCATATATTTAATATGGAGGCTAGACAAATGGTTCTTGGGAAATATGGTAAATCACTCGAAGAGGTCATTAACCTTCAACGAGTGAGATGGTTGGAACATGTATTGTGCACGCCTCACTACCGCCTACCTCGTCGCGATGTTGGCTAGGGCTGAAGTCGGATGGAAGAAGGTTAGGGGCGGCCAAACCAAAACATGGCATAAGTCCATGAAGACCTTGACTACTGGTCTAAGCCATGTAGGTAGATGTAGACTATCTGGTTTGGGTCCGCGTGATGATCGCAATAAATGGTTGGAGACACTAGGCGACAAGGCTCAGAATCGATCACAGTGGAGCAAGTGTATTTACTCTTTAACTTCATCTAGATCTTGAATTCTATTATTATTTTCTGCACACCTTTACTTTACTCTCCCCTCTTGTATTCTGTCATTACGTTACCTCTGTAATCTCGTAATGCTGTGTACGTCCTCGGTTCTACGTTGCTGCTGCTGGTGATGATGAAACCATGTTACAAGATGTCTTTAAACACTAGTTACTATAATCGCACAGATGCTAACCAGGTGCAGTATACACTTATCAAATATGACTCAGACCAATAGCTAATGACTTCGTGGACTAATGTCACATTTATAGAAAGCCAACGAAATTAGTAAAGACTTAAGTTGGTTTTCTGCATAAAGTAGGTCATAATGTAGGAGGGATTTTAAGAAACATTACATAAGGACACTCAATGTGTACCTACTGTCGATATCAGGAGTATATCTTCCGCTTAATTTAGCTTTCATATCATATATTCACCTTATTGATTCGCAACAGATGCTTATCCCATTTAGTCATAAATAAGTATCACTTAGCCCTTGATAAAATACGTGCTCGCTGTCATTGAGCTTTAAATTCAGAGGGGAAAATCGAAGAGTTGTTGCTTTGCATCTAACTAATTCATGGGTATGATGCAGTTTCGTCTGTACTTCCAACAGACATTTCACTCAGTATGAACATTTTCAACTAAGAATCTTCTAACTCACCGTTTTAATCAATGAAATTTTTAGTACCATCTATCGAATTGTGATAGGTATCTGTTAACTAATTCACCCTATTTGAATACAGAATAGTATTTATTACTATTTCAGTTGAAAGCTTACAAATTATCAACAGTAAAGTTTCCCATATGATATGCTTATATTTTGCCGAGAAAACGATTGTATACAGTAAGAACGACCATGAAAATACAGAATACTGTACACTAGATAGATTTGTAGATTTACCTGCTTTCAATGTAAGTTGAGTTCATGTATGTTTGGTTACGTAAATAGGCGAGTTTACTGGTTAATTGGTACTGAATGGCATGCTGAAGAACACGCTACCTAATATGTTCTTAAATAAACTTAACCGATCCATTCAATCAGATAGCCATTAGTAGTGCTAGAGCTGATATAAGTATGCATCATGCCACTGAAGTCCCATAGTCGTATCTTGTAACTGACATGTCAGTCGCATTTCAGAAGTCTGCATTGTTCAACATGATACATTTTAGCAGATGCAGACCTTATAGGGTAAGTAGTAGTTAGGTGTATTCTACATCTAACACAGTTATTCAGATCAATAGAGTTTTACAACTTTATAAACTTATTTATCATTTAAATTAAAGACCTTACATCTAACCTTAAGAATACTCACTCAGTTGTTACTATGTACGCGAGAAACACTTTGAAGATGGTTATGACCAACGACAGGTGACCAAAGCATCCCACCTACCTTACACAACCATATTTTACAACTATAGAAGGCTATATAATAGTTACCTTCTGTATGATATTAATGGACGACTGTCTAATAGTTTCGGTCAATCGTTTGTCAGTTCTGCAGATATTACAAACAACACTTATGTTTAAGATTTATTTGTACTAAGTAATTACAAATGATATCAGTATGTACTCACAAACTAATATACAAAGCTTACAATCGTTGTGATAGTGAATACGAAAAAAATTAAAATGCATACACTTCACTTGTTGACATGTTTTATCTCTCGTCTATCCTCTGAAAAAAACGAAAGACGAGCGCATATTGATATTTTTACATTTCAATAATGATAGATGAAAATTTATCATTGTATCAGCCAAATTAGTAAAAATCTTTTATGGGTGAAGATGTGTGATAGACGTTGAATAGTAAAAACATTTATAAAATATATTCCTGAATAATTATCATTAGAATGCATACTTAACAGAAATGTGTTGTAATACCATAAATTCGGAGTACAATACTCTGTACTACAGTAAAGTCTATAGTAGTGAATAAAGTAATTCCTTTTATTATCATTTTTCTTTAGTACGGTATACGAAATCTGGAATACTTCACGCTACTATTAAACTTATAAATGTTGAATAACCAAAAGGATTTTTGCAGTTATATTCTATTAATTGTGAATTGAATGTTTGAATCATATCTCGTCTACTCATATACCTGAGATATTCATCATTCTAATAGATTACAAATGTTAGTTATATATAAAAACAACAAAATAAACGTATACAATAATGTATATTCCTATAAACTAATAATTAGTTGTTATTTTATGTAAAAATCATCATCATTCTTGATAAAGAAACTATTTATCATTAGATTACTGGCCTATTAACCTTAATAAGTTTTAATTTAATACATACTATAAATTATTATATTATTGGTTACTAACGTCATCTATAAATGAACATAAAATCAGTCAATGAAACTATAATTAGATTGAAATAAGTGATTTATTATTCATTAATGACAATCAGTTTAATAATAGTTATACATATTTCATGAGCTTACTGTCAATTTAACTAGTTCATTATGTATATAGTAATAGATGCTTTTTTTTTTACAGGTAGATCAGTTTTCAAACAATGTGTAATAACTAAGTAGTAATCCGTTTTTTTAAAAGATAAATATAGTTTAATATTTATTTGATAGACAGTATAGTTTGCAAAATAACTGCATTGTTTTACTTCACACTGGTTGCATGTAGTCAACAGAAAAACTTGGAGGTAAGTTTTGTGCTAATCAAAATCATTAGGTTAGTGTCTATGATGATTGGATACAACTAATACTCATCGAATTAAGATAAACTTGTATATTCCCGTTGATTTGTTATAGACTGAACCTGGTCAGTCATTGTTGCTATATGTGCATCCTAAGCGGATTGCCTCGATAAAGCGAATTTTTCACAAGTATTATATACTCATCGTGAAGGGATGTTAAAACCTGCATCACATGATCACTGAGCTAATTGGGTCACGACTCACTCCACATATGATTTAGATATTTAAGTTGATTGATCGCTGTATAATAATGACCAATTTCATATCATTCTATTCTTTTTAGTTTTAATCTAATTTTATTGATTAAGCCATAATATGATCACTGGTCTAGGTGACTTCGCATGCATAATGCTTTAACATATAATGACTAGAAGTACACATGCTATGCAACACACCAATGTAGGATACTCCCAGTCTTAAGGAAGATTATGAAGACTACGTAATTAATGACGTTACCGCTGTCATGTCATTTGGCAAGTGATTAAATTGCAACTTGCTCGTTGAATTAAATCAGGATTATGAACTAGACAAACATGAAGTCAGTCACGCCTAAGTAATTACTCAATGTACTCGAATGTTAATTTACAGAAATACATTGGTATTTGGTATTTGCATGTTGCACAATCTGACAAGGATGCTTACTCTCGCTTTTCCTCTTTCTGCTGGTGGTGGACTGGATCATGAAGACTGAAACATCTTTAGACACTCTCGGAATGCAGTGGACAACATGGATACAACTCGGACTTTGCAAATGGCCTAACTCTTCTATCCCACACACAGCAGCAGCTTTGGTAGCAGTAGGCCTCAACATACACAAAGGGAAAAGCAAGACCCTTTGATACAATAATCGAACATTAACCCAATTACACATGACGGAGAAATTCTGTAAGATGCAGAAACCTTCACATACTCTGGCAGCATCATCAATAAACAAGGGTCTGATGTAGATGTGAAGGCGCGGATTGGTATGGCAAGGGCAGCATTTCTATAACTGAAAAACATCTGAAACTCAAACCAAATGTCAATCAATATTAAAGTCAACATTTTCAATACAAATATGAAGACAGTTTTGTTGTATGGAGCAGAAACTTGCTTGGAGAACTACGAAAAGCATCATCTAAAAGATACAAGTATTTATAAACAACTGTCTGCGTAAGATATTTCGGATCCGTTGGCCAAATACTATCAACAACAACCTGTTGTGGTAAAAGACAAATCAACTTCCATCCGAGGAAGGAATTAGGAAAAAATGCTGGAGGTGGATAGGACACAACTTGAGGAAACCATCAAACTGTGCTACACGACATGAACTAACTTGGAATCCTGAAGGCCAAAAGAAAAAGAGGAAGACCCAAGAACACATTGCCTCGGTACTTGGAGATAGACATGAAAAGAATGAAGAGCACTTGGGAAGAGCTGGAAAGCAAAGCCCAGAACAGAATTGGTTGGAGGATGCTGGTGAGCAGCCTATACTCCATATTTGGTAAAAGGCATTGATTGACCTTGAATGGTTGACAAACTGAAATGATACGATTGCAGCAAAAATAGCTTTATCAAAGATTGATATCAGCTCATAAACAATTAAAAATCAAAAAGAGAACATAACGATTATTTCATCTTAACTTCTTAGAAGTAGTCACCAACACGTCCATAGTTAAATCAATCCAAATAATTAAGTTATTGCTATAAGCAAATTTTTAATGCATTGTGAACAATTTTATATATGTATTAAGTATCAATACCAATGAACAATCGATAAAGCAAAGCAACCAAAAATTTAACATAATCAACATATGACCTTAGGGTTAACCATATGTTCAGATTACAAAATATAATCATCAGGAACAACAACGACTACTACTACTGTTACTATCGTTACTACTTATAGTAGTATTAATAATAATACATATTCTGTTCAATATAATATTTATTATGGCATAATTTGGTCAAACTTATCACACTGTGACTAGATGTTTCTAACTATTGACAAATTGCCCAACATGATATTCATATCACTCCTTTGTAGTATAAATCAGAATAGACAACATCTCAACTGTACTTATATGATGGAAATCAGTGTTTTTATTCGTATGTAGCAGAGTAGACAGTTTTGTGAATTTCTGGAAGCATATTAACCATCTTTTTGTATCATATGTAGTTCCAAAATACTTGATGTCAATATTTGTTTAAAAAATATTGAATTTACTAGTAATTAAAGTGAATAACCGATTCAATTGCTTACTGTTTATCTAAACCAGGTTGATAGATACAGACTATGGGGTTGAGGTCCATATGTTCTATATGAAATAAGAAATTGGGAAAGTTAAACAACATGGCTCATAATCGGTCACAGTAACTCAGATGTATTCATACTTTATCTTTCTCTAAGTATTAAGTCCCGGTATTTTTACATCTCATCAAATCATAATACCAATTCTTAGCCTATCCAACGATCGTTAATACTAAGATTATTTCAACTTTGTTGATATTCATCTTGTCAGCTTCATGCCACTTCACCTATATGATACAGAAGCTTAGAATAACTCGTCATTCTGACAACACCTAAGTTGGTCACAACTGACCAACTTAAAGAGTAGATTGTGTTTATTGTTATATGGTCAGTTGCCTCAATCGACATGAAATGTAACCAGATGACAATTATAAGTGATCAGCGCAAAACCAATGCAAATTCTTCAAAAAATAACAGTCCATGTATGAAAACCAACTTACAAAACGTATTTATAGTATGCACCATGAACTGACTGATTGGAAATAGACATCCAACGGAAACCAAGAATGATTTTCTCGATCTGGGACTCCTCAGTAGTGCGCATCCACTAACTAATTAAATACTAAACTTAGGACCTTCAGGCCTCAAAGCGAGGCCGTAGACCATTGGGTTAGGATGAGAGGTTTTGATTCATTGTGGAAGTGAAGCGATTAGACATCAATGGAATTGAATAGTATTGCGCTATATTGCAAATTTTATAAAATTGAGATTGTGGATCAATAGATTACGACACTGTGATCTGAATTTCGTGGGCGTTTTTCGGGTTGGAAAGATTTTGGTTTCTATCCCTGTTTGGGTCGTAGATACACACTACTAAGGAGTTCGATACTAAGAATAAACGTTTGTTCAATGCTTCCCAACTGCAAATGGTCCCTCAGCTATAATCACTCGGTGATGTAAATTAGGTAGAAAAGCACTCACATAATGATGAGATCCAAGCTGAGAATTCCCCTTCCCACACACTCACAACGTTTTCAGTGTTCCATTGTATCTTATTAGGCACATTCGATCATTTTTCCGTATGTTATTAAATGAAGGTTGTATATCACAATGTAAATGAAAACAAAGATTTAATTTCGGTTGTCTACAATAGTGTAAACGACTTCTGTAAATATGTCCATGAAGAGCAACTTGATTCACTGGATGCAAATCACACATAGTAATAATATTAAAGCTTAAAATAAAATCTTGAATTAATATCTCAATCTAACATGTAGTATTCATTTACCAAATAAGTAGAAAACCGTTTAAAAGTGTTGAATACAACACATCTATTAAACAGAGAATATGATATGCATAACACAAGTCACTACGTTATTTCTTTAAATTGCTTAACACTATGGAAAATATAATTTTCACCAGTTACGTCATACACTGTATAACCCGATAATTGAATAGTTCCAATGGATTTTATAAATGATAGTTTTAAAACCAAACGAAAAAGAACAATCAGAACTTAACTATAGTGGAACATTTCATAAAATAACCTTATTACTAATTACGTCATCATATGACAACATGAATAATAAAAACAAATGTTTCATTAAATATATTGGAAACATTCATTAATTTGTTCTTTTCTGACTAATTTATCCAGAATAATTTTAATTGGTTTATATAAAAATAAGATAATTGAAAGAAACATCCCACATAAGTTGATTAAATCAACAACAAAACTTGTACTAAATTAGATTTTAATTTGAATAACCTTAAAACGTAGGCTGTGTTTGAATTATATTCATCTGAATGAATCAGGATATATATATATATATATATATTTTTGGTAATTGCTTAAGTACAGTCATCATTTAGCAGTTAACATGTCTAATCAGTTCATTTTCATCTATTCATATAATGTCCAAATAATTACTCATCTAATAACCTTGAACAAAAAATGTTCATAATTCAATGTGTAGTTTTATTGCTTTTGATTATAAGGTCATATTACTAAAATAAACTAAAATATATTAAAATTCAATTAAACATATCATAGATTGATGCTGGCAGGGTACTAGTGAAAACCAGAGGATACGTGTGAACTCTAGTGAGAAGTTGTGAATGGTGAAGTTCAGTCATGTAAGGAGTGAGACATTTATAACCAATAACAATGGATGATCGTTATGCCATGTCA
This sequence comes from Schistosoma mekongi, assembly GCA_034768735.1. Classification (NCBI taxonomy): domain Eukaryota; kingdom Metazoa; phylum Platyhelminthes; class Trematoda; order Strigeidida; family Schistosomatidae; genus Schistosoma; species Schistosoma mekongi. The sequence goes on from CM068306.1 coordinate 53,014,595, forward strand.
GAAATTGATGGAAGTGGAAAATCTATCGTTGGAAGCCGGCCTAGTGGTACAAAGGGTTAGGTGTTCGTCAACCTGGGGTGAACTCTGGGGTACGCATTGATAAGGAGTCCCATACTGAGATGGGATTGCTATTCAGTTCTCCCTAGTTTTCAATGGTACCCTGACAACATCAGTTTGTGATGTATTCAGTCAACTAAATATAACAATCTCCATAAACCTCAATTTAAACAAAATTTAACTGTTTGCTTCATGAGGCATCAACAAACTCTACTTCATTAGCAATTAAAACTTTGGAAATTAAAGTCAAAGCTAAGTTTCTCAGGAATTTCCCCTAATAAATCTACTATTATTAACAGAACCCTCTTATGTAATTTTTTATTTCAATTATTAAAGTAAATCTAGGAAATTTCTTACATTTAATTTGTATCATTGGATTATGTTAACATCAACATAGTGATGCAGGTACGTCCAGTTGCCTAGTCCTAAATAAGATGAAATGCATCTTCTCGATTTTACTGTTAACTGTGATATTTTACTAAAATATGTGACAAAATGATAATATCGAGGGAACCAATTCGGAATGCACATATCCTCATAGAGACTGGTGAGCTCCAATCCTTAGCAACATCTTTGGAAAAATAAAATTTCTTACGCAATTAATGTATCTTGTTTGAACTAGTTGATAGCTAATGAAATATAGTTTAGTTACTTGATTTGTGAAAAGTAGTTTCAACTTGCTATCAACTGTAGAAGTGTTGGGATCAGTGGATTAATAGATCATTATTCATTTCCTAGTTTCCGAATTTTCTAATGAGTGCTTATAGCACCCCATACGGAAACTAAACTCTAGTGTTTTAGAGAAGCGCAGTTATGATCTGTCGGATTCAGTAATAATGACGCTCATCGTGAAGCATGCCTCCATTAGGCTAATTGAGAATATAGAACTAAGCATACTTAAAAACAGATAAGAAGACTACACTCTTGACTATATAAATAATTCGCCTACTCACAACTTCACGTCGGCGCTTGCACTTTTCATCTACCATGTGGTTTTAAGACAATGTATAGTCCATCTGGCTTTGCGCAAACATGTAAGCTATCTAAGTTCATCCGGAATATCAGTTACCTCTAGATAACTGAGTCTAATTCTATTAGTTTCTGTTTTCATCCTCAACCAAGTTGTGATATAATGTGATTATTATCCAATATCACAAATTAGAAACGTCTCACTCCTCACACAATTGAATTCTATTAGTTATAATATCTTACTAACGCACAATGAATTTATCTCGATGTTGGTTACCAGTGAGAGTAAAATTTTTTTTATTTTTAGCCTTCATAATAAAACTTAATAAAGAAATCTACTGATATTTACTAACTACTGTTGACCAACTAATCTCTAGATAAAAATCATTATTATACAGTATACCGTCCACGTTCATGTTTATGACATAAGAATAGTTCATATCTAAATCTATAATGAAGAGTAATATATGGTATATACAAAGTTAACAATTCATTCACTAAGCATCCGTTACACTATTTGTACACATGAGATTTCAAATGTTGACATAATAATAGGAAGAAATTGTTATAAAACTATTTAATCACATATGTAATTAACATTTTACATTCATATTATTCAACTGTTCATCTATAACACATGATTTAAAATTAATATTAGAAGAATTAATTGTAAGCTTCTCACTCCATTTCAAAGTTGATAAAGGCGTAACAAATGATGGTAAATTTTTTACAATTTCGTTAACTATTGAATAATATTTAGAATTATACACATTAAATAAACGAAAACAAGTTAACTAATTCAACGGAAAACAAACTACGATCAAGTAGTGATTAGAGTTATCCACAATGTCATCAGTATTTAATAAATATGTTGAGTGCAACACTTACGATGATCTTTCACATCATTTAGTGGATAGGTATAACATCCTCAAGAGTAATTTTCAGCTCAGATTTCATTTCAAGCAAATGAAGATATTAGAGATTATCTGCTATGAATATACCTGTGTAGCACAGTCCGATATGTAGATGAAAAGCACTAATATAGTAAACATCAGGACCTCAAGTAAAATGATTTATGAAAACCACACTGTTATATTCACTACTGTAATAAAAAAAGAATAAATGAGCGTAATATAGGCGTTTTAAAATATATTCCTGTGATTGAACATTGGATGTTTTTCCGAAACTGGATAAACTAAAGGTGATAGGAGTTACATAAACTACTTTTGATGTTCCGAATACACTAATCTTCATGTTACAACAAAATACCACTGTATATATACCTGTTTAGTTTAAATGATATTTTCTTTTCGTTGTGCCGATTATTATTATCAGTGGTAGAATTATACAAATTGGTATTTTCTACTAACACTGATATTGACTATAGAATGAATCAGGATCACAATTATAAGCAATTTTTATTTCTATAAACTTCTTTCTACTGATTATATCTAGACTATCTACTATTCACTTTATATTTATTTACCAAATACTCAAAGTACTACCTTCCTAGTTGATTACCACCAATTTGCAAGTTTGAAAAGAATGATAGAGATATGGTTAGAAGACTGAAATTTTACTTTAAGATAAGTTTCGAAACGACAGCCAAATGTTATTTATACTGTTTTAATAGACTTAAAATGTTCCCAAAACTGCTCCAAGAATTACCACACTTAAAAAAGACTTTATTTCCAGTCAGTCATACTAGAAAAGGGCATAAATTCGTTGATTTCAGGAATTTACAAGACTTCATAGAAATGTACGATTTTGTTATTCTGCACTCTTGTCGAAGTGAAGCTTCGGTGAACTGTTTTGACAAGCTGTAAAGCATTACATAAATGATTCTTTAGTTTACATTATTTTATTTCTGTTAAATTGCCAACTTACGTATCTTTGTCTACTCCAGTTACTCCATCAAGTTTTCAAAATACTATGCTAATTAGATATAAACTATGCTCAGTAAACATTAGAATTATTTTCATAATGACCCTGTCATAACAAACTATCAGAAAGTCGGATGAGGAATTGTTAATGGGTAGATATTATCTTTCGATATTAAAAAAAATATTGAAGTGCTTCACATAAATGACAGACAGATAGTTACAACGTAGAACTTGGTACATGCGTACGTCAGTTCAAGTTGCCACGCATCAATTAGCAGATAGAGATTAAATTGTCGGATCAAATCCCAGAGTAGGAGAGGTAGTAGCAGAGTTAGTATTCATGGAAGGGAATAGAGACCGAGGACATTTAAGAAAATATGATTCAGTAAAGGGAAAATTATGATAAGTTCAGAAGCTTAGCTTCATATAAATATAGATATGTTTCTAGATTTTTTATACGACACTACTTGTGGTTAATTAAATAATCTCTAAACATGTTAAGTGGTTAAGACCTGAGGAATTCTGTAACAGCCGAGTGCTAGTTAGCGTTCATCAGCAAGACGCATCTTTTATTTTGAAGGAATTGTTGTTTTCTATAGGATTACAGTACACTTTACCTATCCAATACCGGAACTAATGGATGTAACTAAACGTGGAATTTAACCAGCCCCAAAGACAACTAATGTCACTACTCAGTGATTAGTCAATGCAAAGCTTCAATTCGAAACCGAGTTACTATAATAAACACCTGAAAAACTTTGTTGCCTATTAACATGTTACTTAAAACTGAACGTCCAAAAATTCTTCTAGGTAGTTATGATTTTTAAATCTAATCAGTCTGCCTGTGCGTGGAATTCTTCAATTTGGTTTTTAGTTATATTGAAATTAAATTATTGCATAAATACGACTAAGACTGTCGTTTTAATGTAGTACCATCTTCATAATACTGTTAAAATTTAACCAAGGTCGACTTATTCCTTTTCATGTATTTTTTTCACACTACTAACTATTAAGCAGTAGTTTATATGGCTAAGCACAGTTACCTACGAAGCCATTAATGTAGATAAATACTTCCGTACGACTTAAACTATCCATGACGTTTGATTTACCTGACTATCATTATTAGTATTACATCCATGTGTTTCAAGTTGCTCATTCGATCGTATATTGAGTTAATTGCTGAAAACCCGATATGTAATCGTATGTAAGCTACTTTTCAAAACAAATAAGTTTCTTTTCTTGAGTACAACCAGTCAACAGTTGTGGAATCCATGTTTCCTAAATGACAAATGTCCATGTATCTGAAGTGTCAACACATTTAGTCTACCGCATGAATGATCACTGAGATAGGTATCTAAACATAATACTCCAGATTTACAAACAGAAATACTATTCAACTATATGTCCAGTTAGATAAACCTTCAGATCAGTTCATGTTAGAGCTCGTTTCTTTATTTAATATCACAGACTTCATATTATCCTATCTGCTTGTTCTAACTCTCAGTATTTGTAATAAGAATATATGGAAGTACCTGAATTCTATGTATTCTGACACGCAGCGGTACATCAAAAGATAAGTTATCAGATGATGAAACTACCTAATATTAATAGCGTGCTTCATCGCAGTAACCTTGTATTGTTAGTGTGATGTATATGTGCTATTAAGTGATGGTTTCTAGACAGATTGAAGAGGACTTCATCCTAAAAGAATTGTTATGAGATGTACAATGAATCTCAGAGCACATGGGTTACCTTTTGCTTTGTCAAGATTTATCAGAGTTGAAGATAACATATATAAAGACCATGTGAAGCACAAAAGTGCCTAGTTGGTGTTACATAGAAATTGTAGACTGAAAATTATATTATTTAAAAAGAATAACATTCACTTAGACAAATACAACTAGCCGTTAACCTATTTATGAAGCCTATAAGTATCCAAAAACAAAATATTTTCTATCTTGTATCAAATCGGAATGCTATTTGGAGAGATTCTATGAGCACGTATGAAAAATGTAACGAGAGTTTAATACCATATGCTGACGTGAAGAACTGAAAGCAAAAATGGATAAACCCCAAGTCACATATTTGGAACTCAATCTTAACACTGAAAACGGTAAAATTACTTTTCACTTGATTATCACCCGTCGCAAAGGTGTGACAACTTAAGAGTGACATAATTTTGGGTTCATTTTCTCTTAAAACAACTTTGTAAACCCCACCACTTTGTTACATTAATGAAGGATATCATAAAACGGGAATGCATTGTTGAGTGCAGCTCCCAAAATCTGATCAACCTGGATCAGAAATGTATTGCCTTAAAATACTGCCAATTGACTAGTTTTCCCCCATTTGTTGACTCATTTCAGTTTTGGCTGCCACTATTTTCCAAAAGATACTTCTAATCCACCATCCCGTTCCTTGCTCTATAGTAAACAACTTTCCAATTATGAAAATAACTGACCTTGTTACTAGGATGGAGAGTAGATTCTAATTGCCAATCTCCGTAAAATAAAAAAACCCTCAAGATTACGATTAAATATTCAATTTACTGTAGGTAACTACGTATTAGTATAGAAGGGAAGTTTGTCGGAACAGCTGTAAACTGATCACACTATATTCAAGATGAGAGGTAATCAGATGCACTCAAGAGACTGGATCCAGGTTGGATTCTCTAAAGTTAAAGTGGGCAATTAGAAGCAACAAATTTAAAATTGAGACAGTAACTCATTAGTTACATTGGCTGAGGATCGCTCTATAACACAAGTTGTCTACGTTTTTGAAGTAGCATATTCTAAAAACATGACATAAAGATTCCACTCTTGTCGTAATAGGTACACATTTGACCTCGTGAGAAGCCATGACTGTGATTTTTTAAGAAGTTCCAAAGCACCTATCTAGTGCTTTCTAGTTTAATGGTTGACTTCACTTTGGAAACACAGTCTAAACCTTAGGCCACTAATCGCGAGTTCCGATTACCATGTCGTATCAGATTGTCGTTGATTCCCTTCATTCTTAAATGCAAGTGTACCCTACGTGATCGCCGACTTGTAAGTACACTCTTACTCTCATGATGTTCCGTACTTCCCCCAACATACTATGCAGATTCAGGCTAAATTTGAACCACTATATATCTTTGGCAAGTTGACTTATGCCCTAGCTCCACAAATATAAATATGCCTGACATCGAAACCAACCTTAAGACTAGAATAAATATAAGAAGCAATCTCTTATGACATTATGTAATGAACATCCAGAAGAAAATCAATGACGGGAGATCGCCAATCGAATTTCTTATCGGTAGCATCTTTAAGAAAATCTGACTGCAGACAGGGATTTCTTTAGAGTACATGAGATATTGTATGTAGCGGAAAAATGAATACAGTTACCCATCATCATCAAAATGTATTGGTTTCAGTATTGAGGTAACCACTCAAAGATAATTAAATATCGCAAAACGACATCGACTTTAGCACTGTAGGTCTAGGAAATCTATGGTTACTGCCACACTAAGTCTTTGTTATTTTTTAATTTCTCGTTGTTTTCTGGTCTCATCCAAGTAAAACTTCGTCCATTTTAAATCGACATACATATAAATGCCTACTTATTTATATTTGTCCCATATCCGATGTTAACTTCAGACAAGTTGCACTTTACCAGTGTAATTACCGATTTCTTTTTTATATGGAATCATGAAAGTAGAGCTTACTAATCAGACATTTGTACATGAAAAGCAAATAACTCATCATTTTAGTGATAGTAAAAGTATGAAGCAAGGTAGTCAATGATGAACAAAAATTGGGGAAATTCATATTCAAGTGACTAATAATAATGGGAATATAGTTGTAGATTTTTACTTGCCTTTAGGAAGTTTTTATCAAGCTGGCTGCTACTATCTTATCTTAGAAACAAATCACTACATACTTTGAAGTGACAAACCAAAAACTAACAAAAATGATTTAACTATTACATACAGAAGCTAGAAGATATGGCTTTTGTTAGCAAACACTAGAAGGAAGCAAAACAATAAAGAAATGGAGATTCAACTCTAACCGCAATCCTCACAAAATTTAAAGACTAATTGCTTCCATACATATTTATGATAGAACATTCAAAATGTATTGCGCTGATATATCACATAATCCTTACAAAATTTCTCTTCTTATTGTATTATCTAAAGGAACGATCAGCATTATAAGAAATTTTGATTATAAGTAAGCAACAACATTTAATCTATTTAAGTTGGATTGCGACTGACAAGCGGAATCCAGGACGCGCGTTTCGTTCTATTTGGGACTAATCGGCTGGATGTACCTGCATCCCAATGTTGATGTTCACACTGGATGCAGGTATATCCAGCCGATGAATCCCAGATAGGACGAAACGCGTGTCCTGGACTCCGCTTGCCAGTCACAATCCAACTTAAATATATAACTTGTGTAATAACGCTATATCGAGGCAATCCGCTCAGGATGCACAAATAGTAACAGAGACTGACCAGTTTCAGTCCATTACAAATCAACGGGAAAATACAAACTTATCCTAATTATAAACATTTAATCTGTTACACTTAGAATGTTAATATGGGGAGTAGGAATCCTTTTAGTCTACGCTAGAGGTCTTACATATATTTCTTACATAGACGTCACATGGGATCTTTCTTCGCGGTAAATTCAAATAGTATGCCCTGAGAGTTCCTACGGATAGATGATTTGAGCATTCGAATTCCAACGATTAAAAATTTAAACCCATTTTCAATAGGGTTCAGAGATGTAGGCAGTACAGCTAACCATATTATTTGACAGAGTAGACCTCACTTGTGAAGAAAATATGCTTACAAGACACTAATTCTACAAATAAAAGGTATATGATAATTTAGAAAATTAATAAACATGATAGTCAAGGACGAAGGTCTAATGAAATATTTATTTATACAATGGTGAATTGTTAACTATTAAGGACTCAAAACCAGTGAAAGAAATTTATTTATTCCTCTCGTTCTTTCTTAATGCCTAAATGAGAATGTTTTCATTATTGAGATAAAGACTATTTTAAGCATATGATATGAAAATATCACAACGAAAACCGATTTAAAAAGGCAGTTTTAACGTTAAGTTTATTTGTATTTCAAGAGAATCGATAGACTGGGACCTCGTCACCTTTTGTCAGGATTCTTTCCACACCATCTTTTAAAATAATAGCCAGACGTATACAGCCACCGCTGGAACCATCTCTGTTAATAGCAAGAGCCACACCTAGATTAGATAAAACACAGGTTTTAAAAGGTGGTTCTATAAGTGCATGTGTCTGTTAAGCTAGAATAGTGTAAACAAGAAGCAAATATAAATATTGGAGAATATTGTAAAGGGGGGTCACTCGACACATATGGCTAAAAAAAGGCTTCAGCACAATTAATTTTACACGACCAGTCGCTACGAAATGGTAAACTGTTACAAATACGCGTATGTAGGACACAAACTGACCCTTTAAAACAAAATTGACACACTCCTCCCTTGTCATCCCTTTGCGAAAATCGTGATCCACGTACCCGTAAGTATAAGTGCTGCCAGAACCTCCAATGACGATTGGTTGTCTAATAAGCATACCACCGAGAGGAATAGAATATATCTGTCTTGAGTAAAAACGTAATAATTGTAATACCTGTCCACCTGATTGTTCATCCCATCCAGCAACTATAATGCCTGCAACCAGGTCATCTCTGTAGTTGTAGCAGAAATGCTGGCAACAAATAGCTGCTTCCAATACAGTAGGCTCTCTATTCATTTCTAAGCGGTGAAAATCTAGCTGATAGCGAACCATATCCGCAACTGTCTGCGTGTCAGCAGCCGATCCTGACCGACAACAGTATATTGATTTTGTTAGTTGTGTGAGCTTGTCTGTTACGCGGTTAACAACATACGTTCTGCAAAATAAATAAGGATTATTGAACATACCCTGATGACGTCCTGGAATCAGCGCCGATAACGACGCCACCATCATATTCACATGCAAACAGTGTAGTCTAAGAGATTTTGTTATTACTATATACTCTAAACGCACCCCGGTACTGATACCTTTAACATTTTCCGAAGCACTACTAAGTACACTAAGCATCTTGAGTTGTTACAATGTGTTTACACCTTCCGCGTACAAAAGTCCAATATTCTAAGTGGCTGAAAATAAACACTTTGGTGATATACTATGATTGTAAATCATTATCTTCTTATTCGTAAGTTTAACAAATAAAAGAAAGATACTGTGAGGCTTTCGCGTATTGTAACCACTAAAAATGACTATACTTATAAGAAATGAATGTTATGTCAGCGTTAGCTGAAATGTCAACAACGTTAACTGCTAACCACAAAAAGAAGACAGACATTATTACATGCTTAAAAAATTTATTGTAAAATTGGTCAGATATTTTATGACGAACAAGAAATAATTTCTTTCTAGTATCTTAAATTACAAAAATACTCATCTCTACATCCACTGAAGGATGTGGTTCCTAGTTCTCTCCAACATAACACACAATGTTGCTTTGTTTTGGGTGGTATGAAATGGATATGTGGAGTGGCGATGGTAAGATTGTGGTCAAAATGTGTGTGCATGAAAGTCAGTTTTTACAATAAAATCAACATGGTGAAGAAACGTGATGGCGACTAACGAAAATTGTTTTCAGCGAACTTCCCTACATTCACGCAAAAAGCGTTAAGTCGATGGCTTTGGTAGTGCTTAGCAACCTTTTATTCTGCAAAAGGTATTAAGTACCCAAATATAATTCCAAAGAGTTCAAACTCCTACATGCAATAATGGAATGTTAGCTGAACTAAGATTATCTCCTTAATATTTTGTAGACACACAGGTATTTGGTCAATCCATTTTGAAGGTTTTTAGACCTTTTTATTTCAGGTTGCTTTCTTTAGATAACACTTTAGCTATTAACGAGGATTGTTCGCCCTGTTGATGATGTGGGAAGTGGCCCAGTGTTGTGACGCGTGGTTTAGGTCTTTTATCGACCTCAAAGATCTCCGTCGTCAATTGCTATCTTGTCTAGGTTGACCGCACGATTCCACTCCTAAGCTATGATTCGACACCCAGGCTGAAACTACTCGTCAACAGGAACACGACAGAGAAGACAGGAAATACTGTAAAAAACACTTTACTGCAAGAGTTCAATTATGTACAGAAAATTAGTATATATATATTATCATAAATGCCCTTCAGGCTTCTAAAGAATTCTGTAACCTTTTAAACACAGTAGTGCTAAGACAATTGACCAATCACAGGCATAGCACATGACTTCCCTCAGTCTAGAAGTTTCGGATAAAAATAACCACCCGCGTTCTGATTGGACACAATATTTCTTATTGATTTCCATGTTATATCGAGCTTGTTTCGAGGAGTTTTCTGAGCTTACCCAACACTCAGTACGAATGCAACCCTAAAAGTTTTGAGTGTATATATACATCAGCTTGACAATATTCATAATCCAGAATCATTGCCAAAATCTAAACATTAATTTAACACTAAAGAAGTTAATCTGAGCAGAGACTCGTACGAGCCAACCGATATAATCGCTTTCAAAAGAAGGCTTAGAACTAGACAGTAGTACTTGTTCCGAGAGGTCTGATAAACGTGAAAATATAGAATAAACACCGTTTGCTAGTGTCATTGAACTTTAAAGAGAAATCCGTTTTAAGAATAGGAGGACATGACTGGACGATCTGATTCGATTTAAGAATCAGTTATATTTCAACTCGACAAAGTTATCCATCTGTAGTATAAGCTAGGTCACTTATACGTTTGTAAATAATCACTTTTTAAGCGAGTTAATGGTAGATAATGATTTGGGTGACTTATTCTCTTATCTTAAGTCGACTGCTAACTGCAACAAATGTGCCTTTTGAGCCAACCTTAAGCTCTTAGCATTGTAAAACATTTTGAACAGCTTGATAGTGGGATCTTTAACGTACTTTTCAATAGTTTCATTTGTCTTTAGTTAAAGCATTAAAACAATGTTTAAGCCATCGCTTCGAAAGGGCCGGAATAATTTTTGGCTAATTCATAAAAGGACCACGAATTTTACTTGTGGATTCGAGTTCAAATCATATTAGGAAGGCCTATCATCATTAGATTTGTTTACCTTTAGAACCCAGGTAACTTAGAAACGGCCTGAAAATGACGAAGGAAATCTTGAAGTTTCCTGGGTAACCATCAGCGTACCTATTTGAAATAAATTCAAATACCCAGCCTATAAGGAATACTCAATAACTAGAAATCAAATACAGTAGGTTAGCTTGTAATTCTATTTCTTCGCCCTAAGGAAAATTAAGTCCTGAACTTTACCAGTGGACAAGTTAATTCATGGAAATTCTACTGAGACTTCTGAGAAGGACTTTAATTTTTTTTAATGAAATCAGACCGAGTTCCCTCAATAATCTAATGATATCTCTTTTATCTACTCACGTTTTGTCACTCTATATCCGTACCTGGTGGAATTAGTAATCCACTGAAACTAAACATGCGATCCGCGTAATGAGATATTTTCTATTCTGTTTACAATTATCTGTACCACACTTGAAGCTAACTCAAAAACAAGCTGGAAACTATGGTAAACGAATAGGTGCATGTCACAAAGGCATACACCACGTTGTATAAAGTTCGTCGGTAGCTGGATATACTGACGCCATATTTGTTCCTATTAATAACAAAGGCGTACAAATAATCGTAGCATTATCGCCCCTTCTAGTCTAAAGTTGGATGCTGATATCTTGATAATGGTAGAAGTGGGCCACAAGATGTTTAATCAGACTTAGGAAGAGACAATACACTAGCTAGCTACTCCAGTTGGAGCTGTTTGCCTTGGGCTACAGATGGCTAAGACGAGATCTAATTAACTATTTACCGCGTAGAGATCCACGAACTATTGCTCGCTAAAGGGCACAAGCATAGGTGAGAGATAATTTCCTGACATTAAGGGTCTGGAGCGTCTACAAAACAATACCTCATGGAGTAACTGCAGTCCCTTACTTTGGTAAGTTTTAAAAGAAAATGTGATAGATGTGCGTCACTACGGCATAATAAACGCCTGTTAAAATAGAGGATAACAAGTCGATAATAATCCATTTACTTAACGATTTTTCAAGCTCTAATCCTGCATTACCTTACCGATTCCAACCCTTAAGTTCAGCTGCTACTATTCACTCTATATCATTCTTTCAATCCCGACTAATGGACAAGACTACCTACGACTTAATGAAGGAAGTGGGTAGTAATGTAAGCATATGCACAAACCTACGACAGTATAAAAGGTAGATTGATAACAAGACATTTTAAAAAAGATAAATAATAACAATCACGAGGGATAAGAAACAATAAAATAATTAACGAAACAAAAACAAACCTTTGTAAAAATGACACGACAAAGATGGCAGTGTATTGAGCCCATTACAAGAAGATACCAAAAATATGGAACTATAACAAAGGCATTCAAGATGAGGGTGTAAATAAATCAATAGGTTTGAAATAACTTGATTCCTAGATATTGGATATTGGAAAGGCTCATAATATGAATTCTTTCTTCGACCTTGAGTTTGCGGACTTTTTCTGCTGATTGTTTTTCCAGCTAAGTATTATTGCACTTTTGGCCAACAGGAACAATTAAAATGATATCCAAGACAGATAGAGAACGCAGTGTAAGTCTTATTGCAAATCCTGATTTTATGTATTCTCATTTTCTCAACTCTATGTAGACGTCAACTTGTAGTATGATGAGGCTGCAAAGCATATGACAACATATGTTTAATTGACCTTTAGATTTTACGTCGAGCAATCGAATATGCCTTATCAATAACCTCGTTACTGAGGCATTCACAGCTTACAAATTTGTTTCTGAACCTCTGTTCATTTAATGAAGCATCCGAATCCTCCGAATCTTTTTCAGGAAGGTGGAGCTAATTACTACAAATTGCAACCAGCATTGTTATTGATAAATGTTGTCACTTTCATGGCATCATCTGACACTCAATAGTTATCAGAAATATAGGTATATATATACATACTGATGTAATGCTTATGGATCAACTGAACAGCGTGTACGCAAATTGAATGATTTTTTCACAATTACACCATCTAGTTCAGAGAACACAATATTAATATATGTATGTATATCATAACAAGCTTTTGCGTGAGAATTGTTTGTTAAGTTACGTTAATTGAAACATAACAAAATAGCCAATTCATTTTCGATAAAGTATCCACATTTATTACTATTACGTGAAGTGAGCATCGAAGTATATTTATAGCGTGTGATGAGCTAATATGCTTAGTTTTAAACTAATGACTTTCTAGATCTCTGTGCAAGAAGTTGTTCGCAATGAATTAAAACAGACAGTATCCTCTCAGGTAAGTTATAACTAATTAACTTTCTGCATTATCACGTATTGTTCGTAGCCTGTATACAAACGTTTTGGTGGCAATATCTTTTTTCCTGTTTCTCGGACAACAGCTTTAATGAAATGTGAAGGTACTGAAATACTTGTTCTACTAAATAAATAATTATTTTGCAGAAGAACTTATGAACTTGCGTAACACTCCGTCTCAATCAAAGCAGATGTGAAATAGTATGTAATCACAACTCTTAATTTTCTTCAAAACTAATACTGATATGGAAGACTGTTAATTTGGATATGTATTTTTCAAATGCATTTTATTCGTATTCTCCAGTTTTTTTTCTTTTGTAGCAATGGTAAATATTGTTCTGTTGACCGTAATAACTGCTACTTAATTAACGCTATACATAATTAAATTTGCACTGATTAACTAATCTAAACAATTCTCCGAAATCACATACACAAACGTATACGACTCGACGGAAGTGAAGAGGATGGGCTTATAAACCTAGATTTAACTTACATTGTAAATTAGTCAGTCATACAGCGCGTAGTACCTGGCACATATGTGCAGCAACGCATGTTGCTTCATCTCATTAACACAGCAATATGAATACCGTAGTAGTGGCCACTAACTCAACCGTTACAACTACCCTGTTGTGGTCGGACCTGCCTTTCGTGATGAACCAGTCATGCTATACTGGCCGGAACAATCGTCTTGTAAGGTCCTACCATGTTCATTTATTCATAAACAACGTAAAACCGGGCAGATACACCCATAGGGTCAAGTTGCCATACCACATTAGCGTTATGAGATTACAGAAGTAACACGAAAACAGAATACAAGAGGGGGAGAGTAAAATAAAGGTGTATAGAGAAGAATAATAGACTTTAAGATCTAGACGAAGTTAAAGAGTGAATACACTTGCGCCACTGTGACCGATTCTGAGCCATGTCGCCTAGTGTCTCCAACCATTTATTGCGATCATCACGCAGACCCCAACCAGGTAATTTACATCTACCTACATGGCTTAGACCAACAGTCAAGTACTTCATGGACTTATGCCATGTTTTGGTTCGGCCACCCCTAACCTTCTTCCATCCTACTTCAGCCCTAGCCAACATCGCGACGAGGTAGGCGGTAGTGAGGCGTGCACAATACATGTCTCAACCATCTCAGTCGATGAAGGTTAATGACCTCTTCGAGTGATTTACCATATTTCCCAAGAACCATTTGTCTAGCCTCCATATTAAATATATGGCTGTTCCATGATATACGAGCGATGCTACGAAGATTTCTATGGTCAAATACCTGAAGTCGACGCATATCTTGGGTTTTCATGGCCTCCGTTTAGCAGCCATATGTCAAAGCGGCGCGGACTGCTACGCAGTACACCCGACCTTTCGTTGAGAGACGGATATTTCGCCTGTGTCATAAGTGGCGTAAATTGGGGAATGCCAATCGGGCTTTCTGAATCCTCTTGCGTTGTTACTCACGGTGCTCAGAAGACTGCGCATTATTAACGTCCTCACCGAATAGGACTATGTCGTCTGCGTTTTCTAAGTCGACGAGAGGACTTTTCGAAAGGAGATTAACCCCTGAGGAGTTAAAAGAATTGAGAGTGACTTCTAAGAGTGCACCTATGACGAAATTAAATAAAAAGGGGATAAGGGGGCAACCCTGACGAATCCCATTTGGGGGTTGTATTTCTCATGACAATTCGCCATATGCTCTGACTCGACCGGTGGTAACCGAGTAGAGAGCCTTTATAAGGTTTATGTACTTTTGAGGTACGCCATGTCAGGCAGGTCGTTTGAAGAGCGGTAAGAACAAAGGCTGCAAGCCTATAGTTCGCGGGTGAAGCAGTATTTCCGACTGTACAGAGGTGTGATTGCAATAAGTCGTTTCCTCAGCCAGCCAGGACTACAGCTATGCTGCCCTCTCACAAAGAGAGGGTGGGGTTAGTGTAGGTCAACCCTAAAATCCACATTTCACCTTACTCCATAGATTTCCGTCCCCGGCGGTAAGGCCTTAATAAGTATGCAGCTAGCACAGAAAAAGCCTCTTTTGGAAAGGTTAGATGGGACCGACCTCAAGCAGTTGTTCCTTAGTCACGCTTCCATGTCTTTAAGACCGATCCTAACCCAATTTTCGGGTACATCAAGAAGAACCTTTTTACAGTGTAGGAAACCGAGAAGTGACAACCGCTTTTCCACCTCTAACAACATTCAAGGTCACCGTCTTCTTAATCAGATAAGCTCTTCGATTCCTAATGTTTCCTGTACTCTCACTTTCAAACCTAAATCCTTATATTCAGCTTCCTTATATGCCATCAGTACTAACTAATTAACCCATAAAATGCTATCCCAAGTCTACCGCGCTCCAAACCGCACATTGGAGCTTTCAAATTACGAACCTTGTATCAAATTGGGTGGCAGATCTCCCTGGCTAAGACACTAGAATCTAATGCCATAGATGTATGTTGTGTCTCCGAAACACGCCTACAAGATCCTAGCGTAGTCATCCACTTGACCTCACCTAGCCACTGTGGAGAACCTTCACGATATACTCTTCGCCTCTCTGGCAAGTTGAAAGCTATTTCTCGTCGACTATCCGGTGTAAGCAAAGCATTAAATATGAAGGCATAATAAGGACTTCTTGAATGGATTCCTGTCAACAGTCGCCTGTGTCGTTCAATTAAAGGGCCAAAGTAGTCCTACGATAGCCATAGATGAATTCACTTAGTTAATATAGTGTCTAAAATATTGGCTTTGGTAAGTACCAATCAACTACAACTCATTAGCTGCAAATGCAAGGAAACCATGCTGGTTTCAGACCTGAGTGCTGTCACATTCATTATTCATCGGGCCTTATATCACAGACATACTTTTCGGAGTCCGACAATGGTCGCTTTTTATTCGAAAGCAGCATCTGATTGCGGACCGAGAGGTTCTATGCAGTGTCTGTCAGTGAAAGTACAACCCCAGAAGTATACAATTATTATTAGTCGCGTCAGATCGTAGTGAGAACTGTCGTCCGAACTTGCAACCTCAACTGGTATTCATCAAAACTGTCCATTTTTGTTAAATTCCATGGTAGATATAGTGCTGTAAATAACACTGATCGTTTGATTTTTCAGGAGTCGTTCTCCTATCAGGAGACCCACTTATTGACTTAGAATACGCAGATCACATAGTCCTGTTTGGTGAAGACTGATAAAATACAGTCTTTTGTCAGCATTAAGCAACAATACAGACATGTTCCAGATTCGTTTCTCCATCTCTAAATACAAATTATTGCTTTAGGATTGGTATAAGTCGATACCTGAGTTGATGATAGGAGTGAAGTAGTCAAGCTCGTGGTCACTACAAACGACCAAAGATTAAGAATATGACTCGATAATAAGAAAATAATTCATGGGAAATACGGTATATAAAATCAGCAAGTCTCAAGATGTAGGGAAACTCGAGGAGGGGATGTATTTGCACCACCGTGATTAATTTTCGACCATGTCACTCAATATCTCTAACCACTGGACCTGTCTATCGTGTCGACCCCAACCAGGTAGTCTACACTCATCAAGACGTCTCAGACCAATGACCAGCGATTGATATTACGTTTTGGTTTGGCTCCCCTACCGCTCTTTCTCAATGCACTCATACGAGATTAAACGCACAAGATTAACACGACAACAGGAAAGAATGAAGCAAACGTATCTACGAAAGAATGATGGGACTTACGATCTAGAACATAAATCGTGAATACATTTGTACTACTGTGACAGATTCTGAGTCAGGTCACTCAGAATCTCCAACCATTGGTTACTTTATTTATACGGACCCCAACCAGGTAGTCGGAATCTACCAACATAACTCAAACCAACAGTCCGTAACTCCATGAACTGATGGTATGCATTGGTTTTTCCGCCCCTGGTTTTATTCCATTTCACTCCAATATCATCTATCATTGTTCGACGACGCAGGTGGTGGTGGGTGTACTCAACACCAGTACAAGCGATTTTGGGATGCGTTTCTCCTTCTCAAAGTGAAAATGTTACTTCACAACAAGCCTGTGTGAGACGTCCGGCTTGTAAGCTGTAATTTGTCAATGAGAATGCAGACAAGTAGTTGGTGCATCACAATTGAGTGAATAGGAAGTTGTAAATTGTATTTTACTGTACTTATGTGTTACAGATTTCACCGCTTCCGTTGTAGGAGACTTGTGTAGTTGGTGTTAATATACTTTTATATATTCCTTATTTGGCTCTCAACAGATAGTTAGGATATTGTCTGACGACACATGTACCAACTTACTTAGTTGTACCTGGAATAATATCCCCCGAACCAAAAATATTAACTCATTTGTTCAGAGCCCATCAGTTGCTTCATTCATTTTGGAAGTTTTGTCAGATGTAATGGGATGGTGTCTAAAGAAATTTCGTCACGTATTCAGAAAACTTACATGGCCTTTTATAGTTTACGTTACCTGTGGTGTAAGTGGGTTTTCCGTTTTCCAATCCGTTTCTTCTACCCTACTCAATGGAGGTAAAAATGTGACCATAAGACATCACATACTTGGTTTATTAATTTTAGTTATGGATATCTTTGTAACAATAGCGTTCTTCAGCACTATCAATCAAGCAATTCTGAGGTTAGATACATTGTACTAGGTATGGGTGGTAAATTAGTTGATCAGGCTGTGAATATTCATTAACTGAGATGGCTGGGAAACATGTTACGCATGATTAGCCACCTCTACTCTTGACGCACTGATAACTGGTTTAGTAGTAGGATAGAAGAGAGTTAATGGCGGCCAAACCAAAACGTGTCATCAGTCTATGAAGTCACTGGTTGTTAGTCTGAGCCAACTTAGTATGTGAAGGCTTCTTGGTTATAGTTCTTACTAAATGCAGTCATTGGTTGGAGGTTTGCTAATATGGCTCAGAATGGGTAGCATAAAATTACGTCATACTTTCCCACTAATCTTGTTCTCTATATCCAATCGTTTTTACTGAGATTGATGTTACTACAAATTGTTGGTTTTCATGAAGTGATGTGGTAAATTCGACCGTTGTTCATGACCAACGGATTAACGTATTCACCGTATACCTAAATACGGGCTAACAATCAAAATACATGATACGAAATCATCTATAGCAATGCATGAAGACAACCATAGATGCCAATTTAATTGATAAAATGTCATCACGGATTGAGGAAGTTTTGGGACCTCCTGAAAATTCCGCAAGGGACAAGATTTAGATCAATTGACAATCAGTAGACATTGATTTTTGACTCAAGTGCCAAGTACAATTTTAATGTACTTTGAGCCACACTTTAGTTTTGTGAGTTCTACGGATACTGTCTGGTTGCACAAACCGTAGCAAGCAGGGCGTAGTTCAAACCTGCAGCCTACCACTTATAAACCAGGTCATTTAACCAACAAACCACTGTTCAGGTAACTCACCTACATCAATCGTATTTATCAACCAATAGCATTATTAGTTGCTAGCTTAACAAAGTCATTGAGAATGTTGTGTTGTTGGAGGCGATCAGGTGGAAATCATACTCTATCAAAATTTCTTGTTAGTTGCCACTCATCAACAAGACATGCCAACAAAATAATCGGAATGATGCTGTGATGAGCTCGGACTTGCGCTTTACATTTCCGATTGTTACCATGGTTCGAATAGCTTGCTGATAACGTCAAAGACCGAAAGACCCGCGTTAGATTCCCCCAACCAGTCAGGTTAATTGTCTTTTAAATCCAACCACTTAACGTCGAAAGCAGTATATACCACACTTTAATTAATAATTATATTGTAGCTTAATTGGCGAAATTCAATCAGAATTAGGCAATCAGTGATCAGTCAGTATGTAGTTAACAGGCTATATAATGCAAAGTTATCAGGACGAACTTATTATATATTTGTGGAATGTTTATTTTACTCAAAATAAGATCCGATAACATAGTTGTTCAGTTGAATAACGAAGGCTTTACAATCAGACATCACCAAGTTTGGAGAATTCATAAAAATGTAGCAATCATCTAGGCTATTAATCATTCTCATAACTTCAAAATACTATATAAAAAAGTACAAAATCTTATCATTAAACATTAAATTCCGTTATTTTATGCAAATTAAAAGTGATACAAGCAAATTAGTAGTACTAAAAGAAAAAAAGCGTAGAATAAAGGGAGGTAATCAGAAGCGTTTAAACATCTGATTCCCTCACCCAAAAAGAAGGCAGTGTACATTTTGAGTGCATTCATCGCACTAATCCATGCTTAACAGATAAATATATTAACAATGAGAAAATGATTGTTGCCAAATTACACATCTACACACGTTTGATATTCTTTGTTTATTTCATCTCTCAAAAATTTTAAGGCTTGAAAACTGACTACACTGTAGTTATATGAAACAGCAAATTCTGACTATTATATTTTACTACTTATTAGTAGGCAGGATCGTAGAATGGGTAATACTATTGCATTCCGAATAGGCGAAAAATTGTCATTTTCCAAGTTGATTTTCTATTACTACTGACTATTTACAATCCCTATAGTCTTTTATTAAGGGTAATCAGTAATAATTGAAAATCAACTTGAAAAATATAATAATAGTTTCACATCACTTTGCTTTTCGTCTTCTCGATATGTGGTTGTATTACTTATTGTATAATTCTGCTAATATTTAGTAAAAGTAACATTCGAAACGTGTTATTATTTCATTTTACGGTTCTACACAGTCAGAGATTTTCATTAACTTGGTTCTACGCAATATCACTACTTACTTCAAAAAGTACTAGATACATTAATGTCCTAAGTCGACATTTACACAAATTCATATCACATATACGTTCCCTGGATTAATTTTGGTAGTTGCCGGTTATTATTTATTTATTGCTTTTATTCCTCAGTCTCTTCAAATTCTGTTTGCTACAAAGAACCGCTAGCTGGGTTAGTTTGTAAAAAATATACTGATGGGGCTGTCATGTGATAGTGACCTTCAAATCGTGTTAGTATTACTGAATGTACTTTTTCGAAGGCAGAGAAGATTATAAGGTATATTTTCTGGTGTTTTTTTTTATGCGAGAGAGCAATAAACAATGAAAAATATGTGCAAGTGCTCCTTGAACCAGACATTTTCCTAATTGTCATGGTAGAAATAAAAGTTCTGAGACAAAAAAAAACTTATGAATATACACATGAAATCTATGTTGTGATAAAGAATAAGCAGAATTTCTGCAATTATATCATAAAAGAGGTCATTAATATATATAATTTACAAATTAATTATGCACACGGCTTCAGTAGATTTTTATTGTGCTAAATATTTTTTTCACATGAACCTAAGCGGTAGGAGTGACGTGAGGTTTTTAAAGATTCAGTTGAAAATTGCTATGATTAAGAGGCGTAGCAATATTCTAGAGATTGAAAAAGTAAAGCACTTGAATATGTATTTTAATGAATCACAATTGTGTTAGAACACAATCTTTCGCTCATGCTTACTTTTGTTTTTAACTTTAGTAACCATATTTTATTGTATCATATACTACGGTTTTGCAGTACATCAAAAATTGGAAGACTAGAATACAAAGGTGATGATAATATATTCTTACTGGCATAGTTTCTGTACATTTGTGACTGATCAATCAAACCTCCATAACATTTGCATTATTAATGACGTTTCCTCTAGACTACCCAATATTACCGTAGGAAAATCTACAACTTCCTAATTTTGAGATTATAAGTTGATAAATACTTAAAAATTCGATTTGTCTTGGGTTACTATCGCAAATCAAGAATTGTTTAAAATTCAGTTCAATATATTAGTAGATGTTTGTAATTTCGTTGTTATTATTCAAAAATGTAAGTAGTGTATGTTACTGTACAGACATAAGATAAAGGTATATGAAGTTGTCGAGTCCTAAATATAACAAAATACACATCCTGAATTCCGTTGTTTGTCATATACTACACCTGTATTTTCTTGATGATTGGTTTCTAGATTGTAACATTTTATCAGTGGTGTGGAATACGAATTGGCAACCGACATATCCCAATCAAGATTGCAATAAGGCCAACTGGGTTCCGAACTTCACTCGGTGGGATACGAATGAAGTTACACAATATAAACTATCCAGAGAATAATACAACATTTTATGTCCACGTTATGTAGCCGTCTCCAGTCAAGCCTTCCCTATAAGCTGCTTTTTAACATGACAGGCCTTAGCACTAAATTAATTAAATTAGTTGGTTGCTAGATAGTGACAAATATCATGTGTTTTACTGTTGCTTCTAACGCAATTCAAACGACCAACACTACAACTTTCCATAAATTTCGTCATAATTATGAAAACATCTCTTTTGACGAATGATTGTGAACATACAATTTAGGTTAGATGCTTTCAACTACAAAAAATGAGATGTTTTATTATTCAGAATGCTTATTTTGTTAGGAACATCTCTCGCCTCTTACTTGCCAATACATAAAAAAACTAATTGCAGATACATTTCAGTAGGTAGAACCAATCATCATAAAAAAAGACGATGGAGGCGAAGAAATACTTTATTTTATTCAGTTCTTCATCAAAGCTCTACACTAGTATATATATAATTTAAAATAGCTTCAAAATCATTACCAAACAGTTGGTGGTGTTAATTTTACAAGTTCAAAATTATTTATAAAATAATTACGACTAATTAACAGTGTGATTAAAATATCAGGGTAAATGAGGTAATTATGGCTTCCAAAAGCATAAAACAAACAATTCGATGGATTGCTGATTACACAATATCCGATAGGAAAAAATCGATGAATAATTACTAGCAATCTGATGGGTAAGACTGTTACTTAAGAATTAAGAGCTAACTAAGTTTGGAGTTATGAAAATAGTCAGAGTTGTGATAATAATTATAACAATAATAATGAATGAATTGAGCTCAGTAGGTGATTTGTAAACTATCCAAGCATTCGCTATTATGGTGGCCAAGTCAAAGAAAGAAGTTGCACAAATTCCTTAAGTGCGCACATGTCCAGTTTAAGGTGGATACCGATGGCTTTCACGAAGATATATGTGTAAACCATGCGGTAGGTTAGATGAGACACCATAAATGATTTTAAAAGCCTTCCTCATGTCTACTTGATATTCTGTATCAACCAAATGTGCAAGTATAGAGCTGTTTACTTACCGTGGTTGACCTTTACTCACCCATGCTGCTTGACATTCGGCAATTCTATGACGGACCCGCGGAATCGTGCTCCCAGTGTGAATGGCTCTTGCAGAAGTAATTCAATCGATATATATACACAGATGAGGTGAATTCAGCAGTTTGCCTTTATTTGAGGTCCCTTTGATAGGATGGTTGTAGTATTTCATATGCAGTTTTTCTGGAGTTTCTATTTCGTCGCATAGGGATTTCGCTAATGCTGTCATCTAAGAATTTGAATTTAACAGAAATCAGTTTCCTAAAGACAGATGCATTTTCTAATGTCGTTTTTATGTGTATCATATGTCGTAACAATTGTTTTATTCGAATCCTCATGTTAATTATTGTGAATGAATGTATAATCCTATCATTAGTTAGCACCTACAAAAGAAATTTCCAAATGCTCACATATCAGCGCTAATTGGTTGACTCACTAATAGTCCAAAAGTTAACATGTTCAAATAAGACTTACATTGAAATATTAGGTTTATTTGATGTACTGTAGTAATCAAAAGCATACAGTTTACGTCTTACATTTCGTTTTAAGTATTAATTAAATGAAATTCTCTTCAAAAAATAAAATTAATGGTTACAGAATAGACAAACGTAATTTCCACACACTGTTAATACACCTTAAAATAATAGATACAATTTAAGAATATCAGTTTATCCTTAACTGTATTCGAAACATGCTGACTAATTATAGTAAGTCTGCCTGTCTATCTCACTACAAGGTTATTTACCCATTTACTTTCTGGTTGGTTGATTTATATGTGCTACATTTCAAATTTGGCCCTTAAACATATTTTTAAGATTATGCAAATGTGTAAACTATGCATTTAGTTATCCTTTTATTATCTGTCATGAAGAATTGTGGATTATTACGCTTCATTCATATTTTCTTGTTCCATGTCTTTATTTATAGTAAGTACTGTGTAGAATGATTTTACCTACCTCATAACATACCTTAGTATTGTTTTGATACACATAAATTGATTGCTTTTTTATCATTAAAATTTTTATTATTTGCCTCAGAGTGATTGCGAAACTGTTATATAACCAGGATACCCATTATGACTTTCAGGTGTAAATAAATTTAATTTTCATTCCTATCATAAGTGTATCGTCCTTATTTTAATTTGTTATACATCGTGCAGTCAGACATTTGACTTTCACTTAATCAAAATTTATTTTATTCAGTGAAAATTACATTTAAATTAATCTTGAGTTGATACAATGTATTTTGTAAATTAGTGTAGAAATGGACATGAATGCAATTGAAAGTGGACTGACGTCATATTCACTGCTTAAATTAAGTCTTATTTCTGGAATACCATATTAAAAACAACTTAAATCTGAGATTTTTAAATGTGGCCTATTTGTTAAATATTCTGTTGTGTTGATTATGTGTAAAGTCTTAGAGTTTCCACCAGAATCAGTAAATATAGACCCTATGTTACATGTTTCTAATATATTATTATGTTCAATTAAGCTTTGATCATCTACACTGAATATGTAACTATAAAATGATAAATGACCTGTTATGTTCAGGGGGGGGTATATATATATTAGTCTGCTAAAACATTTTACTTGATATGAATGTAAGCATAATGCTAATATCGTTTTTGTTTTCCGACATTGGGTAAATAATATCACTCCTGAAACTTTCAGGTAACTTTGATAAGTCTCAAATCACACAGTTTGTTTCATCCTGATTATGAACTAAAATAACACTTATGGGGTATCAAACATATCAGTAGGTATTATTGTCGCAGTTATTCTATTATACTCCAAAGACAGACTAGAATTAATCTTTATACAAACGAGCTAAGAAGTATTTTTCATTATGATATATAAAATTTACTTTTAGAAAGAAAAGCCTGGATATTGGTTTCAGTTTTATCTAAATGAACTTCTATGTTTTCTGTTCAAGTTACAAACAGAAAATGATTAAAATCATGAAGTATAGAACAGAAATGTTGACATCATTAAACTCGTAATTCAATTATTTCTAATTTTGTATCATTTGACCAAGTGGTTTATAGAAATCGAGTGTTAAGTTTTAATTAGAACCATGTTCTATATTAAAGGGACAGTTGTATGACTTGTAATGTTTATTATCAGATCGATTGTTTAGAGTCATTTACAATGGTTACCAGTATTTAGATAAATGTCAGATTAACGGTCGAAAATCGGGTATTGTTGATAGAAATTTTTATCACGATGTTCAACTGTTTAATTAAAGTGTACGAAAAGTTGGTTACCAGTTTTATTATGATTAAGACCGAAACAAAATACTACCACACAGCTGTTAGTCACATCATCCCCAATGATTAGATCAATTTGTAATCAACATAATGAGGCCCTCTTGGCTATTGTGACGTTTTTATTGAGTAAGTATAGAGAGTAATAGTAAATGTTATTGGGGTAATTAGATTATTGGTATGGCTTTATGCTTTCTTATTGATATTCGGGATTGGAATCAATTAGCAACTAATTCTATATGCACGACTTCAGCGAATATACCAACAACGATTGATCAAAGGCAGTCCTGAATAATAGGACCTTTATCAATACCTTAATGTTTACTGAGTAAGTTAACGGATATCTGAACTCATTAGGTTACTTGATAAGGCATTGTCTTTTGAAGTGAGTCAAACTGCGTTCAAGTTTGTGTGTACAATAAAAATGGAATGCGTGCGTATCAACCGGACTAGTCCCGATGGTATATATATATATATATATATATATATATATATATATATATATATATATATATATATATATTGAGGCATCAAGGTATATTACAATTTATTAATTGTAATATAGAATTTATATCTTCCCTTCAACGATGTTATGGACTTAAACTAAGTAGTTTCTGCTGCCTCGTGTTGATTCTTACCAGTTTGCCTTCATATAACTGCAGTTCAAAAGTATGAGTGAAGCTAGATTATAGCTTGTAAGTGGAACCCAGGACGTGAATTTCTTGCCATTTAGAACTCGTCAGCTGGATGTACCGCTAATTGAATTGTTAGGCGGTAGTAAGTGGTAATCTTAAAAAATCAATTATGATAAAGTTTAATTTACGGATATCAGTAATTTTTAATGCTCGTTATTTTAGAATAGAGAACTATTACTAACGCATATTTCTTCATTGTTACAAATCAAAGTATTGTAGAGAATATTATTTCATGTACATTATTTCGTATGTATGCAATTAGTTTACCAACTTAAATACTAGCTAGACTGGATGAAGTTATCAAAATATGATAATTAAATTAGTACGTTAAACTATAAGCGTATAATAAACAATGAAGAGTTATGTTTTGTAAACAAAATAGCTTTTACCCATTAATTGTATGTTACTACATTTCGTCAATAGGCGTTGACAATATGACAATGCAGTAACTATCTAAACGTCTTTAAAACCTCATTCACCTATTTAACTAATAAACGTCATTGTTAAAAACAGGAGATAATAACAGTTTACTCAGTATTCATATCATTATCTCAGTTGTCATAAAGAAAGTAAGATTTAACAGAAATATGCAGCAGATCACTATCTGGTAAGTAGAGAGGTGGTATTAAATTCATTAAAGGAAAGAAAAATGAAGTAATAATATCCGTTGAAGAAAAAAATAAGAGTTCAAAAGTTATGAACACATTCAAAACAATTAGTCCCTTTGATAAATTTTGATAATACAATAAGAAGACGAATTTTTTCGGAACTATGTGATACATTTGAGCAATACATTTTGAACAATCTGACCACACTCTTGTTAAGGCATTTATATATGAAAAATAAAGGTCACTAGACAATTAAGAGTACAAGCTAAGTAAGCAAGGTTAATAAAGAGAACAATGTAAGTCACACTACCAAAGTAGGTTGAGCGAAAGTACAAATTGTCTTTGAGCACACAAGGGGGGTTTTGAACGTCTGTATAGCTAAGGCTTCGACGTATACTAAGGTTTGCTGAAGCCTTAGCTATACAGACGTTCAAAGCCCTCTTGTGTGTTCAAAGACAGTTTATACTTTCACTTAACCTACTTTGGTAGTGTGACTTACATTGTTCTCTTTAGTACCCTTGTTTACTTAGCTTGTACTCATAATTGTCTAGTGACCTTTATTTTTCATATATAAATGCCTTAACAAGAGTGTGGTCAGATTGTTCGAAATGTATTGCTCAAATATATCACATGGCTCTGATAAACTTAATCTTTTTATTGCATTCACAAAATGTATGAACAAGGGATTAATTTATGTTATCATTGACTTTGTGACTTGACATAGGAACTCTATCGTTTAGTACACCTAGCCTAAAGAAACCCCAGACGAATGCTATCACAAAACTATGTATGAATATGCACATTAAACTTTCTTAATTATGGTGTCAGTTAATTCCCACTAAGGTTAACCTACTGAAAATTTAAAACAGCAGCATGACTGATAAGGTAAAATAAATATAAAGACAAGATGTAAATATTATTTGGATAAATATTTAATATACTCACTTTGTCTACTAAATGAACAGAAAATGATAGATAGAGTACTTGCTGTTTACACAGCATAACGATCAGAAAACTTGAGCTGTAAATTTCTCAGTATTTTAAAAATAGACGATAAATAACCGCCTGTAAACTTTTGAAAGTACAAAAAACAAGTTTTTACTTTGTTTTCGTGTACATTGGAAAAACTGTCATACTTAAATTCCTATGCAAACTAACAACAAAAAATCTGAAATAAAACAAGTTAGTACTAGTTGATTATTTCAGCAAGGGACAAGCGTTCTTTTATTATAAGCTTTTGTATGTATACGCTAAGCAGAATAATATTTCCGTTAACCTTGATGATGATGATAGATTTTAAGTTCGAACTTGTTTAATTTTTAACTACGCATTCAATAAAATATTAGCGTAAGTCAATTCTTAATGTTTACATTATTAAGTCTCATTAATTTTATACATATGAAAGTTTTCACTAAACATGTCTTTTCCAGAGTCCACTTAAACAAATTAGCATAAAAATTAATTTCTACAAGAAAGAAAAAAATAACGCACGCAAATGTTATAAATATGCCATTCTGGTTATCTTTGTCAACAATTAAACTGTATGGTGAATTATAACCTTCTTTATTAATACAGTGGGTTTATTAGATTAGAGAAGTAATTTTAGCAAATTAATGTGAATGGCAACAAAATCTTTAAGGTTATCAACAATTTTTACTTAGTGAATCTTATCCATCTCTTCGACCACTGTTTTGTTTGTTTAAGAAGTGATTGCCAGATATTATAACGCAACTTCGTTTAAAGATTTTATTTTAAGCTACAGACTTTTACTGTAATTGTGTTCCTTATCCAGCATATCATTCTGTGTTACACTGGATATGTTCAAAGCAGATATTTGCGGACAACTCTAACTAGTTAAAATGAAATCTGTCCAAGTTGCATTATTGCGGTCACTTATCTGCTAAATGAATGTAGATTAAAATGAAGATACTGTAAAGTAATCTTCTGCTTAATCGTGGTTGGAAATCTAACGTAGGAAATAATACATCGCGTTTAGAGTGCACTGAAGTGAAACGCGAAATAATCCTTTAATACAAAAGTGTTTACATTGTTTAGTTACTAATCAATAATAACTAGTGTCGTGTTTTTCTGACATACCGAATTCCTTTGATCAAGGTGGTATATGACTACAAGTATGAGTGACTCGATATTGCATCCACTAAGTTAAGATTTTCTGTGGTTGGTGGTAGTTCTTTGGAAACAAATGTTCTGCTCTTCTTGACAGTATATGTATTATGTGGACTGAAAATAAACGTAACTCAAAGAAAATTAAGACTTAGTGATTTGGTTGAAGTACCTTAATAAGTCAATGAATATTTAAAACTGTGTAATTTTATATTCAGATTAGACGTAATGGTTGTGTGACATAACCAATCTAAATCACTTTATTTTTTTTAGCCACTCAGTAAATTTATATCCGTAACTTTCGTATTGTTATTAGAGTATATCCAAACGTCATAAAATCAGGGATTCTTAAACTTCAAACTGTCAGTGACATGACATTTTCTTCTTTCATCCTTCAACTTTATACAAAAACTTCGTTCAGTACCTTGGATTATAACGGGTTTTATCATAATGGACAAGAAATTTCCTCTTCCTAGCAATCAACATATGAGTTAAAATGTTTCCTCAAAATGTGTAAATGAACTCAGAAACCGTTTAAAAAATAGGACGGAATGGTTAGTCATTTCGTTCTACGGCGACACCTCTCAATAACCCATATCACTGGGGGGGGGGGTGGATTGAATTCAGGATCATGAGACCTCACAAGGAGCTCGTTAACTTGAAGCTATTAAACCGACTGTTTCACATTTTTAATTTTTGCGGCAACTCTAGACCATCATTCCATTGGGATTGATAATATCTATTTCAAAGCAGATATGATAGGTGCTTGTCACAAAACTTGATGGTCTGTAATTCAGCTCTTACTGTGGTTGTGGATGCTCACTGTTAAATCTCATGCTAGAACTAAATAGAGTGTCCAGTAAATCTTGGTTATTAGTGATCGCCTAATAAAAGTTAGTTTACGATACGAAACATCAAAACTGACTAACTTCACAACAAGGTATAATAATAATTTCACAAAAGTACACTCAAGCCTCCCGATGAATTTCACTCTGTTTTATGAATTAACTAAATTTGGAAGATTTTATTGACTGAATTTTAACGTCTTAGTGTGACATAATACTAATCTTCGTAGAACTCTGCAATATTAACTTTCATTGACGGTGATTTTGAAAATATGTACTATTCTGTAGTTTCTCGATCTTGAATCTCTTAATTTTCAGTCGTTCTACAGATAGTAGTTAATAACTAAAACATTTTGAAAAATATTCCGTTCTTTGAGAATGAAGTATAACTTATTTGTTTTTATTTGTACAACTATCAATATCATTAAAATATACTTATAATTAACTTGTAGGATATTCATGTGAAATTTTTAACGCTTGTTCAAATAACCCATGCCATTCAAATGGATATTGTATATCTAATCAAAATGGAGGATTTTACTGTCGATGTTTACATGGCTGGACAGGTTCTGATTGTTCCGTGGATGTGGATGAATGTCATCTGAGTTCAACAAGTCCATGTGAACATAATGGTGTTTGTATTAATTCCGTAAGTTGATTTATCATTTTGAATTCATAAACTTATTGATATCATCAATGATTGGTCACTGAATTTTTAATGTACTTATTTAGGAACAAATTATATTTCCCCGGTTGTCGTGGTTTAAATTCGTTTTATGGTCACTTGATACATGTAACTATTACTAGTTTTACTGGAGTTAAGCTAAGTATATTTAGCTATTGTACTTTGCATACGCTAACCATCATTTAGTAGGTTGGAGTCTAGCGATTTGAGTTTTTCAAAGTCAATTAATTCAGAGAACACTCTATTCACTTTTGTAATTACGTACGTATATTGTTTGTAAGAAAATCGCTTAACAATTATCCTTTACTCCTAAGAATCGTGAATTTCTTTATCCGATTGAAAGTGAATAAATGCAATTTTAAACCATACAAGTAGATGGGAAACTGTATAGCTATTATAAGCATTTAGTAATGCAGCTATCCAGTGCATCCTGCTTATTTAACCAATATCAGTTGATGGAAATAATTTTTTGAGAAAGGATCTTCAAGCTACTAGTTTATTTACCGGCTACCGATTCCTTGAAAAAGCCGAGTCAACATTACTGACGTTAGACAAAGTACTAGTTACAGATGAGAATCTACTGATGAGATTGGGAATCTCCGTCGTCGTTGGAGTAAGTATGAATTTCGAACCACCATTTTGTTGCGCTATATTAGCTGTTATAGTA
This sequence comes from Schistosoma mekongi, assembly GCA_034768735.1. Lineage (NCBI taxonomy): Eukaryota > Metazoa > Platyhelminthes > Trematoda > Strigeidida > Schistosomatidae > Schistosoma > Schistosoma mekongi. Next base: position 53,044,997 of record CM068306.1, read on the forward strand.
ATAGGTTTGAACAGAGCTAAAGGCTGTAAAACCAAATCCTTGCATGAAACAATTGACTATTAAATTGAACTATTTTTATATGCACAGACCGATAGTCGAACACATTGAGAGTCATATATCAAAATCAGTCGCAATGCCCCAGATACATTCTCTGAATTTCGAAATTATCGTATTTTCTTTTATTGCACGAATTCATCATTTCTTCAACCTTTTGCTCTATGCCAGACCTATTTTCTCACGGACACTACAAGTACTTCTACTACATTAGCATTCATCTTGATAATTTCATTTCTCTATACTGATGTGGTAATCCAATGCAGACATGTGTCAAGTTCTAGGTTGCCTATAATTGACTGAATCTTAAAAACTTTTTAAAAATTATATCTGAGATTCTGTTAACTCAAAGTATTTGGACATCATAACGAGAAATATGCCCTTAAATTATTTAGTCAAATACTCTGAATAATCTATGTTATCATGTTCACTCTACTGATATATAGCACAATCCTTATTCAATGAATGTTATGAATATTAATTTAAAAACTTATATAGAATCAAATTAGAACACTTTATCTCTCTCACTCCCTCATTTATTTACTATACATGTGTTTTTTTTTACAAGTTCAAATGTAATTAATCATTTTGCCTACAAATATAAGTAGTAAATAAATCTTGTCTACTAAACTAAACATGTGAACTAGATTTCACCTAAACAATACTCTTTTTTATTATATTATACTGTTTTTATAATAATGATTTCGACATTTTCCAAACACATCCTATTATCAACTAGCAATTGCCTATATAAAATAGAATAAATATCGCATAAAGTAGTAGTGCGTATAGTTTTAAAAATTATTCGTGTATGTTATATGTAAATATCATGATCAGATATTAGGATGTTATTGACCTAAAGAAAGTTTAATACATTTGCAATACTAAATACGTAACTACTACAGATTAAAATGATGCTTTCCTGACGTCCACGCAGTTATGAGAAACGTAGAAATTGGTACGTATGTTTATCGGTCCAGGTTGTCACACTACATCAGGAATAAATGTGAACATAAATTTTAAATTTTAGGACCTAAGAGATGACAAACAATGAATCCATCCCAACCATGTTACTCATCATCACCAACCGTAGATTGAGATTATCACGAGAACCCCAACCAGGCAGTCTACAATCAATGGATTCATGGACTATATATAATGAAAATCAACCACTTTTGCTTCTGTCTACGTTGTTTATAGTTATCTTTTAAGGAAATCACTTTACTGGTGGTTTTTAAATAGTAAATGAATCACTGAAGAATCGATGCCTTAATTGGTATTTATTTCATCTCATTATTCCCTCATACGACTATGGGGACAACGATGTCTTTCATGTAACTTTATTATCATAGTTCTAATTAGAAACTTGTAGGCTATTGTAGATTTTCCAAAAAGAAAACATTTTTTGAATGAATCTAATTGCATGAGTCTAGATAAAGATAGTTCTACAATATTAGAATCGGAAAACTGATACCTCTTGAATAGACTTATTAAATCCAATAAAGGTTTCGTTATTTTTGTTTTGTGCCTAGTCTTTACTGATTGAATTTTAAAGATCAGTTTAGTGTTCTCTATCATCAAGTCTCTGTATCAAAGCACCACGGAAATTACTAATGCTTACACACTTAGTTTGCATTATTAAGTTGTATGAAGTAAACCTACATCGATAATCTTGAAGATGACTCACCTTTCAAAAAGATTCGTACAGATCTAGGCATTTGTGCAAATCAAATAATGATATTAAGATATATGTCTATTATCTGTTACCTAGTTGATTAGTAAATTATATTAGAAAAAGATAATTTAGTCATATGACTTTATCGACACCTTTTTGTTGATCATAATTCGACTAGTATTGAGGAGTGAGAATTTAGTGAAGACGTAAACAGTAAAGGTCGTTATGGCAATACTAGTTATTTTGATTTAATTCAGGCATGTAATGAGGCGATTACTCATTGATAATAATGTGGATGTAGAGAGGTAGCTCTGCATTACAAATTGACCAAAAGGTGGAATAATTTACTCAGTAGATTCAAACTTTAATTCATTGGTATCCTGTTCATTGCACAGTTTTGGTGGTCGATTCATTGCGAGGTAACAAGTCATAAGAACTACTCATGCTTAAAGTAGAGCTTCAAGGCACACTTTATATGTGTGTATGATAGTGATAAAATCCGGTTGTTCAAACTATAATAGACAGATCAAGATTCCACCATATTGCTTATCAGCTGATAGCTGAGTGGTCTGACCATTAAACCACTACTCCACAGTTGTCTAGTTCTCCTCGCATTTGAATAATTCTACAATTGACTTCTATTTATAATACGAATCAATTCTAAAACTATTTATTTACTCCTTTTGCCTTTTCTGTAGCCTGGCAGTTATCAATGTTTATGTCCACCTGGATATTATGGATCAAGATGTGAAAATGAAGTTTTGGAATGTGCATTAAATCCTTGTAAACACGACGGAACATGCATAGATTTAGTCAATGGTTTTCAGTGCATTTGTCCACTTGGTAAATATTAGGATTATTATTCGTGTTTAGTTTTAATCGCTGATTGAATTCATTTTGGGTTATCATTCAAAAACAGGGAGTGTTGATCAAGTGTTTCTTCCTCGTGTGAGACTCCTCAGTAGTGCTCACACTTGTTAGGACAAAACAATTATCCAGTGGTTTAAGTTTTCAGTGGTACTCTAACCGGGGTCAGCCTGTGGCAGATAAACTAAAGTTGGGAATGTGGGACACCAATCCAGTGATCCAATAGTTAAACTCTGAAAGACGTAAAGATCCTATGCATTATGTCTGGCAAGGCTAACAGTACGCTGCGGTATGGATTACCATTACTGGGATGAAACGTCTGTTTATTGTTCATTGGATTTGAATATTACCCAAACTGATATTAATCAGTAATGAATACTACACATAAAGTGAATCATGATCATTTCAATTCGGACATTATTGTGTTGTATTCTACTCTGACAAAATAACATTTGAAGAGAAAGGATATGCAAGAGAACATTTTTCCTGAAAAATTCTTGTTCAGGCTTTATGGTTTGATAAATTTATCAATCATTACAATCTACAGTATATTTAGGGTGCATATATACAGAATTATGATTGGGTGTGTTGACTACACAATTTATAAATTATAGACAACAAATCTCTTGGAAACATGATTACACAAATTGAATGCTCTAGTATTATATCAAGAACACGTCGATTAATCTGTCGCGGAATAACCGTTGTTCAGTGTTTCTGATAATTGATATCAGTTAATAATGATAAATGTTATTCTTCCTTCACTTAACATTCTGGGCTGAAGTTATTCACGACCGTCTTTCATGAACATGACCAATGTAGTTGTTTCCTTAATGATGTTAAGGAAAATATGAGTGTCTCTACCTTATTTGATGAAGCTAGCCGTACACTACGCTCATCGGCACTACTTTTGTATACGTATTTGGTTTTGAGGGTTATGCGAAACGATTTTAGTACTCATTGTTTTATATTCGGCATTTTTGTTCATTATTACATCTACTTAGTAAGTCCTGCATATGGAGGGGAATTTCACTTAAAGGTCCACCTTTTTTCTATTTTTGTGTTTTCCACCTGGCTGTCAGGTTGTGTTACACCACATGTCCATAACAGACAGTTGCGGATAACTCCAGATGCTTACAGTCGAACCATTAATATAGATTACATTCTAGTAGAGGAGTATTCACTGATTAAGTGAACTGAAATTACCTGAAATGATGGATATAACACACTAATTGAATACTGAAAGCGTTGACTGTAGGCTAAGCCTTTATATGGTACAAGAAAATACATATAAACATAAAATTTTCTAAAGATGACTGTTTCAAGTAAATATAGTCCTTAAACACACGTGCCTTTAATGGATCACTTTAAAATACGTCAATTGTACTAACCTTAAAAATGACAGTCAATATACATATATAGTTCATTTTTCTACTTACTTTCCAGTAGTAAATTAAAGAAGTTATCATATGATTCATTCACTAAACTGTGAAGCAATCAAAAACCGGATACACTTCATGTCAAATTTCTCAACTTCTCTTTCAAATAATTTTGTTTAATTAAAGTTTCAGTCACAAATTCTAAATATTTGAGCGGATTCTATACACAAACATTTGTGGAATTAATGATTCATCAGTTTATCTTGTCTATTTCTACCTACTTTATAGGCTGATCTGTAAAACAAACGAAAATAAAAGTTATATCTGGTTTCAGGCTTTTAGTCTTCGTTGTAAGAATTTTCATTAAGTTTCATAAAATCGCCATTGTTTTTTCTATTGATCGTTTGAATACAAATATAGGCGTCATATTATTTACATATCTGTAAATATATTTCATAGCGGATAGGAGATAAACTAGTATTCTTTTTTCAGTGGCATTCAATTGTGAAACGTTGAAAATATTAAGCTGATTAGATAAAAGTTGAGGGTGAGAAATAGATTATGTTATAAATATGAGATGGTATTTATTGCGAACAACTTGTGGATATAAACTAACTTGGTATTTTGTCAGTATGTATATTTATCCCATGATCATTCAGTACTGGCTCCATACACTTGTTTCAGTGATGTAATCATAATAGTACCTTTGTTGTAAATAAATCGGTATTAATGAAAGATGTTTCTGGTTAAACAACATTATATGGTACCGAACCAGTCGAATTTAAGGTGGTTACTCCGACGCCGTGAAATTTAAATTGTGGTGGCATCTACCTTGTAGCCTATGAAAAGTTTATTAAAATGTAAAACTATTCGGTTTTTAGGACTGTTAAAACTGATAAATATATATGTTGTACAATTACACAGTGAATGCAACGGAGTGCAAAAGGAATTCCGTTTGCTTTCATTGCAGGTTGTTTGTGAAACAAAATATATGCACCAACGTGCTTCAAACCATAATCTAGGGTGTTTGTAGCATCTCTCAGGATCCTGTGTGTAGTTTGACCTAGGTGATACAAGAAAGTAACTTCAAAGCATTGAACATTTTTCAGTTTTCTATAACATATGATTCATTTGCTTAAACTGCATTTTGACTGAATAATAACGAAGATAATACATACAGTCAGTTTTAAAATAAAGGCTTTCTAATCATTTTCATATCTATTATAATTTAACTATTTTTATATTACAAATAGCTACTGTTTTCTGACTTGGCAAACGACTTTTCAAGGTCGGCGCTATATTGTTGTTTGACCATAATTGACTGTTAATCAACAGTACATGAGGTTATTGACTATTGGTATATTAAACTTTACTGAGTGATGTAGTCTTCTTGGTAAGTGACGCCCAAAACAAAATACCTTACGGCTAAATGTTGATGAGGCTTTATCAATATGCTGTCTGTTGACGGTGAATCCTTTACTTGATCAGTTGATCAATGTCTACTGAACAACTACTATAGACTACTGTGTTTGAGGATAAATCTCTGAATAACAGTTCAGTATTTTTAGATGTTAGGTCTGTAAAAAATACTGCTGAGCCTAGTTTTATGCGAGTTAGCACGTGCAAACAATAATTATCAGTAGTCTTGAGCTAAATGATGAACTCTATAAAATTTGATCCTGCATCACCCAGTTTCGTGTATAAAACATCATTACTAGGGTATTCCTATTGCTATTGACCTTCTGCAAAACTTAGATTTTTCTATTATCACTTAGGAATCGGAAAACATAACAATGGTTACTATTGGGTAATCAATCCATTCAAATATTGCCTTTTTTCTGACTAACTTTAAATGGATTCTGTAAAACATCATATTTTGTAGTAACGTTTTACATTTTTTTTTAATCAGGTTACGAAGGCAGCACATGTGAAGATGAAATCAATGAATGCTCATCTTCACCATGTAAAAATGGTGCACAATGTGAAGATTTAATTAATAGTTATGCATGTCATTGTTTACCTGGATGGACTGGTACGCACTGTGAAAATCGTTTGCGACCATGTGCTAATTCATCATTATGTTTAAATAATGCTACATGCATAGATTTGGTGACAACAGATGAAGATGTAGAAATGAACGAATCAACTGATCCTTTTGTGTGTCTTTGTGCTGAAGGTAATCAATTTCTTGTAATGAGATCTACTCATGGTAATACTGCATATTTACTAAATTTCTGAACGAATTTAGGTTGAGATCTATACCCCAAGGTTGTATATAAGCTGATTTTTAACCTACGTCTGTTATTGACTAATTGTTTACCATTGGTCAGAAATTTTAATTAAGGTGCTAGAATTTATTTTTCTCTAAACCGGGAATAGTAATAGAGAATGACAGCTAAAAGTGAGAGTGAGTTAGCATTTTTTACCTAAATGCAGTCAATTTTCGGGACCCTCTGAAACATCATTTCAAGAAAGTAATGAACCGAAAGGCATTTACCTTTGCTCATAAATAAAGTTTGTTTAACTAGGCGCCATTTTATATTCTGATGAGTGATGACAGATATTGTAGAAGATTGGTGTATTAATATTATTTCATCTACCCAGAACTCGGTTTAAATTCCCTTGGTGAAGTAATATTAATAAAACAGAAGGAATGTGAAGATGGCTGAAAGTTTGTTAGTGTCTGTATAAAAGTTCCAGGGGGGGGGGTGAGGTAACTTTTTTCTACGTCGATGGATGTTTTAACCTCTCTGATTTCAAAACACAAGAACGCATTTGAACATGAATAAGTTTATCAGTGATATGAAGACTGTATATTCCTTCTAGTTCTTTTTCTATTGTATTATATATATCATTTTTTCATAACAACTGTTTTATAATTGGTCCACAATTGGTTTTAGTACCTCATTGTTGTTTAATAGTCATCAAATACTGACATCAATGGAAGAACTTTCTTAGCCATTTTTCAACTCAGGTTTGAAACTTTAACAGTGCGTACCTAGAACAGCAAGCTGGGTCATATTTCTGTATGTTCAGTTTTCTAGACAAGAATAACACATTTAGACTAACTAGGGAAAGGTATTTCAGCATAAGTACGTTTACAATATGCCACAATATCTGTTAGTAATAACTACATCACTTTCTAAAACTTAAGAAAAAGCTTGTTCAGTAATGTTCTCAGAATTGTTGTGATTCTATCGTGTGTAAATTCATAATCGAAAAGAAATGTTAATTATCTTTCAGTTCGTTGACAGTCTCCTTATTCTATAGTCACTGAAATTTACTGAATAAAATGATTTTCATCACAATTAACATCAACATCACATACATCATTACTATAGGTAGACCTGATAAATTGAAATGAATTAAGTATTGGTTTGGATAGTTCATAATGAATAATATATTCTTCAGAGAATGAAGAAGTGACTTAAATAAAAGCCGCGAAACGTCAGAAAATTAAAATTTACTACACAATGGAATTGTACAAATATATTATTTATTATAAATTAGCCAGAATTGGTCAGAAATATTACATAACCTAAACAGTCAGTTAATTTCTTAATTTTAGTTAGATATAGTATTTATTTCTGTGATATTCGTCACGGGTTTACTACAGTTAAGAAACCACTTATAACCAGGATGCACTAGACAACTGACTCGTCCTACTGTGAGACTCTTCGGCAATGGTCTTCAATAGCCCAACCCGGAATGAAACCTCGAACCTTTAGGTCTTTCATCGGTCTCATAACATTTCCTGCCTCCATGGTAGCCTAAGTGTGATCAATTCATGATAAATGTCACCCACGAAACCCATTCATCTAAGGTAAAATATCTATTTAGTTGAACAATCTAAATTTCATCGATATATTCCCCAAAGTAAAAAAGTATGCAACGAAAATATTAAGTTATCTTAGATATCCTTCGACTATGAAGATTTTTAATTGCTGCAATATTGTCAGAGATTATTTCTACTGATTCCTCATGGAGTTTATGACACTTTCTAGGACGTATTGGGTAGAAACAAAAATGCATACAACTCTTCATTGTATTTAATGCTGTCGTTAAGTATTCCGATTTCATTCTTACATTTGCGACAAGCACTGTTTAAAGTAAGTTTTAACCTGAGTGGTTCAATTTTGTAACTGATATATATAATACACCTAGCTGATGAGTGCTAATCAACACAAAACTTGTATCCCACCTTATTTTCGATTTGTCTCCAACCAACATTTACTATATTAAACGGTATTGAAAATTTCAAATAAACAATTAATTTGGTCAAGTGAGGTTATTGTTTATATCATGAATGGTATTAGATAAGGTCGCATATCACTTAACATTTGAATATCACTCTGTCACCTGGAGGTTAAGCACTAGTATGAAGCCTGAAATCCCTAGATTCGCTTCCTTGTAGGGTTGCGTATTCATACTATAGAGTATTCCGTTACTGGGACTGAGCAGTTACTCAGGGATACCCAATATTTATTGGTTGTGTAACTAAAGTAATTTCCCATTATAAAACCTTATTATCTTTATTGAGTGAGACATTTCTGTCGTACAAATATGTAACTATGCTGCTTGACACAACTTTGTGTAAAATCAAAGTGACATTTTATCTTCCATGCATTTTTACTCCCCACTCTACTTTTTTTCCACTTTTCTGTTTCACTCATTCGCCCACTCTCTGTCTTCCTCTGTCTCCATACACATGAAAAAAGGTTTTCGTGGCAAGTTGTGTGAAACAAAAATAATTAATTATCACTGTATGGATACAATTGTCTGTCAAAATGGTGGAAAATGCACAGTAGACAATAATGGCAAAGAATATTGTAAATGTTTAAAAAATTATCAAGGAGTATATTGTGAATATGAAGTAAAGAGAGAAGACAATACTGATTTATTACATAGAATAGAAGAACAGAAAGAAATGGTATGTTTTAAAACTAATTTTATGAATAGGTATACATATGGAGTGGTTTGCATACTTACTTTAAAAAGGACTTTTTAGATTTCTGTAGCGAATGTAAATTTACTTGAAAAGCTTAAATTATAAAGTATTTACAGCCTGAAAAAAATGCAAGCGTGACATAAATATATATGTACATAAGACTCAGATTTAAACTCGTTTCTGTTTACGATCGCAATCATAATACTTCCAAAATATAAGCATTATAAGTAAGGATTTGTAATTTCTCGTTTGTTGATGTTTAGTGTTTCACTTATGATTTATCTCTGTTGTTATATGATAATCTTGTGCAAATTGTTTCGGAATAGCATTTAGTTACAAGTCACTGTTTGAAGGTTACAATATTCTCGAGCTTCAGAGTGAAAATTAATATTAGGTTGCAAGTATATCCAACTGACAAAAGCAATGGCTTATTAATAAAAGCATTTATTATGCAAACCACTTCCTCTATTTCCCCATTGCAGTCTGTGTCGCTTGGTGGTAGTGTGTTTAGGCCTTACACAGAAAGAATCTGACCTTTACTTTATTGGTGAATAATAAAGACATCCCAAAAAGTGGTTATATTAGCTTCGTAAATTCCTACTGTTGATATTTAGGACAATATATGCCGATTAAATACAAACCTAAATATCAACAATAAAAATTACACTCACTTATGTATAACTTCATACCTGTAGAACAAGTAAGTGGCTATCTGGACTCTATTTAAACAAATATAGTGAAATGTAATCACAAACACAGAACATATTACCAATTAAATGGTAAGTAGGAAAACAAATTCAAATAATATCTGTTTTGAATATTTACTCTATAAGCAAATAATTTAGTCCAGATACAATGATTATTGTTCATTCGTAGATAACACGTCAGTGTTTATATTAATAGGAACTAGGTTTGAGCTTCAGTGTGAACGTCTTCACTGAGATACAATCACACCCGGGTAACGAGTTCCAAATAGAACAGAACGCTAATCTTGGATTCTACGGTCAACTATCTCAAATAGACCACATTACCATCAGCCACCGTTGAAGAGGCTCGATAGAAGACTGCCGCTCATTTCGGAGTACATGTTTAGACTCAGACCATGCTTTAGTACGAACGCGTATTAGTCTGTGTCTCACTGGACGTAAAAGATCCACGGCAAGGATCCCTCTCAGAGTTCAGTATAATGATGAAAAGTCGTGAATACATTTCAGGAACAACTAGGAAACCAATTAGTCAACTACGGAAACTGTACCCATCCTGAATTAACCTGGAATGATATCCAAAGAGCTGTTGAAACAGCAGTAATGTCTACCAGTAAACTAAACCAAAAAGTCAAGAAAACTCAGTGGATTTCAGCTGCATATACTGAATTGACAGATGCTTGGCAACGCATCCAGTCTGGTTCTAAACACGATGAGTAGCGAACTCAACTTAAATACAAGCTGGTTAAAGCTTACGTAATTATCGTGAGCAGCGATGGGTGGCGAAAGCTAAAGAGATGAAAAAGGCAGCGACAATAGGTAACAGTAGACAACTGTTCACAATTATCAGAGAAACCAGTATCAGAAATCCGGCTGTTAGTGAAACTATTTCGGTAAAAGATAGCACATTGATACCAGTACCCCCCCAAGTCCTAGCGAAATTGAGAAGGCTACAGGGAATCTAAAGCGAGGGAGAAAGGCAAGACCTGGTAGATTAACCCCTGAGATATTTAAGGATGGTGGTCCAGTTTTGGCAATCAGATTAACTGAGATCTTTGCTAGAATTTCGGAACTGGACGTAATCCCATCTGATTGGTCTCGATCACTAATCGTCCCAGTCTATAAGAAATGAGAGAAGTCCTCTTGTGACAATTACTGAGGAGTCAGTTTAACGAATATAGTGTCTAAAATATTAGCTTCAATAATACTCTGACGCTTAAACAAAGCTCGTGAAGTACAAACTCGAGAAAGCCAAGGTGGTTTCAAACCTGGACGTGGTTGTATAGACCAAATATTCACACTTTGGCAGGTTCTGTGACATAGGCACGCTTTTAGATGTCCAACAATAATTGTATCCCTTGACTTTAAGGCGTCGTTTGATTGTATCGATCGTAAGGTTATGTGGCAATGTCTGTCATTTTTAAACGTACCAGAGAAGTACATTAACCTTGTACAAGCTCTCCACTCGAACACTATATATGGAGTCAGAGCTTATGGCGGATCGTCTTCGGAACTGATTACCTCAAGTAATGTTCGTCAAGGTTGTCCGCTTTACCCATTTTTATTTGATTTTATCATTGACATACTCCTAGGGTTCACATTGTCACCGTCTGATTTCTACGGGGTCGACCTCATTCCAGGAGATAAACTTGCTGACTTAGAATATGCAGATGATATAGTTCTATTGGATGAAGTTGCTGATAAAATGCAGAATCTTCAGACTACCTTAAACATAAATGTAAGGATGTTTAGGTTGCGATTCCCTCCATCCAAATGCAAAATGTTGTTTCAGGTTTGGCTTGATTTGGCGCCGAAGTTAGTAATAGGGAGTGAAGTATTTGAATGTGTTAACCGCTTCACTTTTCTCGGGGGTCTCATTATTCCTGACGGTCTGGTGTCTACTGAAACCTTGGCTCGTATACATAAGGCTCGACTAGCATCTACTCCTTGTCTTCCTGCAAATTCTAAGTTATCTCCGATATCTATTCCTTTCCATTAATACTAACACTGTTACTACCTCCTCCACTTTGTCATTTAGTCCAACAATTTAATCTCTATCTTCTACTTGGGGCATGGCAACTTGAACTGATGTACGGATGTACCAAGTTCTGTGTTGTAACTGACTGACTGATGGCTAACTATGCTCTATTCTTGTTATATAGAAAGCATTTTTTGTGTCAGTGTTATGCGTTCAATGGGTTGATTGGTTAACGAACATTTTAGAAATATTAAATTGATTATTTGGTTGGTTTCAGTCACTAATCCCATCAATATTTTGGAATGTATGGTTCTAATAAATAAACGATTACTATTGGGAATTCTAAATTAATGTTTTTTATTTATTCTAATTAATTTGTTAAAAGATATTTGACTGTTTTGAAATACCGTGTTTAAATAACGGTACTTGTCATCAACTTGACATCATTAATTCGTCGACTGTACCTGCAATATCTACTACTGTTACTACTGCTAATAATAGTAGTAGTACATATTGTCGTTGTAAACCTGGATACTCTGGCCTTTACTGTGAAAATATACAAGATTACTGTCAGCAAAAAAGACCATGTCATAATGAAGGAATATGTATATTACAAGATCTGACTAATGGCGAAAATCAGTTGAATGATTTTACAGAATTGAATTACACATGTATATGTCGGCCGGGATATTCAGGTAATAAACATATTCATATATTATAATTTCAATTGATTAGATTTTAGATTTAGGTTATGTATTAACTGGTTAATATTTTTCTACACACAGATACATACAATGCTCCTTTTGAAGGTGTATATTTGATAAAAAGTTGAAATTTTATCTTGATAATTTTAAATACTGTAATGATTTTGTGCGTTGTGTATGTGGGAAAAATATGGGGTTTACATAAAATCAGTTGAACTTCTACAGTGTTCTAAATATTCACTAAACGTGTTGTTTCCAGAGCTTCCCGTCATTTTTTCATTAATTCAATGAATAAGTCTTGCATATTAGAGTGTACTTTGTATCACAGTATTTATTATATGCATCTAGAGTTCTCCGGAAGTACTTACCATTAACACTTCCAGTGTAGTGTATCCTCATGATTTTGTCAGAAAGTTATGCGTTGATTGATCATTGAGTGGTGACTAGTGTGGTGTTTATCTAGTTCTGTTTAGTGCTGATCGAATTCAATCGGCTACTACTCTAAAAACTTGACTTTAGGTGATTGTTAGGGATAGTTGACAGAAAATCCTGTTTGACCTGGGTTTTGCGCTACTTATCACTCATTAGTAAGGTGTAACTGGAATCTTAAATATTCTAAACGGTCCAGTAGTAACGACCACAAACTTTGTAACTAAGTGGCCTGGAATGGAACCCGTTATAGTGAATTAATTATTTTGAAATTGTATTGACACCTTGCTGGTAAATGCCAATTGCACAAAACCTTTGTCAAACAGGGTTTACTGCCGATTACCTCTAAACAATGCTACAAGTAAATTGGTTAACTTTATATCAACCTGCTACTGAAAGTTAGAGCATGAAACGAAATCAATCAGCAAAATCTCACTTCAGTATATTATACTGCTGTCATGGTGATTTTTGTTGTTTTAAATATGTAAAAGTATGTAAGTAATTATCTGCAATCACATTTTCGGTCAATCGTCTTACTAGATCGTTATGTACAATCCATTCTAAAAGCCTCTTGGGTGCACATCTTTTCTTAAAATAGTAAATATTCCCGAACATTTGTTGTTTACTTAAAATGTTGATTACATAGTTTTGTGAGTGATCGACTAAACTAGCTAATCATTGTTACCAGTGAAGAATGAAACAACTTTTCATATAAACGAAAATTTCATTTACCTACCTACCGATATGTTAATTATTATAGATTTAACAAAGACAGTATATTCTGTTTATTGTGATATGTATGTATTTATACAGCATAATCCATTTTTATTTAAAATAATGTTTCATTACCCGATTGTGTTGTATGCACTGTTCAACATTTTGAACTAGTACTTGGTAGCCAGTGATCAATATTAGTTTAATCTCTTAATGTTAACATTTATATAGTGGAGTGATATACACTAGCTTATAACAAATGAGGTCGTTATTACTATTAACGTTGTTATACTTAATTGTTGCAACAATGAACAAATAGATCTGATCGGTGATAAATTTGAATTCATCACACTGAATATTAATGTTCAGTCTTTCTTATTTGTATTGTATGTGCATTGAGGACAAAACTAAGATTGTTTTGAAATGATGCACAGAATTTAAATGTGGAGTAGAATGCAAATAATTAACGCTATTGACAGCATTTACAATGTCCACTGATTGGATTGTAGTCAAGAGTGTTTTTATTTTTTTTGGGACATTTCGTTAGTGATTGCTACACATTAAAGTGTAATTTCCACTGCTGATATGATTTTAAGTACCTGAATCTATATGCAGCAATCTGTTATGAACATATACATTCTAACAAAGTTCGATATACTGAATAAAAACACACAAATGTTGCATAAGTTAGAGCAAGTAATGAAATGTTTGGTGAAAATTACACTTCAAATTAAATGAATCGAAAATGACCGAAAGTGTTGAATACAATACTTAGTGAACATTTTAAAGATTGCGAATAACGCCAGATGATGAATTCGGAGGTACACATTAAAAAAGAGTACTTGATCTACTGTATACTACATATTATTAGTAGAGGGTACAACTGGGGTTTTTGGGATGATGTATAATATTTAAATGAATTATGGACCGAATAGTGCAAAACATTCCAAGGAAATAGTGATAATATTATTTTAACGTTAATCATTTGGTTTCTTTATGTCTGGGCGAAAAGGTGCCTTATGTGATAATCATTCATGAGCAGCACTTTTGTGAAGGTCCAGAATAGAGAAGGGATGAAGTAAGCCAACTACTTAGTAAATATGTAAGATACATTTACAAATCACAAACAAGTCACTCGATAACAGTGACAAGAGTTTTGAGAAGCTCTGAATTTTGGCTTCGTGTTAGTTGGCACTTGTCATTAAGGTGTGAAATTTGAATCTCACATCCTGCAGGACATCAGTCGCTGCCTGAATAGCTACGTAGCAGCGGTTGTAGACTGCAAGTTACATGCTGCAGGTTCCGACAGGGATGATCAATCAATACAAAATTGTAGGTGTTCTTTACTAACATTCAGTTGGTTATTTGCAACTTAGAACTGACTCATATGTGCATTGGTTCAAGTTTCAACACTATTCCAACACATCGAGAAAAATACTAAAGTAGTAAAATCCATTGGTACATCAGTAGCCAAAAGAACATGTAGATATGAAGAATATACTTTATGAGAAATAATCCATGAAAAGAAATATATAAAATAATTCTAAAGCTCGAGATCTGAAGGAGAATAAAGAGCGAAATCACCACCATTGACGCCATATTTGAGCCATACCATTTTGAGCCTCCATCCAGACAGCTAGCACTACCAAAGTGTCTCATTTCAATAGTCAACTGCTTCATGGACCAACGGTACGTTTTAATTTGACCACCACTAACCACCTAACATAGAAACCCAATACATGTGATATCGAACCACCTACAATAATGGGCACATTTAAACTTGATCTGTATAAATTAATTTTTCCTGGGGACTAGATTTGATGTTATATTGGTCACTATTAAACAACCAATCAATGTTAAATTCTGATAGATTCATAGAAGTGAATGCGATAAGTTTTCGATTACTGCGCATTAAATTATTTTGCAGTTTC
Source organism: Schistosoma mekongi (assembly GCA_034768735.1). Taxonomy (NCBI): domain Eukaryota; kingdom Metazoa; phylum Platyhelminthes; class Trematoda; order Strigeidida; family Schistosomatidae; genus Schistosoma; species Schistosoma mekongi. Next base: position 53,060,380 of record CM068306.1, read on the forward strand.
CTTTATTAATCATAACTATAATAATCCTAGTTTCCTCCATTTTGACTTCACATTATAGTAAGGTTCTTTTTTATTGTGGATAATTTTGTTTTGTCTATCAATTGTAATTTATCACATTAAAATGAATAATCTATAATGGTTTCACACGCTTTATTATTAAATCATTATAATTAGTTTCTCCTTGTTTGTTTTCAATTTATCATCGTCATAATTAAGGAGTAGAAACGTTACAACCTCTCACTAAATTAGAAAACTTTCAACAGTAACTCTATTTAAAGAAGACGATTAATATATATATTATTTTGAATTTTAAGGTACATAATTCAGTCTACAATGATGTGTGTTATTTTCCTGATAATTGGCGCCTTGAAGGAATCGAGTAGAATTTGTTTTTTTCCCATTGTATTAATGTAATGATGTTAGTTGTAGTTGATTTTCACAGTGATAAAAAGAAATATTGTGAATGAATAATTCCGTACGTAAAATGAAGCCAGGCAATACTTTTTCAACGAAGAAGGAAGAGGAGACGAGAAAATAAACAAAATAATGTTGACATTTAAATTTTTAATCAGTTAAGTAGGTAATTAGAAGCAATCTGTTGAACACAGAGTAAACTCGAGATATGAAGTATTAACCACTAACAACTTTGAATTGGAGATTTGGAAGTGTCTATAAGTATTTTTATAAATAGTAATATATATATATATATATATCAGGGTAACATTTCTTCTTTGAAAAATGTGTATTTACTGGCCATTTACTTTCTTCTTTCAACACGTACGGAGTAGCCAACAAAAAGATCCTTACGTCTTTCTGTCTATCCTTTTTCGTATTTACAAACGTTTGTTCATGTGTATTCAATTTCACGGTGTAGAGCTATTCCTCTGTAGTTGTTAAAGTAAAATAACCACATTTCATGAGAAATCATCAAAACGATATTTTTGTAAGATAACTTCTTCCGTCAACTTGTCGTTATATACTTACTTATTTATTCGTTTATTCTAAACTAATGTTGGTACAATAATAGGGGTACTGCGTTATAATGTTTAGATACAAAGTTATTGTCTGTATACATATATTAGTCACATGCATATTAATTGTGTATATGTGACTAATAATGATATATGAATTAAATTATAGTCAATGCAGTGTGTTACTTAAAGTCAGTTTTTTCTTGATTTCTGATATGACTATCACTATACTTTTGTATGCAATGTATATGCAGCTTAAACGTGTAAACAGCCCATTTTTACACGGTGACAAAAATGAAATGTGATAAGATCAAGCATTTCAGAATTTCAGGTACCTTACGTATGATACTCTGAAGACCAATAAGGAAAATAGAAATACTTATTAGGATACATATTTGAACGCAAGCAGAGACTAAGAGAGTAATCAATGACTTGTAAACTTACTGTCTAGAGAAAGTGAAATATCTCACACGGGCTGTGCACTGATATGCCTATGATGCTTGTCAGAGTTCCTAGTAGTGTTCACTATAATTAACAGAGTCGCTATCAACGTTTAATTTTCATAAAGCTACTTGTTTTAAAATTTGTTCAACATTGCATGTATATATAAGTTACGTATTAAGTTGAGATTTATAAAAATTGCTTCCATCAACATGCTATCGTATATTGACAAATTATTCCAGTAATTTTTATCATTCGATTTCGACGTCAGTATGAGAGGAACATGCATATTTATCTCCGAATTCTAGTCAGGTTTCAATAATATTATTCTTAATACAGCATGAATCAAAGTATCGTTTGACAATTATAACTGTCGTTACTATTATTACCAGTAATGATTATTTAGGTATCCGATATATGAAATAACATAATACTGGCTCCATATAAGGTACTGAGGGTTTTTAAATGAACACCTGTAGTTCAATTAGAACTGTACTCCATATGTAATACTTTCATAACATTCAACAATTAGTAAGTTGGATTTAAGGATATGTTATGTGCCGAAGAGAGTGTGAAGTGGAGTAACGTATCTATTTGACAGTCTGGGAAGGAGGATATGTAATCTGAGGACTAAGTAAGGACGTAATACGGAATTCTAAAAAGTTAAAATTAAGGCAATCCGTCACTCAAAATTGATGTTTGATAGAATCGAACTCAGAATATATTACACATTTTAACTGTATGTGCTGTATTGCTGTATACTATCACCAATTCTCCTCGTTTACAATTTTTGTTAACACTGAAACGCAGTCTTATACTTTCATAATAAAGAGTCTATCTTAACTACGTATGTTCAGCTTACTGATGAAACGAATCAAACTCTTATCATTCTTACAACCTCAGTTGCATATCATGCTGTGGATATCCACCATTTTTCCAAGTGATTTAAGTACTATTAGAATTCACTTGAATTAAAATTCAGACATTTTTAACTCAATATATTCAAACAACTTAGCGACATGTAGGATATTATAAACGCCCGGATGTAGCTTTCATCATTATGACTCACAGAGCTACACTAGTATTAATAATAATTATAAAACGATTAACATGACTATATATACTGCTTCATTAGACTTTTGCTTATAGGCTATGTTCTTTTTTTGCTAGCTGAATTACGATTATTTATATATCCTATACATGCTTTAGTCAATTAATAATAATAACAATACTAATATTGTATGATTCTTTAGGATTCATTGTCATATATATATATATATATATATATATATATATATATATATATATGCACACACAAATAAAACATCACATAAACATTTATGTAGACACACTGTAGCTACATAAAAAAATTTACGCGCACACTCATGAAAGTATTTGTTTATGTGTACTAGTTTCATTTGTGAAATATAGAATTGTGAATGATATGAAACGTTGTTATTTACTTTATGAACTTTTCATTATAACACATTTCTATTAAGTGTTCAAATGATACCTATATTGATTTTTGATACTAAATAAAGTCAACGTCCAACTGTAAAGTAAGTACCACTTAATAGGATTAAAAAGAATATGTGACATTTGATTCTGGTAATAGATCAACTAAAATGTTGGCAGCTATCATAATGATGTGGTTTAGTCATTAATTGATGTGAGAGACTATGACGACCACAGATCATAAAAACGAACTTTTTGCTAGACAATTTTGATTGCCAAAATAATTAACAGCAGAGTAATTGTGAAATTTTGATTGAATGATGCACATTCAAATAGACCTCATTCTTTTGATAGTAATTACACTTCAATTTGTATTTGTACTTCTGTTATATTGGTCAGGTTTAACTTATTTCGTTAATATAGTTATTTTACAGTGAAAATACATTAGTCTGTTTATAATCCCACTAAAAATGCAACACTTGCTTATCCGTTTTTTACAGGTCAACTTCCGTTTATAAAGCAGATAAATCAGTTTAACGGTTTAATTAATTTAAAATAAATATCATTGATTGAGACAATCTAATTGCATTTTAAGGAAGTGAACTAGATCATTCTTGCAACTTTTACTACGTAAGTTCAACATCAAAGTGATATCAGTTCACCAATTCTTATATCAGAAGTGCTTGATAGTATCTCGACAAGGATTTAGAAGCCAGGCATATGCTGAAAATCTTTCTTTGACCTGAAGTTTTTTGAAAACATCCAAAGGACTTCTAGACAGCTATAGATGACGTTTCATACCCTGATAGAATAGTTATTGACTTTCCTGTAAATTTCCTCATACTTCCCACGGATTTACTGTACATAGACATCCTTTAAAAATCTGGGAACATTATGCAGTCGTTTCGTCCCAGAATGGAACATTTATTACATCACCAGAAGTTGAACAAAGCATTTTCTGTCCTTATAACATTCCCCTATCTAATATCATGCAAACTCAGTAGATCATGTATACACACGATTCAAAAATAAATTAAACAGTATCATGGTATTTCGTTTCAGCTGTTCGAAGGCGATTGTCTCTTCCCTGCTGTTCATACTACAAAACGATACTCCTGATCAAAGCACATGAAAAGGAGACTAAGTTTTAATCGTGGTCCCATCCATCTTGATGCCTAACCACCTGATTAGCTGACCAACTAAATATGTCTAGTAGTATTTATTTATCGTCTAGTTCGTTTTCCTTTGTTTTTGTTATTTTAGGTAAACATTGTGAGATCAATATATTTGATTGTTTCAACCAACCATGCGGATCCTACGGGATTTGCAAGGATGAAATTAATGATTATCATTGCGAATGTTTGAAAGGATGGGAAGGATCTCACTGTGAAAAGTTTTCGCTAGCCGAACCAGTTGCATATCAAAAAATCACTGGACAGAATTCGACAGTAGTGATGCATAGTATTTCACAACGATTGCATATTAACGAAAGTAGATTATGTCCTGAAAATTACTGTGCTAATTCAGCTATCTGTATTCTAATCAGTTATGATAATACATTTTCTTCAATGTCGAATGGCATAAATAAATTAGACAGTTTAGATGGTGAAAATGAATTCAAATGTCTTTGTGAAACAGCTATTGGTCGGTTTGAAGGTATGAAAATTGGTTTTTGAATTTATGAGATTTTGTTGAAGATTTTCATAGTTTATACCACAAACTGACTATACGGAGATAACTATTGGACTAGACAGCTGTTTTATTATTATGGAAGACTTCTTAAAGGTGCTCATCTGAGACCCTGTTTGTACCTCCAGGTTTCACTGTGGATACCATAGTGACATTACCAACTTCAGATTTTAGAGTTCTACCCAAAAGCAGTATCCAGTAAAATTCAACCATGCTGAAAGTAAGACAATTACTAACCAGTGACACAAGATAATGATCACTCAGTATCGCTAATTGGCTAGAGTTATAAACATCAACCATTTGACACCAACTCACTGGCTTTAAGTGAAAAGCACTATGAGAGTCCTGAAGGTCCTGACTTTGATCGTTTTATGCGCACTAACAAGAAGTCATCTACTAAGACAATGTAACTATCTAGTACCTCGTGATTTTCAATAGTAGTTAAAACTACAGTTAGTCCGTGATGTAAATTATGAAAATTATTTTACGAGCTTCATAAAAAATAGATTTATTTATGACGAATTAAAAACATATATATATCCAAAGTTTAAAGTTTTAATGCACTTTAAAAGGAATGAGGATTAACAATGTCATTGTTGCTGGAAAAGTCTATTTTATAATATTGTGTGATTATTTCCGATAACACTTTCGTTAACTGCTCACGTTTTATCTTAACGAAAATAATTTTGATTGTAATTGGGTGTTGCGGAGGTTGTTGAATGCCAATTCAACATTACGACTTGGTCTGAATTAGAAAATCACTGATCACCGGGAAGCCGACTAACTGGTCTAATGGCAAAGCGTTCGCTGCTGTCGTCTACTTCTAAAGGTCATGTTTCACACCCATAAGATGAAATTGAAGATATTTTGTCAGCATCTTAGGTGTAGAAACGTATACCATCTATGTATTCTAACTCTCAGTATTACCGACTAGCCCGAATTAGCCATTTAATAAACTAGTATCACACTAGTTGATCTTTCAAAGCAGTTAGTGACCAGTATCATGCTTGGCTAATTTTAGCGATGGTTGAATCCTGTTGATCATTTTTAAAGTGCGGCCACTAGTTTAGTAGTTTTGATGTCACGTATATCTGGCTGGATAAAGATAATAAATAAGAAGCGTCATACACCTAGGTGTTATATGTGTTAGTTTCGATTAACTTAGTTTATCTAAAATCTCTAGAGAACTCATGCTCCCAGTGATACATGAACCCATGTCGTTCGGAGACACGCAGTAATAATTATCCCGACGTTATTTAATCTGTATTTAGTCAGTAGGGTTTGCCACTTTCATTACCTTTTTTGAATCATCCTGTAATGAAATATATTTTTTCTTAATCAACCGAAACATTTTTGAATATCTCTGAAGTGTTTACTGTCCATTTGATATCTAATGGCCGAGTTACATCTGTATCGGTAGTCGTATTTTGGATCTTGGAAAAATGATTCGTAAATATTTTTTTTCACACCAGATAAACTTCATTTAAAAAGGACTTCTCACTAGGAAGCCACTAGTAAAACAAGACCGTGTAGCATGTTCCTCTCTCTTGATCAGGAAGACGTAATTCATCTTCTTGTCGGAAAATACTCTTGAGTCTAACCTAACATTAGAGTTGTCTAGGCAACAGTCAGACCTTTCTCCTCTTTGTGAACCGTCTTAGATATAGTGATGCTGTTAAATTATTTGAAGAACTACTGAAATCCAGAAAGAAAGGGTTATATATTTCATTCTTATTATTAACACCAGCACCGAGGAAACAAATATTTCCTGTTGATGAATCTCAAATAAGATGGGACGAGCATCCTGCCTTCTTCTGCGTGCTATATGTCAAATATAACAAATTCGAAGAAGGGATGACTTGGATTTTATGTTTAATCAATCAAGTGCTTTTTCACCTAACCATATTACCTTTATATATATATCAGCTAAATGCATTTAAATTACGGAAATCAATTACGATTGTTTCCTTTTTTTGTTCTCCTTTTTTTAAGGTATTTTCTGTGATATTGACGTGAATGAATGTAATGAACAAAAACAGTTACCACCATTATGTCAAAATGGTGGACAATGCATAAACACTTATGGATCATATGTATGTCAGTGTACAACAGAATATTATGGTGATCGTTGTGAATATTTATTGAATCCATGCAATCATGATGATGCATCAATATGTTTCAATGGAGGTGTATGTTTACCAACATCAAATAATGGTGTTGCCGGTACATTATGTATATGTCCAAAAGGATTCGCAGGACCTCAATGTAAAGTGAGTTGCTCATGTATGACCTATTTCTATTACTAGTACTTTTTTGTAATTATCAAACTTGAGGTAGATGCGATTGTAAGAAGTCATATGGTTGAAAACTTTTATTACTGAATTTCATATTTAATTTTTCATTTATCCTCTTTGTTGTTGTAATTCACGGTGATTGATCATTCTCTGTTGGGATGTGATCTTATGTTCTGTTAGAGTTATGCAGGTAGTCGATACTTCCTGGTTATCTACACAGTGTAAAGATATTTTTCTTTGTGGTACCTGAAAATTAATCTGAGTTAGGGATGGTCTGAGAGGGTGACCATGGATTCTAATGAACAGCTGCTTTACGACGGTCAAGCATTTTTGTGTTGACCGCCGGCTTTGAAAATCAGTGATACAAGGTAAACTTGTGTTATTTTTTAGGATGGACCTACTGTAAACTCTCCATCCATTGTAGGGAAAACATCAGTGCTGGAAATACTAGTTATCTGGAGGGGGGGAACTGCTTAATGGTGTCACACACCAGTACAGTCTGGAGCACAAATCTGTTTTGTGCTTTATTGTACTTCTTTAATCCTTACTGTTCTCCACTATATCTACCTGACATGATAAAGTTTAAAAAATAAGTGTTGCAGCTAACATACCTTTATTCGGTCATCACTATGAGCAATTCTAAATTCATCAAGGCAGCAGGTACGGTCATGTGACACTTGAAGTAGTCATATTTTAAATAGACTTGAATATCCACATTTTTATATTTTATTTGGTAGATGTCTGTTTACCTTTAGTATTGAGCACATAGTATAGTTAGAATTGGATTATGACTAACAAGTGGAATTCAGAACATACATTTCTCCACTCGGGAGTTCGTCAGACGGATGGACCTGCATTTCAATGTCCACATCTAGAGTTGAATCCAGTCCTTCATGTAAAAAGCAACAATGTTACTTAAATTGCAAATCCGACTAAATATACATCAGCATTTCACAGTTATGGTTGTCTAGACCTAGTAGGTTAGCAAACGAACCAGTGGAGTTTGATGCAAATGAACTGAGTTCACGTTCTGGTGTTAACGCTGAGACAGAGGTACATCCACCGGACAAAACGCGTGTCGTAGATGTTGTCTCTTAGTCAAAATCTAACTTTACTGATACTTGTGGTTTTACACTGCATCGAGGCAATCTATCCAAGATTCACATATTGCAATGGTAACTAATCCCTTATGGTCCTAAATAACATTAGTGTAAAGACACAAACATTCACAAATGACGAACACATAGTACTCTTTGTTTTAAAATCACTGTACTCTATACAAAGTCTTATTACAAATATTTACCCCTTTGAAAGAAATTAAAATACGTTTAGCATATAATTAACAAAGGAAATGGACAACCCAGCATAGCAATTAGATATATTTTGTTCAGTAACGATTTATGGGAGACGATATATTTTTATGGGAAGTTTGAATGGTGTTATATGCGATTTAAGAATTAAAATTCTACTGGTGGAATTAAAAGATTTCTTTATTAGTTATCAGTAACATATAAATCACTTATCATATTCTGATACTATAGTATTATCATAATTACAAGACAAAATTTGTATCTGTTCTTCTTTATAGCATATTGCTAATTTTGGCACCAAATATTTAGGGTAATTTTTAAGAGAAGTCACCTACTGTGCTTTCAACACTCAAAGTGTTATAATCAGTGATTTCTGTTATTTTTCCATCCATTTGGTCGGGGTTTGCCGCATAGTGGATGGTTTTGGATTACCAGAATATTACCAAGTTTTTAAATACGATTGGGATCCACTTGATCTAGAACTCAGACATTTTAGGCTGGATACATTTGAATGGCTTAGTAATATTCAAGATAACTGAAGCCGTAATTGATTTTAATTTTCAACAAATATTTCACTTCAAGGGTCTAAAGTTATCCGTAACTGTTTGTTATGAAAATGTCATTGTAGTACACCCTGATATGACATTAAATACACAAATAAATAACAAGATTTAGGACCTGAAATGTTTAGTGCAACTTATTCTCGAATATACGCAGCATTTATCCTTCAAATAAACAGAGAAATGACTGATAGTGCTGGGTATAACACACTGAATGAACTTTGAAAACCTAGAGAATAACTTGACACTTTGTAAACTATAAGAGGCCCCGATCGACTTTGAATTTTTTAAAGTCTGACAGCTTGTATAACTAGTAGTCAAGACGTCTAAAAGTCGAAATCTAGTTTTTCATTAACTAATATCATCTACAGAACCTACGAGGTAATTACGTTTACATGTTGTAAAGTTAGAAACGTGTTCTCACCATTCACATCATGAAGTAGATTTTTACAAAAACTTCTGATCCGACTAACAAAGCTATCAGACTGTAAGCAACATTTGGTAGTGATTCTAGACACAGCTAAAAATGAGTAATTCATAGCGATTAGGGATTTTTGTGTGAAAAATAAATAAACATTTCTGCTAGTTTATTTCAACACACCACAGGCTACATTCACTGATTCACCGAAAAAAACAAATTTTCAGTTTCAGGAATGTTGAAGTGGATGTGTAGGTTCATGAAAGCGAATGTCGAAGCTAAACTAATCGTAAATTATATTTCACAATCTTATTCAAATAATACGAGGCCACTCGATCCTACTTTCTACGGTAAATATAATAATTGAGTTGTAATTAGAGTTACATGAAAAAGAGGCAGCTGACGAAGTTCGAATTTGATATCAATAGAATACCATATTTCGTTGATATGACAAATATATGAAACAAACAGGAATAAGACATTTAAATGATACTGAGTAATCTTGCTAGTGGTGTGGAAATGATGATGATAATCATAGTCTTGATTGGTATGACCTTACTCGTTATGCAGCCCATGAATTATGACCGAATGACGCGAACTATAGCCCGTTGTGTGAAATAGAGACGATAGAACGCTGCTGTCCAGCAGTCATTTAATGAGTAAGAACAACCACTGTAATCACGTAATAGACCACTTCGCAACGAAAACGTAAGCTGCAATAAAGACAGAATTAAGTAATCTGTGTGCAGAGACAGTATAATTGATCAACAAGATCTATTTATCAGTAATCATATGATCGTCAAGTAAGCAGACTGATTTGGTTAGCTAATGTTCATCGTTTGATTACTATGTTTTTTGATGCACACATTTATCTAAATCCAGTGAATTATTAAAATTTTTTAAATCACATGAGATTAGTGAGTTATTTACGATTTTTGCATTCCTTGTAGGTGACTATTGAGATCCAACATTTCGACACTAAAATAATAATAGAGAGATGTACACATACGTAAACAATAATAATGAAGTCAGATTTATCAACCAACTAGTAATTAAGGTGTGCAAATAACATTATTGGTCTTATTTCTATCTATACTGGTGTATAGGAGCTTTGTATTAGGTTTAGGGTACAGTTACAATAAATTAAGAACGCAATTAGATACAGTAACCGTCAAGAAGTTCATAGGAAGCGTTCACTTTTTGGAATATAAATTTTTTAGTAAATGTTTTAGTAAATACAATTTAACAATACAAGTCCTAATAAGTAGATCATGATTATCGATAATTTGTCCCGTTGTAATTAATATAATTAAGTCATTCAATGTGAAACCACTGAAATCATAAGAAATTAGGCATAAATGTTTCACTTGTGTTAATGGAAGTTTTCAGCATTCAGCTACTAAGCTAGAATCCCTAATAATACATTTTCAACTAATTGGTAATATAAGGATTAATGATCCCCATTCACAATGTCATTTTGTCCACTTTTATGTGGTTCTCCCTGTTAATGTTCCAGAAAATGTCGGTTTTCTCTGTGAAATCCATCTTCAAATACATATATTCAGTGTCACAATCTCCGATCTATTACTTATTCAACATTTAACTGTCGAATTCTTTTGGTATTTTCTCTCATATTTTAGGAACACGTAAATGAATGCAATAATAAGCATCCATGTGCTATGAATGATGGAATATGTTTAGATTTAATCGGAACATATCATTGTTTATGCCCAACTGATCGATATGGAACAAATTGTGAATACACTTCGAAACAAGCATGTATTAATCAGTTATGTAGTGAACATGAACAAGTGAACGTAAAGAATTGCACTACACATGTAAGTTGTTTATATTCGTGTATATGCATCATTACGAAATCAATTATATATGCATCCTAGTGATTTTTAATGTATTACAAATATCAGAATTAATTGTCTTTTATAAGTTGGACAGTATCCGATTGAATTACTGCAGAAATTAATGGTAGTTACTAATAAATATTATAAATTGTGTACGAATGTCTTTTATTATCTTTAGTCGGGTTCAGTCACAGTTGCAAACACTTTATAGCGACTAGCCTAATCAGCTATGGAACAGTGAGAAGATTAAGAAAGCTTTATGATAATGGCCTATTTATTGCTTACATAAATCATACATATATATTACTAGAGTGATACAAAGATATACAGGTGGTGACCTTAACTAAATAAATAATTGGCTTACCTACAATAGCTGAACTATTCTTTCATTTCTCACTTCCAAGCGCTTTGAAACAGCATATAATTTGTCCGGAGTTGGTCGGATTGTGTGAATGTCGTAAAACGTATTGTGTTTCACTCTAGTTTACGATACCTCAAGAATATGCAGCCAATAGTTAACGAGGGATAGGATGCAGGATTATAAGATTTCGCAGAAAGTCATAAAGTCACAATGTCTAAATTAACTGGTATATATGTTCTGACAGTCAATTTGTGATAGTGTATAATTCAATTATCTGCCAATAACGTTAGTGATAATTGTTTTATTTTTAATATATTTCACTCCATAAATCATAATCTATTACAGGAGTAAGAGTAAAGCCAATTGTCATAAAAATGATTTAATATGGTGAATTTGATTCAGTTAAAAGAACTAGCCAACTGGAAGGCGGCGATAAAGTTACTGTCAAGCTCGGGATCTAAGGATTGACAAAAGAGTGCATTTACTTATACCACCATATCACCTAGAGCCTTCAACCACTGATGATGATAATCGCATGGGACTCAACCAGGTAGTTTTCACCTAGAGAATGATCCGAACCGATAATCAGCAGATTCGATGACTGGTACTAGATATTGGTTTGACTACCACTAGCTTTTATTCATCCTAGTCATTATCACGCGTCAAATTAAGCGGTAGCTATACATATGCTCTTACAAGTTACTGACTACTTTGACATACATTGGTCATCATCAATATCACAATATGTCTAACCTCTTTTAGTTCCGACTGAATTGTGTTAATTAAGTTTTAATTCTGTTTTAGTAGACTCTAATTAACTCGTGGTACACACTCTTCTGATTGATAGCAATTAACATGAACCTATGGAAAAACGTTTTATATAGACCCCCATGTAACCAGTGGTAGGGTTAAGTGTAGACTTTAATGAAAGGATAACGAATCCATTGATAAGAATTTTTACCAACTGGGGTGGTTGGAACTTATATTGCATATTTTCAACCACAATCTACCTCTACGAGCAATGTTTAATATTGTAGGGGTAGGTTTGGTCACAGAGGTGATCAAACCATGACATGATACCAATTTATTAAGTTACTGATAGTTGACCTCATCTATTTTGGGAGATGGAAGCCTATTTATTGAAGTCTGTGTGAATATCATGATCAAATGTTATAGAGATTAGATAATATTCTTTGTCTTCCCTTAAATTCTGAGTTTTAAAATCATTTCTGCATTTTGTTCCACGAATTCATTTTTTACAAAACATATTTTGTCTTATTATCACTGGCATTGTAACTAAGTACACTAATTTAATATTTCTTACAATTTTCCCTTTCCGTGTTAATGCACTGTGGGAACCTGGGCTCGCTGCACACTTATATCAGTTTCAGTCAATAACGAAAAATTACAACCACCAATTAAGTTTATTGTCCTACATGAATATCTCTGGTGCTTTTGTACTGCATATATGATGATAATAATAACAACGCTTTTTACAAAACCTTTGTTTATAGACTTGTTTTAATGGTGGAATATGTCCAAGTTATCATATTACCAACAGCAATATCGAAGCCAGGAACAATAATAGCTTTAATCTCAATGTAGCTGAACAGAACAACTTACTTGATGAACAAATGTCTCTTTATTGTTCCTGTCCATTTGGTTATATCGGTGAATATTGTCAAATAGAATTAGATTTCTGTCAACTTTTTCATCATATTAAACATTTATTGCGTTTTTTTAATGATCTACAAGAAATGGAAGATTATTTTGTCAGAAACTTAACTATTACAAGTTATCTTTTTAGTGACTGGTTAATTTCTTCAACAGCTTCATCGGTAACGACCTACTCATGGTATGAAATAAATGCATTATATTCTACATTCATCATAAACTATATAAATTCATTGATGGCACTCAATAACGCTACTACTACTAGTGATATCAATAGCAACAGTAATACAAAGAAGATTTTATCTGTGAAAAATTTATTCATGAACAGTTCTCTCCTAGATAGAAAAAGTACTCAGCCGTCTAATTCAACTTTATTTATGATAATTTCACCAATGGGTTTATGTGATCCTATTGGGAGTTCTCTATGTGTTTCATCAATATCTTCTGCGGGCAATGCTAGTCAGCAAAGTGGTGATAGGTTTACATGCATTTGTCATATGGATTATGAAGGTAGATACTGTGAGAAATATGTTGATTTCTGTGATAAGGCAAATAGACACTACAATGGGGTAAGAAAAGAGTCATTTTTCGAAATAAAAAATTAAATTTTTGCTTACTTTTGTCGTCTAAGCATAAACATGCATATTTTATTCTTATACATTGCGAGATCTTTATAAATCAAAGCGCAACAAAGTTAGAATTTTATATGTAAGGTTTGAATGTTATCTTTGTGGATATTAAAGACTGAAACTGACCATCCTCTTTTGGCATATATTCATCATGAACGTGTAGTCTCTATTTTTACATGTATTGATAAGTCTTATTATTAGACCATTCAGTCACAATTCAGACACAACAACATTTGTAACTACAAGGCTGTTTAGGTAATCATTCCAGGATTCGCATATTCTGTTGTAAACTAACCAGTTGTAGTCGACAGTGTCGACAATACAAAAACATATGCTAAATTTAACGATGTTGATGACTAGATAGTAACGAGAAAACTCATTCATATTTAACGACTATATGAAATAAGTAGGTTACTAAATACCACATATAATCGAGTAGAACTAGATTAAAGTCTCGGTGCGAACACTAACAATGGGATGCAGGTGTACCTACTGGACGAGTCCTAAATATGTCGAAGCATTTGTCTTTTATTCAGCTACTAGACACAATCTAAATCTGGTAAAATTTAAACCTAATAGTGTCTGGTTGATTGCGAGAGTCGATTTAACGAAAACACTCTCGATCTGAGACGTTTCTTTTCAACAGACATTCAGTAGTGAGATGAATCTCTACCACCATCAGTAAAACTAGGAATATTTTTAGAAGATTAGTATACAGTACTAATTTTATGTGATGAAAAAACTTAGTGTTGCACGGTAATATATATATATATTGCTTGATTCAGACTAACCAATTGTAGAGCACATCGCTAAAACTGATAACCAACAAGTTTATCCCGTTGTTAACGAGGCATGGTGTTCGTTATAATATATTGGGAGTCCTCCAGTAAGCCCTTTAGAATCTAAAAAAATTCTGAAAATACTTCGGTCAATTTGCGTTCTTTGAAAACTTGAGTCTTTGGAATCTCAAGGTCACGTGTTATCTTGTAAATTTACTCATTTTCTTTTCACAAATTAACCTTCAAAGCTCTTTCCATTCTTTAGAGTTTTGTATAGTGTCACATTATTTTTCTAAACTCATCAGGTGGATCTGAACTAGACAATTAAGTCATTGTAACCACAACTTGTTCATTGTGTGTGATGTTTGTTTATAGGTCACTCATTGAGTTTGTGATATTTTAGAATATGATACAGTTTGTTATATGATTGGATTCATCACAGAGCATCAGCTTAGTTAAGATTGCAGATAGTACTTTGATGTGACGGTTGCTGATATCAGTTCTAGGTCTATAGATTCCTTTCATCTACCTAATTATTTATAGTGTTAATATTTTTTTCACTGTTAATTCTAAAGATTTCCCTAAATTAATAATGGGCTTGTAAACATTATTGATAAGTATCTGCTTTATGAAGCCCATATCACTGACAGGAACTGACCAGAGCAACTGCTGAATATCAACGTAGATGATATGTAATAGATTCCTATCATTGAGAAAATAAATATACCCAACTATCATAACGAATGTTCATTCCATTTTGAGTAACCAACTGTTTATTTATGTTTATCGGTGTGTATTCTTTAATTCTTTCTATCGAAAAAACATAGAATTATTGTTTAAATGGAGGTTGGTGCGAAAATCAAATTAAACGAATCCCATCAAACGGTATCAATAATAAAACAGCTGTTCACCAGACACCATATTGTCACTGTCCTCCTGGTTTTGGTGGTGATAGATGTGAATTTTATCATGAATTATGCGTCCAGTCACCATGTCTTCATGGAGGTATTTGTCATCCGACTAAACAACACCTATCACAACTGCAGATGGGACAGATCGAATCTAATTATAAATTAACTCTTATTCCACCATATATATGTAAATGCCCATTTGGTTGGTCTGGAGTACATTGTGAAGTTAGTACTGGCCTAAAACACTGTGATTCGCTGAAAATATGTATTCCTCATACAAGAAACTGTGATAACTCGTTGTCATTTAATTGTCCTTGCATAAAAACAGGTACGTAGTTAACGGAAAATGATTTTCTTTTTAGCTTGTAACGACATATAAACCTAAAAATTTCCATTTAACGAATGAAGCTGATCGAGTCAATAAAAATGAAAATAAGACATTTCAAGTGCGTCTTCGACGAGTCCATTTACGGAAACTGTGCATTTGTGTTTATACTGTAATTTTGAAGCTACTTGTATTTTATGATAAGTATCTTCGAGGTAATGGTCGTGTGTGTTAGGAGTTAACATCTTCATCGACTAAGATAATTGGGTCATGTTTCCTGTTTTCCTAGCCAGCACTCATCTTGACATTCATTCTTTGATGGCATGGAAGTAGGTTGAAACAATATTAGAAACGTCTAAATTAAAACGTTACACGTCCTATAAATTCACTGACCGTTACATTAAGCTAGGTGGTTGTGCTCCACGCAGTATTCGTGACCAATGGTTAGAGACGTTGTTTATCAAATTTCAGTATCTAATTCAGTGAAATATGTGCATTCACTGTTTGCCTGCCGTTAATTTTTGAGTTCCAAACTCGTTTTTTACTACATTCGTTTTTAGTTAGCTGTTGCAAACAAGCTTTTCTACCTACTTTGTGTTGAAATGAACATTTTGGTTGTTAGACAAAAGTTCACCCTGAAGGCTTTGTTTGTGTTAAGTTGTTCTTGTTTTTCTGTTGATTATGAAGTGCACCCGATATATGACCAAGTTACGCTTGCGGTATTACCAGGGCAACTTCTAACGATTAAACCCACTCTTACAAATGAGAATAAATCAGAAGGCAGTGAAGGATGGAAGAAAAGTTATATTTGATCGTAAAGAGAGCGGCAATCGGAAAGCAACGTCTAGGCTGGCAAACTAGAGAGAGTTGGAACTATATCAGTGTTTTTATCAACTATTGGCTGGTTTGAATGCTATGCTCCTATAAGCTCCCCGTCGTCCTTAAAATTCCCTCATTCTACATTTTCGATGTTTCCACAAAAGGATTTTACGTCTTTGGTTGTTTATGTGTATGAGTGTCAATGATATCATGTTTTGTTACAATCGTAATATGTTTCTTTTATACATAAGAGAGTCGAGCTACTGATTTAAATGTTTTGATAGTAAAATTACATTTAATCCATAAATTACTATTTCTTGTATTTTATAGGCCATTGTGGGTTGAATTGTGAAAAATTTGGTACTGAATGCTTCTTGTTGGCAAACCAAAGTAGTAGTACAGTCAATGAACAATTAATGACTTTTGCTCCTGCTACGGTCTCTACTACATTTACTACTACAACTACTAGTAGTCTTAGTGTTAATAATACTTTTATCTCGAATGTCAAAAAGCATCAAAAAGAAATGAATAATAAAACACTATGGCTAGCTGAGGAAATTGGACCATCTTATTGTCTACACGAAAACTGCTATTTAAAAAAACATAATGGTCGATGTGATCATGAGTGTAATATGATTGCTTGTGATTTTGATCATGGAGATTGCTTATATGCATTGTCCGTACCACTAAATTCCTTAGCATACATTACTGAACATATTGAAAATAATCACAATACAAGCCATTATGTAAGTTTTTCACAAGACAGCCAAATTAAACAACATCCCGAACCAGCTATCCCGTGGCGTAGTTGTTCTTCGTTAACTGAGCACACTGAACATACCCTGTGTCATTTATTATTTGCTGACGGGAATTGTGATAAACAATGCTCAGAAGAAGAATGTTTATTCGATGGTTGGGATTGCATGCAAGTAAAAGTTGATATTAGTAATACGACAAAAGTAAGTTTGCTGTCATTCATATATGTGTGATTTTTTTTCTTATTATTAATTATCTGGTCTGAAGAATATACTAAACAAATTGTGTGATGAAAATATAAAGTTATCTGGATAACCTAAATCGACTATTGTTCCCTTACATGATGGAATAAGGTTGTAGACCAAGATGCACTGGAAAGCTGTTTGTTCCTTGTACGAAACTCCTCAAATTGCACACCCACAACTCAACCAGTGGCCGAACCCACTGGCTTTAATCTTCATGGTAAACGTTTCATCCTCAAACCACTGAGTTGTCAGGATGGTCTGATTCTGCAGTTGAATGAAGTACATTTAATCTCAGGAGCCTAAAATCCCTTTGTAGTTGGTTTTGTGTGAAAATTGTTGAAATGTCTAAAACTAAGAAGAAAATATCCATCCAACTGATATAACCGAGCAGGTTCTGAATATATTAGTCAAAACAGATCCGGACTAATAATACACGAATCGACAAACAAATATGATTTCTACTCACTAAGCTTACTATCTTACTAGACCGTAGAATACCACAATCTAAAACCTAAGTTATGATTATGATAAATTAGTATTTTAAAAAAATACCACTCTATATATACATTTCCAAGCAATTTATTGTCTTATAGATAAGCAACTAAATTCTTTGCTCTGATTGGTTGAACAATAGAATAAATTGTCCAGTAAGGTTGATCCGTCTATGTAGCAGCATAGGTCAAAAACTGGAGCAGGAAAGTGTCTACTTCACTAACGAGATGACCTAAACTGTGAATTTTAACTTCAGCCACTTTTTATCTCCAGCGCTTCCTGCATTTTCAATCATTTTTCCTCAACTTATGTACCAGTTCGTTATGTGGAGATATTATGTAATCCGATAATTACAATATTGCTATGTAGTAGCGACTATGAATAAGTTATTTAATATGCGCAAACATAACAAAATTGGCTTTTCGTAAAAAATAGTTCTATTAAGGTTTGACGTTTAATAACTGTGTACTACACGCAATAAATTATGTTTGATTTCGTTGATATTTTACTTTGTTAAAGGTAGTCAATATAGTCAGTAACTTTGACGCCATCAACATTTCTTCCTTGCTTTTCGAAATTGTGACGAACGAAGAACAAACTGTGTTAAGATAAAATACAACTATGGGATATTTGTGTACATGTGTTAGTGTATTATTCTGTGGCTTACACGTTCATACACTCACGTGGAGAAATATCAAACACCATGATCATTAGAAAGGAGAAAAGGCACATAAGTAGAGAAACGACTAGGTACATAAAAACTTTAAACAGAATGCAGATCAAATTAGTTTTTTTGTAACTTTGTATGTTGCATTTATGGATTCGTGTGCGCGAATATATTCATATTTGCTCATATATTAAAGACAACTTGACAAATGCAAAATACCTTGGTGTATAATGTATAAACCAAAATCGTTGAATAAAGAGTTCTCGTTGGAAAAGAACTGAAATTCCGCCAACTTATATTGAAGTGAAACTGGGTCGGGTTTAAACGTCATAATGTTTGCTTATATTCATAGACTTAGACGCAGACAGTGAATACTTGTAGAATCGTGTATGTCACTTAACCATCAGTAGTAGTAGTAGTAATCACACTAATAATAATAATAATAATAATAATAATAATAATAATAATAATAATAATAATAATTTCAGTGCTTTGGCTATGTAGCATGTTGTTGAACCATTTAAATGTGTTAAGTTACGAGTGTCTAAATTCTAGTTCAGGTTAACTCTTATTATGTTCAAGTAGCTTGACAACATGCTGCATAACAAAGGCCTTATTTTAGTCATAATAACTACACGTTGTTAACCCCGTTAAGAGCCATATAGATTAACAACTGACTGTTCATTACATAGACTGTGTAAATGAAATAAAGATGATGTGATGTGCGGTTGATAGCATGAAGATGGTTATGACATCTTAGTTATCCACTGTGGAGAAGAAAGCATCTCCTAGTAGTAAATAGATTAAAGGCGGTCATGATGAACTGGGCAAATGACTACTGAGCCCAATAAAAAACTACTTGAGACCAACTATACGCTGTCTATATATGAATATTTATTGATGTGTTCATTCAATAATTTTAAATCTACTTTCTCCACACTAAAGTGCAATCAACAGTAAGACTTTATCCTTGGAACTAAAATTGACTGCTTTAAAACTTATCGCTCTTTATCTGACCTATCGGACATGTGGTAATTGTAAAAACACAAATATTTCAACTAGTATACTTTTAATGAGTGACCACAAAATGCAAGTCAGAGAGGTACATCAAAGTATCAGCTACTGTCGGTAAAAACTGTCCTTGCATTACTTTATTTATATCATTGTTATTATTTATTAGGTGTAACAGAATGAAAGGTGATTTTCATTACGAAAGCTGACGTAATCTGAAGAAAAGTTAAATATAGGATACCTAAGGAGAATTACTATGAAGAGCTGATCTCATTATCATTTCGGTTTATGATTATCCTATGATTATCCGACTGATATGAATTCACAATGGAAAAAGAGATGTGGCGATCCCTCCCCCTACCACCAACGTTATCGAGGTTTCATGAGTGTATTCTACCCACCACTTTCGGTGATTTTTTTCTTCCATTTATTGAGTGTTGTAAACAACACAAACTGGATATTGAAAACGTTATATTTAATCCCAATTTGAAAGTAGTTTGTAGATTATTTATTATCTAAATCAAAACCGATGAATAAATAAAAAAACAGCGATGCAGGTTTAGCATTCCATATTTAGTTTCAATTAGAAGTTCATTGGCATATATATATAAGTTTAGCATTCCATATTTAGTTCCTATTAGAAGTTCATTGGTATATATATATAAACAAGTAGCTCATGTGATGACTTTTTTATTTTGAATTTAATTAAGCAAAAATTAATTAGTATCATTTCTCAAGGTAAGCAAAATTTCTTTTTCTAGAATGTACTTGCGATACAATGAAAAGTGATTACATTTCCCAGAAATGCTTTTATAGATTCACACCAATAATAGTATATAAATTGAAATCGTATATTATTATTATAACTAGTAATATTACTGTTTATATTTTCATTAAATACAACTCTTTACTTAGTAAATTTAAAGGTGAATTGATATTATGGCTTTCAAGTGTACAGTTTAAAAATAAGTTATAATATGTTCGTTAAATTTAGTACGTTAAGTTGATGTAGTATTATAGAAATGTGATTTGATTTGTTGTTTGTATTAGTCATAGATTACTTTCATTTGGGCAACATTGAAAAGATCACTGAACAGCTGTTTTATCTTAGTATGAGACACTTCAGAAATGCTCACTCTTAATTGTACCCGACTGAAATCAACATTTGACGGATGTTCAAAAGAAATAGATTGGATTGAGGCTTTTAGCGGTTAAGGAGTTCATTTTGATCACCAGCTCACAAGTTCAAATCCTGCGCGACCTACTTGGGTTGATACATCAGTGCTGTATCACTAGTCTACACAAATAAAGCGGAGTGCATGAATCTGTAATTGATAAATAAAGACCATATGTTTTCTTGATCCCATGTGGAAACTAGGTTTTAGCAAGAGAAATTCATTAGCAACTGCTTGATTATCTGCCTAGTAATGATTTTTACAATGACATTAACTCAGGCAATCATGTACAATATATAACCCGGGATAGTGTGTTCATCGGTCCAAGTTACCATTTCCCACTAATCATCCATTTGAATACAAAATCAGTATTTCCACCTGTAGTACAGACAGTATGTCCGTGAGCATAAAGTAAAGGGCTAGAAAATCATGAACGGTATGTCCGTGAAATAATTGGAAGACTTTCTAGTTGAGGTAGTATATGCCTCAAAGTATTTGTTATGTAACATTTTCAAACAGTTTGGCTTATTCCTCTACGCTATCGAATTTAATTTAACCAATTTGGGAAAGGAAGGCTTTACCAATGACTTTGGATGACTGTAGAAAGACTTTATGGCATATTATCCAGTTTTTAGCCATTCACGATGTAGGTACACATGAATGATCTTTTATGAAAATTGAAGAAAACACTATGAGATTAAATTTAGTTTTCTGTTTCTGTGATACCACTGTATACAGAAAACCCTGAAAAGCCTCATAAACACTTTTCAATGTTTCCTAAACGACATCAAGCATATTCGGTGTAATTAACGTTTCACATACAATCCATATGAAGAGCAGGTGTATCATGTAAGCTAGTTTTCACATTGTCACAGTCAATATTTGGCTAAATAAGGGATGTTTTAATCAATTTTAGATGTCTTAAAAATTAAGTACGAATAAATATTTCTCAGATATCCATTATATTTTTTAGAGTATTACCTAATACTCCATAAGCTACTATCTTAAACCTCACTTCTTCATCAGTAAACTATGCTTTTGTAGCCGATTTCTAAAACTTTTATATGTTGATGCAAACTGCGTATCTACACAGTTGTTTCTGAAGTATTTATTACTAAATATCTGACTTTTTTTCAATAATTTTTTCCCTTATTTCTAAAATTTGTTTAGGAAATCTGTTCAGGCCAATGTTATTATTCTAACAGTACAACAATAGAATGTAATCATAGAGACTATATGGATACTAATTGTACGATGAGTAGCAATCTTAAAAATGACATTACACTTTCGGCAGATTCATCCATCGTAAATAATAATAATCACAATGCTTTAAATGTATCAGCTTGTACTAAACATTTCACCAATCATATTGTACCGGGTAGCTTAGTTCTGCTAATTAATTCTACTCCAGAAGAAGTGTTGACAATGTATTCTGAAAAACTTCCCGAATCAATACTATCTACTTTAAATGAAATTTTGCATTTAGAAGTCGAAATTGAACATCATCCATATACTGGTAATCTAATGGTTTATCCAGTGATGTATATTACTAATTACACAAATGACGACGCAATTAAAGATGATAAAAAGTTATTTTTTAAAACAATTCAATTAAAAAATAACAATTTATTACCGCCTAAACAAACGGATGAAAAATCAAGTGGGATCCGTTCACGTTATTCACGTCATGTGAATAAAAGGTCATCAGCATCCTCGTCATTTCCTGGTAACGAATTATCAATGTATCAAAGAGAAAGTATAGGAAGTCAAGTGTATTTACGATTGAATTCAAAGAAATGCGATGAGACAGGTGAGTGTATATGTTTAACTTCGTAGGAAGAAATATGTTTTCTTAATGGATAATTTAGACTGAAGCTGTCCACGTACTACCTACCGTTCACTAAGTATGCATATACACCATGGTTTAGGGACATTTATTAACTGGTAAGTGCTGCATAGTGGTGAGGAATTTTAATTCCAGGTTATTTATCCACTTCCCAACTTACTCCTACATCAAAACAATGTCAGAATGGATGACAATTTTGCTTAAATAACTTATGCCAGTAGGAATAAATCAAGCTGCTAACCATGAAAATCTACTTTTCAGCCAATCAGAAAGTGTGTTTAATTATAATATCTAAGTAAGATAGTTACATCGGATATACAGTTTAATTAAAATATATTAAAAATCGGTTCGCTTGGTGTAAAATCAGGAAATTTCAGTAAATAAATCCATCTATGCTGCAAAGGAGTATTCTTCTTTGAGTCAGTTATAAACAACATATATCCGTTAGCTCAAGTTTTTATCCTACATATACACTATGAAAACAAATCAACATAATAAATAGCGGAACATAGTTCTACAATCAAAATAGAAAATGTATGTATGAAAGAATAGCGAAATTTACGATATTGCAAGACGAAGAGTAAACGTACGTGCGCTACTGTGACCGATTCTGAGTCATGCCATTTGATGCGTCTAACGAATGATTACGATTATCATGCATACTCCAACCTGGTAGCTTGGATTTAAAAACATGTCTCAGAATAATAATTGACAATTTCAGAGACTGATACTCTATTTTGGTTTGGCCACCTCTAGCATTTTACCATCTCACTCTTTACACTAAACAAATTCGCACATTGAAGTACGCTGTAGTTGGCCATATGCAATATATATCTCAATCACCTCAGTGAATGAAGATTTACAACCACGTCAACCGATTCAACATCTCTGTCCAGTACTCTATGACTGACCTTAGGATTATTTACTTGATCATTCCAGAATACAAGGACGATGCTTCGGAGTAGTCTGTGATCAAGGACTTAAAGCCTACTTGTGTCTTCCACTATCTTAGCCTATGTTTTACAACTATAAAGTAATATAGAGTGGTCTAAAGCGTACTGCGCTTGTCCGTTGACTTAGCAATAGTCGACTCAGGTTAACAAAAACCAAACGAGCCTTCTGAATCTGTGAAGAAATTTTGCAGGCACTAATCCTTAATGAAATGTGGAGTGGTCTGCGCACTCAACTACTTCATTCCTTACAATCAATCCAGAGAACGGTCCATAAGTGACACCTTTTACGTAGATGGATAGGAAAACATCTCATACATGTGTTGTTATTCAAAGCACGTAGGTGACTCTATATTGCCTGAGTCTTCTACAAGTAGAACTATATCATTTGAGTGTTTTAAGTCAATAAGTAGGCCTCCTAATTCAAAATCAACTTCAAACAGTTTAGATGAATAAAGTTTTATTTTTAAAGAGATAAAGAGCAGCTTTGATAGTTTTTATGATAATTCGCTATAAGCTCTGACTCAGCCAGTAGTGGTTGGGCAAAAGAAACTGTTATAAGGTTCCCGTACTTCAAAGGTGCGCATTTAATGACAGAGATTGGCAGAGGACTTCTAGGCCTACGTAATATAAAAATTACTGTAGCTAGCATTTCCTTCTACTTTCTCCTTCATTCAGTGAATGCGTGCTACTTATCCGAATGTAATTCCCTTCAGAAAAAATTCATTTTAAGAATATGGAATTATCTGCAACTATCTGTGATGAACACATTTAGCTGCATGAAAAACACAATCAGTAGAAATTAGGACTTGAAATGAAGTTTTTAATAAAGTTACACTCTAATAGATAGTACTTACCCACCGAATAATTAGAGAAGTGATCAACAGCGCTAGATGCACCCTACTTGTAAAGACTGAAACGGTTTTGCATAAACTCTCACATTACATCTTTTTATAGTTTATCTTATGATATGTATTCCGAATTTTTGTACCTTTACGATGAAATTATGTTGCTGTATACTTACTGGGTCTAGTACAAGTAATTATATTCTCAACTATTTCCAACACTTTTTACTTATGATACTCTCAACAAGAAAAATGGAACCACTTGCTAATCTTTCTATTTCTCTCTAGCTGTTTTCTGTTTTCTTTCAAGAAAGGTCTGTTCTCCGTTTGTTTCCCCTTCTTCACATTTCTAGTGTTGCTTTCTTTATCTCTTTTCAAAATTTTGCTATTGTTACTGATGTTAATATTATTATTACTACTGTTACCATTACTACTCTACGCATGCTTCTTAAAACAAGGCAGTTGCTTGTCATTCTCGCAGTATCATTTATCATTTTATTTAACTAGTTTATGTATAAAAAAGTAGAAAAGAACACAAGACGATAACATACAGGAAGAGAAAAACTAGTCATATTATGATTATTATTAGCCTTCCAACACCACCATGAGTCAAATGAATTTTACAAGAATAAAACAGAAAGGTTACATGTACTACACGATAAAGAAGAAGACGGGAAATACAACAGTGTAAGCACGCAAACACGTCCGTTCATCCGAATATTTAGAGATATTTATTCACATACAATGATGCACCTCAGATAAAAAAAAGCACAAGAAGCAGAAATGATGGGCCTTTTCATATGTAGTTCCAAATCAATATTGCCGATTAGTTACTGCTGCTACTGTTTATATCTGCCTGCATATATGCTTAGATTCGTGTGTCTGTGTTTGTGTGTGTGTGTGTGTGAAGGAGCGAAAAGGTTACATTCTTGTCACATGAATAGATCCATTCATGTGTGAGGTATGATGATACTTAAAGATTATTATTATTATTGCTATTATGGTTAACTTATATCTGTATATAGTAATGGTGAGAAAGCCAGTATAACATAAAGCTAATTCCTTCATTGTTTTTTCATCCTTTTTTCTTGTGTATATTATTCTAATGTATATGCATAACAAGTTGACTGTATTTGAACAATAAAATACAAAGTGATCAATCATTCAATCTAATCAGAAGAATTGAACATTGATCAATGCATATATATATATATTTTTTTGGGTTTACTCAATAACAGTGTGCTGTTTCTTAATTAGTATTTTGGGATTCAGTATTATCTCCGACATTTTCAGCGTTTACTGAATGTATTGTATACAGAACCTTTAGTTATAACCTTTCCTTAATATGTTAGTGTAGTACAATTCAAAATTCCGGTTAATGAGCAAAAATGTAGCAAAAGTTAAGGCATAGAATGGAATTTTTGGTAAAAGTTTTTTTCGTGTATTCATTATTGGTTTATTCAATGAACGGAAAATCATTCGAAGCAGCTAAGTTCGACAAACTTATCGTACAATCAGAACTTTGGGGATGGCCTAGTAGATACTGAAATGACGCTGACTAATAGTCTGAGTTTACTAGTTTCTATTAGGGAGGCGTAGCTGTCTAATTCATGTTCACTTTTGCTAAAGCCACACCATTCAATGACTTTGTAACCTGGCTCACCCTAACCGCGGTGACCATAAATTCCTTTTTTGCCAATCGGTGCTCTGTAGGAGAGTCTAGAGAAGCAGAGTACGTTTAAGGATTGATAAAAGGAGTTACGTAAAATGAACTATGACCACGCCGTACCAAATGCCGTGCCCACTTCGAATCTCGACTGTGTGCGTTAATTATGTTGATCTTGACGAGTTGATATAGCTCACTCAACATCCAGTGACCCATACATTTAGTATAACTCCGTTAGTATTCAGACTAACCTTACAACCCCAGCGTTTACTTTTTGTGTGTAGTGTCTAGTAGTGAAGATAATGCTATTTTTATTAGAACATTCATATGAGCCAGATGTTTTTGAAGGTAATATGCATCTCGAACTTACTTCAGTTGAAGTAAACAATTTACAGTGAAACATTTTCTAAGTTGTTGAATACACAACAGCTTGTGGTAAAATGCATACCCCAATGCTTATTTCAAGTTCCATTATGCTGTTTTCTTTTTCTAATGTTGGTTGCATTATTTGAAACACATTTCAGTAGTTCTTGATCTTTACATATGTAATTAAGTTTATACAAGATGCTACAGATGAGACAATGTTCTAAATTTAAATCCCACCTGCCAGAACATTACCAAGCTGAAGCAGTGTTAGTTTATTCTACATGGTTTGACTAGTAAAGATGCCAACTAAGCTACGGAGAATTTTGAAAAAAGACTTGTGAAAAACTCAGGAAATTCGTGAAATGGATATTTACAGAGATAATATGTGAAATAAAAATGTCGTTAAAATTGAATTAAATGTTTCACTCAGGACTAAAAAGACTGCAAGAGTGATTCAAAGTGATACCTACCGTCAATCTTTTGTGTTATACACCAGTCAGTCAATAATCATTTGATAACACAACTGTATTATGTAAGGTGGTTGTTAATGATAATTAACAGGAAACACTTCGCCTAGGTTTTGTGATGGTTTGTACTCATTTTAGCAAGGCGCACACCTGTGATTTTGCGTTACTTTAGTAGTTTGAAGCTGCATCACCAAATTTCATTCCCACAGATATTTGGGCCTCATAAAATCGCAGTACAGTCTCCTACTAGCTACTCAGCATGAAAACAGAGTGCACATAATGTCTAGTTACTTAAACGTGTGGCCACCTCGCTATTTGACCTATAGTGGTTGATTATTACTAAAGAACTAGACAAACAAAACATTGGCCACTACTCAATAATTAATGTGAATTACCACATCATATGTATTATTACTAATTAATAAAGAAAGACGAATAACTCACTTGACATATTTTAGTTTCTTCTTATCGTGTTGTAACTTGTCGCTTCTTCGAGATGCGTTATTTGTTTGCTCTTAGATGAACAATGAAAATCAAACTTGAATGTATACATATTAGGGAAAAATTGTATCTCTTTCTAAATTCAAAACTTGACTCAGATACGTTGCAAAATATAATACTACAACTGTACCTGCATCATCGGCCAATTCATGTTTTAATTGCAATGCTTCATGTTCAGTGGTAATTAGTCGTCTTAGTGTGAAGTATATCACTTCTGGACCTTTATCTCTGTAGATTATTGTGTAAATCACTTGGTATATATATACTCATTAGCAATTAATCACTAAAAGATGGTTTGTGCATAATATATGCGGATTAAATTTGAAGACTATGTCAAACAGTTCATTAAAAATAAAAGATTTAGTGAAGAAATATGATAATGTTTACAATTAGTTGCAAACGAAATTTGCTATATAGGAATGTATTTATCTTCATGTAGGCTACTAACCTTGTAACATTAGCAAACCAAAACGTGCCTCTACTTCATTATATCATAGATTACTGGATTTACTCATGTTGATAGGTGCAAATGACTTCGCCAAAATATATGATGATTGCTACGAATAGTTGGAAACGTTGTGTGATATGATTAAGGACGCACCACCTGGACTTGAACATATTCATTTTCTCTCTTCTTCAAAACATTGAGTTTTAGTTTTTCTTCACGAATTATTTTTCATTCTGCCTCGTAAAATCACATTCTCAATATTTATTATTTGTTACTATTATTGCCTGTACGATTGTTTCAATTTCTTTATCATGCATCTTCTTACTTTGATCTTCTTGTCTTGAAATGACAACTTAAGATAACGCACATTTGTATCAAATTACACGTTTATTATGACTGATCTAAGACTTAGTAATTAAAACCACTGAGTACAACGTGGTATTTATTCACTGTGATGTTAAAGTGTTTATTTTGTTTACAGATTTACGTCAATTGATGCAAAAGGAAATGTCTGATGAAAATTTCACTGGAATATGTCTCAGTCACTTAGTAAATGAACAAAAAATATAACCAAAATTGTTAGGTACGAAACTTAGTAAAAAGTGATAAGATTGTGGAGGATAAAAGTATTTTGCGTCAACGAACTTCAGTGTTTCTTAATAGTGACTGCGGGGTTCAATCCACTTTTAATCTAAAAGCGCAGAGTGAGTTTAGACGAGAATTATTTCTCAAGAGAAACATTGAAATTAGTTGGAGTTTATTGGTTTTACGAAGTTTACTAGTTTTTCAGGGTTTATTGTCGGAAATGTCAGTACGTAATACATTTAATCTGTATAGTATTGCATTCACTCTAAACGATCCGTTTTTGAATTCTTGATAAGTTACGTCATTATCGCTGCATCGCTACATTTGTGCCACTTGTTATCCATTTTGATGTAAACATTTCACCTACTGTTCAGTGAACTAGTTATGAAATTAATTCGAAATGGTTTTACGGCGATTAGATTTTATTTCTTTGTAATCATAGGTTGATCTCAGTTGGGTACCACTGAAGATCATGGAATACTAGACAGCTGTTTTGTCATAGTGTGTGACTCCCTATCAGTACGCACCAACTAGAACAAAACAACTATCTAGTGCTCCATGGCTGGCAATGATACCCCACTGAAATCAATCCGTGACGATAAAAATATTGAGAAATAAAATTACTCTTTTTTGGGATTTAGCACGAACAGAGTCAGCTGAGTAAAAACGTTTTGATTCAAGTGTTTTTTACAACGTATATGTAATAAACTTAATACTTTGTGGTATAAACATTTATTTTCACAATAATAAAAGGTATTTCTGTCCCAAAGTCTTTAGTCGTCATATTAAGTATTTTTCGGGGCAGTGAATTGGTGGGCCTACTACTGATTGGCTGTTGGTTCATGAAGGCGCGTTATTCGCATTTTCATTTTTGTTATTTTGTCTGCACTTGGTTTTTTGAAAGATAACAATCAAATTAGGACATCCAACTAAAAGACATATCTAATACAAATACGCACTATGACTTAAAATACCAGTCTTTTTAAGGGCCGTCGTTAATACTGTCAGTACGAAAACACATCAACTCATAAAGTGATGTTTATATGTATTTACAAATTTTCTTTACGTCATTCGCCTATTAAATCCAGTAACTAGATACGCTAGTAAAATTCAAATCTTAACAAAATTTTCGTAATAACGTCGAATCGTCAATAGACCTTCTATGTATGAAAAATGTATGACGTAACTTAAATCTAGCATTTACCAAGTGAAATATAACTTTTAAGTACCTACTAAAAAATAAAAATAAATTAATGCAAAAGTATGCATCATCCACATTGAAATCAGAAGAGTCTAAAAATGGAAAGGAAAACCGAGAACAATGGAAAATAACTCCGCTGTCCTGTGATGTTTCACAGTTATTTTAATGGTCCATTGACTTTACAAGACTGTCGGTATCAAGAAGCATTAAAAAACTAGGTATTTTCAACCCAAAAGGAGCCTGTTTATACCAAATTACAAACTGGCGATTGAGTAATTTAAGTCATTAAACTGCATGTTATCTATTCACTTTTGAACTTTTCACAAGATCCCAAAAGTACGATTCTTAATTCTGATTGGCTCAACCATATATTATGCTTAGACTTATAGAATTTTTTGTTAGCTGACTAGAAAGTCATAATCGGTGTTATTAAAAGCTCCCTTCCTTATTGGTTGATAACGTATTTAAGCCAACTGTTTCTTCAATTACTTTTTACCATGTACATTTATTAAGAAGGCTAGTTGTGTGATTAATACAACCCGATTATTTTTCAATTATCTAAATTCGCCAGAATCATTTATCATTTTATTGTCAAACGTGTTTTGCTCTTTCGTTTAAGAAAATAATAAGTGAATAAATAGTATAATTAATTAACTGAAAATAAAATGATCGATAAAGTGTTATTTTACTATATCCCTCCTCCCCAAAGCTCTGTCTCATTCTACCCTACTTGATTTCTAATTGAAAAGGATCTTTAACTAAAAGGTTATTCGTTATTTATGGTAGTGGCAATTACTCTCTTTACCGTTATTAATCATTATTGACATTCTGCCCGTTAATCTTTTCGGTTATACCTCACACTGTTTCTTCTCTCTCTACTTGTATGTGTATACTATTGCTTTAACTCCAGTTACTTTTCCATAAACACCAAATGTCAAAAAAGTAAGCTCTTTTGTTTTGCGTTCCCTACCTAGGAGTTGCATATTTCCAGCCTTCTTTAGTTTTTTTTGGGTTGACTTTTATGTTTATCATTATTATTGTTTTTTCTTGGTGAAACTATTATTCTTTCAACTGTTATTGTATACAGTACATATTTGTCTAATTCGTTTGAACCTCTGATTAGTTGTAAATGAATGTATGAGAGTTTGGGTATGTGTATACGTGTGTGACTTTCGTTTTTCATTCACTTACCACTTATACTTTTATTCTTCACTTCATCATTTAAACATGACCTTAATATTTTGTTTTTTAGGATTATTCGTGTTGCCACCATTACTACTATTATTATTAATAGTAGTATATTGATATAATTTGAAAGGGGATGCTTGATGTAGATGATGAAAAATATAAAAATCCTCCTTGTATTAGCAGTAATAATAATTTTTATTATAAATTATAAAGGAGAAAGCGAGATAGTTGGGGAAACAAGGGTGATATTCAAATAAGAAAAATATTTCTGGATGTTAGAATATCATTTATGTGGAAATTTGCATAAATTTTTGTTTACAGATGTCCATTCTTAAAATTGACTATGAATTATCATATTTATTAGTCTGAACATGTTAGAACTGTTGAGATTAGGTAACGCAGTACAGTATAATTCCTTACTGTAATATATAATAAAATAAATATTCCTAATAATCAACATTAGATATGGAATTTTAGCTACTAAGAGCTAAGTACAATAAGTCATTTAGTAATATTGTGGGCCAACCTCAA
Source organism: Schistosoma mekongi (assembly GCA_034768735.1). Lineage (NCBI taxonomy): Eukaryota > Metazoa > Platyhelminthes > Trematoda > Strigeidida > Schistosomatidae > Schistosoma > Schistosoma mekongi. The sequence continues at coordinate 53,091,815 of CM068306.1, forward strand.
CTTCGGTCATTGGGGTTTATATTGTATAGAATTGTTGTATTTAGATACGTGCAGTTGACGAGTCCCAAACAAGATGAAATGTGATTCCTGGATCTCCCTGCTATCCACAATCCAACATTACTAAAACCTTTCTGTTTTAAGAAAGAAATCGTCTGTGACGTTTATTTAGACATGGTTTAGAAAATAGTTATGTAACATAGAATAAATCCAGTTGAAAGGACTATTAAAAATTATAGGATAGTGGACTGGTGTTTCATTCTCGTTTAACATTCGCTAAAGTAGTGTGCATTTAGAACCCAGTGTATGGTAAAATCTACAGTGTTCATATCTAATGTTGAAACAATACATCTGATCTATTACGTTGGAATCAAGTGTTTCATAATACCTGCTTTTCATCAATTGCAATTATGTAACAGAAGACCGCTCCCCCCAGTACCCTTAGTAACTTACTATTTCACTCTTAACATAGTTAATTTTTCAGGCCTCTCTGACCTCTGCCTTGAGACAGACGACTACTATTGTTTTGGTTACATCAGACAGTCACGTGGTGATTTTAACTAGAGTTTAATCCACTATGTGCTATTATTATCATGAGTTTCTGCCTAGTCTCAATCTCGGGAGCGACAACTTATTCCTGCTGACATTATTCCAGTATTTCAAAACATTGCCTTGAAATTGTGTATAGAATAGTGTTCACTACGATTATCTTGACTTTGGATAGTATGACCTAGATATCACACTTTGTCTTCCTTTAGATCTTCATTTTTAACAATATTTTGCGCTTTCTTTTCATGGATCCACTTTCTCCTTTTGATTCACAATCTCTGTGCTTAAACTTTTAACTATCACTCGTATTATTATCGCTACTTTTGTTACTATGATATTTATTTTAATGATTTAGTATATCCGTGCTTATGAGATATGGCAGCTTAAACTGATTCACAAGTTGTGCGTCTTTTTATCGATTGTGCGTGAAGTCTCTACAAATGCCATCCAACTTAATTATGGTATAATAGAATTTGTCCACTTAATTAGCTATTACGTAACTGTTTGGGGGTAGGGTAAATGACAGTGCCAATGTAAACAAAGTTTGGTTTTTATAAATATTTGTCAAAAATGTTAATGGAAAAAAATCATTTATGAAAATAAACTACGTAATGTTCATTAGCGACATATCAGTGATATTTTCCAAGATAACAGAGTTTACTTAATTTTGTCAAAGACCAACTAAAAACTTACGACATTGTCTAACATTTGATGCACAATAATGTCGAGTATTAATCTAAAAGAAAGGACGAAGATAATAAGGAAGAGATATTTTTTGTATTCTCGTAAATTTCATGTACATCGAGAGGAATTTTTGGGAGAATTGTAAAAAGAAAATAAATAGATGAAGGATTAGAAAATTAATCAGTCACAGATTATACGTACTTAAAAATTAGTCCGACATTCATAATCCTAATAAATAACATATATTTACAACAGTGATATAAAAAGGAAACTACATATTTCCACTGCTATGGTGATAAAATATCTACTATGATCGAGGAGTTTTCAGTTTCATCACAGTTAAGATCGTAGTTGGGTACTCTCACACTTAAGAAGTCCTATGACTAGAATGAAAAGTTCTTCAACGATCTATCATATCTCAATGTTTCCCTTATTAATATATCACTTATGACATGCACTGATACATTTCATACTTGGACTTTTGACCACTTTATAGTTCTTCACCTTATAAATCCACTAGACCTGACTCTAAAACGCAGATAACACGTATGAAGTACGAAAAGAAGCCCAACTTTATTTATGTGCGGAAAATATGACTACTTATGATTTATATGTCACTCTGATACTCAAAAGATTTCTGAAAAGTCTGCTACAATTAATAATGTGGTTGGTAATTAACCATCAAGTTAACTGATATTTAATTCATCGTTTTTTAGAATGAAGTATATTTTTATCTGTATTCCAGCTTCTGAAATCTTTAAGAGCTACCAGCAGATTTCCTTAAAATTAATATAATCAGTCATTAACTGGCACTTTTTTATTATCATATTTTGTGTTTTCATTCTAGGTGGACCTTGTTTTCATAATGTGGATTATGCAGCACAATTTCTTACAGCCTATATGCATAATCGTAATCATGATCTATTGCAAACCATTCTTACAGTACAATCGGTTCAACATGATGCTTCATCCTCCTCCACTTCATCCTCGTTGCCGTCATCTACATTTGATGAGAAGAAACGAAATCGTTATAAAATGTTGGATATATCAATTTATATTACATCATTATTAATTTGTATATTATTTTTAATATTTGTATTCGGTGTACTGTTTACTGTGAATCATTTTCAACGTCAGCGTGCAAATTACCATTTACGCTCAACTGGATCATTTAATCATGGACGGTTAGGACAAAAAATGATTAAAAAAGTTGGTGATGCTGTTATTTAGAGTTTTATCGTACTTCTAAAGAGTCTAACACTCAACATTTTCGTATTTATTTTATATTATGATTAACAATGAATATATACAACGTTTACATGTTCACTAAGTATATTTTGTCCAGTGTTTTGATTATTTCATCATCCATTTAGTGAATAGGGACTTTATGTTAAAGTGTAATATTTAGTAGTTTTTATTTCAAGCATCTGAAGTATGTTCACCAGCTGACTTTTATGAACTTGTTGAGCGGCCTAACATGTCTTATTAAAGTCATAAATATAATAAGACGTATGGCTAGTAGTGAAATATTTGATAGAAATTACACTTCACAATTCAGCATTCATTTTAAAATTGAACAAAAAAAAATGATAAAACACACCTAATTTTCTGTTTTTGCTTGTATGGGCATCAGCATACTATAATTCCGACACATATATCTAATGAGTCCGCCAGGGGCTTCAGGTGCGTAATCTAGGGTGCGCACTGCTGAGGAGTAGTTTCACACTAGAACGAATCACCTATCCAGTTGTCCCTGGTTTTCAATGGTACCCTGCCAACATTAATCTGCGATATATTCAGCCAACTAAATTACCAATATCCACAAAAATAACCATCTCAATTGAATCGTTGTAAACTATTACGAATGTACTGTTGTTTTTATAAGCAAACTAATTAATGTTTGACTTATCTATGACCATTTAAAAAACGATAAGAAATCTACAATAGGATTGCCATTGACTTCTGTTTCGGAGTATGTTTAACAACGTTTCAGAAACATTAGGTCTCACTATCTCTAGAAATCCGACCATGGAGTTATGATGAACTGATTAATGTCTGTCCTATGTAACTATTCATAATACCACGATATCATGACACAAAATAACTAGCTTTCAGGTTTATTGCTCATTCCTAGCATCTGTAAGATTGTATCACGTGGAAGATACTGAGATCACCTCTGTATTTCAAGTTAATGACACTAACTGAATCATTGTCTCTAAGTTCAAACAAACATTATATTATCACTGTTCGTAAGTAATCCTTCGAAGACAGTGTTGATCGGACACAAAGAGTTGGAAATATTCGAAATTGAAGAGATATGGTTAGAGTGAACCTTACCTGACTCTCAACTTTAATCATGAGAAGTGCGGTGCATATGTACATAACTTTCAAAATATTTGCAAACGCCTTGGATACAAACGATTGTTTGAAAGATTAGTGGCGATGGTCACACTTAAGAATCATACATAACTTTATGCGTAAAATATGACATCATCAAGTTTTCTTTACTTTTTTGGCTGCTTGTGGTTTTTAACTTTTATTTATTCGCTTTTCAGGTACTTAAAGCAAAAATCTGGTATCCAAGTCCTGACCTAATACGTAACTCACGAATAATGTATAATTCGCCCAATAATTATAAGAATTCCAAATTTACTAGTGACAATAAAAAATATATGTCGTCAAAGCTCCCAATGATGGAACCTCAATCAACAACCACAACAACCGCATATGAAGAAAAAATAAATTATGCGAACATTAAAAATAAAACTGTTAGTGAATTAGAAAAGTGTTTAGATATGCTGCAGGGTAGAGCTTGTGACAATAATACAATCCCGTATTATAATACCATGACATTTGATAATAAAGTGAGTACCAACCAATAGACTATGCCATATACGCATATTTAATATATATATTAATGTAGAATTTTGAGATTGTAGGATGCCATTGTGGTGTTAGCGATGTGAGAGAAGAGGTGTAGATTTTTGGTTGGCCACGCTGGGAAAGGGGGTTCTTTCGGCGATATCCAAAGGTGATATTGTGATCGGATTGGTCTTAATGGCTGAAGTGAGTGGTAACTGAGCCAATGGTGCTTTCACACACAGCCTTTTGTAGAAAGCTTTTAACACATAAATTCTGTACTTTCCAAATCTTACTGAAAGAGTTGGAAATTTTTATATCAAGGCAAACTGTGTTGTTTTAAGCTTCATTCAATATGACTACATTAAGTTATCACGATAATCAAGCATGACCGTCATGGTTTAGTATATATATTAAACAATTTACTTATGGTATTTTTTTAGTTAATTATAGTAAAATTTTACTTAGTCAGTCCGTTATGTGCAACACGTGTGTACTGATTAAAGTTACCAAACGTATCCCAAGGTAGCATATGAGTTGTAGTCACGGTCGTAAAAATACAGATTAGGCATTTAGAACATGATATCCGAAGAAACAATTAATTAATCAGGCATTAAAATTATTTTCGATCTAACGGCCTTATGGGTGGCTAGGAGTGAATATACTTGTGCAATTACAACTGATTCTGAGCCATGTCAGTTAGATCTCTCAACTATTAGTTACGACAATTGCCCGTACCCCAGTCACGTACTCCACACCTACCAGCATAGCTCAGAGCAGTAGTCCCTGAATTCATGGAGTAGTACCATGTTTTGCTATGATCTCCCCTAGATTTTTTCCATTTTACTCCTACAATAGTCATCCTCACGCGTATGGATATGTGGTAGTTGTGTATGTACAATCAACATAGAACCTGGCACATATGTGCATCGGTTCAAGTTGCCATACCACCATGGCACCGCAAGATTAACACCACCACCATTAGTAGAAGTTACTTCAATAAAATAAAATAATATTAGTAACAAGGAGTGTGAACATATAGAATATGGTTCAGGAAGCGTAGAAAGAAAGTTATGGAATAATTTAAAGCTCATGAATTAAGGGGGGACAATGAGTAAATGCATCTGCGCCATTGTGACCGATTCTGGGCCATGTCACTCAGTGTTTCTAGCCACTGGTTACGGTAATCGCGAGGACCCCATCCAGGTAGTCCGCAGCTACCGACACGAGTTAAACCGGCAGTCAGTGACTTCATGGACTGATGCCATGTTTTCGTTTGGTCGCCTCTTACTCGCTTCCATCCTACTCGGTGATCCCAGCTAACGTGAGCGATGTTTCGTAAACATCGATGGTCAAAAACTAATAACCGTCGAGTGTCATCTACCCTCAATGGCCACGTCTCACACCCGTACAGTAAGACAGAGCGAACTGTTGTGCAGTACACTCTCCCTTTCATTGAGTGACGAATATCTCGTCTACGCTATAGGTGACGTAAGTTGGCAAAAGCCAGACGAGCTTTTTGAATTTGTACTGAGATTTCGTCAGAGACTAACCCATTATGGCTAATCAGACTTACAAGATAAGTGAAGTGGTCGACGTGCTCAACTACTTCACTCCCTATCTGTAGTTCAGGTGTAGACGAAAACCAGTCCTGGAGCAATAGTTTGCATTTAGAGGGGGAGAAACGCATTCCGAAAATGCTTGCATTCGAGCTTATTGCTGTTAAAAGTTTCTGCATCGTATTAGCGTCTTCGCCAAACAGGACTATATCGTCAGCATATTGTAAGTCAATAAGTGGATCTCCTGGTAGGAGATCAATTCGTGAAAAGTCAGACGATGAGAGTGTAATTTCCAATAGTATGTCAACTATGAAATTAAACAAGAATGGGGAAAGTGGGCAGACTTGACGGACACCACTTGAGGTTACAAGTTCAGATGACAGTTCGTCATATGCTCTGACACGACTAATAGTGTTTGAGTAAAGAGCCTTAACAAGTCTTATGTACTTTTGAGGTACGCCTTTCAATGAAAGACACTGCCATAGAACTTCACGGTCTACAGAGTCAAATGCCGCTTTCAAGTCAAGGAAAACCACTATTGTCGGCCGCCGAAAAGTATGTCTGTGTTCTAAGATCTGACGAACGGTGAATATCTGGTCTATACAACCGCGACCAGGTCTGAAACCAGCCTGATTTTCTCGTATTTGGAGATCACGAGTTGCAGTTAAGCGTCTGATGATAATTATAGAAGCTAGTATTTTAGACACTATATTAGTCAAACTAATTCCTCTATGGTTATTGCAGCACGATTTTGACCCTTATATACTGGGACGATTAACGATCGACACCAGTCAGATGGAATTTTGTCAAGTTCCCAAACCTTAGTCAAAATATCAGTCAGCCTGGTTGTCAATGTGGGACCACCATCCTTAAACACCTCTGGGGATGATCCGTCTGGACCCGTTGCTTCGCCTCGCCTTAGATTGGCTATAGCTTTTTCGACTTCGATATGTGGTAGTTGGGCATACGTAATTACCTGGACATAAAAATATAATTATTTCTTTGTTGTTAAATACATTTAGTGATATTCTGCCTTGTAGAAATTATGTACGAATGTTTGGAGTTCGGGTATAGTAAATTAATATTTATTCAAATAATTTTAAAAAGGGTTCCTAATGTTTCATTGTTCATCATTTTCACTGTTCCGATTATTTCTACTCTATTGTTAAGTACTATTTTATGGTGCTGATGTAGTGTGACGACTTGAGTCTATGCACATTTACTCCAGGCACTACGTTAATTTTGTCTAACTGACTGGATGTAAACGACAAGAATCTGAGAATACTTATATTTCGTGCCAACTGATTGCCATCAGCAATATATATCTGTAAAAATGAGAGCATAAGTAGCATTTTGGCTGTAGTGACTCGGACTCAATAGTTAATCAGTTTATATAATTTGAAGTTAGAAATATTCAACTGATGGGGTATTACTTACAAGAAATGTATAAAAATGAGGGTAATGAAGTCAAAATTGATCATTTATTACTCCCAGTTATTACATGTATCAAAAGTAAATTTTCAGAATGCATCATAACTAATAATGTTGTGATATATCATCAGTAAATTTTCAAGTACTCATTAATTATGATTCCTATTATCAGAATACACGCTACATATGTACGTTTATGTAACTTAATACTTTCAAAATATTCGACTATTCCTGTAGTTTAGGTGCAAATTTCAAAGAGAAATTTTAAAGAAAGGTGACATCCATACACACACCCAACGTATTTTCTTGCTATAGTCCCACGCTTTTTTTCGACGACATCCTCCTAAGGATGCATATATATATATATATATATATATATATATATATATATATATATATGTATTATACGTCCCCTCGCATACACATACAGTAAATGCTAGAAAAGTTATGGTCAAATTTAGTTCATTTATACTGATAGTAATAATTATTATTTGAAATCTTCAGTAAATTGTGAAAAACCATTCATCTGAAGCTAGATTAGTCATGAATCGTCCTATTAACTAAACATACCCTCTTTAACTATGAAACAAAATGACTTAAGCCCGAATCACTTCAGAGAGGGCATTGCTCTTCCCCATCTAGATTATAGGTATACGTCTCGCTTCTGGCTAGTGTCATCTATCACATAATCTAAGTCCTAAAGGGTTCCCTTTTTTGTAGAACACGTTCTGTTTTTAAACATGAAATGCACTCGATGAATAAACAGTAATAGAAAATACTGACACTGATGCTGTATTGGAAACAAAGTAGAATCGGAATGTGTAACAGTAATCGGAGCTTAGGCCAGTAATATTAATAATAATGATAGTAGAGTTTCGAGTTCCAGCATTCCTTCACACACGCACATCTCGTTGTCTTTTTGAAAAATATTCTCTAATGCTTGATCTTCCTCACTGTTATTACTACCAGGATTACTTCAACTCGTTCCGTAGTAATCTCGTTAAGTTGGTCGATTCATACTGGTGTGCTTTAGTTTCTTTAAATAATGAACATTTGTAGAAGCCCAAAATTAATTATGACTGGCTGAATAATAATAGATGGAGTAGTCACACTTAAAATTGCTTCCGCCAAAGCAGAAAATAACGATTTGTGTACAGGTTTAGATACGCTTTTTCTTCCCGAATTTTTCGCAAAGTGGTCAATCGAATTAAAGATAGTTACATGCTGTTTGCTTCTATCACATACCTTTATCTAAACGTGATAGGATTATGGATTATTTTCAGTAAAAGGTGTTCAAGAAGTAAAATAATTACTGGTGGCTTTTTCTAATTATTATCGTTGACAGTACTTATTCCCATTTCTCTCTGAATAATTCGGTTAGAAAATTTATCAGTAAAGCTGGCCAAGTTTCTCATCAGATTCCAATTTATGTTAATTGGCAACACTATAAATGATATCGCTTTTAATTGTTGATACATCATTACCTATTTAACTGCATTATAATAGATTACATGACATCTCCATGTATAGTACTTGTAACATGAAAGTTTCATCAATAATGCTGGTGAAAAATGGGTCAGATTGATGTTATAGAATCGTTCAGACAAGGTTGGGTCAGACTTTTACTTTTATCAGAAAGAACATAAATAGTTGAAAAAATATAAACTAAATAAAATGCTTTAATTGGCATTTTACTTATGGCAACATCTTTGGTCATATTTATTGATTATCTCAAGAATATCCTATCGTAAAATTCGTTCCTATTTTTCATCTTTGTAGAAGTTCACTTCACTGTCATCGTCACCCCCACCGCAATCATTACGTAATCACTGTAACATCAATAGTACATTTTCAGATTACGGGGATATAAATGAAATTCCTCCTACACTAATCAAGTATTCGGCACACACATCAACAATACCAACTTCTTGTACTTCACATAACTATTTCTGTCATTTATCGTCACCATCAAAAACACAACAAGAACACAATTCATATACGCCAGCGTTGACATTAACTGAGAATGATCATAACGGTAGTACAAGTAGCACAGTAACAACTACAATAACTGTAAATGGAACGAATAGTTTTGATGATTTCGACTGTCAACGAAACGAAAATTTTGTTCACAACTATCAGACTATGCAAGAATTGTATACATTTTTAAATTCAATTTGTCAGTCAGAATTGAATAGTTTTCAGAAAATTTTACAAAAAGTTATACTTGACTATTATGGTTCAGGAGAATCGGTAGAGGTGATTAATAACCGTGAAAGACAACAACGATTATATACTGCATCTGGTCGGTTTCAAAATACAACTGAAAATAATAATTCAGATTTTAATACGGTATGTTATCTTCTTACTCAAAATGATGAATCAAACAGTGCACATACAGTGTTACATAACTCAATGAATTCAATAATTTCTTGGCAGATGATATACAATTCTACACATCTACATCGTCTGTTGAATCTTAGGATTCCAGATACCGGTGAAACATTACTTCATATATCTGCAAGGTAAAATGTTGTCCCTCTTTAAGTATTTTCCATAAGATGATTAAACTACTTAAGTATAAACAAGTAGTTAGATGTTGTATTTAAAACATTCTAAACATTACAATTAGGGGGTTTGTAGAGATAGTTAACTGGCAATTTTTGATATCACGAATTGATCTGAATCAGAGTTCAACCGTGCCAGGTGTGAGGCAGTAACTCACCGGTGGCATAGAGGAAGTCGCGCAGCGTATCACGGATTGGCTGAATTGGAAATATCAACCGTTAGGAGCCGACTCAGTGGTCCAATGGTAAAGCGTTCGCCGCGGAGCCAGAGGGTCCTGGGTTCGATCCCCGATGGGGTCATGGATGCGCACTGCTGAGTCCCACACTAGGACGAAGCAGCTGTCCAGTGTTTCCAAGTGATCGATGGTTGTCTGATTCAAATCAATTCGTGATATCGAAAATTGGCATTCTAAACATTCATCTAAACTCTAAAATAGACTTTATTGACGGACAGATTTTGACTATGAAGCTAATGATTAAGAAAATTGTGTTTGGATGAGGAATATTCTTTTTCAATAAACCCTCATTAATTTTTACAATTGTGAGTTAAAAATTAATGACCATAACAAAAGTAACCAGTTTTTAGGCAAATATAGCGCTTAAACAAATTACTGTATATGAATTTGGGATTCTGTTTTAAAATTACGATTGTTAATGTTGGGACAATAGTCTCATGCAATGTTTAGTTCGTTTGAATTTATACAACAGTTGAAATAAAATTAATTATTAAAAAGGTGATAAGAGGTAACAAAATCAAGATCAGATTAAGTGTTTGTTCAAAGATTGAGTAATACATAAAATGATACTAGTTAAGTAAAAAAATATAAAAATGGGCTGAGTGATAATTAACTTCGTTACCTTTGTGAAAGTTTAATAATAATAATAATAATCAAAGTAGACGTTCATTCCAAAAATTGCATCATATATGAGGTACCGCTACCACTCAAGGCCTTGCTGGTGTAGGTATAGCACTGAGTTCTAAAGCTGTACAGGTTCTCTTTGACTGGATTCCAATAAACATTCGCTTATGCTCTGTCCGTCTAAACGGAACGACAAAAACTTGTAAAGATAGGGATACATGCCGTTGCCCCTTTGTTATCTCTGCCTACGCTCTCACTGATTGCAGCTCAGATGAAGTTAAAGATGAATTTTACAGAAGGCTTTCCGACCTTGTTCGAAAAGCTAAGCGTACTGATATAGTGATAGTGGCTGGTTATTTTGATGCCTAAGTAGGTAGATTAGGCGAAACCAAAAGGCACCTAGGTGGATCCTATAGTGTCTAGACTCAACGAACAGATAATGGCGATCGTTTATTACAACTATGTTCAGATAAGCGTCTGTTTCTCGCAAGCACCAACTTTAAACATAAGGAAAGACATCAGTTGATATGGCGACCCCAACAATCAACTCAATTCTGGACTCAAATAGACCACATTGCTATCAGCCACTGTTGGAAAGGTTCTATAGAAGACTGCCGCTCATTTTGGAGTACATGCTTAGATTCATATCATGCTTTAGTACAAGTGCGTATGAGTCTGCGCCTTATTGGACGTAAAAGATCAGCGGCAAAGATCCCCCCTCATAGTTCAACTTATTGATGAAAAGTCGAGAATGCATTTCAGGATCGACCAGAAAACCAATTAGTCAACTACGAAAGCTGTACACATTCCGAGTCAGCTTAGAATTATATCCAGAAAGCTGTTGAAACAGCTTAAATATTCACGAGAATACTAAACCAAAAAGTTAAGAAAACTAAATGGATTTCAACTGCATCTACTGAACTGATAGATGCTCGGCAACACATCCCGTCTAGTTCTGAACACAATGAGGAGGGAAGGCAACTTAAACACAAGCTGGTTAAAAGCTTACGCAATGATCGTGATCAGTGGTGGGCGGCGAAAGCTAAAGAGATGGAAAAGGCAGCGGCAATAAGTAACAATAGGCAACTGTTCAGACTTATCAAGGAAACGAGTATCGGAAATCCAGTTGTAAGTGAAACTATCTCAGAAAAGGATGGGACCATTATTCACTGTCAATCCAGAAGGTTGGACTGATGAACAAGACACTTTAGCGAACAGTTCAACTGGCCCTCAGCATCATCCTAGTTGTTCACCATCCTCAAGTAATCTGAATTGCAAATTGATATCAGTACCCCCCCCCCAAGTCCTAGCGAAATTGAGAGGGCTAATAGGGAATCTAAAGCGAGGGAGAAAGGCAAGACCTGGTAGATTAACCCCTGAGATATTTAAGGATGGTGGTCCAGTATTGGCAATCAGATTAACTGAGATCTTTGCTAGAATTTCGGAACTGGACGTAATCCCATCTGATTGGTCTCGATCACAAATCGTCCCAGTCTATAAGAAATGAGAGAAGTCCTCTTGTAACAATTACTGAGGAGTAATTTCAACGAATATAGTGTCTTAAATATTAGCTTCAATAACACTTCGACGTTTAAATAAAGCTCGTAAAGTACAAACTCGAGAAAACTAAGGTGGTTTCTGTTATGTCGGACTACTAAAAAAGAGTGGAAGAACTTCTAGAACTGTATTTTAGAGAACTAACCCATTTATTCTGGTCGTGTGTAATGTAAACATTACATTTTTACTATTGTTATGTTCCTCTTACTCTGTCCTCCAGTTTAGTATATTTGCTGTTATTATATTGTCTCTTACTATGGACTAAAGTTAATTAGTGGTGTACAAGTTACCCCTATTCACTACCACAATCTTTTCTGTTTTGTACTAATGTAAGATACACCTAATCGGTTTGCTGTGCGGTCTGAATTTGTGTATATATAAAGGCATGATTAAAATACAATATGACCGGAATTGGACTAGGTTGGATTGCGTCTGGTTGGCTCGTAGCTGTTGTTATCTCTATTCCGACTTCGGGGGCTGGTAGTCGTGGGGCTGACGTGTCCGTATTCTGATTGGTAGTTATCAAGGTCACTGTGTATTATTCCGCAATACATAACAGTTTCATACCTGGACGTGGTTGTATAGACCAAATATTCACACTTCGGCAGGTTCTATAACATAGACACACTTTTAGATGTCCAACAATAATTGTATCCCTTGACTTTAAGGCGTCGTTTGACTTGATCAATCGCAAGGTTATGTGGCAATGTCTATCATTTTTAAACGTACCAGAGAAGTACATTAACCTTGTACAAGCTCTCCACTCGAACACTATATATGGAGTCAGAGCTTATGGCCGTTTGTCGTCGGGACTGATTACCTCAATTAGTGTTCGTCAAGGTTGTCTGCTTTCCCCATTTTTATTTAATTTTATCATTGACATACTTTTAGAGTTAACATTGTCATTGTTTGACTTCTCCGGGCTTGACATCCTTCCAGGAGATAAACTTGCTGACCTAGAATATGCAGATGATATAGTTCTATTGGGTGAAGATGCTGATAAAATGCGGAATCTTCTGACTACCTTAAACATCAGTGTAAGGATGTTTGGGATGCGATTCCCTCCATCCAAATGCAAAATGTTGCTTTAGGATTGGCTTGATTTGGCGCCGAAGTTAGTAATAGGGAGTGAAGTATTTGAATGTGTTGACCGCTTCACTTATCTTGGGAGCCTAATCAGTCCTAACGGTCTGGTGTCTGCTGAAACCTTGGCTCGTATACATAAGGCCTGATTAGCTTTTGCCAGTTTGTGTCACTTGTGGCGTAGGAGGGACATCCGACTACTGACCAAAAGACGCGTTTACTGCGCAGCAATTCGATCCGTTTTACTTTATGGATGTGAAACATGGCCATCAAGGATAGAGGATATTCGCAGATAACCACTCACAATGGATTATAGTAAGTGATTGATTCACGTTAGCTGCATGACCCGTTTGGATTAAGCGGATTATCATAGAACAGTTTATATTTTTTGACGACGCCATCTCTTAACCAGGCTGGGAGGTGTGAATTCTGAAAACATCTACAAATGTAACTTGCTCCACATAAGCAGTTGGACTGATAAATACAAAAAGAGGTGATGAGCTTACGTTGTTCATCTTTCAATCTCAGTGTCACCATGGGACTCTTAGATAACATTGACTGAAGTTTTCCTGCTTCAAATGTTCCTTAGTATGCTCTGACTAACCTCAGCATTAACATTTTAATAGATGCATCAACTCTAAATATTAGTTGCATAAACTACAGTTTCTTATCTGTCATGTAAATCCCCTTTCGATTTACCTTCGTTTTTGTTTATAAAATTTACGGAGTAGCCATTTTCTCCGAAGATACTAGGCAAAGCTTTCGTCGACCGTATCAGAAGACCATATTGTTATTAATCTATAATGACAAGTTTTAAATATACTTCGTTTATACTGCAGAGGAACAAGGCTATAAAGGTTTGTGTATTATTCCGTCCAGATAGTTTTCTTGATTAGGCTTCTTATTAATGATCCATCAAATTCTTTCTGTAAATAGAACATTCAGAAATGCTTTTTTACCGTCATTCTCTCAACATGTAAATTCAGTGAACGAGTGAGGATCTCAGATCGATTAGTGTGGTGTTAGCAAAGAATGAATGTATCGTCCATATATTGGTAGTAGAATGGGAAATCATGCAATGAGTTGTACAAGTGGACCGTTTCTCGGTTTGACTAGGTACGTATCAGCAAACATAAAGCCATGTGGAAAGGCCGTTGCTATCTCATCCACTTGTATATATTTCATCATTAAAGATAAAATTTACATTCATGGTACATTTCATTAGTAATTGTTCTAAAGTGTCTATTAAGATGGTGATATCAATTTCAGTCTCAATTATTTGGTCTCAAATATAATTGACTGTCTCTATTAAGTAGAAAATTTGTGAATAAGTATATGACATCCAAAGATAACATAACACACCCCTTTATGTTTAGTTTCTTCATGATTACGATTAAAGTTTAGCTTTATCCACTGTGCAACAGCACCAAACTGTAGGTATTTCTTGTTAAGAATTTTTAAATAGGGAGAAATGTCCTGGATTTCATAGCTAGTTACAATCCATATGTTCTGAAATTTGTTACCGTGGCTATATTAAGACTCCCCTCCCCTTAGGATGGGCATATGCTAATCAAAAGTGATCAAAAGTCACTTATGAATAACAACTACGGGATATTACAAACTTTTACTAAAAAAAGAAAGCTGATATTTAAGCAAATTAATAAAGTTTTATATGTAGTCAGATGTATGCTACCACGAAATTTTTATTTGACAGATAATTATAACGATTAGTAAACTAATTATTTACTATTTGGTACTCATCTGTTGGATGTTTTTGTATTAATGGTTATTTTTGACAATGAACTATTGTGTTCTGACAACTCAATTATTTGATATTACGTCTTTCCCAGCCTACAGTTTCACACAATCTGTAGGAGATATGTACTATCAATCCATAGATCATACAAAATCTCAAATGGACGGTCACTTTATGTTGTTTCACAGCATCTCTTTCAGCTGTATATTTACAACAACCGATGGGCAGAACACTTTAGGGAACAGTTCAATTGGCCCTCGGCGTCATCCCAGTTGCCTACCATTCCCAAGCAATCTGAATGGCAAGTTAATACTGGTCCCCCAAGTCTTAGTGAAGTTGAGAAGGCTATAGAGAACCTAAAACGAGGTAGAGCAGCAGGACCCGATGGGTTGACCCCTGAGATATTTAGGGATGGTGGTCCAGTTTTAGCAGCGAGATTAACCGGGATCCTGGCTAGAATCTGGGAATTGGGCGTAATCCCACCTGACTGGTCTCAAACACTAATTGTTCCAATCTATAAGAAAGGACAGAAGTCCTCCTGTGACACTTACCGAGGAATCAGCTTAACTAATATAGTATCCAAAATATTAGCTTCAATCATACTTCGACGCCTAACTAAAGCTCGTGAAGAGCAGACTAGAGAGAACCAAGGTGGTTTCAGACCTGGACGTGGCTGCATAGACCACCTGTTCACACTCCGGCAGGTTCTAGAACATAGACACACTTTTAGACGCCCAACAATAGTTGTATTCCTTGACCTTAAGGCGGCATTTGACTCTATTGATCGTAAGGTTATGTGGCAATGTCTGTCAATGAAAGGAGTACCAGAGAAGTACATTAACCTTATACAAGCTCTCTACTCGAACACCACATGTCGAGTCAGAGCTTATGGCAGATTGTCATCAGAACTGATTACCACAAGTGGTGTTCGTCAAGGTTGTCCGCTTTCCCCATTTTTATTTAATTTTATCATTGACATACTTTTAGAGTTGACATTTTCATCGTCTGACTTCGGTGGGGTTGACCTCCTTCCAGGAGATAAACTAGCTGACTTAGAATATGCAGATGATATAGTTCTCTTAGGCGAAGATGCTGATAAAATGCAGAATCTTTTGACTACCTTAAACAAGAATGTAAGGATGTTTGGGATGCGATTCTCTCCACCCAAATGCAAAATGTTACTTCAGGATTGGATTGATTCGACACCGAAGTTAGTGATAGGGAGTGAGGCAGTTGAATGTGTTGACCGCTTCACTTATCTTGGCAGCCTCATCAGCCCTGACGGTCTGGTGTCTGCTGAAGTCTCTGCGCGTATACATAAGGCCCGATTAGCTTTTTGGAATTTGCGTCATCTGTGGCATAATCGAGACATCCGACTACTGACCAAAGGACGCGTTTACTGCGCAGTAGTTCGGTCTGTCTTACTTTATGGTTGCGAAACATGGCCATTAAGGATAGAGGATACTCGTAGGCTCCTGGTATTCGATCATAGATGTCTTCGAAGCATTGCTCGTGTTTTCTGGGACCACCGAGTAAGCAATACGTGGGTTAGGAATAGAGTACTAGGTAGATACGGTAAGCCTATTGATGAAGTAGTAAATCTTCATCAGCTAAGGTGGTTAGGACATGTGTTACGCATGCCTGACCACCGCCTACCTCGACGAGCAATGCTGTCTGGTGTAGGAGTAGGCTGGAAGAAAGCTAGGGGCGGCCAAACCAAAACATGGCACCAGTCCATAAAGTCATTGACAATTGGGCTGAGTCATGTTAATAGGTGCAGACTACCTGGTTGGGGTCCGCGTGACGCTCGTAATAAATGGTTAGAGACTTTGGGTGATATGGCTAAAAATCGTTGGCAATGGCGCAGGTGCATCCATTCCTTGTCTTCCTCCAAATCCTAAGTTTCTAAACTTATCATAATTTTCTCTTTACTGGATCATATTTTCTTAAATCTTATCGGTCTCTATTCCCTTCCATGAAGACTAACTCTGTTACTACCTTCCCCACTCTGGGATTTGATTCGACAATTTAATCTCTATCTGCTAATTGAGGCATGGCAACTTGAACTGACGTACGCATGTACCAAGTTCTACGTTGCAACTGTCTGTCTGTCTGTCTGTCTGTACATTTACAATAAACTAGCTCAAAGTCTTGAAATCTAGTTCAAAGACCGATACTACGTTTTAAACTGTTATGCTGGGTGATTAAAGAAGAGTAACGAACATTCAGAACTGTGTTTTGGAGAACTATTTTAATTATTTTGGTTGTGAGTGCTGTAAACACTTCATTTATATCATTATTACGTTCTTCTTACCCTATCCTCCCGTTTAGCATAATTACTCTTAGTATATTGTTTCTTACTATGAACTACAGTTAATTGGTTGTGTATCCTTCTGATGATGTTTGCAGTAATTCTCCATGTTTCAGCTCCATACAGCAGAACTATCTTGATTTTCGAATTGAAGAGTCTGACTTTGAGGTTGGTCGACAGTTGTTTTGAGTCCCATATATTCTTCAACTTAATGAATGCTGCTCTTGCCTTGCCAATTCTTGTCTTTACATTTGCATCAGACCCTCCTTGTTCATCGATGATGCTTCCCAGGTGCGTGAAAGTACCCACTTCTTCCAAAGTTTCGATATCTAGTAGGTTCAGTGGAGTTAGCCTATTCCTTAAAGTGTTCTACCCATCTATTCCTTTGTTCTTGATCGGTCGCTCTGGTTTAACATATTTGCCTGCTAGTTTCTTCGATGTATCATATAGCAGTTTCATATTTCCTTCTCTTGCAGCTTTCTCCGCTGTCGTTGCAAGGCCTTCGATGTATTTCCGTCTGTCGGCTCTAATGCACTTCTTTACTTGCTTGTTTGCTTCTGTGTATTCAGTTTGTGCCTTAATTTTCTCTGCTCTTATTCGGCTGTTGTTGATTTCTATCTTCTTGTTCCTCCCTTGTTGAATTTTACTCAATGTCTCAGTGGAGATCCATTCCTTATAATGGTGCTTCTTGCGGCCCAGAACCTCCTGACACGTTGACGTTAGTGCTTGTTTGATTCCTTTCTAGTTGTCCTCCGTAGTGGTTTCTTCTTTCGGTAGATATTGTAAGGCTTGGAACCTGTTGTTGAGAGCTATTTTGAGTTCCTTGAGTTTGTCAGTGTCTCGGAGAAAGGCTGTATTGAACCGTTGTACCGCTGCTACTCCAGTTGTCCATTGCTTCTTTAGCTTCAGTTTTATTTTAGAAACCACCAGGTGGTGGTCTGAAGCTATGTCAGCTCCTCTCTTCCATTGATATTCTGAATTTTTTATTGATGCATATATAGTCGATTTGATTCTCTGTAGTATGATCGGGTGAGACTAATGTAGCCTTGTGTATGTGTTTGTTGGGGGAGGGATATTGTACCACATATAACCGATTTGTTGAAGGCACATAGGTTTGTAAATCGTTCACCATTCTCATTTCTTTCTCGCAGTCCCTGTCGTCCCAAGATCTCTTCATATCCAGTGTTGTCCATTCCGACTTTGGCGTTTAGGTCCCCCCATCAGGATTGTCAGATCCTTTCCTCAGCACTTTGCTATAATTGATTGCAGTCTATCGTAAAACTGATCTTTGTCCTCATCGTTGCCGTCGTTGGTGGGTGCATAACATTGGATAATATTCATTGTAATCCCTTTCTTCATTGTTTTGAAAGATGCTTTGATGATCTTGGGTCCATGTGGTTCCCATCCTACAAGTGCATTACATGCTTTTGTTGGACAGCATCAGAGCAACTCCTTGGGTGTGAGAAGCATTTTCCTCCTCGTGACCGGAGTATAGCAGCATCTCTCTGGTAGCCAATGTTTTCTGTTCAGCTTGAGTTCAATGGGTTTCGCTGATTCCGAGCACTGTCAAGTTGTATCTCTTCATTCTGCAGCTATTTGATTTGTCTTCCCGCTCTCCCACATTGTCCGACCATTCCATGTACCTATAAAAATTTTCGCAATGGTTGTTAGAAGGGGCATCGGCCTCATGACTTCCGCAGAATCTCGGCTTTCATCATGAGTCGTCATAATCATTCCTTCCACTCCGAAGGCAGAGTTTAAATGGTTTAGTTTGTTTAATCTGGTTAGCGTCTTTTTAGCAAGCTTGGGTTTTACGGGGTTGGAATGCTAGCCCCACGCCCAACCCCCCTCCTTTACCCAAGCTTGGGACCGGCAGTAACCCTAGGAGAGCTACAGGCGGAGTTATACATAGAGGGATGTGTGGAATATAATACGATTCTGATTCTGTCTGGTTAATCTGTAGTTTTGTTCTTCTATCTCTGGTTCGGGACCCAGTGGGCATAGGGAGAGACGCAGTTGTCGACTAGGCATACCCAACCGGTGTTCGATAAACCAACCATTTATTTTGTTTCATAATATAAATACATGACTTAACAACAGTAGGATGGTCTTCGAAAATTTATTTTGACACTCCCTTCGTTCCTTTGAACTCACCTTTTTTCATATTTTCCTTCTAGGTTTAATCAAAGTAAAGCTATAAATAATCTATTAAATGCTGGAGCAGATTTTTCTACTGTTGACAATCAAGGTCGAACCACGCTTTTCACTGCAGTTAGTGCGGGTGCTATAGAATCAGTTCAAGCAATTTTAAATCACCCAACATCAGGTCTAAGCCCATTTTGTTATTTACCAAATCTCTTACAAGATTCAACAACTCCACTTATACAGGCAATTAAACTAGGAGATACTGGTGAGAATGATGTTATTTAATTATTTTTATTTTATTTTCTGATGTTAGGTGGTTAGAGGTAATCGACAGGAGACTGTCAGTCTACGTATCATGCTAGCTTGTAATCGTCAGAATGTAGTACTTTCAATGTTGAGGGGACTTATGTTCCCTATGAAATTTATACCCGAACCATCCAGCTTCATAGTCTGAAAATTTGTCATTTAAATTAGTGGTCAGTACTGAGGACTAGACAGATATGTAAGTGGTCACTACCTGATCACTACCTCTTTTTTACAAGAGGTTGGCAGTGTACTGAATAGCTCGGACTGTAAAGCTAGCTGACGCAGTTTAAAATCGCATAGGGAGAATATTGTAGGTACATCATACTAAGTGTCAACTAGCACAAAATCTAGATCAAGAGTTCTTTACCTACTACTCCCGACTGCCTAACACTAAGGTTGTATCATTTCATTTTAACCCTTATTTTTGTTATTTATTGCAGATATATTTAATATGCTACTACATGCAATGAATGTACTAGTTTGTGCATTGACAAAAACTACATTTTCACGTAGTCAAGAATATTCAAGTTATGATATGATGATTGGAACATCCAACGATTTACTTCATATTCATTCTACATCATCATCAGCAGCAGCCTCATCATCATCTCCACCAACAGCAGTCACAACACCAACACCTGCTAGTACTGAGTTAAATTTTGAAGAGAATACCTTAAATTTCCTTGATATTAACACATCAGATAGCTCGGGACGTACAGCATTGCACTGGGCAGCTGTAACCGATCAGTCAGATATTATACACAGTTTGTGTAATTCTGGTGCAACATTAGATGCACAAACATTGCATGAAGAAACTCCATTAGCTTTGGCATGTAGAGAAGGTGCTCTTACAAGTTGTCGTATCTTGTTGCTGACTGGAGCTAACTCGAATCTAGCCGATTACTTAGATCGTACACCAAGAGATTTAGCTTATTTAGGTGGACATTATGATATTGTGAATTTATTAGATGAATATGTTGCTGCTAATTCAAACACTGAATATTGTGGAAATTTAACCAAATTCGATAGAAAACATGATTCGTTCGCTTCAGAGACATTAACGACTCCAATGGCATCAAATACAATATTTTCATCGTTAAGATTATCACCAACAATTGCAGCATCAGTGGGACAATCGTATTGTTCATATTTTTTAACTCCTCAATTATGTAGCAACAATAATAGTCAACCAACCTACCATGATACAAAGTCTACGACCACTACAACCAATACTACTATTGATAATAATAATAATAATAATAATAATAATAATAATAATAATAATAATAATAATAATAATAATAATAATAATAATCTATCTTTAATTCATAAACCTTTAACTGGAAACCCACCGTTTCCCTGTCACCATTCAATGTTGAAACCAGTTGTGAAAAGTGTCAATGAGAGGAAAGGTGCCAAAAATCGAAATGCTCGTTCCACATTTATTACTACTAACAATGCTAGCAGTACCACTATTGTCGATGGTACAGTATCAACAGCACTTACAACATCATCATCACAATTCTCTCTAGCGAATGAGCTCACAACCAACACTGATACTACTTCCACAACTATTAACTGTAACCATACACCATCACTTAATCTGTTACATACTACTGATGACAGTAATTCGATACCTTCATTAAATAGTGATGAATATATACAAAATATAACAAATAATGATAAACGTACATTAAATTCTATTCAACCAAAGGCATTTGACAATAGACAAGATCATTTGAAGCTATTTACTAATTGTAAAATGGTGAACAGTAATAACAGAAACTGTAGTAGTGGTGATATTAAAGCCGAAGTGTCTAATGACCATTCATTGTTAAAAGCGGATTACCATTTCCGAGATAATATAAACAATAGTAGTAATAATACTTCTACTAAAATTCATACAATTAATCCACCTAATATGGGATCTGATGAAAGTGAATCACCAAATCATTGGTCATCAAGTTCTTCTGATTTATCACCAAATCGTTTGAATAATATTTTGCAGAAATTAGACGAACAGCAACCTCCATCATCAACAATTCGTGGTATTCACCATTCAATAGATGATACATCTAATCACTATTTGATGTCTAAATGGAAATCATGTATAAATGTAAATAATAGCAATAACCGATTTATTGTAAATCATACTGTTACAAATCCTACTGCTTATCATAAACAATCATTTTTCACAAATTGTGATCAGCAGTGTCACTTTGATGGCTACAGTCAATATAATCACCATCATCACCAGCAGCAGCAAAAACGCTAGCAGCGTAGCAACTGGACGATATAATATTTAACTCAGATAATTGAAAATAATCTTTAACTATCATTTTGTGATCGAATGAACACTCACTCACTCACTCACTCCTGATGTGTTTGTAAACAACAGCTGCAAAGAAACCGGAAATGATGCATGTAAAGAGTGACATTTCCTGCTTTGTTTAGTTTTGCAGTTTCATTAGTGTGGAGTTGGCGGTAGGCTACAGAATAGACCAATTATGTAATCGTTAGATAAACTTCACTATGTGATAATCTGTCATTTTGTTGCTGTTATTTGTCATGTTTTGCAGTCAGAGCTAAAAACAAGCAAACCTCACAAAATTTCAACGAAACATTCCTTTTTGAGATAAAATTCAGTTCGTTTGTTTATAGACCACCATTCCCAGCACATGGAATACTTTTGTTACAAAACAATACGACTACTATAAATCACAGTAAATACTTTTATGTACATATAGCATGTATGATAATGACGACAGTAATGATAATGTTGTGAGGGAGGAGAAGTGGGCGATTCGAGCCCATATTGATGGGTAGACAGCCTGAATTTATTATTCTCTCCTCTAACTTATTCGTTCTGGCTCTATCATCTATCATTTTTAAATCCAAGTTCACCTTTCTCCACTATTGTGATCACAAATTAAGAGAAAGTATGCGTGTAAATATGACGAACTTATGGATATTAATTATTTTGTCTCTTCTTTTTCCTAATGTTTACAATGCATGTAGAGATGAGATTTTAAGTCTTTGTTAGTGTTATACACACAAGGTAGGAAGACACTGTGTATGATGGGGACGTATAAGTTATAAGAAAGTATGTTATACTTACATCAGTTTTCCATAATAGAGCCACCAAAGGGTTCATTTAACTAGGCGAAATAGTACACAGATAATATCTTGCCAAAATTTCTGTGTAAACTAATTTCTTCATTGTTTCTCAAAAATGGACATCTGAAATTGGGTGATTAAATGTTCCTACGAATGTGTTCTACTCATGAAATTTTTTAATTATTTGGTACTTAAGATCTTTAATACGACTGGGCATTGAAAAAGGTATACGCCACACAAAAAGATAATATCATGAAGTAAAGAGGTGAAGGCTAGTACAATCGAAAAGATAACAAATTAGTAAGTGACCAAGAGTATTTGTGCGTTAAGTGATACAGATAAGTTGGAAACAAGCAGATACGATTCCTTTCAGTTAAGGCACTTCACCGCATCTGATGAAGGATGTAAAGAAAGATAGGAATGCTATTACTTTCTATTCTGAGCTATACCCGATAAGTCCCAGACCATTGAGATGCACAGTCTTTAGGAAGCCGAAAGGAGAGCCACCACGGACCTATATATGCCAGTCCTATACAACTGTCTTTTATACCACAATATCATATTATAAAAGTGAGTATCTCTCCAACTAATGGGGATCTCTATGATGGCATTGGTAAGACATGAACAAAGAAACGAAGCCAGTGTCTCAAGATGATGTCACCAATTGGATCACTATCTCTGTACAGGGAAGACTCTTCGATCTTATCATTGCTAAAATAATGTTAAAACAAATGTTCCGCAACTTAGTAAAAAGGACTTCTTATAATACTTGTTTATGTCCGGATGGATATCTGTTGTAATTTGCAACCAGTTTTCCACTTAAACAATTTGTTCTGTGCTTTGTTATTGAAGCAGAATTTAATCGTCCAGAGTAAATTACCCATTTTGGTATCACCTGAAATTCCTGAAAGCTAGTAGTAGTAAACTGTATGTATATCATGGTTTTTCCAGCTGCGTACAATAATTTTATGCAAGATCTTTCATTTCTTCATACAATCTCAAGCGCAGATTGTAATGTTTTATGAAGATTATTCTGAAGATCTGTAGCATCATTATGTTTAAGGAAACACTATATTTGTTCTTATTTATTGTATGTTTCATGAAATGGTATGTGATCATATGATGTTTGTAAGCAACAGGTATCATTACTCAGGTTCAATTTGAGAATTCTAAATAAGTGTTCGGTTGATAGTTAATAATTATATTATATCTGTAATATCTCAAGGAATAGAAGTTTTAATTTGTAATGATTCGCGACGTAGTGGTGATTTCGGGTTATAAACAACAGAATCAACTTAACACATTTCAAACCATGCATAAGTGAGTCATTTATTTAATACGTACGGAGATTGCATGGCAACGACACCAATTGTCATTTTATCAACGGTTTTGTCTAATAAAACAATTTCCGAGTAATTTAATTCGGAAGTATGATCTCAGCATTCACTAATCCACATGCTCTAAGATAATCGCACGTATGTGCAGCTCGACAATCACCTACGTTTTCGTATACTGATTTTGTGACCTAGTTATATTAACTAGGCCCTATGAAATCTGCCCACTGTCCACGTTTTTATGTAACTTCACCACAGGTATACTATCATAAATAATGTCTTCCCAGTCTGTTTCCTAGGACTAGTTTATTTGAAAAAACTCAAAATATGTAGATGACATAGATTTGCTTGGTGACAGAATGCAGTCTCTTGATCGACTTGAGCAACAACGCAATCATGTTTAAGCTGTATTCCTGTCATTATCCATGCATCGCCACTACACTTATCCTGGAAGTCTAATCAGCCCCGGTGTCTAACGAAATCTAATGACGAATTTAGAGAGGTAGTTCAGTTTTCGATAACGTCACCTAGACAGACAGTTACAACGTAGAACTTGATACATCTAACGTCGCCTATGTGATAAAAAATATGTCTGTTTGTAAACAAAAAGCCGAGTATATTGATTAACAATTTATTCAATTTTACTATATAGATTTGAAAAGAGACGGCATTCGTAAATTATTAGTACCCGATTAGTATCTTCGAAGTATTGCTCATGTTTGTTGGGGCCATCAAGATTAGATACAGGGAACTAGGGGAAGGTGGTATATCGTCTGATAGGGTTGTGGATCACTACAGATTGAAGTGATTGGCAGGTACAAGCTACTTGATTAGTCTTAAGCAATTGTTAGAGGTACTAATTGACAGAGATTAGAATTGGTTGCAACTAATCAGGTGCATCCACATTCGATCTTTCCTTGGAGCCTGAGTTCTAAAATTTTACGCTTCTTTCCATGAACTAATTACTCGCAGATCAAACCCTCTATCTACTTGTGCTACGACCTCTGCTACCCTGGTATTCATATTATTGTACTGATGCCGTGTACCAACATTGACAGATGGACACGTGCCAAGTTCTATGCTGCTTATGACTAGCTTACACGGATTCCTCCAGAAAAGTAAACGTTCTGAAATATAGTCCTAAACTCAGCACGTAGAAATCAAATTGCTAAAGTATACAGTGACTTCCGTTGGATGTAGATTGTATTTACGGTTATCTAAAATACTACTTGATGAACGTGTGGAAATTACGACATTTATGACGAACATCAACTAACTTAATAAAAAATAATCCGTAGGATTTTTCCTTCTCTCATCAAGATAATTTTTCACAATCGCCATAACTCAATATTTACAAAACCTCTCACTTGATCTTTCCTGATAATGTTAAAATCCTTTCAACTGTTAACAGAAGGGGACTGAACAATTAATTGAACATAACTAATGCAGAAATGCATCGTCCTTTACCGATTGAAGGGATAACTCTAATCTGTCAAGCTCATACTAAGTATATGCAATGAGAGACTCGACATTTAAAGTTGTGCTTACAACTATGACTTGAATATTTACTTTGGTAAGACCGCTAATTACGTACACATTCCAAATAATACATTAGAAAATGATAAAATCCAAATTACGAATAGAAAGGAAAATTATAAAGCCTGAAAATAAACCGAAGTGGAAAATATCTATAACTTATTACGATAAGCAGTTACCTTTGTATAGAAAAACGACTGTGGACTTATAAACTTTGTCTACAGACAGTTTTGTCTTTAAAAATTTACCCATTTAATGTGACAATCACGTGAAAAACATTGCTTGTGTAGCGTAAATGTTGACTAGAAATTGCATTACTAAAAGAAGTTGGAAAATTGAAAAAGAACATACAAGACAGGAAATTATTTCAAAACAACTAAAAATGCTTTTCGCTTTTAATCTTATTTAGCTAAGCGTACAGATTGTTCGATATATGCAAATTTGTCCAGTCATGTAGTCGCTTTTTCTGGGTCACTACGAACTTCCTCGTACGTCCACATGATGGGTTAGTGCACATTGGACAACGAAGCATGAATTGTTTCGAGCATGGTTCACCACGACGAAGATGATCGAGAACTAATTCCGCGAGGCCCTGAAATGGACAAGATAATTTTAAATTAACATAATATTTGGTGTAAATGCCACGACACTGTTCTACTTCAAATTTTAAAACCTGAGATAAATCGAGTTTTGGAGTGTGAATCCAATGCGGGAAAACAAATTGCTTTTAAAACTTCCACTAGTCTTAAGAAAAAAAGCTATGATCACATTGTTTTTCTGTGGCTAGTACCAAAACACAAGTGACATATTACCCAACTTTAAGCTCAATAGTTGGGTATTCTCAAACAAATAAATAATGGTGTTCCCACTGAGATTTAAGAACAAAGTAAAAACTAACATAGCGGTTACAATAGCATGAAAATTTTTACACCAACCACTATAATTCTATCTAACTGACTAGCACGATCCAGAAGCATTTATTCAGAAGTTAAATTGTTTAGGCAAATAGTCAACAGGCTTTCACGTAAAAGGTGAGGGTCTTTACATTATTTACATTCCATTATTTACATAGTTATTTGTCTAACACACAGGTGCATTTACTTCTAGGTATCAAGATGTGACAGATGCAGTTAACTTATGTTAATCAATCTAGATGTAATTTAAAACTTTTAATTGAACTAGTGTTGATTATTGCAGTCATGCTTTTCAACTAGAAAGCAAAACAATTTATTGTAATAAAGATTAATTGAATTTAACTATTGTAAGTTGGGGTGACATTTCCTGACTTGAACTGATTGTGGCTGAATAACAATTACTCACAAATCTGAGTGATTGGTGCGAATGATAATATGAACGTTTTTTGTTATTGTTCAGTGAAATAAACAAAGAATTCCCAGAAGTTATACCCCTACCCAATTGTGAACTATCGGTCTCCACATATATCAAAGATTACTAAAAGCTTCGACTTTAAATTGAACATTGGGAATACTTCTCATGCACCCATATTCTACAACACAAAAGTGAAAAAGAACAACAAGGAAGTCACTATTCGAACATTAAATAAACTTACTTGACTGAAGACAGGGTCGTCATTTAGTGACTGTGATCTACGTACAGAAACCATACCGGCTTTCGATGCCACTTCTGTACAATATTCTATATCCATTTCATAGAGGGTTTCAATATGATCTAAAGTGAATGCAACAGGAATAAGAATTGCATGTCGATATCCCAAGCGACTTAACCCATATAGGGTATCCGCTGTTGATGGACCTAACCAGGCAGCAGGGCCAACTTTAGATTGCCAAGTAAGACGATAAGGCCATGAAAAATTGAGTTGTTTCATGATCGCATGAACAGTGGCACCTACCTCCTGCAAGAAGATAAATGATTTCCGGGAATAGCTTAGTCAGAAATAGTATCATGTACATATGTTACAAACTGCACAAATTTATACTACGGGGCTATTAGGTAGGCCAAAACTGCAAACACTGAAATTACAGTTAAATTAGCTTAAATCTCAGAAGCTGGTTAAGAATTCCAAACACTCTTCTAACACCGCACGATTAACAAATTAGACTGAAGCTGAAGTAGACTAGGAAATGTCAGATTCTCATGCTAGGTGAATGCTTACCTAAATGTTGAAAGATGAGGCGAGCACCGTAAAGCTGTGTAAACTAATAAAAGTGACTTGGTAGAGTAATTAGAAGTTAACGCTTGATGATAATTCGACCTAATGCAGTTACCAGTCTTATAATCTGTTTGATTTGCTGTACCCATGCATGAAACAATACTGTGTTAAGTGATGACTTATGTAAGTCTTTCTAAAACACTCAAAATATCCTGTTTGAAAGATTAACGCATAATGCTTAATTCCAAGATTTCGTGAATAATACAAACTACAAATAAAATGAATAAACAAGTGTCAGAGTACTTTACTATACAACGATATCGTAATGCCAAACATGCGTAAACCAAAAATAAAAGACACCTACTTGGGGATAAGGGTCACCACGATTAACGACAGACAATGGAATCGAGTGTGCGCTGAAAATCAAAACGGTATTTGCACGCTCTGTTTCATCTGGAATACCTTGAAGCTCTTTAAGGATTTTGCTGGCAAAAGCATTAACTAGTGAGGGATAAACTGGCCATCTATCAATAAAAGACCATATTGGTCCAGGGCTGTTGTTCGGTAGGAAAGGAAGTTCAATACTTTCCACACCGTTAAACACTTTTTTATTACTTTCGTAATGACGAACAATAGCGTTTAAGCTACTACCGGCAGTAGTACAACTGTACTGTGGATACTGACTAAAAGCAACGACACGTTCTACACAGTCTCTAAAATGAAGTTAAGCAAATTAGGTTAAAATACCTTTCCATTTCATTAACACATGACTCCACAAGGGGATGGACATAACGGAATGCAACATAGAACTTATGAGGGGCTAGTAAACAAGGTGTCTAGACACCAATAAAGGTTTTACCAGTTTCTGGACTAATTATATCTAAATTTCTTGTTATCATTTCTCCCTGTATTTTTGTCCAATGTAGGATAGGGGACCCACCGCCAATTTTAGAATACTGATGCTCAATCTTTGGAGATCTTCTCCATGCTATAAAACGCGCTAAAAAACTAAGATATTATGGAATAATCTTAAATACTCCTGAAATGGCATACGAATAATTTCCTTGTCAAAGAACAAACGAGTTAAAAAATTTTGAACTTCCTCTGTAGTTTCCGGGCCGCCCATATTTAGTAACATAATGCCGGTTTTCGCTCTGTGAAAGATATAATTTATTTTTTATTACTTTGGCGAATAATGTCGACTACATAGGCGGGAACCACCACTGCGAGAGAAGAAAAGGTGTCTTCGCAGCGCAAGCATCGTAATTAGCGCACCCAATATCAAATACCATTGTGACTTGTTGGTATAAACCTTGAGGTTCCTTAATACTTGTGTCTTGATGTTGCCGGCGCGGCGCGAGGTCTTTAGTAGTGTTCTGTGGTAGTTATCTAGCTGTTCGGATGTACTGCCCTTAGTGCGCGTAGCGGTAAATAATCCCCAAAATAAATAGTTACATAGGTCCTCGACATTGATGCTGACCATGTTTGTTTTAGCGGACACTACTAGTTGAAGGCGCTCGGTCACGCATCATCACCAGATCACGTCACGCCGTACGGTGGAAAGCAACTCTCTAGTTTGTCAGCCTAGACGTTGCTTTTCCATTGCCGCTCTATTTACGATCAAATATAACTTCTCTTCCATCCTTCATTGCCTTTTGATTTATTCTCATTCGTAAGAGTGGGTTCAATCGTTAGAATTTGCCCTGGTAATCCCGCAAGCGTAACTTGGTCATATATCGGGCGCACTTCATGCGTAATGTAGAGAATAATATGAACATTTTTTTCTTTCCCCGTTTCTGGCTACATGTACTTTGTGGTGATTAAACAATCCCCTTATTCTCTTTATGCGGGTACCTTCCCAATTTTTTTTATTTTTTCTGTTTTCCCAGTGGGCAGTCGGAATTTCAGGGAGTTGAGAGGTCGGAGCGGTTATAGGTGGAGAAGCTAGAAAAATAATGAAGAGTCAGGCGGATGCAGAATAACTAATGGAAAGGGAAAGAAAAGGAAGAGCAATCGCGAGTGGTAGGGATATAGAGAATGGCAATGGTACAAGTGATAGTGCAGCGGTAAATAATTCCCTAAATAAATGGTTGTATAGGAACCCATCATTGCTACTGACTATATTTGTTTTAGCGGACACAGATAGTTGAAGGCTTTCTGTTAAGCAACACCACCAGATCATGACACAACGTGGGAAGCCACTTGTTCTCTAGTTAGTCGGTCTAGATTTTTCTATCTCATTAGCTCTCCACTCATGACAAAGTATAACTTCTCTATTCCTCACTGATTTGTTATTATTCGTACGTGTCGGTTCAATCGTTGGAAGTTGCTCTAGTCATACAACATGCGTAACTTGGTCAAATGATAAGTGCACTTCAACAGTAATGATAATAACAGTGAGAGGGATGATGGAAATAAATTGGTATTAATAATGGTGCAATGGCGGGAGCCAATAGGTTTCAGACTAGTATGACATTAAGCCAGCTGACAGAAAAGGGGAGAGTGAACAGTCGGGTGCAGAACAGGTAGCTGACAGTAAGTCTTTAAATCGTACAAGGTGGTCAGGTTTCATTTTAAAGCTTTTTATCGCTGGGGCTTGAGAAACATCAGCCGGTAGGGCATTCTGAGCAAAGGACACCTTAAGTGGGAAAAAATGTAATCTAACATGAGTCGTCACCCTTAAACGTTAGGTTCTCTGCGGAAGAGGTTTCTCTTGGGTTGGGACGTCTGCGGAGGGGGAATATAAGCCTGTAATGGAATTCGGGGATTCCGATAATGCTACAGATAGTTACCAAATTTCCCCCGAAGTCGTCGATAAATTGACAAGGGAGGGTCTAGCCATCCAAGCCTTCCTACATACGACTTATTTCGTAGGATGACTACCTAAGCGGACTAAAGCAATTAATTAGCTGATCTGAAATCTTAGATCTGATATTTTGCCACAGTATCAAACCCATCACAACGTAAGTCGGTGAAGAATGGTTTACTAGCGACCACGGAATGGTTTTCTATTCTTTTCCTATACCCCCACTGAAAACAGCGCACAAACAGTACCAATGTGACACAGACACTCGGTACTCTAGGAATACAGAGTAGGAGCTTCTGGTGAGACTCATAAAATGCTCTGATTGGAACAGCTTGTTTGCTACTGACTCACTTCAAGACTAACAATTCTTTTACACCACAATTTTATCATGCTTAGATACCATGGCCTCCAAAACAATATACATGCACTCAGGGAATATGTCATCATTTCTCCCACATAAACACCGAACTAAACTCAGAAAGCCTTCAAATGGTTATTTTTCTTCTTATGATTTTTCATGTCTACACTCAATCTGAGGAGCCCTAGAACCTATTGGAATGTCACTTGATCGAGATAAAAGGAACAAAGTGCCTAATGCAATGATAAAACGAATAGTCTGGCAGCACTTCTGAATAAACGCACACGTATCCCAACGGACATCCCATTTTTGATCGGAGACGACAAGGTATACAACGACCCTTGAGCAATATGCGAAATTTTTAATAACTTGTTTAGCAACTTTGAGGCTAAACTACCAACAAACTATATGCGAATTGTACTTGTAGACAGCACATTTTCCAAAATATCTTCCAGCGCTAAATGCATAGCTGAAGCTGTCGGAAACCCTAGGTCTACAAAAGGTTTGGGAGCCGACTGCCTCTCATCAGTGTTCCTCAAAGGATGTGGCGAGGACATGCCATTTGTACCCCTTAAATTGTTCATCTAGTCGCTAGACACAAAAGAATACCTAAACACTTGGAAACCTGGCTACATCACCTCCAAACACACTGCCGGTGATAGAGCATGTGCAAGTAATTATGGCCCTATAAATATTACTCCCATTCTCTCACGGATCATGGTAAAGATAAAAAACGGCATCTCAGATTACTTACTAGCACATAGCCAAATATTTAAATCACAATATGGTTTTATAAAGAGTCGATCGTGTTGAACCTGTCACTTTGACTCCATTAATCACACTCCTAAGGGAGCAACCAGTGGAGTTATACAGGGAAGCGTACTAAGCCTCTCTTGTTTACAATATATGTCAACAGTATCAGTAGTTGTTTTAACACCAAGAAAACCTTCTTATACGCAGACGAATTGAGAGTTATCTACTCATGTGACAGAAATGAGCTACATAACACTGTTAAGATCGTACAGCAAGAGTTAGTGGAAGTTACTGTCTGGTGTAAAGAACATCAACTTCACTTCAGCACTGAGAAATATGGCTGGATCAGAATTAAGTGTCGCATCCCCATCCTACACTTTGAAGTGGATAGAGAACAAATCTCCGAATGTAAGACAATTCTGGACCTAGGCTTAAGATGCTCTGCTAATCTTACAGTCACGGAGCAAACATCTGTCACCTCAAAGGCACGCAGACTTATGGGTTGTATAATCCACAACTTCTACCACTGTGAGTCTAGATCGGCACTGTATAAAGCCTAAGTACGCCCGCTACTTGAATACTGGCCACTGATACTCAGCGACCTCCGAATAAGTGACAAACTGATGATTGGAGGAATACAGTGGTACTTCACACAAAGGACATTGGGAGTGGATTGTGAACTAAACTACACTACACGGTGCGATACATTAGGCATAGAACCACTTTGGAAAAAACGTGTTGTGCCCAATCCGACATTCTATTTCAAAGTTGCACACCGTTTGGCAAACTCTCCCACCCTATATTAAAGTTTATCGACGTATCTAATTGCAGCCTCAGAAACCACGCAGGTACAGTGTGGATGGAACATTGTAAGACTAGAATACGATATAACTTTTTCGTGCACAAATTCACTACCGTTTGGAATAGTTTACTAGCAGAAATCCGTACGTTAGATAGTATTGTTCACTTTGTACCGGCGATAAACCAACCATTTAGTGATTCCAAGGCACTAAATAAACTATCGATTTATTCAAACTCTAGTATGACATGCGACGTACTCATACTGCTCAGTGTATAATACGCGTACATAAACTAGATACTGCCGAGCAGTACTTGAAACAATATATCTAGAATCTAGGTATTTGTACCAAATACTTCACGACTTGCAACTTAACCTCAGCTCATTCAGTAATGGCTTATTAGAGCTCGAAAACTTTATACACTGCAATCCTGGACGCTGTATAGGAAAAATAACAGAAAAAAGATTTCGGTTTAAAACCAGTCGTTCTACAACTACCGATTGACTTATTTCTTCTTTCACATTTTGTATGTTCTATATCATCTTTCCCCCGAGCTTATGGACTACTCTCATAAGAAATAGGTCTTCTTTTCAACAACTTACGCCTAACACTGGTTAACAACGTACTCAATGCATCAATAATTCACCTTTCGAAATCAATCCACATAGATCCCACCACTACAGGAGAGTACCCCACACCATGTATGTGCTTGGTTGGCGCACTTATTCAAGTTTCAAATTCTGCTGGTCATATCCCATGTCTGGATATGCTGCATGGTCCCTTCTGTTACTTTCGGCTGTCTCATAAAATCATAGAACCAGAGAAGAAAGCGCATGGTTGTTCGTCAGAAGTGTGCTATAATACACCATCTACTTCTGGCATTCTACTACTGTGAACTCTGATACCATTGGCCTTGTTTTTAATTAATGCCTACATATAGTGTGAATCTCTTATCAATGACTCCACCCAAGTATGTGGATAAACCTATGTGATTCTGGCCATGTTTGTAGACTGGGATGCTCTCATGTACAATAAAGCTTCTTGGGGATAAAGCTATTATTATTATATAGTTTAATCTGGTCCCGACCATGTATGACGAGTCACCTGGACTTCTTCAACCTCACAGCGATAAGGGTCGCACAGGTTTCCTTTGATATTTTGATATCTCCAAAGCTTTCGGACCCACTGACCTTCATGTAGAATAAGGTGGGTCACACTAAATAGTTTCCACTTAAGCGAGTTATTAGTAGAAAAGAATTTCGATTTTTAGTCCTCTATGAATGCTAAGTGCAACAAAATACTCTCCAAACCAGACTGTCACTTTTAACTGAAGTTCATTTTCGGACAGCCTGACAGTAGAACTTCCTAAGTGATTTCAAGTGATATTATTCGCCCTCATTCAGAGTATGGAGATATAGCGTTTCCTTACCTGGAAAGTATTAGAACTCTATGGAACTTAACGAGAAGCCGCGAAGCTCATTTATCGACTCAAGTTCAAATCATGCGAGGGACACCCGTCAACGCAACGTGTTTCTCCTCTAGGATGTGGGTTGTTTAGATGGGGCCTCATTGTGACTTACAAAACAAATAATACCACTGGCTATTTATTAGAATACTTACTCAAATGTAGTTTCAACATCCATTTTAGGCGTAACCCCAGAAACCAAGAGCACACAGTTCCTTCGCCTTCAGAAAAGTCAGGTCCTAGAATTCCTTATCTGCGAAAGTAGTTCAAGCGAATCCTATTACGGCTTTTAAGAAAAAAGCTTGACTGATTTTTGAGGATCCAGACCAAATTCTCATGCTGACTTGCTAGTACTTTTATCACTACAAGTTTTGTCTATCTAGGTCAATACCTAGTGGGATTTGTGATCTATTTCTATGAAATACAGTAGCCCATGAAGCAAAAGTGTTTTCTGTCCAGTTCATAACTGTTTGAACTTTTCACCCAGAAAGTAAATTTGAATGCAACGGGCTATCATTAAGAAGTGCTTCGTATTTCAAAGATAATATTAAATAAAACAAACGAGAATAAATATCAGAAGCTTTCAAAAACGACACCGGTGGTCTTTAGGAAATATACGTTGAGAAGTTTGACGATTAAAGTGTCATTTAAGAGGAAAACGATTATAATATGAATACAAGGGAATAGTCCGTGGGAAGTGTCTTGTTGTATTCGTTCCTTCGGCCTCATTACGTTCTAAGCCTGTGAGTAGAGTGTTAGGTTAAGTACATTTAGTCTAGCTGCCTCGAATTTTGTCGCTGACGACACTGATATATGTGTGCTTACCAGTAGAGGTCGTATTCACAACCATCGGTATGTCCCTAGGGCAGATGACGCTATAAAAATTGATAATGATCCCTAAATGCGCTTACTGTCGGCTTTATTCTAGTCCTATACATGTACACTGTTATGCATTACAGTGAAGAGCTGTGTGTGAATTTTAACCTCTGGAAGTAGTGTGTACTTCACGTTTAACCACGTGACTGAATTTTCTAAAAATATTTTTTCTTCCGAATTCAACGTTATAAACAATAGCCACTGAATATTAATAGGATGCATTTGACAAATCCCCATTTTCCAGTACTGTTGCGTACAAGAATTTGTTCACGCAAAGATGTGAGTAAGATGTGCATGAATTACTGCTAGGCGTAGGGAGTAGTATGTTCCTTCGGTTGCATGTAGGTGAATTTTTTTAGTTTTGTGACCATATGAATATTGTTGATAACACCGCCAAAGTCTCCCATGACGTACATTTATAAATAAAACAGACAAACATCACCTTCTTTGAACATACATATACAATTAAATGAAAAAATGCATAAAAAACTACATGAAAGCTCTTCGTTCTATAAATATATACATATTTTACCAGTTCAGAAGCCTTTTTAGACTTGCTATATATACACAGACATTGTGCTTCACAGGGATACAAAGGTAACACTCATTAATAATACAGGTATACTGAGAAAATGGGCAGTAAAGAACGTTCTGGATTAATGTATGACTCTAACTTTTGTCGTCTCTAAGCTTTCAAACTAATATGGTTCTCACAATAAAGTTTCCTATAAAATGTATTGCAAGCACAATAAACCTGAGGCGAATCAAGAAATTTTCATTATGCTCGAAGATAAAACAAAAACGAAGCATCAATAGGGCTCTATTAATATTCTGGAAGATCTTTGCATAAATTACATTACTTTAGTGGGTCATGTACTCATTTATTGACTATCAGACTAACTCGGCTTCGATGTGACAAAACAATATGTAAGCTACGTACATGACAATTGCAGTAAATGAACAAAATTTTTGAGTCCGCATTAGTTTTACGACGTTTCTTTTCTGTACAATACTTGTGGATGCAGCATTGCAAGTCATTCTTAATTGTAGCTATATGTATGAATACATCTTATTATGTGCTGACTAACTGAAAAATGGCCAGAAAGCATCACTAAGCATGAAATAAAGACACTAGACTTACCTAGAAACATCATTATGCAACATATACAGCCTACAACCATATTTACAATTCATGGTCTTGATACAGTTACATACGTGTAGCGCAGTCATATGGTGAAATGGAAAATGTCAACTGCCAAGCTAACAACTCGGAATAAAATCTTGGTTAAAATAAGTTACAACTGAATTCTTCCTGCCAGATAAATAAACGAAAAATTGTGATGTACGCACATTTTCTATACAGTGATAGCCTTACTTACGGATAATCTTAGTGTCGTTGTAATTGGGTCTTATCTATAGTCCAGGTAAGGAAACACTGGTTGGGAACATTTGTTGGGTCGCCTGTTAGTATCATCGAATTGTCATTGTTTAACGCTTGCGCCATTCCTAGTTTCGGTCGATTCATTTAATTATTAGATACTAGCACACATGGTGCATTAACCTGGCCGT
Organism: Schistosoma mekongi; assembly: GCA_034768735.1. Lineage (NCBI taxonomy): Eukaryota > Metazoa > Platyhelminthes > Trematoda > Strigeidida > Schistosomatidae > Schistosoma > Schistosoma mekongi. The sequence continues at coordinate 53,128,221 of CM068306.1, forward strand.
CCACTCACCCCTTGATTGTGTTGTTCCAGATTTTCTTACGCTTGTGGCGCTGCAGTCTCCAATTATAAAGTACGTCACTTGGATAATATGACACATTTATAATTAGTTGTTTCAATACCGAGATATTTTCTGTTCGTTTAACTCAAGGATATCAGTATTATGCTTCACGCCTTCCATGTTTATCGTCCGTTTTGTAAAGGGCATTTAGAAATTGAATCTCATGAGTTTATTCTTAGATTTGAAACCCGACCATGAGGTCTTATCTTAGTTTACTAGTCGTAAATGAGAGTGCTGAGTGGTATTAGATATAGTACGATAATTTCTTAGGTTCAAATCCTATTCTAAAGTCATCCACCCGTTGGATCAACGTGATGGACAATATCTTAGTCGACACTGGATCCATAATATATATATATATGGGCTACAGCACATAATGGTAATGTTATACTTCTGTGTAACGATACTAACAATTACATTTAACTATTGAAGATACAGGTAAAAAGATGTGTCAAACGGCGACTTACTACGTAAATGCATGTTGAAAACTTACAACTGGGATGCCAAAACATCGACAAGACGCACTAAAGAAATGAACATGACTAGCAGATGCTACAAATGCTGGACACTGAAATAACTTTTACGCACTCTTCAATCCGATGAACAGATATGAAATTGGGTGCTGGGTAGATATGCTTTAAAAAGTGTTTCCTTGAAGGTATGAAAAATGAGACATACAATGCAGTATGAATTTGTACTCCTGTGAGTGTGACTGTTGAATATATACAGCTCACCATTACCCATATAGAAACAACTTGAAGGTCCATATGACGCGATAAGCCTTCATAGATACGTATTGTAAGTAAATTTCAATCGCCATTTTAAATTATCAGGTGATAATAAGCTAATAGATTTTGCACAATGGACAAGAACAACTAATTTTGATATTCCCGTACAATATGCCATATCCACATGTGAAGTGGCTAATTAAACTGGTTTGGTAATATTTTTCGTCTGAAATAATTTTTCCGTAACGATAATTACAAAGTCGCCATGGATTGCAAGAAATGGATTTTGCCTAGCTTATGTACGCTTACGAAAATTCGTCAAGATCGATTTTGTCACATCAATTATTTTTTCACCCTTTCTATAGCAGTGTATGGTTGAATAAAATTGTACGTAATTAGTACTCATGAATAACTTGTTATGTTGGTCCCACAACAATTGCGTCAATATCAAAAGGTAGACTGGTATGGCTACCGAATGTCGTTTTGTACAGCACATAGATAAGCTGTTGTTAACCTGGCAATAACCACCTCAAAAAGTATTTTCAGCGAGTGTCCTGAGAGTCGGTGGAATGCCTAGCCATATTACACATATCGTCGTCTATCTCAAGTGTTCAATAACGTTATGTTGTTTAAAAACGACTAGAGAAGAACGGTGCAATTATCCGTCGGAGTCATGGGATTCGACGCAGTGCGAAGTGTGCTGGTATGTCAGTAACCCTTACTGTTATCATCTTAAATAAACTTTGAACGCCGACCATTTTCGTATTAATCGAAAAACCTGGCCACCAAGGTTATGATAGACGAGGCTAATGAAGTTAGCAGGCTGTATAACTTTACATAAGCCAGTCAGTCACACCACACTACTTGTTATGCAATTGGAATTGTTTGAGTAATTGACCATGTAGACAAGCTGACTAGCCTCTGAGTAGAAATCGTTCAGCCCAATTATTGTGGCCTATTTCTGCCTCCGTATTACTCAGGGCTGGGTAAAGAGTTCAGGCATAATTTTGGGCATCCACAACAAACGTATCTGCTTACTACAGATGTGCCGTAACTTATGATATCCTGTCAAACTTGTAAAAATAGCTAGTATCTAAATATTACTAAATGTGATTACAAACGTTTTCCAGAATAAAATACAACAAGGCAGTAGTTTAACAACCGATAACCACTAGTCAAGGTTATATATACATTTAAGAATAAGTAAGTACGTGCAGACATTTCGTTTAGATTTTTATACATATCTAGACAACCTAAATATATAGACACTAAAAAACTACTGGCTCATATACATTTACTAGGCCTCAAGCAATTTACCTACGTTGCTGTACCAGAAACACAAGTCGATTACTCTTTAATAAATAGTTACATAGTGGTCAGCATCCGCTGCTTAGATATACACTAATATGGTATCCAATCGTGCCTAAACGTAGCAACTCAGCGTGCAAGAAAAATGGCATTAAAATTATCTGGTTTACTGTTCACTTTCACACGTCTGGTGTTTTTTGATCTCATAGATGACATTAAAATGGGAGCAGCATGCTTATAGATGAAGCTAAGATACAAAGATTAAGTGATTTTTTAGGATAATTTTTAGCAGAAGTGTACAAGTTACGTTGCTCTAGATTTAGTAGCTTCATTGTAATCTGTAGCTGATGAATAACAATTCGAAAAATTGCTGAATAACGCTAGCCACACACGAAGTGCCTTTCTTTCAAAAAAGTGGTCCATCTGACTTATGGGTAGCTCATTTTGTGTGTATGGAGTGCCAGGGGAATAAAGCATATTCCACCTAAGGTGCACGGTTCTGACTAAACGCTCTAGCTTGTTTCTACTTTATGAATGTCATACACGTATAGACATCAGTTTTGATTACTGATATTTCTTATGAACTGAAGTCACTTACAAATTATCAGGAGATAGTAGTTCGGCATAATTTACTTCATTACGCTAGTGAGTGAAACCATCTGTCAGCACTCAGTTACTTTAATGCAAACTTGCTTTCACTAACAGTGTATGCAATAATTTTTTTAACACCTGTAAGATCTTTTCTGATGATTCTGTGTGAAAATCCCTCCAAGTAACATTTTCCCGATTGCATTTCGTTGTTTTGTGTTTAAAAGTACATTTATTCCTCTTATTCCACTTGGTTATGCATTCTAATGACTTTTTGAGTTAGTTGCTACTTATTTCCATTGTAATATTTGTTTTTCCATTAGGTCTATACCGGATTTCTATTATTCTCATGGATTCCATATATTTTGTTTAACTGAACTTTTAGCTTAGGCAGCTGCCATTTTGGTTCATTCCTCTTCTTGATTGTATTGCTTGAATTGACTGGTTTTGTGCATTTTCTGATCGTGGATTGACGCACACTTCCAGAACTCAAATTATCTTGTTGTAACAAGTAACCTTTGATACTTTGTTATTGATATTTCTATAGATTTAGATATTACTCTCTGGACAAGCAGTACTTGATCTATCCAGAAAGGATAGAATAACCTTCTCACCTATTTCTTAAAACTGAATTGATTATTCCAATCTTTGGGATAAATTTGGGTTGAATAACTGGTGGTGACATTTGTTTAGGTAATAATGTACTTTGTATAAATAACTTTGAATAGAACCATTTCTCACCCAACCATTTGTTATGAATTTCTACCGGGCAAGAGCACGCGTATCTAAACCAACTTCGACAGTTATCCTTCAATCCAAACTGACTTAGTTTGGATTCTACAACACCGTTAATGTACTAACGCGACTTGTAAATTAGTTTAAGTGCTAAACATATCCTTGACCATTAATTAAGATGTTACTAATTTATTTTTTTACTTTAATCACATGCTACTTATTTACAATAAGCGTTGTGAGGAAACCGTTTCGGGTTTCATCAGATGATTACAATAATTCAATAATTCAAATTAACGACGTAATACTCAGAATAAATGTGATGTAGAATATGAATAAAAATATATATGACACTATGGAAAGAGACCATAAATTAAATTCGAAACGGTTCAATGCGTAGTTATAGTTTAGATTTTGTATGAATAGGTTTGTTAGCCAACTAATAAACCCAATATAATTAAAAGGTCAGATTGTCGTCAAAATTGTGAATTGGTGTATTGGTAATGATACAAGATGGATAATAAAAAAATTATCATTGTATTGAAACTGTGAGTTTTTACACAAGTGGTATTAGAGGGGTAAAATTTCTGAATAAAGGGGTGTGTGCGTATGTGGGTTGAAACAATATGAAAATATGCACTATTAACTATAAATCCATTGACATATTGTGTATTGTTAACGCATTTGATACGTTTAGAACCGTGTATACAGAACTAGGACCTTATTTGTATGCATCAATATTAATTTCAGGGTAGTTAAGGAGATTACATTGCCTTCACCTAACAGGTGTTCATGAAGTAGTGTCTTGAACGCGGCTAACGAATTGCTGCAGAGAATATGCTTGGAGAGTTTGTTCCATAGTGTCGCATACCTCACTGTGGTGCAGTTTTGACGTAGCTGTGTGCGACATCGCTGGATAATAATAGTATTTTTTCACTGAGCCGGTTGTTTGAGAAGATGTAGGAAGTCGGGAATGATATCGAATGGTAAGTAGCACCACTAATAAGGTGATGTATAAGAGTGAGATTTAATTTTAAGCGTCGGAATCAGAGGGGTTCTATCTTTGATTTATAGCATCGTTGGCGATAAGTTTGTGTGCCATAGTCGCCTAGTAAGCTCATAGTAAATGATCTTTGAATTCTCTCGATTTCCATCAAGTCTATGCGTCTACAGTTGCAGTAGAGTAGACAACTATATTCTAATATTGGACGAATACACTTTTCGTATAATAATATTTTTGAGTTTAAATTGAGGAGATTTCTTCTTACAAATCCAGTCCATTCTGATAAGTTATCAATTTCTTCTTGTGTTATTTTGGCAACCGTGTCTCTATTTGTCGTGGGTGGGAATAAATAGGCTACCATTAAGTCATCAGCAAAATAGAGGGTTTTACTTTGCACGACTTGCTGGCATACATGATTGATAAAGGGGACAAAGAGTAATGGTCCAATTACACTTTAGTTTCATAAAGTTTGGTTCTGTCAAAAATCACTTTACACTACTTAAGGCCTTCCAGCATATGCGCAGCTTTATAGTTCGTGGCTCATACTTTATAAGCCGCGTGAAAAACTCGCGGGAAATCTGCCTAACCTTGATATGGAATTCCATGTTAGTTATCACGATATGTTGTACATTCCCCCCCCTACGGGGGTAAATACAACCGGAAAGGAGCAATAGATTGCTCTGTGCATTTTCCATTAAAATGCACGGGGTTTAATTATTGAGAGATTGGAAAGACCCGCTGTCTATTTCCATTGTGTCTAAACATCCTTTGTAGGATATGTCTAAACCTACAGGCAAACACTCAAGAAATTTCTGCAAAACTGTCAACTGAAAGTCTAGGCTTAAATACGGTGACAAAAGGAGGAGCTTGGCGTAAACCTATGTCTGTTTCTGAAAAGTAAATTAACGCGATTGGTACAATGATGCAACCAAAATGGAACGAAGAACACGTTCCGGACAGTGACGTAAAATGCGTCATAATGAGTGATCAAGATTATTAGTCACGTTTATGAGAATAATATAGTTTTGTGATTGTTTACTAAACAAAAATATTACATAAAACTATACTTTGTCCAAGTGATGGGCGTTTAAGTGGATTTCCTTAGTCTGGTTAACCATGAACATAATGAGCATCCATATCCTACGCAGATGAATAATGAATTAATGAACTCAGTTATGTCATACAATCCACATATCCGTGGGCGCGCACACAGTAAAAATAAAATGGCATGATACAGATAAATAAAATATCTTATAAAAGCAATAATAGTGACAGTACCGACATGGACTTCACGTATCCGGGCATAAAATTTGCAGTTCATCCCTTTTTACTTGCTGAAATGTTGAATGAAAGCATTATCTGCTCAAGTCTAAAGGGATAATAACGTTACGAAACGGTCGGTTCACATGTCAGTTAAAGCTATGTACTCTAGCATTTTCAGGCCGGAAAGATTATACGTACGTTTTTCTGAAACATTATACCGTTGAAAGGTAAACATTCACGTGATAACGAGACACGATGGCTGCGAATATCCAGTAATGTTTGCTTAAATGACTATTCGGGAGCACCAACCCAATTCAACTTGATGGAGAAACTCTGGAAGAAGTGAATACTTTCACATATCTGGAAAGCATCATCGATGAACAAGGAGGGTCTGATGCAAATGTAAAGACAAGGATTGGCAAGGCAAGGGCAGCATTCCTTTAGTTGAAAAATACATGGGACTCAAAATAACTGTCGACCAACCTCAAAGTTAGACTCTTCAATTCGAAAATCAAGATAGGTCTGCTGTATGGAGCTGAAACATGGAGAATTACTGCAAACATCATTAGAAGGATGCAAGTATTTATAAACAACTTTCTACATAAGATACTGAATGTCCGATGGCCGAAAACCATCAGCAACAGCTTACTATAGGAGGGAACGAACCAACTTCCAGCCGAAGAGGAAATTAGGAAAAGATGTTGGAAATGGATAGTACATACATTATCCAAACCATCAAACTGCATCACGAGACAAGCATAAACATGAAATCCTGTTGGGAAACAGAAAAGAGGAAGGCCAAAGAACACACTGCGTCGAGAATTGTAAGCAGACACTAAAAGGATAAACAGCAACTGGAAACAGCTTGAAAGGATTGCTCAGGACAGAGTTCAATAGAGAATCGTAGTGAGCGGCCTATGCTCCTCAGTGAGGAGTAACGGGCGAAGTAAGTATATAAGTAAGTAAATGACTATTCGTTTACCTATATTTTATTATCGTTATGAGCAGAAGATGGGTCACCAATAAGTACAGTCCAATAAATAAGTGATATGAAGGTTCTTACTAGACGTTTGGTGGAAGAAAGTTCCCATTCCGTGTCGAATCCTTAAAGGCCACCATTTATTAAATATTTTGTGTTACGCTGATGATTATGAGTGCTGTTATTATGAATCCATTATTGAATATAGGTGGCTGGTAGGTAGGAGAATCCCAATAGTATTCTGAACTCTAATAACTGCTCAGTCGTAGCGAGTTGGCCTCGCTGACTCGACATCAGTAAATTTCCTCTCCACTTTCTGACCATGATCTCCGCCTTTAGTTGTATAGCAGTTGCAGCGAACATGCTATTTGGAGTTTCCTTTTCAAGCGTTTGTGATGGCAGACTACCACTATTATCGTAATCGTATCATTTTGGGCTTCTTTGGTATGGCCGATTGAAGTTGAATCACAGACAATTAGTATACCAGATAAAAACGAAACAGACAGCATTGGAATGTCAAAATCAATTTAATCAATCAGTAAGATTCAGTTAAGTCGTGTAAACACGGTTTTCTGAATAAAAATAAATCTAAACAGATTATAGATTACCTCGTATAGACTTAATTCTCAATAAAATCTCTTTATATATTTACCAATTTTATTAGCATTTCTTGACGTGATTGGGATTTTAATATATAAGTTGTCTGTTGTAATATGATTACCTGGACTGGGCTCGATATGATTAATATTGATACTTAACAGAGTAGTGTTCTCATTACCATCGAAGATGTCGATAAAGACAGCAGATAGATTAACAACACCCTTCAGTTTCTTCGAGCCATGAGAATTATCATCAAAAATTTGTATTGAAATTGGGACTAAATAAATAATTTTACCATTTTTCTCGGTTTCATAAAGTGACTGACACTGCCACTCCTCACAATTATGGGGTTTAGGATATGAATCAGAATAAGTTTGGAAGTTGAATTCGAAACCAGAGTGACAAGTAGTTGAATTTCGAACTTGTCAGGGATCGGAACTATAACTTTCTTGTTTACCAGAAATTGTCTTTAACTAATATTCTTCATTGTCACTGGGATTAAAATTTGAATTAGAATAATTTTTAAAATTTAATTGAAATCCAGATTGATAAGTAATCGAGTTTTGGACTTAAAAGACATCAGAATCATTAGTTTTCCAGGAGCAAAACGCCGAAACACCAGTCTTTCTGATTCAAAATAGAGTAGATAAATTAGACGACGAGGATATGTTGGGCATTTTAATATAAGGAACTAACCTTTATTCACAAACGGAACATAGAGTGAACATATATTCTCCTTTTTCACCTCATTAGTCATATACTATGCTCCAAAATCTCCCAAATATCAAGTTATCTCACTGGATTATCTGAAACTACCTAATCTCAATTAAAAATAGTCGGCTCTAAAATGTTCTGGATTTAGAATTACTTATTGATTTGGAAGTAGTAACTCCTCCTGGATGGATTAATTGTAGGTTTTAAATAATCCTAACAACGCCAGTCGTAGTATTTGAATAACTGACTAATCCAACGAATATAATCTGGTTACTACCTGAATTGTTGTAGTGATACAGACCAATTGATTCGATTTATTTACCTCCCGGTCGGAACATAAATTGTGGTATTATCAAAGACTAGTTAATTCGCCTGCTGACTGGATGATCCTGACGTCAAATATAGTATTTTGAGTAGTAGGTAGTTCTAGTGTCAGCCAATAATGAACACAGCGAAAACAGTATAAGTATCACGAAAATTGTGTCTAACTGATTAGTAGTAGAAACACATACGGTCACACAAGCATCTCATGAATAGATAAACCTATGTTCGAATATAGTTATCTTGAACGTAAATAAGCTTAGGAATTAAATATGGCCGAAAACCAATTGCATGGATATATTAGCACACAAGATCAATGTGATTGGAGAATGAGGTAGACAGACACCTACTTAATCACACGTACAAAACATACATAGTAGAGGCACATAGTAGTCATGATAATAAAGGCACAAATACAATGAAGCAATGTATAAGGTCATAAAATAGTCCATGTTCGTTATACAGAAAACCACCGAAGATAAACTTTCGGAAACAGATCTATAATCTTACGAAGGTCATTTCGCATTACGGAGTGAAAGGTCCTCGTAATTCTCACGAAAGCATTCTCGTTATCAACTAATATTGACCTTTGGGCACTTGTTCGAGTAGTGGACAGTCGTACATACACGCTATTTAATATAGATTTTAAAAACTCACAAGCAGCAAGCTCTGAAAGGGTCCTTAGAACAGATTGCTGGACGTTTAAAAACTACAAGTCACAAGGAGCGTTAAATTAGATAAGAAACTGACGTTTCGAATAGCTAGACCCGAAAATGAATTTTAAAACTTAAAAATATTACCCAGTACGTGTAAAAGCCAAAATTTGCTGCTGGCACAAACGTAGATTTTCTGTCAAGTTACACGAAATATGTAGCAGCTCACTGTTTTCTTAGATGACTCACCAAAAACACCGTTATCTGGAACAAATAATGTTGCCAAGACAATTTTCCCCTTTCGTGCAGCCAAAATGACCCAACAAATGACTACAGTTCATTTTTCCCAAAAATCTAAATCCTTATCGATATATGAATCAGCTTCTGTCTACACATAACTAAATCAAGCCAAGCACTCAAATGTAGACGGCCAAAGACGGTGAACCAGTATGGCTTGCAATAAGCCCATGAAGTCCATCAGATGAAACTGAGACCCGCCACAAAACATGACAAATAATAACAAAAACACAAAACCGGATTGTACGCAAGATCAATAACAATTATAGTGAAGGCAAACTAACGCATACAGAGTTATTGAAAAATGGAAATCACAAACTAACACCGAATACGAAAGAATGAAAAGCTGCTTGATACACTATATTTGAGAGATTTTCATTCAAGTACAAAAATGGTTTTGCAGTACAATGGTTTTGCGTTCTATTACTGAATGTAAGTTTGATGGAAAAGTTTTTGCACTGAACTGAGCTCCTTGGCAAAAATTCGTTAATTCCAGTCTACTTTGCTGTAGCACATACTGTCAGTGTGTAAAATACTTTACATATAATAATATCTCTGCTCGCTGAAACTCAAAACATAACGGTAATGCTGGAAAGCAAACGAAACTTCTGAGTGAAATTAAGATACGCCTCTCCCCAAATTACGAGTCCAACCCAGTGATCAGTTCTAGATACCAGCTCGACGGTGGAGACTATGATACAGAGTATCTCAGTATATCTACTAGGGACCCGTGAAGATCCTCCCAGGTTATACTGCACTTTGCTAATAAAGAAACTGAAGTCTCAAACTTAGGAACCCATGAGAGTAGTAGTGATCATGTCTTTCAGCCATTAGGCCTTCCCTCTATTTCCCTGTAAAACTCATACTATGCAAGGGTTATTATACAACCAACTGTGATAGGATTACGGCAGACCGTAAAAACACTAAACAACACTCGAAAGTATACATGGCCAACAAACCTTTACGGATTACTCGAAGCACAAATCACCTCTCAGATTTATTAAATACAATCTCCATTAAGTTGCATACACCAACTAACCACATAATCATTGTCGCATATATAGTGACTGATTCCATTTACTAAAATTACAAAACGAAACATTATCCGTCATTCCGATAAATCACACACATTATCTCTTTCTTGGAATTATCGACTCAATTCGGTGAGTTATTGTGCTTAGCTCGTACATTTGCTTATTATTTGTTTTCTGTTCCACATTTGTCATAAAGTAAAAGTATATCCACTCATATTATTATTTAATCGCGTCCCTCGTAAAACCTGATTGATTATAATGTCTACGGAAATTTTACCAACATCTAGCTCCAAGCGTCTGGCAAAACATAGAAAAAGGCTTCGGTCCTATACCCCCACCGATCCACTACTAAAAAAATCCAGCGTCCCATGCGATGTAAATGAAACTGAACCTAACAAACATGTTCCCATCGTCATCTTTGAGGACGTGATGAAGTCTTTTCTGACTAGAAAAGATGTAGGTCATTGCAAGCACAGTGACGACTTGAAAGGCCTTCATGATAACCTTAAGATTCTCAGCCCTCTCAAATCTCATCAATCCTGATAATACCGAAACATCATATCACCTAAATGTAATGAACAATATTATCTACTATGTAGCCTCTGAAGTTTTTGAACGCATTAAACGCTCTAACAATGTTATAATCTTAAATGTTTCCGATGCCTGTCCTCTACAAACTATGAAAAGTAATCTCCTTAAAGCTAGCAATATGACTGACGTCCCATGCTCATGTACAAGACTATATAAAGGCCCCTATGGCCTAAGTACACCGGTACTATTCAGATTCAACGCACCAACGGAGGCACAAGACTTTCTAAAATCATCCAGTATGATTAGACTAGACCCTGTGTACAAAAATATAAAGTTAGTACCAGACAGGACTCTCTGTCAATGTATGTCAGGCAAGTCCGTCAAGAAACCTCTATTATTTAAGCGTCACGCTAAATCTAACATCGACAGCCCAACAGGTTTATTTGACAAGAAAATTATAAAACCATTTCCCCCAAAAACATCGTTTGTACCCATTAAAAGTCGAAATACTGTGAAAGCTATAGAGGAAAATAGAAACAATACGCCTAGTACCTACGTTATTGACTTGGATTCACCAGATACAAAAAGCGGCACTCTGCGTAATAATGTTGGCAGGAAACTCAAGATGAGCTTAGTAACACCAGTTTTACGCTCATCAGATAAAACTACTAATAGCTGGGATGTTGCAAGAAACATTAAAAATAATAATAGTAGCTACACACTAAATACCCTAGCAGTTGACTTGGATTCATTAGAAACAGTAAGCAATGAGTTGCCCCTGACATTGGCTACAACACGTTTACTAAGTCACAAACCCAGACATCTGACGACGATTTTGGTATCAAATACTTTATTCAGCCTGAAGGGCAAACAATAAATGGAAAGCCACAGACTTCCCAAATATCATCACAACACCCACGGAAAAGTAAAGGAAACGCACCCTAGAAAAACCTCTGTAACACAAAATATACATAAATTCGACTATACAACATTGATGAACTGTCCTCGCAGGTGTGAGGGCATTCTTGGGCCTGCCCCACACATACCTGAAATCTGTTTAGCCGGCCAAAGAAACCTCATAAAACAGAACAATTTTTTTGCAATCACGCCGGTTCCCCAACCGGCAACCCAATCCACACCAGGATTCACTACAAACATTATAAAACTGCTTCCACTGCTTGCAACCACCTTACTACTCCAGACGCAACTTTGACAGACGAGACAACCCAAGACACTTCATCAAAGATCCACTCGGGGACACAAACATCAGCCAACATATCAATGGACCGGCTGGCCGTATTGATTGAAACACCAGGTACCCAACCCGACGATAGTTCAAAGTCATTCATCTCAATTAATGCTTTGACACCCAACTCGTTCAAAACACGTGTCCTACTGCAGGACCTTACACAAATATCGAAGGTACACCAATGAAACGTGGAAGCATATGGAGGCACTCATTCGATGCATAAAATGGGACTCTTATCTCACTACTGGAAATATTGGCACAGCCATCTCAGTCCTCTACAGCAAGCTGATCAGTTGCTTAGACTGCATAGCCCCATACGTAGAACGAGTGTCTGACAACCGGAGCAACAATTAATATACTCGACCGGCCTCAAACAGCTGTCCCCTGGACACTGCGGTTACACTCTCAGGTCATCACGACCTCTCCTAATCCTCTTTCTCTTTCAGGTTCCTCAAGAATGGCCCTTCCACGGTGTGGGCAACCGGGAAGTGATAACCGCCCTCATACCTCTAACAGCACAAGAGATCATTTTGCTCGAGGTCAAATCCCACCCTCAACTCTCAATAACTCCCTTATTCCCACGATTAACCCGACTAGACTAACCTTATCACCTCACGCCTCTAATGCTAATGGTTTGAGTTCACAAAACGTTATTCCTGGTCTCCTGAAACCTCGCACTAAACTACATATCGAAGCTTTTAACGTTCGAACCTTAGGCCAAGTAGGACAACAAGGCTCCCTAGCCATGACCCTAGATTCTCGTTCCATCGATGTCTGCTGTGTCTCTGAAACGCGTATACAGGATCCAAGTACAATCATTCACCTGACCTCATCTTGTGAAAACAAAGAACCGGTCCGGTTCACCCTTCGTGTTTCCGGAGACTCCACCGCTACCACTCGAGGTCTTGCTGGTGTAGGTATAGCACTAAGTTCAAAAGCTGAACAGGCTCTCCTTGACTGGATTCCCATAGACAGTTGGTTATGTGCTGTCCGTCTAAACGGGACGGTAAGAACTCGGAAAGATAGGGACACACGCCGTTGCCTCTTTGTTGTCTCTGTCTACGCTTCCACTGATTGCAGCTCAGATGAAGTAAAAGATGAATTTTAAAGAAAGCTTTCCGACCTCCTTCGTTAAGCTAAGCGCACTGATGTAGTGATTATGGCTGGTGACTTTAATGCCCAAGTAGGTAGATTAGACGAAACCGAAAGGCACCTAGGTGGATCCTATGGTGTCGAGGCCCAACGAACAGATAATGGTGGCCGTTTATTACAACTGTGCTCAGATAAAAGTCTATTTCTAGCAAGCACTAACTTTAAACATAAAGAAAGACATAAGTTGACATAGCGGCCTCCACAGTCAACTCAACGTTGGACTCAAATAGACCACATTGCTATCAGCCACCGTTGGAGAGGCTCGATAGAAGACTGCCGCTCATTTTGGAGCACATGTTTAGACTCAGACCACGATTTAGTACGAGCGCGTATTAGTCTGCGTCTCACTGGACGCAAAAGACCCAGGGCAAAGATCCCCATAAGAGTCCAACTTATTGATAAAAAAGTCAAGAATATATTTCAGGAACAACTTAAAAACCAATTAGTCAACTGTATAAACGATACCCACCCCGAGTCAGCTTGGAATAATATCCAAAAAGCTGTTGAAACAGCAGTAATATCTACTAGCAAACTAAACCAAAAAGTTAGGAAAACTCAGTGGATTTCAGCTGCGTCTACTGAACTGATAGATGCTCGGCAACACATCCCGCCTGGTTTTGAATACGATGAGGAGCAAAGGCAACTTAAACAAAACCTGGTTAAAAGCTTACGCAATGATCGTGATCAGTGGTAGGCGGCGAAAGTTAAAGAGATGGAAAAGGCAGCGGCAATAAGTAACAATAGGCAACTGTTCAGACTTATCAAGGAAACGAGTATCGGAAATCCAGTTGTAAGTGAAACTATCTCAGAAAAGGACGGGACCATTATTCACTGTCAATCCAGAAGGTTGGACCGATGGACAGAACACTTTAGGGAACAGTTCAATTGGCCCTCGGCGTCATCTCAGTTCCCTACCGTTCCCAAGCAATCTGAATGGCAAGTTAATACTGGTCCCCCAAGTCTTAGTGAGGTTGAGAAGGCTATAGAGAAGGGAAGGCAGCAGGACCCGATGGGTTAACTCCTGAGATATTTAGGGATGGTGGCCCAGTTTTAACAGCGAGATTAACCGGGATCCTGTCTAGAATCTGGGAATTGGGTGTAATCCCTTCTGACTGGTCTCAAGCACTAATTGTTTCAATCTATAAGAAAGGACAGAAGTCCTCCTGTGACACTTACCGAGGAACCAGCTTAACTAATATAGAGTCAAAAATATTAGCTTCAATCATACTTCGACGCTTAACTAAAGCTCGTGAAGAGCAAACTAGAGAGAACCAAGGTGGTTTCAGACCTGGACGTGGCTGCATAGACCACCTATTCACACTCCGGCAGGTTTTGGAACATAGACACACTTTTAGACGCCCAACAATAGTTGTATTCCTTGACCTTAAGGCGGCATTTGACTCTATCGATCGTAAGGTCATGTGGCAATGTCTGTCAATGAAAGGCGTACCAGAGAAGTACATTAACCTTATACAAGCTCTCTACTCGAACACCACATGTCGAGTCAGAGCTTATGGCGGATTGTCATCAGAACTGATTACCACAAGTGGTGTTCGTCAAGGTTGTCCGCTTTCCCCATTTTTATTTAATTTTATCATTGACATACTTTTAGAGTTGACATTTTCATCGTCTGACTTCGGTGGGGTTGACCTCCTTCCAGGAGATAAACTAGCTGACTTAGAATATGCAGATGATATAGTTCTCTTAGGTGAAGATACTGATAAAATGCAGAATCTTTTGACTACCTTAAACAAGAATGTAAGGATGTTTGGGATGCGATTCTCTCCACCCAAATGCAAAATGTTACTTCAGGATTGGCTTGATTCGGCACCGAAGTTAGTGATAAGGAGTGAGGCAGTTGAATGTGTTGACCGCTTCACTTATCTTGGCAGCCTCATCAGTCCTGACAGTCTGGTGTCTGCTGAAGTCTCTGCGCGTATACATAAGGCCCGATCAGCGTTTGGGAATTTGCGTCATCTGTGGCGTAGGCGAGACATCCGACTACTGACCAAAGGACGCGTTTACTGCGCAGTAGTTCGGTCCGTCTTACTTTATGGATGTGAAACATGGCCATTAAGGATAGAGTATATTCGTAGGATCCTGGTATTCGATCATAGATGTCTTCGAAGCATTGCTCGTGTTTTCTGGGACCACCGAGTAAGCAATACGTGGGTTAGGAATAGAGTACTAGGTAGATATGGTAAGTCTATTGATGAAGTAGTAAATCTTCATCAGCTAAGGTGGTTAGGACATGTGTTACGCATGCCTGACCACCGCCTACCTCGACGAGCAATGCTGTCTGGTGTAGGAGTAGGCTGGAAGAAAGCTAGGGGCAGCCAAACCAAAACATGGCACCAGTCCATGAAGTCATTGACAGTTGGGCTGTCATGTTAATAGGTGCAGACTACCTGGTTGGGGTTCGCGTGACGCTCATAATAAATGGTTAGAGACTTTGGGTGATATGGCTAAAAATCGTTGGCAATGGCGCAGGTGCATCCACTCCTTGTCTTCCTCTAAATTCTAAGCTTCTGAACTTATCATAATTTTCTCTTTACTGAATCATATTTTCTTAAATCTTTTCTCCGACCTCTATTCCCTTCCATGAATACTAACTCTGTTACTACCTTCCCTACTCTGGGATTTGATTCGACAATTTAATCTCTATCTGCTAATTGAGGCATGGCAACTTGAACTGACGTACGCATGTACCGAGTTCTACGTTGTAGCTGTCTGTCTGTCTGTTAACATTGCACGTCTACATATCTCGAAATGTCTTAGGAGAAAATTGAGGCACCTGAGGCTTAAATACTGCAAGCATCATGACATAACTGTATTATATAATGTATTCAGAATAGTCGAAAATCTCGACAGTGCCCAGCACAAATACTTACTCAGTATGGAAACCAAAGCATTGAATAGTATCAACCTAATTTCCTAAATGATCAAGCTATTCAAATCTCGCCCTGATTCAAAATCTAATAAACCTCCCACACTATTCATCACAAAGGACGGTATTGGAGACGACCCAGCTTCTATTAGCGAGCAATTTAGTAACTAATTCTCCGCATGCTGTTTCACAGAACCTGGAGCCACTGCGAACCCCATATCCATGATGACATCTAAGCATCTCTCTACAGTTGAATTTACCAGAACAAATATAAAGAGAGCCATAGCCATGCCAAAAAAATCTAATGATAATGGGCCTGATGGCATTCCTGCTTCCCTCATGAAATGTGGTAGAAGAGATTTACCACTTCTCTGCCTGAAACGTTTTACTCTATCTATGGACAAGAGACATTATCCAGCCATATGGAAAACGTCGTTCATAACTCCGCGATTCAAAAGTGGATCACGCAACGTTATAGAAAACTACAGGCCAATTAATACGACATCCGTGCTGTCCAGAATCATGGAGAAAGTCATTCATTAACAATTGTCATCATTCTTACTTTCAGAAAACCTGATCAATCCATCTAAACATAGGTTCATGGAAAAACGCTCTTGTGCTACATCCCACTTCGAATTTTTTGATTATATAACACTTGGAAGAGACAAAGGTTTCTCAATTATTGTACTTTATTTTGACTTCAGTAAAGCATTTGATTGTGTCCCCCACAACCTTCTCCTCTCAAAACTACACTCTTATGGCATACGAAGCCCACTATTAAGATGGTATAAATGATTCCTCACAGGACGCCGCCAAATTGTAAGGATCGGTTCTAGCTACTCAAAGCCAGTAAATGTATCTAGCGGAGTTGTACAAGGAAGCGTAATTGGACCATTGCTCTTTCTTCTTTTCATCAATGATGTGTGCCAGCAATTTGTACATGGTAAAATCTTCCTCTTTGAAGATGATCGAAAGGTTGCCTATTTATTCCCACCCACTACAAATAAAAACACTATTACTAAAATAATACAAAAAGAAATTGATAACTTATCAGAATGGACCAAAATATGACATCTCCCTCTAAACGTGCACAAAAGTGGATACATTTCCACTGGTCGCAGATGGAACCTCAGTTCCCACCTATGCAAAACGCAAATAAAACCTCTAAGCGTCGCTCAAGATTTGGGGATCAGATATACTGATAGCATTAACTTCTCGGAGCCTGTTGCATTCCAAGCTTCCAAAGCGAGGAAGCTAAATGGATCTATAAGAAAAAATTTTCTCAATTTAAACTCAAAAATATTACTGTACACAAAATGTGTTCGTCCAATATTAGAATATGGTTGTCTACTCCACAGCAACTGTAGACGCATAGATTTGATGAAAATCGAGCGAATTCAAAGAGCATTTATTAAGAGCTTATTGGGTGACTACAGCACACAAACTTATCAACAACGATGCGATAAACTAAAGCCAAAACCCCTTTTATTCCGACGCTTGAAACTAAACCTTACTCTCATGTACACCTCCACACATAACCTACGTAATAAGGAAAACACTATTACTGTCCAGAGATGTCGCACACAGCTACGCCAGAGCTTTATCACAGTGAGATATGCGACTCTATGGAACAAACTTCCCAAGCACATTCGCTGCAGCAAGTCGTTAGCCGCGTTCAAAACATTACTTCAAGAATACCTTTCAGGTGAAGGTCTATGTAACCTCCCCAACAAGGTCCCAGCTCCGTATAAACAGTTTTAACATATATCAAATGCATTCATAATACACCATATGCCTAAGGATTCATAGTTAATAATGCATATTTTCATATTGTTACAACCCACATGCATAAACCTTAATTCACTTATGCGAAAACTCATAATTTGAATACACTGAAAACTTTCCTTATCCATCTTCTATCATCAATTATACACCAATTCACTACTTCGATGACAATTTGACTTTTTAATTATGTTCGGTTCATTAGTTGTCTAATAATCCTTTTCACACTGAATCCATACTGTAATTATCCATTGATTTTCAACACTATGTACTTATTCATATACAAGCACACTTCTTTATTCAGAAATTTCACCCCTCTAATATCACTTGAGCGAAAATTCACAGTTTGATAACACTGTTAATTGCACTGTTTGATCTCTCCATTACTATAATTCTCTATATATTTTACATGGTTATTAGTTCAAATTTTCACTCTGTTCCAATCTTTATTATTATTATTATCTGTCTTCTGTCATCACTTATAAACCAATTCAAAATTTCGATTACATCTTGACCTTTTAATTATATTGGGTTTATTAGTTGGCTAACAAACCTATTTATGCAAAGTCTAATCTACGACTACGCATTGAACTCCTTAGAATTTCACTTATAATCTCTTTCAATATTGACATATATATATTTTTTATTAACACGTCCTACATCACATTAGCATTTGTACTCTTAATACTACTTCGCTAATTTGATTTATTAAATTATTATACTCAACTGATGAGGCCCAAAATGGTTTCTTTGCAACGCTTATTGCAAATGAGTAGTATGTGATCAAAATAAATAAATAAATAAATAGATCGAGTTACCGTGACCTTGTGAATGTTGACATGATGTCGTATCTAATTAGGAACACTCTCCTTTAATCAGCTATTAGTTACAACCTTTTTCTCAGTCCTCGTAATAAGTTTAGTGTCACCTTCTAGCCAATGTCTCGTCAAAAGTAAGTGTACTACCCAAAACCACGGAAACTCTCCACTAGCTTGAGGGTCTAGTTGTCCTGTAGGGCCCTACCCAGCAAACGCACATCAAAAATCGAATGGGATAAAACATACTGTTGAAATTCCCCGATGTGGCCTGTGGAACACAATGATAAGCTGTGTGGCCAGATAAAAAAGACGAAGACCTGTCGGATAGGGATTTGATGATGGCACACAGCTCCCATCCTGAGATCACTAATCTACTAGCCATGGAATTCCAGCTCGACTTCTCGTAAACTAACATCCCCACCGACTACCAGCTATCACCCCCTTCCTAACTTTTCTCAATGCATTTTAAAGTTCAAGCGCTTTATGACCAAAAGGAAACTCAAGCTCTTGAATCCTCATAGGTCGCTAGGGTTTGAAGTGGTCTCTATTCTCTCACT